>OZ017776.1:17538218-18789652 GCA_963969385.1 Philonicus albiceps | reverse complement strand
AGATGAGACATAAATTATCGCTGTTCATGAACAACTCTTAGGCTTTCATTTTGTTGTGGGTCAATGTTTTCCTCAAATTTAAGATCTCAAGAAATATGTGTTCATTTACACGTTCCAATTTTTTATTAGTTCATCTGTCTAGAATTTTGCATAAACTTGAAAATCACGTGTTGTTATCGCTTTCAATTTTTGCACATAGGTCAATTAATTCACATTTTAAGCTGATGTAATATTTTTCATCATTTCAATTTAATAAAATTTTAGTGGAACGGAATTTATTTCACGTATGCCTTGGTCTTGTTTATCTAAATAATTCGGGAAAAATTGTTAAACAGTGCAGAATTTTTAGCGTTGATAATTTGGAAAATTTACTCTTTCGTTTGATTTGAAACAAAAAAATAAAATTAACCAAATTTGTATACATATAATTTTAGTAACATTCGTGCGAATAATGCAAAGGAGTTGTTTATCGTAAATCTAATTTTTAGTTATAAAAAAAACAATTCTCTTTTTAGCAGCATTATTTAGATTAGTCGAGAAAAAACTCCTCATGCTTGACTGTGAATATCAACAAATTATCTGATAAAACAACTTCTACTAAAAATAGGGAAAGTGACAAGCAACAACAACCTTTTTATCAGTTTGTGTTAGCTCTCTTTTTTACCGTTTAATAAAAGTCGTATGATAAACTAATCAAGCAATCTAAAGTGGGAAGAGGTGAGATCAAAAGAATTCGTATTTTGGTAGTTGTGCTTTTATATCATAAACAGATTACTTTGAGTTTATCTCGTTTATACAGTTCTTTCTTTTTTTTTCTTCAAGCTGTAGGTAAGGAGATTAGATAGAAGACGGAGAGTATTTTTGTCAGTTTGTAACATTTTAATTAAAATTGCCTTTTCCGCGTAAGACGACTTATAAATCATAATTTAACATATAAGGTCAGGAAGTTTTAATAAGTGAAAAAATGTAACATGACGCTTGTTTGTTAGTCTTGAGAGTTAATTTCTCCAGAGTATTTTTTAGTGTTTCAACTTCCACCGTTTTATTATCAGTCTTGTATGTGAATTAATCAAGGGGACGTAAATTGTTTGCGCATAAAAGTGGTAATCATGTGATTATTTATATCTCTCTATATACTGACCAGATCAGAATAAAAACATTATTCAGATTTGACGAAATCTCGTTATTAAACAAATCACATAAGCTACGAGCATATTAAGATAATAAAAAATACCTGTTTGTAATTAATAACTATTGTACTACAATTAATGTATCTTACAAATTAAAGAAAGAGGAGAAATATTGTCCAAAACAGTAGATATTGAGATCGAAGATGAGGTAATGCGATTAACGTGCTGTATTTTATGGTTGACTTTAAGATAAAACAGACTGTTAAAGCAAAATCTCGTTTAGATCACAAGAAAGTTTCTGTTTTATCAAATATTTTCTCTTCCGTTCGTTACTGTGTGCAGAATTACAACCCATTGACCTTATTTAAAAAAGGAAAAAAAATCTACCAATCCGACAATTTTCTTTCAACAGAAGAAGAAAAAATAAAAATTCATCACGCTTATATTTTAAAAGCAAAGGAAAACCTTTACCTTTATTTCCATGGCTGTAATAAGCGAATCGAAAAATGTGTACGTTGCCGATTATGTTTCATATTCAAAGCAGTGCAGTACGATCATAAAATTAACGTGAAATTTTGCTTGATAATATTTAAAGCCGTCGTTGTCGCCACTGAAAACTCTCGACGGCACCAGCGATAAATTCATTTGAATTGACAACCTACAGAAAACGCAGAGCACCAAAAGCGCATTGTGAACGTTGCCTTAACTCTTCGGAAGAAGGAGAGTGTGTGCGATTATCAAATGTTCGCTTGGCTTTAATCGACGGGTTTATGCCTGGTTAACTGGCAGATTGGTCACATACACTACCGCTCACAAAAACGCAAACAGAAATGGTTTGACTTTCACTAAAGTAAATTAAAATTAATTATTATTCGGCTCAGTCAGGCACACAATCTGTGAGGAAACAATAAGATTTTATTTTTTTTGTTAGGTTTGCCTATATTTTAAATAGGGAGTACGATAAGAAAAGCGCAAGAAGAGTTTTTTTTTTGAAGATATTAAAAAATAATAAAAGAAATGAGCACTAATTTGATTATTAGAATACAAAAAGAAAAAACAACGACATGAGTCGGATGATTTTCCGATTGCGCGCAAAAAAATCTGTTTTTGATTTCGATATTTTTAGACCATGCATTTATGTAAAATGTTTCTTTCTTATAAGTAGGACCATTCTTTTGTATTGGTGAATCGAGCGTACTGCGTAGATCCGCACTATGTTTTTTGGGGTGGGGTAATTAATATCAAAGTTTGTCTCGTAAATTCACGTAAGCACATCTGTTTAGGGATAGATTGATTTAAAAATTTTCTTATAAGCTTAATAATGATGTTTACCCAACTTTTAACCTTCAGAAAATAGTGCATATTTACAACCTCTGCCCCGCTTTCTTGTCCCGATTAGATTTAAATTTTAAATTAAAATAAAATGTAAATGGTAGCCAGTTGAGTGTCAGTTTTGCGAATTGGTTCGGTTAATTTATTCATTTTCCAACATCACAGCGCAAAACGTAAACAAGGAATTCACGTGTCGTAAGTATAAAAAAGCCCTACGTCATATTTTATGCTGTATGTATGTTGCGATGTACGCCTGAGAGGCATTCTTATCTGAATTTAATACATTATTTATAAATTGCAAAATTAATTCAAATTATCCGGAGATGGTTACGCCAATGCAGCTGCTATCTTCTCACTGAGGACAATTTTTTTTGGCTGGTTTCGTACAAAAAAAGAAAATAAATTATTCTCAATTTTCTCGTGTTTTCTAAATGAAATGTTCATGAAATAGCAACCGTAGGACTTACTGGGGCAATTTGAGATTCAATAGTGAAGAGTCCTACATAACTTTCTACCCTATTTGTGGTATAGTATCATAAATTTTCGATTTTCTGTTTTGCATTCCCTGGCACCGAAAAAACAATCAGGAAAAAACAAGATAATTTGTTTCAGGAGCGACAAGAGAATTCTGCGCATTTGGCTAAATGAGAAAACATTTATTGGAAATTATTTTTATTATGTAAAAAGTTTAAAATGTTTCCTAGTAACAGTTTGTGATATGCATGCCAAGTTTTGCAATAATTTCATACTTAAAACGATTCTAAATTCGATGGAGCGGAGTGAGATTTTAGTTTGGCTTATCATGCTTCCGATATGCGTTGCTTGTAATATTCTAATTTTATTCAAATGTTTACTTGGGACTTTTTGGGATTTGAATGAAGTAATTGCATTCTTCGCGAAGGTCAAACTGTGGTGTTATGATATGCTCTGCAAAAACTGTCCACACAAAAATGAAAAATAGTAAGGCTTCTAAAATACTTATTGTTTTGAAAGGTTCTATACTAGGCCCTTTATTTTTTACATGGAAATTTAAGGACACAATTGGTAAACAATGCTAGCTAAGTAATACATACAATTTATCCAATAAAAATTCGTTCCAACCGAGTAATACTGCTTTTCCACATTTCTCACTCAAAATTTGATGCGATTATCAGACGACGGGCATTATACTGTGCCTGATTCGCCTTACTCGTCCATTTCGTTTATTTTCCTACTAATGTACATAGTCTGAAGGCTACGTTCAGCAATATCAAAGAGGACTTGCTAAAATTCTGGTTACATTATGAATCGCATATTAAAAAGGGAGAAAAGATTTTTATCAATATAACTAGACAATTCTTTTCTTTTAGCTGAAATTATACTCGTGCCAACACTAATTAACAGAAATATTGTAAACGTTAATGAACATTTAAAAAACGTATAGAGATATGCATGTACAACAAACCCTCGGTAAGTTCGTAATTGGCATTTTTCAGATGTAATGACCTATTCTATTCGATTCGAAGAAACACACAAATTGGAATTACATGCTCGAAAACAATGCAAAACTGAAAAAAGCACAAGCTTCACCTGTGCAAATTCTCACTTGTCGGTTAACATCTTGTACGTTTTCCTGACGACAACATTTTCCCGACTTTGCACGAGATGAACACACATTCACGAGTATCGATAACGATTTTCGAGAAAAGAAAAAAATATCTTATTTGTGGTTTCATTGTTCTCAACTTGAAGTGAAATACTATGCTCTGTTGCCGAGCTAAAAATCAGGCTCGGTAAAAAAAGGGATCGATTTTTTTGAAAGGTTTCATTCCTTGCACAAGGGAAAGTTCTGCGTCATTTGAATTGATGAAAATTTTCTTATTTAGAGAACGGGGTGAACGCGTGAAAACAATAATAATTTATTTCTACACAATCCGACCCTAAGTTGCTAATTTTCGAATGTGATCGATTTATTTATTTTTGTGTTTTCATCTGCTGAACGTATGCCCTAATACTACTCGCTCAGAAATTGAGGCCAAACTTCTATTTGCGTATCTCAGTGGCAAGAAACTTTTGAAGGTAAAAATTGTCAATCACCACCTTAAAAATCTAAAGTTGTTTCTACATGAGTTTTTTCTTTATTTTAAAGTTTCCTGTTGCTTAATAAAAGTTTTACTTGTGGAGCATTTTAGAAATATTGAATGAATGTGCATTTTAATTAACTGATGAATATATTTATTTTTAACAGGTTGGAAGCGCTGAATTCATGGCACCGGAGGTAGTTGATCTATTTGTTGGTGAAGCTAATTACTACGACAAACGATGTGATCTTTGGTCATTGGGTGTAATTGCATATATCCTTTTGTGCGGATATCCACCATTTTCGGGAAATTGTGAACAAGATTGTGGCTGGAATCGGGGTGAAAATTGTCGTACCTGTCAAGAATTATTATTTGAATCCATCCAAGAAGGTGAGCTTTTATCACAATTTGCTTTTAAGGAATTATAATGCAATCATAAAATCGAAATAGGAGCTAATTTTTTTTGATAACATTAAAACAGAAAGCTTTGTATTTTTCTGCTGATTCAAAACAAAATAACAATCATTAAAATTCAATATTGTAATTTTTGTGCAAAAATTGATCTTTGTTACTTCATAAAACCTAAAATACAGGATTTTGTAGAGAAGTTTTTAAATTTTAAATTCGAATACTTAGATAAGTGTTATCGAAAGAAGCAGCGAATAGGAAATGATCGTTGCACCTCCGGAGCGCAAACAATTGATCTTTGGCTTGAATTAGACGACAGTTTTTTTTATTTTTAAGTATGGGACCGCTAACCCACCAAGATCACGTAGTTTAATTTCCTTTGGATTTTTGTTGTTAAGGATATCAAAAAAGGCAAGTTTATAGCCAACCGTCGGTCATTAAAATTGGGTCTTTTAAGAAACAAATGTTCCAATAGATATATAAAAATTATTAAATTGGCATAATTTAGTCAAGCAAGTTCTCATTTTGACAAGGTTTTCAAAACTTTGTTTGTTTGATAATTTTAAATAACTAATTAAATTTCCACATTTTTATTTTGCCTTTTTTATAATTTGGAAATTAATTTGCAAATTGCTTTCTTATCGTGCATTCGGGAACTAAACCCATATGACATTTTTTGTGCATTATTATTATTTTTTTTATTACAATGTTTTTTAGTTTTCTTCCTTATTCGTTTGTTAATTTCATTTTTTAACAAGGCTTTTATATGGGAATCGAACACAAAAAATAAGCAATAACATTAAAACTGAATTGTTTTAGACCTAACTTGGTTAGATAAAGTAAAATCAAAAGAATCACGAATTAATTTAAAAAATAATAATTTCCAGGTAGATTTAGTTTCCCCGAACAAGATTGGACAGAAGTCAGTGAAGAGGCTAAGGATTTGATAAGGGGGTTGTTGGTAAAGGAAGCTCCAAAAAGATTGAGTGCTGAAGCTGTTTTAAATCATTCATGGATTAAAATGGCTGAAGAAGAGCCGGCTGACAGTGTTAAGATGGAAAATCGTCGAAAAGCCCTTAAAACACCAGGGATAATTCGACGGTAAGTTTTATATTATATTGTATTAATTCGCATTCTCATTTTCTAGTTCAATTCAATTCTCATATGCATGTAAAAACGAGGCAAATTGAGTGTTGATTTTATTGTTGAATGCTTGTTGTGATCCATCACTGTACATGATTTTAAAAAAATAGTAGATTGACGGTTAATTTATTTTGTTTTTTTCTTTATTTTCGTTTATTACAGTAATCAATCGGCACGTGAACTATCTCAATTTGCCGAATCCGCAATGGCTGTGAAACGTGTTATTCTACAACATTTCTCGATGCGTTATGATTACATGACAAAAGAACGTCCGAATATATATCAACCATCTCGAACCGACTATCCTGTTAATAATAGTAATAACGTTGGAAAACAGCATCACCGTTATAATACTACTAATTATAATGTACCTACTGCTACTGGAAGTCTTAAAAAAACCTCGAGTATTTCCAACAAGGCTAAAAATCAAATGCAACGGGAAAATGTTGTTGTTGTTGTTGATGATAAAAATTGTACCGAACTTTGTTTACTACAAAATAATAATATTAAAAATACAAATAATGATTGTGATATAAGGAATAATACAAGCAACTGTAATAATCACCAATACCACCACCACCAGAATCGTAATAAGAATTACAACAATCACCACATGAATAATCATCAGATGCAGATTGCTGGGGGGGATTACGAAGACGAGGAGGAATATTGTGATCGTTTCGATGGAAACAACACACCGAATAGTATTTCAACAACACCAACTATCCAAAATATTGTGAACAATCGTAAAATTGTTAGTTTCCACGACGAGCACGATGCTGACGCTGAAAACGAGGAGGACGAGGATGATTTTGCTAAGGATAATGGAATTATGTTCTCTGTTAAAAGAACACGTGATAACAATGCTTCCAAACTCCTGGACAGCATAACTGAAATCAAAGAAAAGCTACCTGAGGTAGAAGATGATAACAATAAGACTGCTAATAATACAACATCCATTAAAACGCCATTTACATCACGCAAATACCAGTCAGCTTCAAGCAATGATTGCGATGATGATTCAGAGAACGACAGTGATAAGGTTCAAACACCAAAAAGCTTCTTTAAACAAGCGAATAAATTTAGGAATGCCAGGCAACTGAAGTTCTCGAGTCCGAAGAACGTTTACAACAGCTACAATACTAACGGCCGTTTCAGGATTCGCCCCGAGGAGAATTGGCGCTACCGCAGCAGCACCTCTGCCGACAACCACCCCCTCGGGTTCCGGAATTACCGAGCTGCCGCCAATAACTACCAGCCCCGCCCCAACTATGGGACTGGACGGAATTATTATGGTAGCTACAGTAACGACACCCCGCCGATGAAAATGTTTGGCTTTTACGGCGGCGTCACCAACAACTACAACAGTGGTTCTTCGGGCAAAGGCATTGAAATTCGGAACTGGCGCAATGACTGCATCTATTCGTCGGCGCGCAACTGTGGTCTGCAGTCAGCGGGCAACGGTGTCGATCTCCTCTCAAGCAATCGTTCAATCATCAACGATTGCGTTGACAACAACTCGGCGAACAGCTGCACCATGGGCATTGGACTTTCACCACCAAGTGAAAGTTTGCTTATGCAACGCCGCATGCGAATGGCGAACCGCAATGCTGGTGGAATTGAAATGCGCAGCCCTCCAGCGACCGCGAGTGGATAAAAATTGGAAGTCCCACGTGAAAGCGGATAACGAAGGACAGTTTTTCATCTAACAACAGATAACACAACTTTTCTTATTATTTTACAAAAGTCCTTTTCTATCTTAAAGTATTTTGTTTCATCTTTCGTTCGATGTGTATTTACTTTGTAAAAGAAGAACATTCAGCAAACTGACTTTTGTGCGCAGATGAAGTAGAAAATGCAAATGTTATCTTCTAAATATAAGTGAAAGCAAAAGTAAAGCAAAAAGATAAGGCAAAAAAGGTATAAATGAAAGTGAAAGCAAACAATTCCTTGTTATTTTCTACCTAATTTTATACAATTTATTCTTCTTACTTCTCTTAAGCTTAAATTTGTTCAGTTAAGTCTAATCCACGTCTATTTACAAAATAAAAATCAAAAAAAAAAAAAATCGAAAACAATTTTAACGAAATTCGTCAAATTAAATAAAAAAGGAATACATATAAAGAAAAAAATCGATTTTCCTCCTAGTTCTTTTTTAGATTTTGGAAATTTCATACACAAGGAGACCTGATTTTTTCTATTTTCGTTTTTAATTCATAAAATAAAAACAATTTTTTTTACGAATATCAATAAAAAACAATTGATAGGCTAGAAAACATTGCTTGCTCTTCAGCACAGCGATGGTATTTCTTGCCCACCAGTCGTTTTTTTTTATTGCAAGTCAATTGAGCGATATTAAAAAATAAAAAAATTTCGAAAGAAATATAAAAAATAATTTTTTATACTGCTGTTCTTTAGAATTTAAGAGTTGTTGAAAAAAATACAAAAAACAATATATACATTTAAATTTATATAATTGTACATTATTTCTTATTTAGGGGTTTAAGAAAGAGATATAGCTACGCTATTTTTGTTACGATACGAGCCCAGTTTATAAGAAATAAGTTGAAACGAGACAATCCTCGATTTCTATCCGAAAAAAATGTGTCTTTCTACAAAAAAGACTCCTTTTTTTAAAATAAAAAAGTCTCTAGATGTTTAACAAAAGCAATCCAACTAGTTGAACATTGTACGGAAAATTGTCGATGGAAGACTTTTCTCGCAACAGAAAACGAGAACAAAAACAACTACTTCTCCTACTTCTACTTTTTTCCATTAAAATACAATTCGTTTTTCAAAAACAACAAAATTTTGTACAAATCTGTTTGTGTGTTGAGTATTGTTGTATAATACAATGAGCAATAAATTCCATAGGAGACCTGTAAATAAGTATTTTAACATTATTTGTTTTTCTTTTCGTTTTTAGCGATGTCAGAGGAGCCCCCTTGATGAATTTATTTTTCTTACCGTCTCGGTAAAATGTACCGTCTTATCTCACACTAAAACTACCATTTAAATTTTATCAATGAATTCACCGCGCTCACTGTGTTTTCTATGCACTCTTCTCGGTTTTCCTCAATAGCAAAAATGTTGACTTGTTAAATCTAACATTGGAGTTGAACGAACGATCAAATTAACAAGAGCGATCAAATGGAAATTTTACATTTTATTTTTAATGGGCTAAGATTTTGCGCACTTTGTTTTTAATTAATAATTTTTGGAGCGAAAACGTCTATGCAATAAAATTAACGTTCGAAAGGTAGGGTTTAGATCACAAATTTAGGAACCACAACCTCCATAAATTTTATTAAAATTTGTGATTTCGGTAGAATTAATTTTGTATTTCTGGCCCAGGAGACAAATTATCGATTAAAATAACTTCTAACAGAGTGCAAAAAAATTTTAACATTATCCCTACAAAACACTTTACTTACAAATATCGAAACATTGCAGTGGCAGGACATTTTCAGAGGTATCTTTCAGTTTGTGAGCAGTGAAAAGTGATTTTTCCTACTTTGGATGATGGCAGTAAGTAACAAATATTTTGCCTCTTGTCTTCTAACTGTTCGTAAGGCTTACTAAAGATCAAATTTCTGTTTTTCGTGATTCCATTCATTTCTATTTCAATAAATATATTTTCACTGCATTCTGAAAGACACTTCTTTCGGTCATTGCTTTTTCAAATAAATGCTTTTTAATGTTGCAAAATGAAAGTTCACTTAACAGTTTTTGTACTTTTATCTTTGTTATTGCTTTCAGTAAGAACCATTTTACGAAAAGAAAAGATGTGTACGTAATGTAAAAGTTAAATACTAAAACCATTTAACTAACAAAGTATTTCAAATCGTTTATGATAAACAGAACAGATGTTAATTTTAAAATATTATAATAATAATAAAAATAGTATTTTAAAAGTAATAGCCAAAATTGCTTCAAATCTTAAGAGATTACATCGTTTTCTTTTTTAACATTTCGATTTCTAATAAATTTTCTGAATGCTTAAAAAGCTTTATGTTATTATTACAAAATATTTAAAACACAAAATACAAGAAAATATATATTTAAAAAAACATTACTTCTAAATGTTCGCTTAAGAAAAAAAAATTTTTCTACATCTCATCTAGACAAAATTCTTTAAGATTTATGGCTGCCCTCAATTCAAGCATTGGTACGCTTTCCAATATTTGCCGTGGTATAAATTCTGTTTATTGCTCAAGGTGTTAAAGAATCTTTAACCTTTTTTTTTAAACTTATTTCTAATTTATCAAATTTCCCTTTTATTTTCATTTATAGAATCACTACTCTGGAAAATCAGTTCAGTAGTCAATTTGATAATAAAGGAAAGACATGTCCCTTTGATATCTGTTACGTTGACCATTAGCGATAATAAATGTTATGACTTTAATCCGGGATCGTAGTGACATTCAACAAAGTATGCCTGATATAAGTCTTTCGTACTGAGTCTAAATAAAAAAAGAAATGCCTCCAATAGACCCCATTATTCGACAATAATTATGGGAAATTAGAAATATGACTCATGAAACAGTCTGGAAATTAACTAGGTGCATAATTTGGTTCTTACAAAGAAATTAACAGGCGGAAAAATAATATTTTCCACTATTTCAAAACCTTAACACGTTCCCGCCGGCGGCCTTATTTGCTGTTCACGGTATCTGACGGCTCTCTAATTTATATTCTTTTCCATTTGCCAACGTTGTTATGAATTATTGCTCATTCACTTTAAGCAGCGCTCTTTTCTTTAAATTTAAAAAACAAGTAGCTCTCACTGATAAACCTGCGGCTATCAACTTGAGAGTAAGAGCGCTAATATATGATATTTCGATTCTTAAAAATCTTTCTCCACCTGTTGTGTATGTACCACCCGTGGTACAAGCCGTCCGATGGGACAATTCTCTATGTACCACTAGTGGTACATGCCGGTGGGAACGTGTTAAACCCTCTAAAATCTATAGGTTGGTATGCATATTTTTGTTACTTTTTTATTTATTGATACATTCAAAATTTAGACTTATAATGGAAAACTATGACAGATTCAACTAAATTGCTGGTAATAGCGGCTTTCTTTGATATGATAATAATAATTTTACGTCGTAAGAAATGCATTCTAAAAATCGGGCTCATTTGTAAAATATTCTTTAACATAAAGTTTCAACTATTTGTTTTCCTACTTTGTTATTAACTGTTAAGCTGTTACTATTTTAATTATGTACCCGTAATATACCTTTTGCAGAAAAGCTTAATTTAAAAATGCAGTGCAACACGAAAGTGTAAAATATAAAAGTTCGACATAATTGGTTAAAAAACGACTGAATGGCTTAGGTAAGAAATTAGTGTACGGACCACCAAGAAAGAAGTGCAAAATATTTATTTCATTATAAGTTCGTTTTTAGCAGGGTACACAATACTTAAAACTTTGTGTTTATGATAACATTTTATACAAGCTGAATTTTTCAATTGACTTTAAAAATGTAAAAAAAAAACAAGGCCAAATGTTTGCTTGACATTAAATAAATATGAAAAATAGAATTAATACAGGTCTCTTTTACAAAATATATTTTATTTTCGAAATTGTTTTAACATTTTGCGCACCAACTAACTTAACTTATGTTAACTTCATCATAAAATTATACAATACCATAAAATGGTGTGCAAAAGGTTAAAAATTTCGAAAGTTAAAATAAAAAAATTTGTTTTGTTTTGATATGAAGAGATCACGGATATAATGTACAAACTTTGTTGAAATTTTGTTCACTTTATTCATGATTTGCTTAGTAATAATAGTTAAGAACACATTTTCACATATTTTTGCATTAAATATATGTAAAAATTAGAGAATAGTGGTTTTTTTAGCGCTAGAGTTGAATTCGTCGGAATTTTACTTTTATTCCAATAGAAGATGGTGTGCGTGCGAAAAACATACGCCTTTTAATCATTAAAAGTTTAATCTATTTTCCGAAATTATAAAAACATAAAAGAGAAAAACAACCAATTCCAAACGATGTTATGTAATCGTGTTCTCTTCATATGTTTTAAATAAATACTATGAACCAAATCGCAAACTCTTATCGGTGAATTGAAACTTAAATTTATCCCTCAATTACAAATTGTTACATTTGTAAGTTCAATAGTTACAGTGTTTGGTTAAATGTTGCTTCCTAAAACGGCAAAACATATCAAAACCTTTAAAAGTTCAACTATTTTTTATATTCTGATTGCTCAATTTATTAACTTATTGGATTGTAAAGTAATAACACAAAAATACGAAAACATCCGAAATGTAATGACTTAAAGATATAAAAATAAGATTTATTACATTCCACCGATAAGAGTAATTGGGATAAAAAAAAAACAATAAATTTATATTTACTTTAAAAGCTTAGTCTATTAAGTATTTTATACCTAAAATGAAAAATATTAGAGATAGAGTTATATGAAAGTGATATCAATGAAAATAACATAACGAAACAAAATAGTCTGGGTATGATGTCTTAACAATTTGAAAGAAATCAATAATATTTAAATTGTTTACAATTTATACAAATTAACTTCAGAAAAGAATAATACGAAATGAAGAAAACAAATAACGAAAAACAACAAAATAATAAGTGTTTTACAAGATTTTATATATTGATAGAGTGAAAAAGTACTGCTTATAAGATAGAAGAGGAAGAGAGAGTAAACTTTTTACCTATTTAAAAGATGGAAATAGAAAAATGAGTTTTTAATGGTGCAACACTGTTTGGTAAATAATAATTAAGATTTTTCTTATTTTAAACACGCTTAATTTACAATTAATAACATCAGATTTTATAATGATTATGGTGCCATAAATGATAGAATACATTAATTTTGTTTAAATAAATACTTGTATAGCAATTTTTCTTATTATGAGGTTTAATATAAATTATTCTTTGCAAACTAAAATTAGCACAATTCTAATCTACACTCGAATCAACTTGAATGGTTGTTTGAAAATGTCAAAAATTTGTATATTTTCCTGAAGGAAACTTGCTTTCATGACCCGTTTTTAAAATTTTCGAAAGGTTTATAAAATGAATACGAGATTTATATATAGAAATCAAAATCGGATTTCTAGTCCTCCCGAGAAAAATTCACGATGTTTTGTTTTGGTGTAAATAATTCGCTAAATTAGTCTAAATAGTAAACATAATCGAAATAACTGATTTTTTTGTTTCATAGATAAACTAAATGGTGGAACAAATGCCACTGTAAGTGAAAGCATTGAAATTGAACCGACAACCTAAATTTTACATAGTTCTTAAAAATTTAACATTATTATGAATGATTTTGCAGAACAAGCTATACTGGAAAAAAAAATCCTTTAATTTCAGGTGTGTACGAAATATTGTGCCCAATCGGCTCATAATGCCTGTAATCATTATAAAAATGTGTACAAGGCATATTTTAAGTCATTACATGCTTTAATAATGTGTCGAAATAGAATGGATCTTTTTTAATTTTTAAATTGGCGAAATAACACAACAAGCAAATAATTTTTCCTCGTAAAGTAATAAATATCATATTTAGTGGTAATTTTAAAGTACTTCACGATTTTCAGTAATAAATTTCCGTTAACATGGCAAAATGCTTCAAATCCTTAATTATTATTTTTTTAAAATACTTAAAGTTACTAGAAACATTTTAATATACCTTCATATTTTGTTAGCATTTTAATACTTATTCATAAATAGCAAAATTCATCATAATTTCAGTAATTGTCCATGTAATCGTATACGATAATAACTAAACTTCCTGACGACAGATAACTCCACTAATAATAAAATCACTTTGTTGTCAGGCCGTACAAGCATTGAAAATGTTTTAGACATTTTTCTTCTTTTAAAAGTTAATTTTCAAGTAGAAAAATTAAAATTATTTGCTTTATTGAAAATAAATAAATGTATCTTTTATTTTATTTTAAACAGAAAAGATTCATTACGTCTATCAGAAATAATCGGGTGAAAATAGAAATGTTCCAAAGGATTTATTACCAAAAATGTCCGTAGTTTTATTTTCATAATATATTTCATAAAATTCCAAATTTTTATTTCTCACAACTTTAATTTGAACAAACGACACTTGGAGATCTTAACTAATCGATCTACACTCATTAAGACTTGTGATCTAAGCTGATCTACTTCAAGATTTAATCAAGACCAGAGCTCGACGAACCGACTTAGTGTATTGCCCTAGAAGGGAGCTATGTTAAGAAATAAAGCAGAATTGCAATAAAAACAATCCCTTTTTATTTGTTAGATGACACTTATCATCCCATGCATGTTGTAAATCGGAATCTTCTATTTCGATTTCAGAAATGTTGCATGTAGATAGATATGGTAATCGATTAATTGGAATAATCGAATGATCATATGATATTTGGCGATTGTTCGATTATTGGGGTAATTTCATGTTCAATCTTTATATTACCTAAAAAAAGGTCAACGCATTCTGCGCTTGCGATTAATTACTTGATTTTTGTTAGTGCACTTAAATCACAATTAATTTCTCATAGTCGATTATGATGACAAGTTTTTGAAGTAATATTTTGAGTGATGCAGTAATCTTTTAGTCGTTGATTGCTTTAATATTAAAGCTATACAAACAATTTTAATCTAGCTTGCGATTAGAATACTCATAAGTACACATACATTTCTACATGTCTCTTAAAAGAAATGAATGACTATACAGGGTTATTCATTTCGTGGCCCGGATCTGGTATCCCTGTTTCATTGACAAGTCAAACGGAACCAAGACTTCATACGTTGGCTATTTTACAATATGGATCGTTTAACAAGCACTGAACGTGATAAAATATTAAAGCTTTCTATAAAATTGGTGATTCTGTAGTAAGTATAATAACACATGACTCAATAAGTCTCCGGTCGGACACGTATATGGCACCATTGTTGGTAGCCCCATATGATTTCTGGATAGTACTAACCTTCTCACGATACGTGTCATAATGTTATTCCAGCTATTAGTTTACAAGCTACAATGGTTTTAGTGAAACAACTTTTGTTATTTTCAAAACATGGGATAAAAAAGAATTTCATGTGTTGATTAAACATTGTTTTTTATGGGGGAAAATACTGTTGAAGCCAACCAGTAGCTTCATAAGCGTTATGAAGACTCTGCATCAGGGAAATCAATTATTATTGACTGGTATGCTTTGAACATTTGCGTTTGTTCGCACCGGACCAAAAACAAAAACGAATCGACGATTCAGAGCACTGTTTGGAGCTGTTCAAGTGGATATTTTACGTCGGTATGTGGCAATGGATGAAATATAAATGCACTATTACATAGTTGAATAAAAAAAAATCGCCAGCTAAGTGGACAGCAGCGGGTGAAAATCGTCCAAAGCGACCAAAAACCCAGAAATCGTCTAATAAGGTTATGGCATCCGTATTTTGGGACGCCTTTGGTATTTTGCTTATCGACTATCTTGAGAAAACTAAAACTATCAATAATGAATATCACATGGAATTAATTATTGGGTCGATTGAGTGTAGAAAATAAGAAAGTAGTGCATGCAAAAGGAGAAAGTGGTGTTTCACCAAGGCAATGCACCGTGTCACAAGTCGATGAAATGGTTAAAATGAACGAATTACGCTTCGAATTGCTTCTCCATTGACTATTGGCTTTTTGCAAACCTCAAAAAGATGCCCTAGGGAAAGAAATTTGGCTCATATGAAGAAGTGATTGCCAAAAATGAAGCCTCTTTTGAGAACAAAGACAAATTTACGAAAAAGGAACCGAAAAGTTAGAGGAACGTTATAATGAATGTATCACTATTGAAAGAGAGTATGTTGATGAATGAAGTCGGATTTTTAAAAAGAAATTTACTTTTCTTAGTTAGTCCGGAGACTTATTGAGTGATGCGTTTCTTGTAAAAAAGTCAACTAGAATCTAAATCTACGGTATGTCGTGTCTTACTGATTTTATATTACTTTTATTTATATAGGATTAAAAAAACGATAATATGGTAATTTTGTTAAATTTATCGAATTGCGACTTAGAATTTAATTACGTAAATGTCGAATGGTATTACACATTACAGTTTTTTCCAAAAAAAAAGGTTATAATCCTAATTCACTCTGCTGCAACTGCTCGAACAGAATAATCAAAATTAAATTCCTGGACAAACATTAGAAATTTGGATAAGATATATAAAATCGAAAAATCCATTATCACGGCGCAATCTATTGTACTTTAACGAATAAAGTTTACTGCATTTTTAGTGTTAATTGGTTTAAATGTGTTTTAGAAAAGATATATTAAAATAAATGCATGCCTGAAGAATAATGCAATTTTCAAAAAGTACAAAAGATAATATAAGTATTTTATGAAGTTAAAGTAATGTTATTACCTTTTTTAAGTAACACACAGTACACCCAGGCCAGTGGCCGATAAGGGAGCACGGAACTAAGCTGGGGAATTTCTTCCAGTAGTCATTGCCGGAGTTGCAGGGATCCCACTGAGAAGGAGACTCTTTTTTTCACTTTTTGCGCAACTGTCTAGCACTAGTAAGGGCTAAGTATGGGGTATCTATCTTCGTCGGGGATCGATCGGGGAGCTAGTTCTCTTTTTGAACTCCACCGGTTGGCTCTGGTCTTACAACACTTCAACTTACATTCTTGGCGTTTTTGTGGTTTCAAAATGACATACCCTAGCACTAATTGGACCCCGATTCAGTTAAGAGGGATTGCTACTTAAATCAAACAGCTTCGTTTATGTTTAATCATAATAAATAAAATCTAGTACACTGCTAACATTCACGCACAACCTGCAAATTTCATTCAAGATCCTTGTTGACTTTTGCAAAACATATCTTCTAGGACCATTTAAAAAAAAAATTACATAATCAAAATTGATTTAATGTTTTGTACAGTAAACATTTAAAGCCCTTATAAAGTTCCATTTAATATTTTTTTATAAACCCTATGAAGTGAATTAACACAATTTTAAGTTGTTAATATTTTGAGAAGTCTGACGTATATCAATATATCGAAAATTAAACAATCAGCACATCATTATTAACCCACGTGTTGGTCGTGTTTTATGACTTAATGAAGGTAAAATTTTTTTTATATTTCAAAATAACACCTTTTCGAATACAAAATTCAACTTTTTTTACCTTTACATATCACTTATTATTATTATTATAATAAATGTTTGCGGTGGGGTCCATTTGAACGATACCAGTTATAAGGGTTAATATCAAAAAAATAATATAAAGTACTATATATCGAATTTTCCAGTTTTTTTATTTTTTCAAAGCTTATTAATTATTTGAACTATATTATATACTTTTAAGGACAAATACATTATTTAATTTTAACAGGTTTTTTTTTTAAATGTTTAAAACGGTTGAGAACTGAATTAAAACAATTCGACTTTAATGTAAGAAATAAAATTCGTAGAAATTTCCCATTGCTAAAATAAGACGAAAATTAAGACCACATTTGTAATAAAGTTAACAGTCAAAGAAATTATCTGCCATTAAAAGCAAAACATTTTCCTATTTCTATTGTAGAAGAAATCATTCTTAAGATAGACTTTTCAGAGCATAAACTGAAACAAAACAACAGAAAATTAGTAAAAATACACCTTTATTGCTCTTTTAATATTTTTTTACGTGCAATCTATATTTTTTGTAGGTTTTGCATATTATCTACCAACCTGTTTAGGATTATGATAGCGAAAAAAACGTGTAAATTATGGAAATAAAGTAAACAAACAAATACACGACAAGCAAAAGATATATTCATAGATATAAGTCGTACAATAAATTCACTTTAAATAACATACAGCATCACATCATTTCTGTAATGATCAATTACCCCATTCGAGAACAGTTACAGACATGCAAACCGATATTACAAATTCTATTTAATTGCATTACAATGAAATGATAATTGAAGTGTTTTTTTAAACAGAAAGAAAAACAGCACTATGAAGGGAATGTAGGTATATCTCTAGTTGAAAAAAATGGATCGTATTCTTAAAAATTGAGCCACAGAGTTACAAATCAGATTAAGATTGCGCTTTGGCAGGGGCGGATTTACGAATTTGTCGCCCGTAGGCAGGCAACAAAGTGCCGCCTTTTTTTCGTAATAAAAATCTGTTTTGTAATTTTAAAAATTGCAAAATATGTAATTTTCATTAAAGTGACGTCTTTTTGAAATGATTGTTTAACGCAAAATTAAATAAAATTAAAAAAAATGTGTATCTTTACATTTTTATTAATCAAAAAGTTTTTGAATAATTGAAACATGATTGAAAAAATAGGGCGGCAAAATCTTGCAAGATTTTGCCGCCCTATTTTTTTTGCCGCCGTAGGCACAGGCCTACTTTGCCTATGCGTCCCTGCGCTTTGGCTAACGTTTTTAGTATATTAACCAATATCTGCGATGAAAGCAAGAAGCACTCAGTAGTTAAGAACTTTTTGCATAAGATAAAAAACATATAAAATCGATGTTTTTATTAAAAATAAAAACATACAATGCTACCCACGTTCGACCAACCAAGTTATTTTTGTTTTTATTTACTTTTACGCTTCCTTTTTCCAGTTCAGATAATTAATTTACCTGTTCTCCTGGCTTAAATTGGTTTTGAGAATTTCTTATTAAGAAATAATTTTTAGATTAGATACATACATATATTTTTTTTTTTGGTTTACTTAATTCTTTTTTACATTCAAATGTTAATGAACCTGTATGATGTATAAATTATCGTTTAAAATTTAGATGTATTTCAGTAGTCGTGTTTTATAAATCGACCTCTCAATGGTTAAAGCATCGGAAATATGCATAAAATGAACAATTTTAGAGCAGCTTATTTTTTAATTGAATATATTTAAAAAACAAAATTAAACATATAATTTTTAAAAATAAAGACACTTTTCTGATGGCAAGGGACTGTAGTTGAATTATGGTCATCTAACTATCTAATTTTATTCAGTAACAAGACGATTTATTAATGAGATTATTGGAATATGTCGAATTATATTCAAGCCCTATCAAAATAAAATCACAATTTTAAAATATGAATGTGTCTTTTAAGAAATTGAACTTTATTAAAACGCGTTTTGAACAAACTATCAAAAGCCTAAAGTAGGTAGAGAAACAATGCAAATAATGAAAGTAATTAACCGACCAAATAACCTTATTAGCAGTGAAGATTTGCATAGCAATGTATAAGCGAAGCAATTAAGACAAATTTTAGTAGGATATTTCCTAGTACAAACGAGACTAAATATTAATTTTTATAAGACCGAGTATACTATCTAGTGCAAAGGATTACATAGTGTTATTCAATTATGGAAAAAAACAATGCATTTTTGCGACATTTTATCTGAACGTTTTATAAAATAATCGATAAACAAGCGGCAAAAAAAATATTATTTACCTAACGTAAAATCAGACAAATTTTATCAGATATAAACATTCAGTGGAAGCATCTAATTGTACAGACATTTAATTCGTATTTATGGGTAGGGTATACGCATTTTCTTACTATTGGCCTTATTCTGAAAGTCGATTTACTTACAGGGATAAAGTGTGAAATTAATATTTTGCATTTCCTCTGCGAATGTTTTGGTTAATTTAAAAATTTCAAAAATGCAATATGAAATAACCAAAGAATTTAAGTTTAAAGTTTAAATATAACAGAGTCATATCGTGGTACGATCAGGGTTAAATAAGTTACAGTTAAATAAATTAATTAAAAGAAAAACAATCGAATGGAGTCTAGAGTATAACACAAAATATTAAAATGTAAAAATGCATTAAAAAGTAAAAATGCAAGAATTATTGTAAGTTTCAATAAATAAACACATGTCTGTCTATACCGCATTTTTTAGATGTTTAGTATAACACAGGAAACGCACTGTAAGTTGGCTCACACAGCTCTGGGTTAATTTTCAAATTCTCAAATGAGCATGCCATGCATTTTGAATATTCTCAAAGTCCAATGCTCCTTAATCCAATATTCCTTCATTAAGTAATCAAATATTCTCTTACTCAAGTATTCGGTTATTCAAAACTCCTTTGCACTCCAAGCCACTACGAGTACTTGAAGGACTAAATTATCCAAATCATTCTTCGACCCTAGTATAAATACATATAGTAAAGTGTTTTCAATTCTATAGGATTTAAATACCTCTGAATTTTTCCATTAATCCAACCTAAAAATTATTAATAAATTCGATATGTCATGATATAAAACTATAAGATAAAGGCTTAAATAAACTCGACTTTCAGAATAAGACTTTTGCTCTTAGTTTGGATACAAAAACAAGAAAGATTATTGGTTAAGGGACAATGGTAAACTAAAATAAAAACATAATTTTAAAATTTCGTTAGATTTTGTCAGCAGTGCAAAATTTAAAAAACCAAAAAAAAAATGAATTAGCAAATTTTTGCATTGCCCTACATACGATTAACCTTGAGATAATTCGAAACAAAGTGTTCTTGCTCCAGTTTATTTAAATAAAAAGAAAGAATAAATAAATTCAGTAAAAAAACAACACGCGACGAAAATCAATTCAAATTAATTCATTTAATTAACATAAAAATGGGCAAGGTTACTTTTCGTTTGTCCGAAGTTCTTTAATTTAAACTTTAATTCTCATTTATTTTAGTATGCAAATTAATTTTTTACTTATATTTTTAATTTGTATGTTCAATTTCTTAATTTCAGTTCAACAATTACTTTTTCTTTTCTGATTGATTAAACGCATAAGAATGAAAAAACCATGAAATTACCAATTAATAAACCAACAAATAAGGGCATTAGATGCTATATTCGCTTATATGTCATCTATGTACTCGTATAGTCATCTAAGATTCCGCAGAAAACAATATGCATAAATGGAAATGAAACTAAATGTTTTGCATTTACAAAACAAATGGTACATTTTTCACAGCATCACAAATGCTAAGCATAAAAATATATACTCTAAACTTTACGTAAACACTAATAAATATAGGAACACAATTATCATGAAAAATACAAAGAAGAAAATATTCTCGAGATAGATAGAGGAAAGAGGAAATTAACATCAAATGCCCAGCATAATCGGCAATCGTAAATTATGTAAGCGATAAAACTTTGTAAGTAGTTTTAATCGTTTAGTACTTTAACGCAGCCGCTATAAATAAGGCCCTATCTGAGTTCACACATTTTGGCGATAACAGACAAAATGAAACGAAGAACAGCAATCCTCTGACGCTAAATTTATACATAAATTTAGCGTTGTTTTGCTAGCAAAATTTTACTTTAAAAGTGCTGTGTGTGTAGTGGATTCTTAAAAATGCAGAACGAACAGAAGAGGTTGAATTATCATCAACACATTTTTGCTAATTATACGATAAACATTTGCAATATTGATATACTCGATTAAGATATTAAGAAAAGACGAAACAAGTATTTTGTATAAAACGTGAATAAAATGTCTCGTAGCACATGGAGGGATGATGGAGATTTTAAAAATATTTTTTTAGAAACATTGTAGCAAACTTAAGGTTGTACAGGGATAAGAAGAACTTTGAATTCAGTTCGATAGAAGATATGTGCTTCTATCTTTTTATGTCTTTACGAAGAAGGAAAGTTTGTCTTGTCCCTGACGATCTACGCCTAAAACTTTTCTATCCAACAACGGTTTATGTTTTATCACAATTTTAGTAGTTTTTACAAATACAAATAATTTGGAGCATTTACTTTTAAGGGGTAAATGCCGCAAATAAAATAAGAACACTTGTCCAAAATGTAACAAAACTGTGAGCGGTTGATTTAGTGAACGAAACGTAAAGAACTGACTGAATATTAAAAGTGAAAAATTGTATTATTCTAATGATTATAAAAAAAATAATAACAATTAATACAAAAAGTATAGTCGTGTATATTTTTTTCACTACTTACTAAAAACCTTAGATTTGTAGGTACTCACACAAAAAAGTACTGGTGATTCTGAATGTAATATTTGTGATGATATCAATATAAAATTGGCTTCAATGCACGAACAATGGTTTAAATGGAATATGTGAACCAGTTCGTTATTTAAACACAACCTATGTACAAATTAATTAAGTATCACGCGTACATTTTCCTTTTTGTCAATATCAATTTTTATTACCTGTTGTATTTATATTTTTTGTTAAAAAAATGATACGATTTTATTTACCTAATAATGAGAGAAAATTGGTATATTTTTATGAGATTGGGACAATATTACTGTACCTATTGTAACGAAAATATTAAGATCTCTTTAAGTATTGTCCTATTGTTATTAAGAGACCTAATGGTATCAGTTTTATAGTTATACGTCTATTTTTGTGTAAAACTAAACAAAGTTGCAGAACGTGAACAGAGATCTGAAAAACTTTTCTAAAAATTGATGATATCATTGTCATCAATTTAGCAGTAGTAGCATTCATCGAATTTTATATAAAATTCGTTTTATTTTTGATCCCATACTCGAATTTAATTGCAATATGCAAAGATATCGCTATTTGTAATAAGTTTAAACAAACATTTATAAACAGTATAAAGCGATGTTATATGCCCTATTTTAATTAATTTATAAATTTAATGTTAATCAATATTTAACGTTCCTATTGAAGTAGATCGGTAGATTTTTATTTATTCTCTATAATTTATTATAATTAATATGGAGCTAATGTAAGACATATTGGCATTCAAATTCCCGATATTTAATAATAGTTATAATGTTTAGCAACGAATTAATACTTAAATTTGGAATATGTTTTAAATTTGTTGGCCTTCATTTTTAAATTAAAACATTTAGCCAATCATAAATAATAATTAGCATTAACATTTTTAAAATATTCTCAGAAAAAAACAAAAAACCAAAACCTTTGGCTTTTCCGTAGTCAGATAAAAGTTGATATTAAATGATTCGAAAATTTCTCTTGCTAAGTGCTATTACATACTTCGAGAATTTAATGGATCACATAGCATCAATCTTAGAAAATTTATGAAAAATAATGTTGGTAGCAAAAATGCAAATTTTTATAAAAACGTCCAAAAATTACTGGAAAATTCCTAGTATCCGGAATATCCTTACCAATATATTTTATATTCTCATTTTTATTTTCTATACGATTGTATTAAAATCGTCAAGTACCTAAAACATGCTTCATGATATCAGCTATAGAAAACAAGATTATTTAGTATAATCTTTCAGAGTAGGTTTCTTAGATTTAAGATGTATAACAGATAGATAACAAACATCTAAAAATTAATAAAATTTGTTTAAGAAATAATCATGATTCCTAAATATCATCTACTGCTACTACTGCTATTACTGTTTCGGGTAAAACTACTTAAGAAACTAACTTAGAATTATTATAAGAAAAAAAACTTCGGTATAATTTGATAATTTGTTAATTGAACAATTTAAATTTATCCTTATTATATTTAAGTATATATTTATCACACTACTACCGTTGTTTCAGACAACAAGAACAAAGATCGGGAAGTTAATCTTAAAGAACTTCCAAAGTAACACCACATCGCCTATCTATTTAAGAAAGACGTTGATCAAGGAAACCGAAGAAACATCATTAAATCTGTTGGTATTGTATTAAGAAGTCCTTAATTTATGTAAAGTAAGGTTACACGAAACCACTATTTTTTAATAAATGAACAAAGATAAACAGTTTAACGAATGAAAATTCGAATTATTTTTTTAAGTAATTGAGAGAAAAACAAAACAATTTAATAATATTAAGAGATGGAAAGAGTTGTTAGCGCGGGTGATGTGCTTGGAGATGAAATCACCCAAAGTCGGGTAAAATATTAAATTAAAAAATTAAATGGTGGTAATGAACCAAAAAGCAGCAATAATGCTAAACTTATTTTTAATTTAAAATTCTTGCCATCCTCTCCCCAGAGGTTATGTACAATTATTGAGAGTTTTTAGATATTTATTGAAGCCATTATATTTATATACTTCGATTTTATTACCATAAAACAAATAACGACGCTAAATGAGTCAAAAAGGTGAGATTTACTGCGGAATGGATGGGGAAAAAATATTTGTAAAAGAACTGATTATATTGAGAATAGATTTTGAAGAGTAAATAAAACTTCAGTACGAGATCAATGATCGTTTTATTTATTAATTAGTAACATTAAATTCTTTGACATATGTACAAGTGTTGAAAAAACAAAATAGAACAATTTAAATGGCGCTAACTCCACCGACCGATTATTAGTCAAAAAAATGGACAGAATTATTCCACGCTCTTGCGGTGTATAGCGCTCCATTGCTTGTCTGTTTGTATTCTGCAGCTGTGTAGTTCACAAATGTCGAATATGATTGACGTACGACGCCATTTGCAATAATTATAACATCTTCCGATAGAGTGATTCATTTTGCGCCACCTTGTATAAAGACCCAATAAATGGAAAAAGTTGCTGGGAAAAAAATTTTAATGGAAAAAACTTAAATCAGAGTTTTTTACTACTACTACTTAAATATTCAAAACCTCGCACAACACGAAGAACTGTTTATTGAAAAGACTTTGTTTGTGACAACACAATGAAAGAACTGTCATCCAAAATTACGCTTATCACACCATCATTTATATTTTTCCTACTACTGTCATACAGTTGTCGTTATAATGCATAATGTATCCAAGGTGTAATACGCGTTTCCAAATTCTGATGATTTTGCGCTTTTGGCACTAAAACTATTTTTTATTTATAAAAATGCGTTAAACCTTTTTTTAGAGGTTGCCTAACTTGTAACTTTATTTTTCTTAAAAAGGCACTCAAAATCAACCCAAAACAATTTCCCCTCTAACTCATTTAAACCAACATTTATCAAATATTTAAAATCTTTGAATCCAAGCACACTGTTAAATAATAACCATTATATTTCGAAAATAATAAATTGTCTTATCTTTGAATACTTCGTAAAAAGGGTAAGACAATCGCCGGAAAAATCGCTTCTCTTTCAGTCAAGTATACAATTCGTTGAAGCTTTTAAATTTGCTGGGCTAATTACACAAACTTGGCACTTAAAAAATTAAACAGTTTGATTTTATTTCGAAATTCTTTAATTAAAGCACAATAATATGTAAATATTATATCACTTTCACGACTAAAAATTTATCAATCACAAATTCTTGGAAATGTTGGTAATCTGGCATGGATGAAGCTTTAAAAGCATTTTTATGCTATTAATTATAATTTTTATTAACATTCATTGAATTTAAAGCAAATATTTTATAAATTTTTGTTCCACAAAAATTTGAATTCAAATATTTTTTCAGCATTTAGCAATTCCGCATTCAAAAAATATACGGAATCGACTAATCCATGCATCCATCCAATAAAAATAGACAACGCTATATAAATTTCTATATATCTTCTCTAGTCTATCTCAGGCAGTAGGTTGTCAAGTTGGTGGACGCTTGAGACAAAAAATTGAGCGGTCCATTGTATGACTGTGTTCCACATACTTCCACAAACTTTTGAATTTTTCAAGCGCCAAATTTGTGTAATTAGCCCACCAAATTTAAAAACTTTCATAAATTATTAATTTACTTGACTGAAAGCAAAGAACAATATCTTTAATATTTTAAAGCAAATTGACGATTGATTTAATTTGTTATTTGTTTCGTAACGTTTGATTCGGTATTTAGAGTGCAGTATTTTGTTACGTGTTAAAACATACGAAAATCAACAAGTTTCTACAATATATACAATTTTAAAATGATTTGATTAATCTGTTTCTATAAAGTTAAGTTATATAAAGATAAATAAAGGACATAAAGTACAAATTTGACTCTTATATCGTGCCTGATGCCTTAACGCGCAAGAGACGAAGACGAAGGACGGAAATTATCAAAAATTTTTCTGTATTAAAGAAGGTTTTGGTCATTTGATTGTTCTCCAGATAATTTGTCAGAATATCTGTAATGGCAATTCAGTGCCCTAAAATATCTCTGACATTATAAAACATTAATTTGGTGTCATTTTACCAACTGACACTGCCTGAGACAGACTGCTTCTATAGAAAAACGCGTACATGGGAGGTCCATTGTATTTATTTATTTCACTTAATACAAGCTACATAGATAAATAAAAACAAAAAAATTACAATTAAAATAAATAAGAACTAATTAACTAAATTAAATTAACCTACTTATGAAGAAATCGGGGGGGTCATGGAGACAAAATGGATCATTGGAGAGTTGAGTTGGGCAAGTATAGGGCATGCTTAAGGTATGGGAGGTTTTGTTTATAATGTTTATTAAACAGAATGAGTTTAGGGACTGGGTAGGATAGGGCAGGGGCAATAAAGAGCTCGCTTGAGAGAGCTTACTTAAATGGAAGTCAAAGGTGGAGGAGTTGTTGACCTTACGCAGCATTCGGGTAAATGTTGTCTGTGGGTAGCTGTTATTGCCTGAGAGGGAAAAAGGGGGATACAAATCGCACTATAGTCTTTTATAGGAAATCATGTATAGTGGTGAGAAAAGGTTTTCGGACATTGCGCATTTAAAAAAAAGAAAAATAGTGGAAACTGAAAAGAAATCCATCTGGAAAATTTTATTTCCTTCTTTAAATAACTATTACTTCATTACCTTAAAGAATAATACAAAAAAACCAATAATTTGTTTTATCTCAGTTGGCACGAAGATAAAATCATTTAGTTTAATTTACTAGTCATATCTAGTTGAACGACTCCTGTGATAACAAGTCTTTGTTAGTTTTTACCGCAAAATGAAAAGTAGTAAAAATATCAGCGCTCACATCCGATCTTTTATGATTCACCACCGTGAAACTGGCAAAACAATACGACAAATTGGTGATATTGTTAATTTGAGCAAATCTACTTTTTACGATATCATCAAGAGGCCGAAAAATGGTTTAGTTGAGGATAAAAAACGTTCTGGGTGACCGAGAAAAATAAAAACCAGAAAAAAAAAATTTCTGATGCTAGAGATCAAATCGAATCCAAATGTTAATTCAAGTGAGTTAGTGGCAAAATTGCAAAACTTTAATGGAACAATTGTACATCCATCTACAATAAGAAAGATGCTGAAGCGAAACGACTATAATTCACGTGTTGCTCGAAGAAAACCTTTACTTTCGGATATCAACATAAAAAAGCGTTATAATTTTGCGAAAAAATATAAAGATAAAGGTGTTGATTTTTGCAAAAAAGGAATTTTTGTAGACGAAAGTAAACACGGAGGAAAAAGTGTAATGGTGTGAGGCGCAAAGGGCAACGAAAGCACTGGGAATTTATTGTTTATTTATACAATAATGGACAAATAGATATATTTAAACCCTTTAAAATCAAATCTTAGAGAAACAGTCGACAGGATAACGATCCCAAGCACACAGCTTGGGATATTCGCATGTGGCTGCTACATAATTGCCCACATCTTATGGTAACATCTCCACAAATCCCTGATATAAACCCCATAGAACATCTTTGGGCTTTCCTGGAAAAAAGAATCAGAGCGAACCGAAAGCCAAAGAATATTCGAGAATTAAAGCAAGCCATACAAGAGGAATGGAAACTGACTCCACAAGATTTTTTTAAAAAACTGCCATGCCTCCAAGACTCTGTGAACTAATTATATAAGCGTAAGGGTAATCACACAAAGTGTTAGGTAAAATTTCCTACCTTTTTCCTGCAAACAATTTAATTTTGTTTATTTTTACAGGGAAATGTCGGACTTTTTCACACCATTTTGTCGGGTTGGCAAATGATGTTAATTTTGCAGATATACAGATAATAAATATTATTCGTTTTTTTGTATTATTCTTTAAGCTAATGAAGTAATAGTTATTTAAAGAAGGAAATAAAATTTCCCGGATGGATTTCTCTTCAGTTTACTCTATTTTTTTTAGAAAAATGCGGAATGTCCGAAAGTTTTTTCTCACCACTGTACGTACATAAAGCGTCATTGGTCTATTTCAAAATCATACGAGCTAATTTTCAGGTTAGGAATATTTCTTCAATAAAGACATTACTTTGCTTTCAAAGAAATTGGTAAAAGCATACAAAAACATTTTTTAATTTATAATGCTTCTTACTAATACGTTAATAATGTTTTAGAAAAATAGTACAATAATAATAATTTTTAACTTCATTCTACCAAATCTTTTCAAAGCCGTTTAAAGCTGTCAATCCGTCTGAACGACCACACAAATGGTATAAACATAATATTAGGATTACGAATTAAATCTGTTTTTGTCAGCAAAAATTCAGGAAATGGCACAATTAATACAAATTCTTAAGAAAATATTAACTACTAATTCTTTATTTAACATTTTATTTTCAATTAAAATCTAAATTCTACAGAAAGTTAACACAATAATAAAAATTAATTTTACTCTTCCACTAAATTCGTGTTGATGTGAAATGTATGTAAATATTATTAAAATGTGTAGTAGGTGTAGTATATAGCACTTCTAATGTTTTTGTAAATGAAATCGATTTGCTGAGTGATGAGAATGCAAAATTGCTCTAAATTATATTACTAAGATACAAGAATGTCGTGTAGTATCTAAATAACTATTTCAAAATTATTTATGTTACATACGACAAAAAGGAACAGGTCAGTTTTAGTTGCGCCTATTTGAAATTAGACCGTAAGAAAATTTTTTCTAGAATAAAAATTACAATAGCGATGCCCTGCCCAACTAATAAAATATTAAAAGCGGCGTAACAATCAGTCAGACGAACGCTTCCAAACCCCTTTCTTCCTGAACAAATTGGTTTCTTTGTTCCAAATTCTGCATTAACCTTATCCTGTAAACCATACTCCCGCATTCGCAATAAACTGTCAAGAAAATGAATCAAAGTTTAAAATATATGTATATATACCCACCTGGCCAAAAAAATAGCAAAATTCCAGAGAATAGCTGTAAGTTATAATAATGTATTTATTTTTACAGTTTATTGGAAAGTACTCTTTCGCATGAATTAAGAACTTGGTTCTCTTGTATTTTTAAAACGGTGTATTGCTAAATGCATTAATTACTTCATATATGAATTCATTATCATCTGCCATGCCATCCCCGCCTTTTCTGACTGTCGCTGCCCAGGATCTTAGCACTGCCGTCGTCGACATCGCCCAGTCAGTGCCTCGTCCTTTACCCTCAATCGTTTCGGCCGATGCTGTATCGACATGCGATCCCGCCATCGGTAACACCTCCTTCGGTTTGGACTGTGAATCCACACCAGCTGCCATGCCATCTTCGCTTTTTTTGCCTGTCGTTGCCCTGGATCCCAGCCCTGCCATTGTCGACATCGTCCAGTCGTTGCTTCGCCCTCTACCCTCTACCTCAACCATCTCGGTTCAGACTTCCGACTCGGTTCTTGACACTCTTGTTTCTCAATTCGGCACTCTTTGGACTGAAAAGGAATGGAGGCATAGGCTAGAAAAACGTCACCGTGTAAACGTTGATGATTCCGAGTCATCCTCCGTGCTCCTTGTTGATGGGGCCCCCCACGTTGGATCTGCGCATTCTTTACCAGACACTTTTCAATTTCACTAATCGACTGTGTGATGCTTCGCCCGCCGGTCCTCGTAAACCATCCAAATTCAAAGTGTCTTTACACCGGAAATACGCGTGGCTCTTCTGCTGCCCCGTCAGTTACGGTAGCATAAGGATTTCTACAAGGGTCTCCAAATCAATTATCTTTAAGTCTAACTCTAGCCCTATTTCTAAATCTAAGCTTAAACCTAGCCCTACTGCTAAATCTAAATCTAACCCTAGTCTTAACGGTAGTATTAAACCTACTAATTCTGCCACTAATAAATTTAAATCTCCTCGCAGTACTAATAAGAAAGTTAATCCCCCTCACAATCCGCATGGCTCCAATTCTCCCTAATCCGCCACTGCTTCAGCTAACTCCAACTGGCAGCTCAAAGCAGACCTTTTCCCGAACTTCAATTTCTCCACACCTCTTCAATACCCTAATTTTATTAAACTTCACACCATGAATCCTTCACTACCGGCTAATTAAAATGCGTCCCCCTCCTCCCGTCCTTCTTCTTCGGGCCAACCTCCATCCCATCCGAATCCACCAGTCTGGATACGGTCACTTCCCTAGCTGTCTTTCCCTATACTATCAAAATGTCAGAGGCTTAGGTACCAAAACTTCCTCAGTTTTCCAGAATTCTCTTGCTTTTCCTTATGACATCTTTGCCCTTACCAAAACTAACTTAACTCCCAACATTTATAGTAATGAATTATTTCCCGCAGATTTTTCTGTTTTTCGTGCAAACTATGCGACGATGATTTAACCCTCACTAATCGCGGCCTATTTTTCACTATGGTTAATCGTTTCGGTGCAAGCCTTCACACTTCCTCTAATTCCTCAAGCTTTAACTTTGTCTGCGCCAAAATCACATCGATCTGATGACGATCTCTAATACATCCCTTCTAACGCCCTCTCCGATATGGAGACTTTATTTGTCGATCGCCTCTCCGACCTTAGTCTCTTCCAAATTAGTGACATAACTAATAATCTTGGCAGACGGCTTGACCTGGTTTTTTGCTCTAATGCTGTTAATTCGGTTGCTTCTCATCTTCCCTCTACCCTCGATCATCATCATCCTCCACTCTTCCTAACCCTTGATCTAGAACCCCCAGATCTCTACTCTACTTCTGAGACTTCTTACCACTTCAATTTCCGCAGAGGCGGCTTTGAAAAATTAAATTTCCTTCTTTGCCAATCGTTCCTCTATTCCATTAAAACACAACTGAGTCTCAGCTTTCCGTTCATGAAGCCCTCGATGTTCTTTATACCGAAATCTTCGCCTGCCTGGCCCAATCATTTTCCTATCCCTTCAGAGAGATCATGCCTCCTCCCCCCATGGTACAGTAAAGAACTTCGATTCCTTCGGAACGGGAGAAACAAACTATGAAGACCTCCCTTCTTTCTATCAATATTGACCCTGCAATGGTTGCTACCGCCATTTATGTCCTTCCTGACGATCATAACCCAGGCGCTGATGGTATTTCAATCAATCGTATTGGAAGAGGGCGCTGTGCACTTGATCAGAGTCCTGTCCTCCAACTTTCAATTATTTATCACCCAGGGTTCTTCCCGGCCAGGTGGAAAGACTCTTATATCATCTCCATATATAAAAAGGGTTGCAAGAGTGAGATCTCCAGCTACCGTCCTATTGTCAAACTCTCCTGCATACCTAAACTCTTTGAAAGCATGATTTACGACTGCTTCTTCTTTCACTGTAAATCGATTTTTTGCCTGTCCCAGCATGATTTCCTAGAGGGCAAATCGACTACCACCAGCCTTACCGACTTCATCTCTATAACACTATGTGCTCTGGAGAATGGCGACAAGGTTAACGTCATCGCTACTGACTTCAGCAAGGCGTTTGATCAAATCTCTCATAAATTAATTCTCTTTAAACTACACTCCCTTAGCTTCAATCAGCTGAAGTCTTACCTTGAACAACGCCAGTACAGCCTCCTTTTCTGTTCCTCTTCCTTCAAACTCTTTTTTTGCCAACTCGGGATTCCCCCAGGGTAGCCACTTAGGGCCGTTGCTTTTCATTCTGACCATCAATGATGTCGAATGTGTTATTAAGCATTCGGGAATTTCTATATACGCCAACATATGAAAATCTACAAACGCATATCCTCTACCTTGGACTCCCGACTACTTCAGGATGACCTCCACAATTTTAGCATTTGGTGCAAAAAAAAAAAAAAAAACTCTTTTGAGCTTAATGTCTCCAAATGCCAACCCATCACTTACTCCCGTATACGCCCCTCTTCTTCCCCCAGAGTTTATCGCCTGTCTGATGAACCCCTTCACATCCTCTCTTCGCGATCAAGGTGTAATTTGTGACACAGCGAACTTAACTGAACACATTGTCAGCGTGATTGCTAGACCCAATTCCGTAGCTAATTCCGCTTGGCTTTGTGAAGCGTTGGTCCAAGGAGTTCCTTGATCCCTACGTTGCCAAATCCCTCTTTGTTACCTTCGTCAGGCCTTTCCTTAAATATGTATGCCAAGTGTAATCTCCATTTCAATCCAATAGCATCAATATGATTCACTTGACGTGACCTTCTCTGGTCTGATCATCCAAACCTTTCTCCCTATGAAAATCGCCTCTTGCTGATCAACTTGCAGCCCCTGTGTAAGCGGTGGGACCTTGCTGATATTACCTTCATTCATGCTGCTTATTGGTGAGACTGACTGTCCTTCTCTACTCCAACGGATCTCCATTTACACCAATCCTCGTAACCTCCGTTCGGCCCCTCTCTTTCGCCCTGCTTATCACCGTACCAACTATGGACTTTCTGAGCCTTTCACCTTAATGCTTCGGAGAGCAAACTCCCACCCCTTTTTTGACTTACACCTAATGTTGCCTGTTCCTTTCTAATTTTTCTTTTTTTTCGGTAAAATCAGTCCTTACTTGGTGACAATGATTCCATGACAAAGAAGAAGATTCAAGCAGTTTTATCAAATAGAGGGGGACACAACGGGCACTAATTAATAGTTTTGTAATTTTGTTACAAGTTAAAGTTATGAAAAGGTTAATTTTCAAAAAATGCTATTGAAAGTAAATTGTTTTCGATTTTTTGGCCAGGGGCAATACGAATTTTATATGAGTTGACCAATTGGACTGAACGATTTTAATTTATTTTATTCGAAAAGTATTGTATGTTAAATTTATTTATTATACATATAATAAAGTGAAATTATTTTTGTTCTGCAGTTTTCTAAATTCTATGAATTTTTCTATTTTTTTGGCCATCACTACATACTATTTTACTTTAATATTAAAGATATTAAAGGGATGTAAAACGAATGTTAAATTTCTTAAACTTTGAATTTCTATTTTTATATACATATATTTTTATATATACAAAAGTAAATATAGATAAGTATATACATACACAGGGAGGACCATTTATAATTTGGAATTTGAACTACTGAATATTTTAAGTGTAGCAACTCAAATGTCATTCATATTATGACAGCAATATGTTTTATATCTCCGGTTAATGAAATAGGTCGCTATACGCTTGAACAATGTTGGGAAATATTAAAAATTCACTTGCAAAATGGCGAATCTTTTATCGTAATGTAAGAAAATTAGATTTAAAATTCGGTGTGTAAGAATAACCAAGTATAACAACTCGCCATCGTTCTCAGGAATTAAACATTTTACGCACTTCTTTGATGCGAACTTTGCATAAAAACCTTAGGATGACGCTTTACAAAGTTGAATTGATACAGGAACTTAAGCCACATGACCGTTCGCAATGTTTTCGGTTCGTTAATTTAACTGTGGAACGCTTGGAAGAAGATAAGCATTTTTACCGAAACATCATTTTTTCTGGTGAATCTCATTTTCACCTCGGTGGTTATGCTAATAAGCAAAATTGTCACATCTGGGGCACAGAAAAGCCACACGTGGTTATTGAGAAGCCAATGAACTCCTAACGAGTAACTATTTGGAGTCGTTTTTGGTTCGGCCAGTACCATTGAGCCATTTTTCTTCGAAAATGAGGGAGAAAGATGCGGTGCAGTGAATGGAGAGTTCTACGGCGCAGGGACAACTGATTATTTGCAGCTTATTTTCGAAGATATGGAACAGGATGGCACGCCGTGTCAAACAAGCCTTGTAACAATCGATATTTAGCGTGGGAAGTTTTGTAAGTTGCATTGTTAGCCGTTTTGGTGTAGTACATTGGCTACCGCGCAGCTGCGATTTGATTCCTTTACACTATTATTTGTGGGGAGCCGTTATGTAAGTGTTACGCTTCCCATTCAGCAACGATTGAGGTTCTCTTAGGACGAAATTGGTGCAGCCATCGATCAAATAGAGCTCCATACAGTCGAAGATGTTGGGTTGATGGTATGGACTACTGCAAGGCCAGCCGAGGAAATCATTTGAATGAAGTGGTGTTCCATAATTAACCGGACGGATTGTACTTTCGAATAAAAAAAAAACACTGTACAAAATTATTCGTTTTGTATTTATAGTAGATAAAATCAAATTGCAAATTATAAATGGTCCATCCTGTATATAATGTAAGTGTATATATGTATTAAATACTTACACAATTTTCATAATTTCTTTGTATGGAGAATTTTTTGGAATTGCAAACCAGGGATTGTCCAGTTCTAAAAACTTTATTGTCATCAAATGACATTTTTCGTCCTCAAAATAGGTTTCCTCGATTATTCGGTAGGCGTTAGGAAGATTTATATAAAAAGCATAAGGCTCACTTCGCATTTTAGCAATTCCAACAGATGCATTCACGTACTGTGGAATTCCGTGAGATTTGGGAAACATGAATTTTCTGAGAGAATCGTTTGCGCTCTATATAGACAATTTTAAATTAGGATTACATTAATTATTTACAAAAAGTCTCTCATACATCAAAATAATAGCGATTGTAAAACAGATCTTCTACTCCAAGTTCTATGTCAGCTTCCAAAAGGTGGTTAAGAGTTTTGAGACTTTTTGTAGTTGACTGAAGTAGTGCTACTATATTTGCAGTATACGAGGTAAAAAGAAATACAAGAGTAGTCAAAAGAAAGAACTGTAAAAAGTATATTATTATATGTATTATTATACCATTTTTAAACATATATCACCACTGCAATTCGTGCTGATAAAATTTTAGGGTCTATCAAAATTCCCATTTGGCATATTGCACTTACTCCAGACAACAGAAGATCGCTGAATTTGAAAGACAGATTTCGCAATTCTATTTGTCTTTCGATCTTAGCCTGAAACTTCATTGTCACCAAAATAATGACTAGTGCTAAAACAACAAGTCCCAAGGAACACATCCACACAATCGATGTTAATGGCAAGGAATAAATATTGGTAATGTGGGACAACGGTGGTTCGCGTAGTATAAATTGCACTTTTTGGGGACATATCACAGAAAGAAATTCCACGTAGGGCAAGCGATCATCCGTTATGAAAAGGCAATCTACAGCAATCAAATATTCTGTAATTTTTCTTAAAATAATCGTCGTATATTTACTTACCTCCAACATCAATTGTTTTTTCAACCAGATTTCTCATGACGCCATCCCATTCATTGGTCTTGAGGTTCCTGTAGCCCCAACTTTGTATAGGTATAAATTCCATAGTTGCATTTAGAGTATCCATCAAATGCATTATTAATACTAACGTAATTTTTGTCGAAAAATCTTGAAATGACATTAAATTGATTTTTGTGAAATCCATCGACCCATAATTTTGGATTTCAGTCAGTTTATTATAAGAATCAGTGTTTGTGATGACATAATTGATCCTCAAAATACTGCGATGAAGGTTTTGACGTCGCCGTGGTAGAATGATTTTCTTTTGGGTAACCATCAATCCCATAGAGTGAGACCAGTCTCCATAAGGTTCGATTATGGTTGGTGAGGTTTTATTAATTTTGTAAACTGAAACGAAAATAATACTAATAATATTAATAACAATAATAATAATAATAAAATTTAAAAAAAATAATAATAATAATAATAATAATTTTTATTTTTTTATTTTTTTATGGGAGCGCTCCCTTCTCCCAGGAGCTCCACCCCGGAACCGAAACATTACTTCGGGGTGGAGTCTTATATTCCCTCCATCAGAGCCCTTTTACGCTAACAGGCGCTCCCTGCTCGCGTCGTGTTCCTTCTGGCGAAGAATCCCCTTCACGAAAAGGGCGATTCTTTGCCAGAAGTCCCTCCCCTGCAGAATAACCTCGACTATATTATTAAGGGTTTTGCTGCCAGTCACCCTTTCCACCTCGTCTCTTTCAGCCCCCCAACGAGCACATTCAAAGAATGTGAGAATAGCGGAGTCCGACGGGGAGTCGCAGTATACACTACACGGACCCGGTACCTTCCCTAAGCAGTAAAGGAAGGCCCGAAAATGCCCGTGCCCCGTTAGCAACTGGGTGAGGTAGTAATCGACTTCCCCATGCCGACGATTCAGTCGGGGCTATCCACCGTCCTCGCGACTCCCCGTCCATACTTTCCTCCCAGGACGCCAAGATCCTGGCCCGCACGACCCGCTGGGCCTCCCGCCCCAGAACAGGCTTCTCCTGGTGGACAGACTGTACCTCCCTGGCCAAGAGGTCAATCGAAATGACCCCCGCGACCACCAACACCGCCGGTTTCGAGACCGTGCGGTAGGAGCTCGGCCTCAGCGGTGCGGAGCATCAGACGTCATTTGCAGGGTCTGGGTCCACCAATGTTGGTCATGGACCCTGCTTAGCGCCGCCGTCACCGCAGCCGCCTTGTCCGCTCTACCCCGGATCTCGTCCCAGAAGGTGCGTCTACAATCGAGGCTCACTCCCAGATACTTGATCGCGGGCTTCATCTGGACCGACATGTCTCCCACCCTCAGAAGGGGGATGCGCTTCTTCGTCAGAAGGACGATCTCGATCTTGGCTAGCGCCAACTCCAGTCCGTGGTCGCGCAGCCAGGGACCAACCCGACGCATCACCTGGTTGAGCTGCATTTGAGCCGCCGCGACATCTCTGTCGGTAATAACCGCCACGATGTCGTCGGCATACCCAACTAGGAAAAACCCTTCCGGCATCTCCATACGCAGAATCCCATTATATGTATAATTCCATATGTCAAGACCCAGAATGAAGCCCTCGGCCGCCTCCGCCGACAGGACCCTCGTTTCCGGACCATCCTCCGTCTCGTAGGTGAGGATACGGTCCTTCAGGTAATCCCCCATCATCCGCAAGAGATACTGGAGAACCCTGAAGTCGCGTTCTAACGCATTAAGCGCATCCTCCCACCTCATCGAGTTAAAGGCGTTGCGCACATCCAGAGTGACTGGTGGCCCAGGCCGTGTCGACCACCTCCTGAATAGCATGTACCGTTGACCTCCATACCAAGCCATACTGTCTTTCGGAAAGGTCTCCAGCGGCCACAACAGCCGCATGGAGGCGAGGCTTTAGGAGCTTCTCTAGGTCTGTACGACCCGGGGGAGCCTACCCGGTCCTTGCCCTTGCTCCAGCGGATGGGTGGGGAAAATGGCATTCACAATGGAACGGACTGTCCCCGATTCGAGGGGGGCGCTCTGAGAAAACGCCCCCAATTTGCGGAGAACAATCCTACACCCCAGTCCCCAAGGATTATGACCCCCGCGACTACCAACAACGACGGTTCCGAGACCGTGCAGTAGGAGCTCGCGATGCGGAGTGACGCCGTTTGCAGGGTCTGGGTCCACCAATGTTGGCCATGACCTTGCTTAGCGCCGCTGTCACTTGCTTGTCGCTTTGCCCGCCCTTCTCCGGATCTCGTCCCAGAAGGTGAGCCTACAATCGAGGCTCACCCCCAGGTACTTGATCACGGGCTTCGCCTGGATCGACATGCGACAGGAGGGGGTGCGATTCTTCGTCAGAAGGACGATCTCGGTCTTGGCCAGTGCCAACTCCAATCCGTGGTCGCAGAGCCATGAACTAACCCGGCGCATCACCTAGTTAAGCTACATTTGAGCCATCGCGAAATCTCTGGCGGTAATAAACGCCGCGATTTCGTCGGCATACCCAACCAGCAAAGACCCTTCCAGCATCTCCATATGCAGGATCACATCATATGTATAGTTGCATATGTCGGGATTCAGTATGGAGCTCTGGGCCGCCCCCGCCGACAGGACCCTCGTTTCCGGACCACCCTCCGTCTCATAGGTGAGTGTGCGATCCTTCAGGTAATCCCCATCATCCGCAAGCGATACTGGAAAACAGTGAAGTCGCGCTCTAACGCCTCCCTCCACCTCACCGAGTTAAAGGCGTTGTGCATCCAGATTTACCAGTAAGCACACCGGGCGGGAATAATGGTCCCCGTTCTCGGTGGTCTAGGCCGCGTCGACCACTCCCTGGATAGCATGTACCGTCGAGGCATACTGGCTCTCAGAAAGGTCTCCAACAGCCGCATGGAGGCGAGGCTTCAGGAGCTTTTCTAAGAGTTTGCTGGCTGTGTCGAGCATACATGACGATCCGGGGGACTCTATCAGTCCCTTGCCCTTGCTGATGAGCACAAGTCTAGCTAGTGTCTAGTCTAGTCTTTTTGGCCCACTGATAATTTTAATTCGGGTTACAGTAAATTAAAAAAAAAACCCGGCATATAAATTTATATTTCTTACAGTTTAACAACCTGAACGGAATTAAACGAACGCAATTAAACTGTTTAATCGATTGGCGCCAGCGAAGGATGTTATCATCACTGTCCCCTGCTCCAGCAGAGAGGGGAAGGAGATCATCAACTGATAAGAACCACCATATCTTCTCTTATCGGCACTAAGCTATATCCCTACAGCGTAGAGCAGACCACCATCCTATACAGCCTCTACAGCAAAAGAGAAGAGGAGGCGGCGGAGATCCCATGACCAAGATCTATACAGCGGTTGATAAGAGCATCTACATGGAGACTCTCGCTAGATCTCCCTACTGATTAACACGGGGTTTGGATTTTCAGTCACCGGCGGAGATAGACCCCCCAAATTGCAGCAGCTCAACAGAAAGAAAAAATAAAGAACCACGTGCAGTGCATCCAATTAGTATTTTTTCTTAGTGTGCTCAAAATTACCTCACCCCCAACCTCCCGGTTTTCAACACAACCCAATTTTATAAATTTTCTTTAAAATCATAATGACATCAGTACACTTCGATTGTCACTCCAACGAATTCAATTCAATTCAATTCGTGCAAGACAAAAATGACGACACACGAACGGATATACACATATGCACACATAAACTTTAATTTTGTCAATTGAAATTTTCAAAATTTAGAACATAATTTCGATTCTGTAGACTAAAAACTATTCTTAAACTAAATTTTACGAGATTTAAATGAAATTTAGTATTAATTTTGAGATTCGAGGCCCAGGTTTGAAATCAGTGGCTTTAAAAATACCCATATAGCCATTTATTATTTTAATTTTATTGCTTTACTATGGTAATGTGTCATCCACCCTAAAGCTTTTCGTACTTATGATTGTACCTTCCAAAATAATCTTAGTTTTCAAGAAAAGAAAAGAAAAAGAATCGCTCTAATTGATTAATGCAAGTCATATACTATATGTATATGCGCTTTCGAAACACTGTCGCAAAAATAATTAAAAAAACAACTTTAAAGTTTCAAGGTATAAATACTGAAAACAATTAACATAAAATATCTTACTTTGCTCCACATTTAAATTAGCTCCGCAAACGTTAGCAAGAAAGACGTTACTGTCCGTAAATGCACTAATTGTTGGTATTAAGCGCATATTTCTTTTGTTAAAAATGAGCCACCTAAAGGAATTGCCGAACATTCGAAGATCCATCTTTTCTTCAAGATACTCCAAAGAACCCGCACAACTTAAATCAGTTACAAACAATAAAGTGTTTCTTTCATTATAATTTTTGTCATAATTAATTTTACTGATGTTACCGATTTGAAAAAAGGCGTCTATAGTACTTGCTATTTTTATTGAATTATCTGCAAAAATACAAATTTAAATAGCAATTGATTGTAAGACGATGCGGTCAAAGTTAGTATGCTTGTTTTTTATTACCAATTTTATAGCATAATAATAAAATCACTTCAGTTATTCCTCGTTGTCCTTTAATAAAATCTCTAATAAACAAAGGAAACGTATCCTTATAAGCGTAGAGAGCGGTCACTGTACTACAAACAACTATTAGCCAAATTAGGTAACTTTTAGTGTTCATGGCTCTCGAGTTTAAAGAGAACTTTTGCAAAACATCTATTACGTGAGCGTTTATAGGGAAAAGTCCTATTTATTATGCAAATTATTATGTAAACGAACCTTTCATTATCAGATAAATTGAATGTTGACCTTAGACTTTTCTGCAAGGGAAAATGTTTTCCGAAAGGGTTTTTTAAATATAGTGAATAGGACTTAATGCCAATTGATTAACTGTAATTGTAAGAAATTTTTTTTATAGAGCCGCATTTACTGGTTAGCTTTAATACGCATTTAAAGCATATCATGGGATCTCCACAATTAAACAACTATCACATATTCCTTAACTTAACTTAACTTTCTTCTGTTGTGACTATATCCTGCTTCAACACTATATTTACTAAGGAGTTATTTTGTATATTTTCAGTTTAATACAAATTTGTTCTCTGCAAAAATATTCATGAAGCGTTTTGTGAAAAAAAAACCCTAATTAATCTTTATTTATACCATACGAGTATGTGTTTTTGAATGCCTATAAAAAAAAATTTAGAAGGTATGTCATGAAATATCTTGGAGAAAGAAATTCAAAATAAATTGACAGAGGTTAAAATAATCTCTTGGTAAACTGTGTTAAATTTGATGATAATTTTCGGAAATAAAAATGTTCACTATCCTTCCTAGAATTTTCCGCCATCCCTACCAATATTCCAAAGCTTCTCTCCGTATATTCCAATGTCTCCCAGTGTATATCTGAGTACTACAGAATAGCCTTTTAGTCTCTTATAGGAATACTTGAGTCCCCCGAATTTGGGGAGCTTAGGCATATGAATCCAAATTTCTGTTTGGAATACTAGCGTCTGTCGTACAGGGTCTAACTTCTGCCTCCATGAAAGACGGAGACGCATGTTCTTGTTGAAATACTCTGGAATACTTGTTGACATCTTGGGTTATTAGTAAATAATGCGATTGTCGGCTTATTTTATTTTCGCTTATACATTTTTTGGGAAAATTTGTTACCAATGAACTTGTTTGTTTTTTTTAGTTTTCTAAAGTAAGCAACATAAAAATACTTATACAAAAGATTTCCTTCCAATTGTGTGGAATATCCGCAAAACTGGTCTAGAATTACAAAATCATGTAAAATTCGATCTGGAAATATTTTCCCACATTTATCACGGCATCACCTTAAATAATTTCAAACATATTTTACTATTTCTGCAGAAGATAAAATCCGTAAAGAAAGCTTAGTAGTCACCGAAACGTGTTCTGCATTTCTGAAATAAAATAATACAAAGCCGTAGAATGCTTTCAATAAGCAGTAGTTAAAACCAGAGTAAAGTAACAACTCAATGAAATTGGCATACAAATGAAGCTCTGAGCAAACGTCGTGCAATCGAGATTCACAACAAAGTGGAAAGTAAAGTGACCAGCGCAAAGTGCTCATTTGTAGTAGCATCTATTGAAAGAAAAAGTCGGAGGACTAGGGCTTGTTTTGCTTGTTTGGTTGCTTTACCCACACATTTTATTTTTTATGAACCAAAAGTTCAATTGATGCAATTGCCTTTATTTCTTGATTAAATAACAATTCTTGCTATGGTATTACTTTTAAAATTAAATCTTTGCTAAGATAAGTTATATTTTCTTTTAATTCAATTTTAACATCAATTACAATAATTTCTAAAATATCATACTTTTTTTACGAAGTAACTGAATTTATTTCCATTAATATTGAGTTATGCATTTTCGTCTTCAATATTTCGACCGGGGTTACTGAAGAACTTCCAAAGTGTATCAGCCTTTGGTGACTTAGAGCTGAGTATTGCTTCCTCCGTCTCGAGACATAAACGACAGATATCAGCGACTAAAAGGCCTATCTTTTTAAGGTGGTACCGTAACAGACCCTTAAATGGGTCCGTGATGATTTTCAGTCCCGCTTTGTCTAACAAGAGAAAATTTGTCGCCTTCTGCCAAGAGGGGTTCATACATCTTTTGAAGTGTTGAAGGCCTGATTGGTTCAACTAGAGGAAATATATTTGCACATCTTCCCAACGGTTGAGGACGATGGTTAGGCCACAAAAGCGTCCTGATCTAATGAATTGTGACTTCGTCCCCTTTTCTCGCAAGCAACAGAAAACAGTTTTCCCCAAGGTTGTTCAAGTCCAAAACGTAGATCTCGCCACTGGATAGCCCATCCTTCCGTGAGTTGTCAATATGTAGAGTTCTCGGTCGGGTGTTAAGACCATTTTCGTTCTAGAAAATAGAACCAATACAATACAATATATATACTTACCAAATCGATTTTATATACACAAAACCACTTGATGACTAAAAATGAAGCACGATGAATATTTCTTATAAACATATTATCGCAAAATATAGTACATAGATAAAATTAAATGATCCGAAAAATTAGTCGTATTTCCAAGAAAGATACGATTTTGATCAGGGGGCAGAGCTCGAACCCGTATCCTTCGAATTGGCTATTGATGCTTCCTAACCTATTGAGCCACTCGTGACCTCGCGTCGAATGTCTTTTTAAATTTTATTCTTATGATCCCACCACGACTGATCCCACAGTATTTAACACGTTCCCGCCGGCGGCCGTATTTGCAGTTCGCGGCATCTGATGGCTCTCTAATTAATATTTTTTCATAGTTCATTAACTTTAACCGGCGCAATTTCCTTTGATTTTAGAAAACCAAATAGCCTTTATCTGCGGCGTTCAACTTGAGAGTAAGAGCGCTAATTAGTGGTACATGCTGGCGGGAATGTGTTAAAACCGTTTTTAAAACTTTTACAAAAGGCGAAAAAGGAATTATCAACTAAATTTGTATAAATTTGTATTTGAAAATTTAAAAAAAAAATCGTTATTTCTATTTAATTTTTTATAGTTCTTTCTGAATTGTTTAATGTAAGACATTCGCGTAAAACTTAAAAATATAAAAGTTATACGGGTTTTCAAATAGGCGAGTCGACTTAAAAATAATCTGAATTTCGCACTTGAAACTTTAAACGCTTTTCTGGAAGATCACGTTTATAAAAATTATCTTGATAACTCAAGAACTAATTAACCAGTTTCAATGAATAAGAGTTTATTCTCTTTGTTATATTTTGTTCTATGACCTGAGCCAGGATTATTTAAGACGATTTACTTTTTGATTTTTAGCACTCCTCTAAAGAAAAAACAAATTTTCAAAAATCGATATTTTGTTTCAAGAGCTGCAATTTTTTTCGTAGTTAAGGTCACAGCCTCGCCCGTCCTGTGTAAAATGGTGTTTTTTTGTTTATAATCTATTGATTGGCTTTGAAAAGTTGTCTTTCATTTAGAGGATCCAGCTATCTGCAAATTTAAAAATATAAAGAATTTGCTTATTTTATCCTAACACCAAATCTTGTCAATCTCTCAAAATATATCAAATTATATTATTTAATAGTTTACACAACATAAATAAGAGGTCAGCATATTAATATTATAGAAAGATATTTTTTATTTACATTTAGATATAATCAGAAAAAATGAACACTGAAGCGGGTTCCAATTGTAAAAACATTAGTTTTGGCAAAAATGCGATTACACTTTTGTACTATAACTTGAAAACCTCTGTAATTTTTAAAAATCACATGGTCAGAGTTTACCTATAATCAACATTTTTTTAGAATGCTAATCCTAATTAGCTTAGGAAACATTTTGTTGTAGGTCTTTGAAAGGCAAATGAATATTTTGGGAATACTTCTGGAAAGAGCCTCATCAGTGAATGAATCCTCCTATTTTACGCGAGGGGTACTTAAGTAAATTATATACAATAAAATTTAATGATAGCCAGTTGTTAAAGGGTTAATCAAAAGCAAAGCGGTTACGACAGGAAAAACTACCTAAGCATTTTTCTCTCGTCAATTCTCTGATTCTTCTTAGACAGTCATAATGTTCAAAATAAGAAAAGTTTTGTTTTTAATAATCTTAACATTTAATTCAACTCAAAGCTCATACCAAGTACTGTTTCCTGAGGATTTTATAAATTACCAAAAGTGTTCTATAAAAGTTACTTCTTTTCTATGCCACAAGGGAAGTTTCGCTTTTTGAATTTTTCAATCGTGTGATAAAAACTTTAAACTTATATTACAGAGAATCTGGCTAAAATTATTAGGAAATTACCAGTTCCAATTGTTTTTAAAAAATTTGGAGAGTTTAATTTTACAAAGGAATTTATCTTATTTATCACAGGTTTGCAGTGCCCAGAGAAAAAATCATTTTAGAAAACAACGTTGATCCCAAATATTGTTCATTGCCTTTTCATTGGATTATGTTTACAAATAGTTCTGATTATTTTCCAAACATCAATGCTTTGCCGGACAGTAACATTTTTACCGTGGCATTAAAGGGAAATGGTTTTAAAGTGTCTCAATGTAGGTAAACCTTTAATTTTATTATTGTTTTAAGATGCTATTCTAATATTAAATTATGTTTCCAGAAAAAAATAGAACCAACAAAATCTGTGACTATCGAGTCTTAGAGTACTTGATCACCAGGTAAGGGTCTAATTCTTTCGCAACCTGTAAAAGTCTTATCAAAACGACGACGTGATCTTCAGGGGAAGGATCTGATGGCAAGCATTGTTATAACAAACAATTACACCTTGAACCACTTGGAGGACATAAAAGATAAACACATAGATTCTATAACGAAATTAATTTTCAAATAACGAACATTTTAATAGCAGTAGGCAATGGTAATATACAATGGAGCCCAGTAAACACTTGGGGGTATATGCATCCAAAAACTAGAATTTGGAACGGAATGACTGGAGAGTTGGCCTACAATAGGGTTGAAATTGGAGGTGGTATTTAGAAGGTTTTTTTAAAAAAAAAATTATTTCAAAATATGCAAATAATGTAAGCACTGGCATGTTTATGGTCGCCGCCCAGATTCCATTTACTGACTACCTATCAATGACAGTGCCAACTATTTCAGCATTTAATTTTTGCGAACCTCCACTTTCTTATGTCTCAAATATTTATTCATTACCATTTACAAGAAGGGTGTGGATTGGCTATGGTGCGCTTGTTGTACTTTCCGTTTTTGTTATTCTTCTCACTACAACTCTTGAGAGGAAACGTGATTCTATGGAAACCGGAAAATTAACAATTAGATTTGAACCATCTGACTTTATTCTTCTTGGACTTAGCGCTATATGCTAGATGGGAACTTTAATACTACCAAAAATTATTTCAACAAAAATTGCGACGGTAAGTTTTAACTGCTTAGATTCTTGTACAAATCTTAGTTTTTTTCTGGATAATCTTTTATAGTTATTAAATAAAGATTTATCAGTTTTTTAACATAAACTTCTTGAAAATTTACGCTTCCTACATAGACACAGGCACTGACACTGAATGTTTTGATAATTAATGAATATTTTTTTAGAACATTTAAATGGTTAAGCTATATTAACTATATAAAGTATTAATTTAACTATGGAAATTTGAATTGTATTGCAAAGTAGCATAAAACTATACCTTGCCCGTGCTACTTATTATTTGACTAAAATATGATGGTTTCTTCTACGTATTTATAATACACTTCTCAAAAAAATTTGATTAAAAAAGAAATAATAGAGTAAACAGGAATACAAAGCCGAACATTAATTTTATATAAAGCTCTATTACCTATTATTGCTCATAATGCTGTTTGGTATGAATATTCCCATTAAAATTCATGTTCATTCTTTTCAAAGATGTTTAAAATTATCCTTGGGTAAGCCCTTCCTGAAGATATCTCCTACCATCTCCTCCATGGAAATTGACTTCACAGTTACCTCCTTCTTAGACACCGCACAAAATGATGCCTCAGGTCAATATATTTTGTTCTAGGGTTATATGTGTCGTTTGATGAAATATTTATTGCTCGAGAATTGTCGCAATAGATCATCCATCACATTAATATTTTCCTTTTAAAGGATGTCTTCCTCTAGTTTCTTTAGCCATTTAGCCTCCTCTATCGCCGCCGATAAGGTCATATACTCTGCTTCGGTTATAGAAAGTGCTACCGCATATTACATTCTTACATTCTTAGTGATGACGCATTTGCCTTTCAGAAAAACATATCCAGTTGTATACTTCCTTCCATCCAGGTCCGATGTCCAGTTTGGATTACTATCTGGCGGTGTTGCTTAATTTTCGTTTGTTAATCTGTATGGTAAGTAATTTTTCCTTTTAAATATCTGAATATATCTTTTACGGCGTTGCAATACTGCATTCCAGGATCACTTCCATATCGACATACGATTTACAGCATAAGAAATGTATGCACATTGCGAAAGATAGAGGAAGTTTCCTACTGCTTCCTTGTCCTTGTCCTGTCCTCTCTCGTTCTGTTTGTGGACAAATTTATTTGCTCAGTTTGACATTACTGTCGACAGGTGTACCAATTGGATTACAAGTCATCATATTGAATAGTCATAATATTTCTTTAACGTAGTTTTCCTAAGATACGAGGTCTGTTCAAAAAGTATCGCAAATTTTGAATTTCCACGGGCTACGCATATTCGATTTTCTATTTTTTTGTGGTGTTATGTTCCTACTGATGTCCTCTCAACTGCCAAGTTTCCGCAACCTCCCCGAACACTCCCGGTCCCTTCCTCTTCTCACCCCACTGCAGATAAACCCTCCTTTATTAACCCCCTTTTCCCTCCAGTAGCAAGGTTAACTAAGCAATCGGCCGATTCTCCCGATAGCCGTTATTTGCTTTCTCGTCTTCGTGATCGCAGGATCTACGATAACGTCCGGCTCTATCTGGCCTATCTTCATGACAAGCCTGATTACATCTGCATCGACGGTAAAACTAGAACCAACGTCATGGTCTCCCTGCATCAAGAGGGTCTACCGACTGACCCGTCTTTGTTGAGGCAGCTTTTTCTCAAATTCCATTCCGCATTTGACGTTCCACCTCAACAAGTTTCCGATGACCTCTCTGGATACGCCTCCTTCGTCAGCTCCAAGCGTATTTCACACCTTCAGAAAGCCCGCATCGACTCCAAAAACTACTTTAGTACCTAACCCCCCCACCAACTCTCTCCCCATATCCAGCCCTCCTCTTCTTGCTCCCTCACATTCTTTAAACTGCTTCTCTCTATACTACCAGAATGTCAGAGGGTTGCGATCAAAGCTGCATCACGTTTTCTTGCACCCAGTCAGTTTTTTCTTCTGATTTCAACGTATTTCGCGCCGACGGTATCTCAACCAATTCCAGTCCCTCAGGGCGCGGTGTTCTTATTGCAGTCCACTGCCGCTTTAATGCCACGCAGATTAGCTCGAGTAACTCCTCTACCTTTGAATGGATCTGCGTCAAAATATCCCAATGCCGACGTTCCCTCTTTATTTTATGCTGTTACATTCGGCCTGCTCAGCATATCGATGCCTACAAGCGGGCAGTCGAAATTATTGATACTCTGTCGGCCCTCACCCTTCCCCTTGACGATTTTATAGTCCTCGGTGATTTCAACCTTCCTCGTCTCCTCTGGTCCCTCTCCGATGATGGCTCCTCCTACTTTCCCACTAACACGTCCTCTCCAATTGAGTCATTATTCACTGATCAACTTTCCGATTGTGGTCTATACCAAATCAGTGGTGTGAAAAACCATCTCGGCAGACAACTTGATCTCATTTTCTCCTCAAATCCCCTTGACTCGGTCGCCACGAGAAGTCACCATCTTCTTTCAACTCTCGACTCACATCACTCGCCTCTCTCCCTTCCTCTTTTTTATGACTCGTTTCATCCACCGTTAATCCCTGCACCCCAATCTTGCTTTAACTATCGTAAAGCCGACTTTGCGAAACTTAACCTCCTCTTAAGTAATTCGAATCTCCGCATTCCGTCTTTAAACTCCCAATCTTCCATTATCAAAGAAGTCACCCTTTTTTATACTGATCTCTTCAGTTGTGTGTCCCAATGCGTACCCTTTGAACCTATAAAGAGCCGCTCTTCTTCGCCACCCTGGTATAATAAAGAGCTCCGCTCTCTACGCAATAAAAGAAACAAATTATGGTCCTCGTATCTCTTGTCCAGGTCCGACGCAGACTACTCTTCCTACATCGCTGTCTCCAACCTTTTTTCGGAGCTTTGCTCTGCCCTATACAACGACTACCTAGCCTCTATGCAATCTAAACTTATATCGGACCCGAAACTATTCTATAAGTTTATCAACGTGAAACGCAAGTCTAACGGATTCCCCCCTGTCCTTAATCTCGGCGAGGCATCCTCATCCGACCCTTCAGCAATTGCCAACCTCTTTGCTAAGTTCTTCAGTCAATCCTTCAGTGATCAAAACCCTACCCCTGATCCTAACTTCTTCTCTTACATGCGCAACTGCATTCAAACCTCCCTTGTCCCTATCGTCATCGATCCCTCTTTAGTTGCGGCCAAGATTAACGCTCTTGTTAATGATACTGACCCAGGCCCTGACGGTATTCCAGCCATTCTTCTTAAGAAGTGCGCCACCCATTTAATTGAGCCTCTCACCGCTCTATTTCAGCTTTCCCTTTCAGAGGGAATTTTTCCCGATCTCTGGAAGGATTCTTACATCACCCCTATCCATAAAAAGGGTTGCAAGAGCGACATTTCCAACTACCGATCCGTCGCCAAATTATCGTGCATTCCTAAGCTCTTCGAAAGTCTCATCTATGAATCTTTGTCATTCCACTGCAAGTCAATCTTGTCCCCTTCTCAACATGGCTTTCTTATTGGCAGATCCACGATACCAATCTAACTACCTTTGTATCACGCACCCTCCTTGCCATGGAGAATGGCGCTGAAGTTGACGTTATAGCAACTGACTTTAGCAAAGCCTTCGACAAAATTTCCCACGAGGTTATCATTCTCAAATTAACCTACCTTGGTTTCCCTCCCCTTCTTATCTCATGGATCTCTTCCTACCTTGGTAACCGTCAGTACAAGGTCCGTTTTGATTCCTTCATTTCTCACCCCTTCTCACCCCGCTCCGGAGTTCCGCAAGGCAGCCACCTCGGCCCACTATTCTTCATATTGTCCACTAACGACGTTGTGAACGTGATTAATCACTCTCACATTCTAGCTTATGCCAACGACATGAAAATCTTTAAACCTGTCTCCAATGTCTCTGACTCCGTATTCCTCCAAAACGATCTAAATAACTTTTTTACCTGGTGTGAGCATAATTTTCTCGAACTTAACATATCAAAATGCCAAGCAATTACCTTCTCCCGCAAGCGCACTTCCGCACCCCCCAGACCTTATCTCCTTTCCGGTGTGCCGGTTCCCCCTGTCACATCCCTTCGTGACCTCGGTGTCGTTTGTGATAACGAACTCAACTTCCGATCCCATATAGACCTTTCCATTAACAGGGCCAATTCCGCTCTCGGCTTCGTTAAACGATGGTCTAAGGAGTTCTCTAACCCTTATGTCACCAAATCCCTTTTCATCTGCTTTGTCCGTCCTCTCCTTGAATATGCCTGTCAGGTCTGGTCACCTTCACACTCCACAGCCATCAACAGAATTGAATCTGTCCAACGAAGATTCATCCGCTTTGCCTTGCGTAATCTTCCATGGTCCGACCACCTCAACCTTCCCCCCTATGAAAACCGCCTAAAATTAATCGATCTCCAGCGCCTTTCGATCTCCAGCGCCGCGATGTAGCCGATATAGTCTTTGTCCACCAAGTCCTTGTTGGCGCTATTGACTGCCCAGACCTCCTCCATAGAATATCCTTCAACACCAACCCCTGTAACGTCAGATCTTTCCCCACTTTTCGCCTTGAAACCCACCGTACAAACTATGGCCACTTCGAACCTTTTACCCGAATGCTGCGTAAGGCCAACAACTCCTCCACCTTCGACTTCCATTTAAATAAGCTCTCTCTCAAGCGAGCTCTTTATCGCCCCTGCCCTACCCTACCCAGTCCCTAATTCATTCCGTTTGTCAAATATTATAAATAAATCCTACCAAAACCTTAGCTTGCCCTACTCTTGACCAACTTAACTCCCCAATGATCCTTTCTGTCGATTCCCTGTTTTCCTCATAAGTAGGTTTATATAATTTAGTTAATTTGTTCTTCTCTTTGTTGTTATTTATCTAAGTAGCTTGTATTAAGTGAAATAAATAAATGTCCCTAACTTATGCTGACAAGCTCGGTTATTTGGAATGTTCAGTTAATTTTTGACAGCTATTTTGCTTGGACGTGTTTTGACTCGTTTTTGTTTATTCCCAAAAATGGATCAAAGAATCTGTATCAAATTTTGGTTTCCACGTCATAACCATAAACCTATGATTCCTCACCAGTTATGATCATCTGGGTCGTGGCGGACAGAGTCCAACACCTCCTTAGCAATGTTAATGCGATGCTGTTTTTGGTCTAAATTGAGCAATTTTGGCACGAATTTCACGGCGACCCATCTCATGCCAATGATTAGTAAGAATCGAATGCCACGAGCTAATCGATATGTTTAGGTCCTCAGCAACTTCTCTAACGGTGATTTAACGGTTGGCCAATACTATTTTCTTCACTTCTTCAATTTTCTTCTCCGTTGTTGACGTGCTCGGGCATCCGGCACGCTCCTCGTCGTTCACATCTTCTCGGCCCTCTGAGAACATTTTGTACTACCGATAAACGTTGCTTTGGTCGAAGGTAGCGTCACCATATGCCACAGTCAACATTCGAAATGCGTCCGCGCACTTAATTTTGTTTTTCAGACAAAATTTGATACAGATTCTTTGATCCATTTTTTGCAATAGGCAAAAATCAAAGACGAGCCAAAACACGTCCAAGCAAAATAGTGCCAAAAATTAACTTAACATTCAAAATAACCGAACTTGTCAGCATAAGTGAGGGACATGAGTACCAACATAACGCCATAAAAAAAACGAAAATCGAATATGGTGGGTCTTTTAATGTCTACGCCTCATTCTTAATAAATGTTGTGTACTCTTCCTCCATCGCGTCTTTCCATTTCTTTCCATAAGGTCGACTAAGTGCCTCTTTAAGTATTAGTGAATCTTCATTAAGGATGCCAGTTGCTGAGTAGATATATTTTCGTCAATGGTTGCATTTTTTGGACCTCTTAAACGGTCATCGGCACCCAAGCTGGTACGGTGACGTTTAAATTCAGCTGCCTACAATTTCACGGTGGTAAATGATGGTGCAGAGTACTCGTGCACACCGTCCAACACGTTTTTGCATTGGGTAGGCGTATTGCTTTTAAAAAACAAATATTTAACGACACGTACAAAATGGCTACAATTTTGGTGAGTACCTTTCAAAGCATGCGCATTCCCCAACTTTTGTTTACGAATGCTCCCATCTTCATATTGAGGTCGAAAACTTTTCAGGCAACCTTCTTGTATCTAAGAATGCGGCTAACATATTGCTGTAATTTAGAGAGTATTCAATTGCTGGTGCCATACTTTCAACAATATTAGTGCTTGTTTCTTTTTTTGCAGAGCTCTATTAACCCTTTCTATACCACTTGCGTCTAGATCAATTTAAAAAATAAAGCTATCTGTAATTCTCTGTAAGCGAAAAAATTAATTTACAATGTGTAGTATATAAATTTTCGCATGATGCCCATCTGAAGATTCAATCAACTTCTTCAAGGAAATCAAGATATTTGTACATATTTGTACGTATTTTCTCAAATAGTCAAAATGAACACAAAATATTAAAAGGATTAAGCAATTAATGGAAATTTGTAATTTTTTTTATGTATTTTTTCTAACAGCCCTCCTCTTCTTGTACTCATCTTATACAGCGAATATAGCGGCATTACTTCAATCAACTACAAAAACTTTATCTGATCTTCTTAACTCGCAATTAAAAGTTGATGTAGAGGATACGCTCTACAACCGTCACTATTTTCCAATAAGAAAAGACACTTAATATAAATAAAGAAATAAAATTGTATCATACTACTAAAAACCACAAATTTTGTAGAAAATAAAAGTGCCTATAAGAAAGGTCCTATACTAGAAAAAGGTATTATCAAAAGGAGTTTCGCGGTATATGAACACCACCAAAGGAATTTTAAAGGTACGCGAAGAGCTTTTTGCGTTCCACGACGAATTAGAAGTTGTCTACAAACTTATTGAAGAATCTTTTTTCGAACATAAAAAGTGCAATTTGATGTCTATTCCTTCCATTCAAGTCCTCGACACATAGTATGCTATCAGGAAAAACTCGCAATACAAAGAAATGTTAAAAGCTGCGTAAAATAATATTTCTTATTTAAAAATGCCGACTCTTTTATTTTTTTAAATAGCCTTTTTAGAATTCGAGAGTATGGACTACAAACTAGAGAAATTGCAAGAATTTACACGAAAAAACCAGTGTGCACGGCTAATGGACAGAGTTTTGGAAGTATTCGACTTATTGACTGCTATACAGCCCTGGTCGTCTTAGCAATTGGATACGCGTTATCATTTATAGCGTTGTTTTTTGAAAAAATATTAAATGATTGTATTCTTTGCACTTTGGAAACTTTTGGGTTTTGCACAGAATGTGAGTTATGATCAATTGCACCTAATACATAAATAAAACTGAATAAAAACCATATTTTATGGTAAGCACATTATTTTTATAAAAGGAAGACATTTTATAAAATTTACAATATTTTTCTTCAGAGGTCTTCTTAATATAAATTTTTATTGTATGTTAAAGAATTTGAAAAGTTAGAAACATAAGAAAATTTAAATTGGAAATTAGTACGATGTTTCAAATCTTGATTATCCTGGAGACTTCCGTGGCATAAATTGAGATCTCCTGATACAAACTATTGGCTTGTACAAGTATATGCAGAGATAATTAACTTTAAAATTTCAAAAATTAACGCATTTTTCCACTTTCTACCTGTTCCCCAAAAGTTTTTATGAAAATTGAGGGATATTCTTACATTTAAGGTATTGCCCTTCTTTTTTCTAAAAACAAAACAACAATGATTCCTGAAAAAAACGAACTGTGAAAAAAACTTTTGATTTTTCTGATTTGTCATTTCAGACGACCAATGCGTGCTTTCCAGATTTTCCGGAAACATATTTTTGGAAAAAGTGGAAAGGTCTTTAAATTATGAACTAGAGTACAATTTTTAATGAAACAAATTCCAAACAAGACAATACAAGACAGACAATGTCTAGGGAAGCACTTGTCACTTTTGACCTCAGAGCAACTTCATTAAAATGCGTGAGAAAATCTCAAAATGTCTGAAATTTATAAACATTTTATTTTCTTAGTTTTGACCTTTAATTAAAGTGGAGAACAATTAAATATCATCGCTTTTAGATATAACATTAGAATTTATATCTTTAATTATATTTCACTAGTATTTCCCATTTTGCCCAATATGTTTTTTCTTTAATTCCCTATTTTGTAAATTTTGATTATTTATTTTAAGTTAAGAGCAAAGAAAAACCACTATTACAAAAATGTATGTAGAGAATTTCTCTCATTTTAATAACTAATAATTAAATATTATATTATATCAAGCAACACATAGATATTATGTAGATAATACCACCATTTTCCACTTAATTAATTGCGTATTTATTTCTCATCTTATTTCGAAAACAACTTCTACAATTTTTTAAGGTTTCCATGAATTTTACATAATATGGGTTGCGTGTTCCAGTCTATTGATCAAGAAACCTAAACTATGCCATTATGTACAACTATTGCACAAATTACATCCCAAACAAATTAAATTTACCTTTATTAATTCTTGATGAAATTGACAATTTTGTATTAGGAAAAATTTCACTACGTAATATACCTATAAATTTGGAGATAGCTAATGACTTCGTTTAGTCTTGTGACTCTTCTCCTATTTAGCAAGTAAATTTGTTCTGCTTTATGTGAAGTGTTTTTACTCACTTAGAAATTAGTTTTATTTTTCAAGATTTGAAGGAGGAGTTGAATTTATATCAAAATGAACATTATTTCTGCTTTTATTTTATATTGCGTGATTGCAGATATTTGTTCATTAGCTTAAAAGATCCTAATCCTGCGCTGGATGCTATTAATTAATTATTAATTAATTAATTAATATTATTTTTCACTGATTTTTATCGTTGCAATAAAACCAAAAAAAACGCAAATAAACGGCAACTAAAATAATTAGAAGGGCAAAGTTAGCAAAACGAATAATTATTCAAAGCCAAGTTTTAATGTTTTTAAATCTAAATATTCATATTTTGAGCCGGAACCTAAAACCCTAGAATTCAGCTTTTTTTTTCTTTTTTGAAAATTAGAACACTTTAAACTTTTTAAAAATGTTTTATAATAATTTATTTTACACCAATAGCAAAAATTATATTTAAAGAACTTTTAACCATAGTCTCAATTTTTTAATGGGTAGTATTGTATTCGTATGTAGTTTTCAATATTCAGTAAGTTGCATTCAGAGAACGAACAAGAGTAAATTTATCTTTAGAAAAGGAATAATAAAATTCCACAGATAATACGTACCTATGTCTGCTTCTGTTCATAATTGTATCCCTGCGTAACTTTAGTTCATAATGGCATAGTATCTAGTTCGAGAAATTTTGAAAAATCCTTGTAATTAAGTACGACCTTCAGTGCACATTGATAAAATAATAATTGCTAAGTCTTCCTCTTAACCCTTAATTTATCGTTACCCTAAGAAAACTTCGAGAAAATATTTTACCTCTTAAATAAGAGGTACGCATTTAAGCAAAGGTAGTGCTCAGAAGTTTGCAAAAATACTTTTAGCAGAAAACTAAAATGAAACTAAATACTTTTCTTAGTAAAGTGTTGTTTCTTTGTGCTTTTGAAGTGATTAAGCAATCAAAATCGGATAATGCTTATCAAGAGATTGTTCCAACAGTTTTGAAAAATTTTGTGGAGAGTTTGTCAACACCTACACAACCCGTTTTATTTTTGTGCTATAAAGCAGGTAATCGGATGATTGTGTTTAATAATATTTTACGAGCAAATGCAACATAAGTATATTCCAGATATTTTGGTTCAGATAGTGCGAGATATGGAAGCTCCAGTTAAATTCAAGAAGCTGGGACCTCTCAATGTTAATGACTTTAGTCACAGGCATTTAACTCTTTTTGTAGTCGACTTGAACTGCCCAAATGTCTTAAATTTCCTAGAAAATCAACTTGAAAACGCTTTGTATAAGTATCCCTTCCGATGGCTTATATTTCAGCACAGTGGAGCTCAACTACCTAAAATTACTTGTTTTGTTGATAGCAACATTTTTTTGGTATCTTTCAACGCCAATAGCGAAAAAGTTACGACGTTTGTTTTAAATCAAAGCAAGTCCTTTGAACATATCACTTATTTAAGATTATTGTACAAATTCCATTGCAGTTTATCAATTGGACAAAAATTCTTCGTACATTTTTGAACCATATGCCCAGTGGACACTTTCCAAACAGTTTAAAATATTTCAAAAAGAGAAAATTATTTCAAAAAGACGTCGCAACCTCCAAGGAAGAGTTTTAAAAAGCAGTTTTGTTATAACACACAATGATACCTTCAATCATTTGGAAGATTATAGGGACAAACATATTGATTCTGTGACTAAAGTTAACTTTGCCATAACGAAACATTTAATCGAGTGTCTCAATGCTACGATGAAATATGTCGGTGTCTCTACATGGGGATACCCAGACCCAAAAACTGGAGCTTGGAATGGGATGATAAAAAATATGATCGAAAAGAAAGCGGATATTGGAGGTAATATGCATAAGGGCCGTTTAGTTTTAAAAAGGTTAATTTTTGTAGGGAAAACTTACTTTTCAGTAAGACAATTGATACATCATATCTACATTACGGGCTTTTCCGGAATTTCGAATTCGCAAATAAGATTACTTGATCATGCAACTGTTATAAATAGACTTAAAAAAGTATTTTGGCAGTCGAAGACAGAGACTATGTTGATCAAACTTTATTTATGCATTAATGAGATCAATTCCTCAATTGAGTTTGGAAATGCAAACAAATGGTTAAAAGGATGAAGAGTTGTATTTTCTTATGTACCGTTCTTGTGGTTATGATAACTTTCATATTTCTTAATCTATTTCAATGAAATTTTGCATACACATTCTGTTCTGCTGGTGTTTTTGTTTCGATTTGGAAAATTTTTTATATAATCACAACCTTGACTTTTTCCAATTTAGTCAAGTTTTGAATATGAACTAGATATAGTTCACATGCATAGGCATAATTTAAGACCACTTAACTAATGAGAGGATAAGCATGATAATAAAGTAATTTGAATACAAATAGGTCCTATATCCATGGACTTGGCCAAACCAAAGCATTTTCATGCATGACTAAGAATACGGCAATGTACTATGTGCTGCTTCATTCCCCACCCCTCTCGAACGATTTATCCCATTTACGAACTTAGCCGGCATACTGCCAGAAGAATATTTATATTCTTAGATCTTCAATCTTCTTGTTTCGGTATTGTAATTTTTAAAATTAATATTGTTTTGCTTCAATTTAAACAAAGTATCGTAAAAATAAAACGGTTGAGGCTTTTGTTATAAATAAAAGAAAGGACTGCGCTTAATGATGCATACGAATAGTACCGGAAAAATTAGAAAAAAGGAGCTGCGTTTTGGCAATTCCCTTTAAGACAATGAGTAACAGGCCACGGCAAATCAGCGGTTAAATTACCAAAGCTAACAATCATTTTAGAATTAGTATATAACAAATTTTAGAAAACCAAAATTTTTCCATCAAATAATTTTGGTAAAACCCTTTAAAATTAACGGCTCACATATGCTTAGTAATTTTATAATTTTTAACATTACATAAATCTGAATTCAACACGCAGGAACGGCACTTTTCATAACTACTAAGAATGGCTGTGATCGAGTACATTTCGTCAACTTCACCAACGCTGGTTCAGTTTATTCTACGGGAGCCTCCATTGTCGTTTACACGGAATATTTACTCCTTACCTTTTACAAATTTAGTCTGGCTAGTGACAGGATTATTGGTTACATGTGCATTTGTTATTTTCTATATTACAATTAAATTTCAAAACACAATTTTTCGCAATAACTTCATACAGACGCAAGACCTTATATTTTCTGCTATTTCTGTGATTTGCCAAATGGGCACTTTTGTTGAGGCTAAACTTGTATCAGCAAGGATAGCAATTGTAAATTTAAGCTTAGTTGATAAGCTATTTTTTTATACGTAATTATGTAGCTTCTTTTAGATATTTCTTTTGATGATCCTTGTTTTCGTATACACCTCTTATACTGCTAATATAGTAGCTCTACTACAGTCAACAACACATAGCATTCAAACATTGACGGATATTCTCCAATCGGATTTAGAAGTTGGTGTAGACGATACTCCATTTAATCGTTACTTTTTCGAAGTAAGACTCCTCTTTGGATATACCTTATACTTTAAAACGTAAATACATAAACAACATAAATATTTTTCAGTCAGCCACTGAACCTGTGCGCAAAGCAATCTACGAAACAAAAGTTCTCGCAAAAAAAGGGGAATCGCATTTCATGAACATTACTGAAGGTGTGGCTAGACTGCGAAAAGGATTATTTGCCTTACATGTCGAATTGGGCGTTGGTTACAAAATCATTGAAGAAACATTTTTTGAACATGAAAAATGTAATTTGAAGACGATTCAATTCATTCAAGGTACTGTGCCGTGGTATTCTATTCAGAAAGGATCACCGTATAGGGAAATATTGAAGGTCAAGTAAGATTATAATCAGTATAGAACAAAACATTGCAAAAATTATATTCGTCAATCCATTTCCTATAAGCACATTTTTTATTATAATTATTTTGTGTATTCTCTTTTCAGTGTTTTTAAAATACGTGAATATGGAATTCAACATAGGGAAAATACAAAAATTTATACGAAAAAGCCGGAGTGCAGCGCTCATCAACAAAGTTTTGAAAGTGTTAGGTTCATTGATTGCTATGCACCTATGCAATTTTTACTTATAGGATATTTATTAGCCGTTGTTATTCTGGTTTTTGAAAAAAATTCTAAATTTAACAAAATAAATGCTATACCATCAAAACCAATCTTCAAATAATAATGATAAATGACAATCTGGAGTTAAGCAAAAATTTACTAATTTACACACTTCTTTAATATTGTTATTATAAATTGCTTTCCAATAATATTCAAAATAGGAACAATAGAAATTTGGACAAAGAAAAGAAAATTATATTTAAATATTTAGGAATGTCCTGTAAAATGCGTGCGAAAATATGTTAAATTATGAATAATTGAAATATTTAAGTGTTAAGTTAAGACTTTCAGAAGAAAATGGCCAAGGACAACAAAATGAAGCGTAAATGTTTTAATATTAGATAGGATGTACCTGATATAGGTTAAAAACATTATACTTATATTATGCGTAGTTACCTTATCTACTGCGTTACACCTTACACCCCACTACAGTATTAGAGCCAAGCTCTTTAATTTTGCCACAGTTTTATATCGCATTTGGATAAAAGAAAGTATAGCTATTAGAAAAGTTAAATAAAAATGTTGTTTTTTGTTAAAAATTATAACATATACTTTTATTTCTCAGACATTTCAGTAAAGGTTGTGAAGAATGTGAATTTTCAATTAGTTTTGGAAGGATAAAGAAAGAATAAATAAATTACTCGTTATTGATCTCAAATGCCGAAATATAACGAATATTTTGGAGATTTAATTTAAATCTGATTAATATTCATGTCGATTTCGATTGATAATGTTTAGATTCGAAATAAGTCTTACTCCCAACATTTCAGCATTCCGAATAGCTTTTTGTGATAATAAAAAAAGATCAATTCAAAAATTTAGGAATTATTAATATTTGAAATACTCATTTGTCAATGTTATTTTTCTTATTTTATAAAATAGGACATATTGATTCCTTCACAAAATCCAATTATCTAGTCATTAAAATCTTAATATCAATTATCAATGGATCAATTTAATCTTATTTGAAAGAAACTAGTGATTAGCATGACATGGTCGGGGATATCAGGAAAACATTAGATATTGCAGGTGTGGTGGTCGTCTCGGTTTTAGTTTTCGTCTTGTTTAAACATTAGGAAAATAATTAAATATAAAGTTTGAGAATTAGAAAATTTCTAAATAGATTAAAAGTAGACGTTTGAAAAGATCCCCAAACAGGTAATTTAAGGTTTTATTTTTTTTTTTAACTTCAATGTTCCAAAATAAATGGGCGTATATATGATATAAGACGCAAACATTGGAGTCCCAAATAACGGTAGATTTCGATTGCACTGTCTTATAATAAATTAACCCTCATGGTTTCCGAATCGCTGATATCAATATGTTGTCAAAATAAACTTGCTGCGATTTTCGTAAAAATTGGTACCTAAGTTTTTCATTCTGGTAGATGGAAGTGATGTATTATTAACATACATATATTCCTCTATACCAAATTTTATTTTGTTATTTGAATTATTTATTTAATAAAAACTCTAGAATTTCTAAAATTGACCTCTATCGCAAATATTTATTCTCTGCCATTCGTAATCGTAATTTGGATGTATGGAATAACAATCGCAATTCTGGTCGTCTTTTGGTCCATTCAAGTTTAGAAAAAATAGCCTTCCTGAACTACGGCGAAAATATGAGTTCAGGTATTCAGAATTTTTAAGTAGTAAGCGGTGCATAGCAGAAGGGAATTCTGATGCAGGCAAAAATTTTATCTACCAGAATTTCTATGGTAAATTACGGTAATTTAAGTTGATATACTGAGATAAGTGGGATAACTTTACTCCCACTTATCTCAGTAATTTAGAAATGTACGAAATGCCAAATGCAAATTATTTTTCCTTGCAAACTAATGGTAGAGTTATTATTCATATTATTATGAGTATTATGCTCATCTTCTACTGAAATAAATAAATAATAAGAACATATCTCTGTTGATTAAAACAATAGTAAGCATTTTATTATCACTACTACTCCCCAAGAAATGTCATTGAAAACACTGTCCATTTTTGAATACGTCTGACTAAGCCTTGTTATTTAAGTTAAGTTAAGTAAAATCAAACCACCACTTTTTTTACTTTAAATATATTTAATAAATTAAAACATAAATAAACTTTTTACAAACTGTAATAATATACAATTTCAAAAGATGTTCCAATAAATGTAGCTAATTTAATCACATAGTCACACTGTTCACATATATATCACGCATTCAATCTGGATGCCAACAGAGTAAAATTTTGAATCGAAAAAAATTTGCATTCCAAGCAGTTTATAAAAAAAGGCAGGTGGCTAATACATCCAGGTAATCAATTAGTATTCAAGCCAGGCACTCATCCGTTCTTACTACCAACTGTCTTCAATAAAGAAGAAAAGAAATCAGCTACTTAGTGATCGATGGCCAATTTATTAGTGACCACCTCGCTGTCGGGCAAGTAGAGCTTAACAATTCTGTTCGGAAGAAAACGGGAAGAAAAATGGGTAAGTAGGATTCTTAATACATACTGACATTAGGGGTGTGTGAGGTATTTACTTTTCGTACGGATACTTGGCGTCCACCGTGTCGAACATCCGTTGGAATCTGCACCAAATTTGTTCACGTTCACAGCCCTCATGCTTGCGGGAGAAAGTTTCGAAAGCGGTCAAGGCGAAGTTAGTTACCTCGTTGATTCGCTCATTTAATTTATCTTTTGAAAAAATAGACATAAACGAAATTATACTAAAGATTTCTAAAAACTCAGTAACTTACCTTTATCGGTGGATAACTTTCTGCCTTCACTGGAACTCATGTCTTCTTCATCATCCTTAATGAGGTTCTTAAGCTTCGGCAAGAACAGCAGCAAGCAGATGAGGGCGATAAATTTGATGACCTTTTTGAAGAGGATCAACTTGAGCAAAACTTTGCCGATGGTGAAGAGATCGATTTTAAACTTAAATTTATCCAAGAGCCAAGTTTCTCTGGGGTGCTCGTAGTGGAAAAATGGAGGCGGATGATGAATTGCAGGATGGTGTGGTGGTGGTCCGTAGACTGGTTTTACAGGGTGTTCAAAGGATGGAGGTCCGTAGGATGGTATACCATGTGAAGGAGGTCCATACGAAGATGGTGGTCCATTTGCAGGAGGTCCGTACTGTGCGTTAGAGCCTGAAGGTTGGTAATCATATCCACCACTCCCATCATTGAAATCATGATGGTACGCATAGTCGAAATCGCCTCTTTCTGCTACTGCATGCGATACATTTCGAAAAAATTAAATTTTATAATAAATGTATATACTATAGATTAGGTTTTTTATGTTATTTTTATGTTTAGTTTAGTTTTGCTTTAATATTTAAAAATTTAAGATACAAACAATTCCTGCCTTAATTTTCAGAGTTTACACAGCTTCTTTTGTAGACACAAAAACTCTGAAAATATTACTTAGACTTTTATCTCAAAGTTTACTTCGAGCATGATATTGACCGTTAACGCTTTTATCATAAATAATCAATACAATTTTATAAAATTTATATAAAATCAGCAACTATTTATATTCATACACGGTGACAAACACGCATTCGTAATTTATCCAAACCAATGTATATTAAAAGTGTTTGCGATTCTATACAATTCTTAAATTTTTTTAAATATTTCACATTACATTTATTATTAATTATTAAATATTAAAAACTATTGTTTCGTATTGAAAAACAATTACTTAGTGTAATTTTTAAAACGATAAGTTTAATGTTTTAAAAGTTTTCTTCATTCAGTTACGTTATATATTTGGAATAAATTTCTAGAACTTAGCACTCCATTTATCATATCGATCATTTTTAAATTTTTTTAATATTATTTATTTACTTTTTACGAAATTCAAAAAAACAAAATTAGAACATACGAAACCGATAACTTCTCTTTGATCGTAAATTGCTTTTAGAAAATACAACACTTATTATGCCATGTTTAATAGAATTAAAGACCACACAACAAGCGGCATTAATTCTAGACACTTTTAGGAAATTTACCATTTCCTATTATATAAGTATTATTAATACTTTGTTTCTAATAAATTATCCAAAAACTAATGAATCCAATTAAAGTACTTAGCGAATGTTCTTCTTTTTGCATTTTAAAAACTTTCAAGCTAACATATAACTTTTGATGTTATTTTCCGAATAATCTAAAATACCACGAGACTAGTTTCTAAGTTAAAAATTCTGATTCTGATTTTGCATTTTGCATATTTTAGACTGCTAACAATTAATAATTAATGATAATAGTCACAGTTCAGAACTAATTTATCGAGTAATGGTGACAACAAAGTTAATCTTAACGTTTAATAATGCAAGGAGTATTTAAAGAAAGCATTTTTCTAATATTTATTGTACAAATAACTAAAGAATCTTACTAAAAACTTTCTAAAATTATAATGCTGAATTCAACATCGTAATGAACCACACGTAATAAAAATTCGAAATTCGTACACTCAATTATAATTTGAAATACATAAATGGGGACTCATCTTTATAAATATTTAGTCACTAGGGCACATAGAAAAGTTTTTCACCTTCAAATACTCCACATTAAGTATATCGCATTTATGACTTGAAAATTTTTAGTTTTAAAATTGCATCTAAAAGTGAGCATAATAACGAACCATTATTACTCTGATGAGACGTCTGCAAAGCATTCAGGTAAGAGTCCTGACTGGAAACCACCTCGCTCCTTACAGAATTTGCTAGTAGCACTACACTTGCACATATCACCGACCACGGGAAATCTTTCATTTTTGTAACTTCTGCAATCCTTTTCGATGTCGGAATCAAGGAGCTTCCTACCAGTTACAAAAACACGATCCTCAGATTAGTCCTTTCGAATTGCCACTGCCTTCCGAACGCGAAGACTTTACAAAGACGATTGGATTTTAAAATGAGCCATTAATTCGAAAAAGTGCCACTATATATCGACAGAATTGCATTCAAACTATTCGGATTGTGGGGAGGATGAAAGAAAATGGTTTTTAAAAGAACGTCGAAACAGTTAAACGTCGCAACAGTTCCGGTCTTATAGTGGCTGTTATTGTTGAGGCCCCCCGAATGAACCTTCAGCTACGTGCCATGCATACGTAACTAAAAACCCAGTCAGTAGCCAAGCAAACGAACTACTGACCATTGGCTGGATGGATGACAATCAGCCCAAAAATCAATTTCACTTACGCGCTGCCATGTGACGATTTGGATCATTATGCCACACCGGTCGACTCTGAATGCCGCGTCTTCAACGAGAATTATGCGGCACTTCTACGGTAACAATAGCCGACCTGGGCTGTTTTCGGTGATTTTGATTATTTTTTATGGCCTACCTTAAAAAAGTACTAGTAATGTGTGTATTTTAAGAAATTTAAAAAAAATAAATATTTTCACTTTTCGCCATAAAAGCTATACATGACGGAAAAACGACAAGATTCTTTTCAGATTCCTGCCCGACATTTTTTCAATACCTCGTCGAGCATAAAAAGAAAAGTGGTTCCGCGAGTTGGCGCCAAAAGCAGAAATTCGGGATGCTTTGTTTTGGTAACAATAGGTGATAATATGTGCATTGTATCATTTTCAAAACTATGCAGGTAACCACATTTCACTACATCTAAATTGGTTTACGAAACATTCATACAAATATGAAATAAGAGAATATTTTTTGGGAGCTATGTGAGCTATTCTATTCTATTCTATTGCTAATACTTAGTATTACTACCTTTCGCTTTTAAAATTGCCTGAATTCGTCTATGCAAGCTCTAGTGCAATTTTTAATTTGAGGTGCTCCTTGTCACATTTCCTTCATATATTGAATTAATAATTCGCGAATGGAGTTTTTCCTTTGATAAACTAACTTTTTTAGCACATGCCATACATTTTTAATATGGTTTGGATCAGATGAATTACCTGGCTAAGGCAAAAGAGTCACATTTTTGCTTGAATTTTTGCAGTGTGGCATGGATCTCCATTTTACATAAACTTAAATAAAGTTTTATGTACTAATCTCTTTTCATGATACCTTCCACTATATAAAGGGGTTCATGTCCTCGAGGGGAATACTTTACTATTTGTTGTATACAGGATTGGTCAAACCTTTCATTTGAACGTCTTCGAACAAAAGTGCCAGCTTACGTCATTGCTTGCAACGTTGATTAATCTAAAAACATGATCTATGAAATAATTTGAAATTGATTGACTTCATTCAGACTTTATCCTTACTAATGAAATATAAAAACAGTATTACTAAATTTTTTTTTCCAGTCTTCAGCGGAATATTTTGAATGTTCCTTACTGAAGTTCAACCTCATTTACATTCTGTCTTCAATAATGCGATAAAAAATTAACAAAGTATTATTTTTTCCTTATTATTTACTTTATTTTCTTTTACGCAATACATTTAATATTTGGTGAAGTCACCGTTATTTTCTATTATAGCTATACATCTATTGTTCATATTTTCAACTAATTTTTCAGCATATTCTAGTCTATCACTATCAGCATCAGGGCTTTGGAAGGGACATTGCATGACATTGATATCCTCTTGATCTTTCCATTCGGTGCAAAGATGACTTCTGTGTTTTGGATAGTTGTCTTCTTGCAAGATTCACGATCGGTTTCCTGTTACGAATCAAGAATCTGTAGACTTTAATAACCCGTTTTTGTAAATTTGCAGCATCCTTTCAGCATTCAGATTTCCAATAAAAGCAATCAATTTTCCAAATCCTTGCGAACAGAAGCAGACACATGATCTTTTATTGGGTTTTTTTACAGTACGTATGATATGACGTGATTTGTTCAACCATACTTGTTTAGGTCCTTGATATGCCCAAAATGATGATTCGTCAGTGAACATGACGTTTGTCTAATCGTGGTTCAAATTTTCATTAGCCCATTTCAAACAGTTTTCGATGTGCTTTTCGGATAAAAGTGGTTTGATTGTAGTACTACGGTGCTTGTTGGAATTTTCCCTTATTCTTTGGCATATGGTATAGAGAGACATGTTGATACCTTTTTCCGCTAATTTGCTTCTAGATCGCCTCAGCGTCATTTGTAGATTCTTTTCAAAATAGCGATAACTCCTTTTTTGAAGTTTTTCTTGTTTTACCCCTTCCTGGCAAGTCCTCGACCTTTTTTTTTCTTAGAAAACCTCTTACACCACTTCTTTACAAAAGACGCATCCTTTTTAATATTTTTCCCTGCCTGGGAATAAGTCAATTTAGGTCCTTTCGGATGAAGGCACTAATGTTGAAAATCGATATTAACAGTAGAAAGTTCAACGCAAAATGAGGCTTTAAGCATACCGCACATATATATATATAATATTCATCCCCTCCACTTCAAATATTTTTGTCTCCTTCTCTATCTTCCTGAGAAATCGTCGATACACTCTTACCAAACAGACTATACTTCACCCTTTCCGTAAGCCGATATCGCTTTGACAATCGTCTGCAGTGAAAGTCAGATTCCTCTAAAAGTCTTCTTAAAGTTCCTTGGGATAGATCCTACTACTCCTACTTCAGTTCCAGCTCTTCTTAGTTCTCGCAATGGTACTAACTGTAATAACAATTTTTCGCTCGCTTCTAGGCGTTCTTTTCCTTTTGCGCCCACAATTTTGTCTTCTTGAAAAGGTAATTGCAGAATTTTCCTTTAACTGGCTAGAAATACTGGACACAACGCAATGAGAAACCTGCTGAAGTCATCCAATTTCAACGTCCACATACTGGTACTTGAAGTTGTACATAATAAATCATAATACACTTCACAGGTCTGCTGATACCGTTTAGAGTGGTGGCTACGAATTTAACACATTTCCAGATGGAAACAATAAAACAAATTTCAGTTCGAAATCAAATTTAACTTATTTTTTTTTATATTTTTAGATTTAGTATATCACTAAGTTTTATTTAAAAGAATAAATTCACATTTGGACAATACCTGTAAGAGAAGATATAAAAAATATTGACTTTTTGCTTGGACAGGAATTTAGCACACTTTTTATTTTAAAATAAAATCATTAGATTTAAAGGATTTAACTTAACATTTTTTTGGAATATTGTTAGTATTTGGTGGGGTACGCTTTGTTTTTCAAAGCTGCAGCGCATCTTCGAGGTAAACTTTCCACTAACATCTCACATGGTGGTATGGCGTTCGAAGCATTTTTAATTTCCTGCCACAATTCTCCTAAATTCTTAGATTTTTTTGTTGCACGTGCTACATAACGTCATTCCATACATTGTCGATCGAGTTAAGATTGGGAGACTGAGCAGGCCACTTCTTAGCAACTCTTAACTAAGCGATTAGTGTGCTTAGGGTCATTATCGTGCATAAGGACTATACCTAGTCGTGCCATAAATTCTGTCACAACTTTAAAGAAGCATAAAATCTAAACAATAAAAGATAATATGTTTATTCCAACGAAATTTATTTTAATAAGATATTGTTAATTAATTAATAAAAGCTTTACTCGAAATGACCTCCTTTAGCTTTTATACAAGCTTTTAAACGTTGTGGCCACTGGTCTATAGCGGCACGCACTGTATTCAACGACATTTCATTTGCTGCTTTCACCAACGATTTTTTCAGACTGTCCAAATTGCGGTGGGGAGTTCTACAGACCTTGTTCTCTAACTCTGTCCATAATGCATAATCCAGCGGATTTAAATCTGGGCTCCCGGATGGCCAATCTTCTTATGCAATAAAATCAGGAATGTTGTTGCGAAGCCACTCCTGTGTGCTTTTTGCTTTGTGAGCAGTCTTGCTGGAAGACCCAATGTTGTCCACCGAAGAGAGTTTGCGATAAAGTTTTCACAACACCTTCCAGCACGTTGGTTTGATAAACCGCCGCACCGGTTTTGACACCTTTTTCGCAAAAATGGAGTGTTGTGACACCTTTATGGGATACACCCCACCAAACCATTACAGAAGCTGGATGATGGCCTCGTTGCACCCTGGGAACCGTTTTTTTAGCTTCTTCTGATGATGTTGCATAAACCTTATCATTTTGTTTATTAAAAACTTGCTCCACAGTAAAGTTTTTTCATCAGTAAAGAGGATGTTCTCGTGATCATTGGTTGCGTGCCAAAGCAAGAGACTCTTGCATCTTTCCAATCTTATTTCCTTTAAGCGTGGAGTCAACATGTGGGCTGTTGACCGACGATAAGCCTTCATATGAAGATCATCTCGAATGAGTCCACTCATCGATCTAGTGGAGATTTCCAACTCCCTCGACAAAATTTTTTGTTTGCGCAGTGGATTTCTACGAATGCGCTCTCGGACAGTTTTGATGGTATTGACTGTTCTAATGGTACGTGGACGACCGGTCCTTGCACTATCATCTATGCCTAAGGTTTCATTAAATCGTTCTATGGCATGATAAATGAATCGTTTTGTTATTTTTAGCGGTTTCAACAAATTCAAAATTTCAGAAGAATTTTTTCCACCCCTATGGAGCGCTATTACAGCGATACGATTTTCTTTTACTCCCCACTCCATGATTACGAGTCAAAGACTGTCACCAAACTGATCGGAATATTACGCCGTACAGTTCATTTGTTACAAAGTGCAACATAACGGTACAATTCCAGGCTAATTTCTGAGAAAGCCAGCATTAGAAATTGTGTGACGGAATTTATGGCAAGACTAGGTAAATTGTTAACGGCAAATGATATATGGTTCTCAATAATATTTTTATACAGGGTTTTCCATTTCGGGCTTCCGAAAGTATACAACCCTGCGCTGACAACCGTTTGACATATCTGTCAACCAAAGCGTCATATCATTAGTTGAATGTTTGCCATTTTACAATATGGATCGTTTTAGCATCGCACAACGTGTTAATTTTGTTAAATTATACTACAAAAATGGTGATTCTCCGGCACGCGTATATCGAGCATTACGATCAGATTTTGGTCGTCATGGACGGCCTACAGAGCACACAATTGCTAATGTAGTGCGTAAATTCGAACAAACTGGATATTGTGAGACCTGTGCACCATCATAATGTGCGTTCGGCCGAAAATATTGCTGCTGTTGCTGCCAGTGTGGAGGATGACCCGAATGTTTCGATTCCACGGCGTGCTCAGCAATTGGGCTTATCAAAAACATCATTGTGACGAATTTTGAATTTGGATTTGCACCTGCATCCATATAAAGTCCAGTTGGTGCAAAAATTAGAGCGTGGTGACCATGGAATGCGTCGGGCATACGTCGATTGGGTGAACGAACAACAACAGCAAAATGCTGAATTTTCGCATAAAATTTTCTTCAGCAATGAAGCACATTTTGAGCTTGGTGGCTATGTGAACACCCAAAATTTCCGTCGAGATCGTGCGATTTAAACCCGCTAGATTTTTTTTTTGTGGGGTTACGCTAAAGACCGTGTCTATGTCGACTCTCCGCAAACTCTTGAGCACTTGAAAGACAACATTCGTCAAGTTATAGCCGAAATACCGCCCCATATGTGCCGAAAAGTCATCGAAAATTACCTGTTTCGGATCAAGGTCTGCGAGGAAACCCCAGGTGGCCATTTAAATGATGTTGTGTTACACATATAATGGCATAAACCAAACTTCATTTTGAAATAAAAGTTCAATCGAAATTCGAATTCTAAGTGTGTTTTATTTTGATTTATTTTCGGAATTTAAAAATGGAAAACCCTGTATATGGTACATATTGATTTATTTTTGGGTCCATTTTTATTATCGGGCCGATACCGTGCCAGGAAAGGGCACCCTAGACCATTATGTTGCCTCTCCCATGCTTGGCCGTCTTTGAATTTTGCTCCTGGTTTTGAGGACGCCGTACATAAAGTTTTCCATTCGAACCGAACCTAAAAAACTTTGAGTCATCGCTCCAAAGTACATTTTTCTAGAAATTTAGCGGTTTGTTTAGGTGTTCTTTGGAAAATTTTAGTCTTGCTTTAAGAGTAGTTTTCTTTGAGCAATGCATCCATGTAAATTTTTTTCATTAAGGCAACACCTTATGGTGCTTGAAGACGCAATCAGCACCATATTCCGATAAAAATTCACTTTTAATTTCATTAGAACTCAAAGAGATCTTTAACCGAAATACGAAAAATCATTTGATCTTCTTTCGGTTTTGTTTTCCGTGCTCAAGGATCTTGTTTTACATTTTGTGTTATTTCATACATTCAAAATGCTTAATTGCCTTGTACACGCTTTTTCGAGGACTCCATATCTGCGAAATTTCTGAAAAGGTCCGACTGCAAAATTAGTGCTCTTTTTTCCTCAGAGCACCACCGTCCTTTAGCCATATCTAATTTCATGTTTTACGTAGGCTAAGTATTTATAAGAGCTGCAAAAAAAAGTGCGCTAACTTCGTGCCCAGAGTCAAGTACCCACAACTGAAAGCAAATTACGCTGCTTTATTAACACATTGTTGACCGGCAATTTTACGCTGAAGCTATCTCATGTCACCGGCTATTATTTCGTAATTCAATGTGGAACTGAAACAATATAAATAACCTTCAATAAACTTTATTTATACATAATGAATTGAAATGAAATTTTGTACATATCTTTTAGATAACTTTTAATATTTTTTGAAGAGCATACTCTACACTCTACACGTTCTAGTTGGATTTATTTTTACACCGATGATTATTTTTTCTAAAACGTGATCTTTTAGTTGTCCTGACAGCCTGAAAGGTGGTTCATTGTACGGAGCCTTTTTAGAAGTACGCGAAAAGTGCCAGGTACAAAGCTGCATTCATTTGAATCTACAATTATCCATTCATTAGCTACTTCTAATAGAAATTTTTTGAATCTAAGTTTAATTTGTAAGTTAGAGTTACAGTAAATTTTAAATGCATTAAACAAAGTACAATTAATGAGAAAGAATGCAACTTTTTTAGACCACTTCACACTTACTAAAGATGCTGCTGTTTGCCAAATACTGGTCTGCGCGATCGACTCCTTTCATGTGTTTGTTGTATTGTATTATACACGTAGGTTTAACTATATCATCCGCAGAATTTCTCTTTCGTTTTCCAGTTGATTTCATAGAGGCATCATAAATAGTTGATATCATACGCACTAACCTTTTATCTTTCCATGTGATAAGAACAATGGGTCCTTTACGTACAAAAGTCATTTCCCCTCTCTGAAGATTCTTTGACTTTTCTATTAGTACCTTTAGTAAACCACGGTTCTCCCGTATGGTACCACAGACAAGTGTTTTATTTTTTTAATAATATTTCAGCTGTAGAAACGTTGTTGTAATAATTATCTTGATATACATGGTGCCAATAACCAATATATGGCATTAACACAGATAATATAATTTCTTGTAGCTTTTTTCCTTCACCTGTATAAATCTCGAAGTTACAACTGCAGCCACACTCACTTTCACAAAGCTTTCTCACTAAAATCCCATATTTCGTTATCTTTGCCGGATTATATGTTCTGAAGCTGATACGTCCTCTCCATGGTATCATTACTTCATCAAGTGATAACTACTATTTAGGCGTATACAGAGATTGGAATTTTGGAATAATATAATCCAATAGAGGTCTAATCTTATAAAGCCTGTCTCCACTATTTGTATTTTGCGTATTATTACTGAGATGAAAAAATGTAAGTATTTGTTCGAACCTCATTCTGCTCATAGTTTTAGGGAATATTGGTGCTTCAACCAAAGGGTCCGTTGACCAATAATCTCTCCAATGGGATTTTTTGGTTTGTACTATCAATATCACTAATCCGAGAAACTTCTTCATATCGCTACTGGTAACTTCCGCCCACGATAAAGTTCTAGCAGACTTTTTATATAATTCTTTCATTTGGCAATGGTATAAATTTGTTTGAGAAACAAGTAATTTAAAAAAATCATTCTCGAAAAGTAAATCCGTTACTTTACTAATACTCGGTGCATCACTAAGTTCGACAGAAACACCCGAAATATTTGAATAATCCTTCAAAGTTGGTGTAATATCACTTTCAATCCACTCATCTTCAAAATCACTTTCACTATCAGATTCTAGTACATTTATTTTTTGCCGTTTTGCTGGTTTAATCTCAGATTCATAACTGTCTTCCGATAAATTATCACTTTCCGAATCACTACAATTTATTTCCAAATCACTCGGACAATCAGATAAGTCATCCGCGTATAATTCATTGAAAAATTCTTCGCTATCACGATCTGCCTTGGTTGCAATTTTTACAGAATTAAAATTGTTATAAAAATCAGATATTCAGATTTTTTTTTATAATAAAAGGGACACGTCTAAACACGATGAACAAAGCTCTTGCAGTATATTGCCCTGGGTTTCATAAATTGAAATTGCTAATGCAAGTGCAATCACGAGTTAACTCGTGATCGGTCAACAACCTTTGGGCATGAAAACACGAATTAACTCGTGACCGGTCAACAATGTGTTAACAAAGGCAGTAAGGAATAGTCGGAGTAACGGAATATATGATTTTGTTTATTTGACTTCATTGTTTACAGACGAATGCACTGTCAATCAAAAGCAAAAGCAAAGAAATTTAAAAGCAAAACGACCTCTACGATGTATAGCCACCACTGTATGTACATATATGCAGCTTATCGTTAAGTATTATTAAATCTCAGTACTCTATTGCCAAAAAAATTTAGCATAGATATGCATGAATATACGAAAACCTTCCGTAAACAATAAAATGCAAATAAGTAAAATTAACAATCATAATATTGTACTTTTTCAGAGTCGGGTTTTCATTTTTTAAACTTCTTTCCTTGTTGAATGAGTGCTTATACCAAAAAAATAGGGTATTTTCTAAGATAATGAAGAATGAAGTATTGAATTTGTAAACCTTAAGCTTATTATATGCATGTACAATTTAATCAATATAACGATGTACGAGTAGAACAGAATGTTTTAGAAAGTTTTGGAATATTCAAGAAAGTTCCGGAATATTCCAGAATTTCTCAGAATTGTCTAAAAATTTCCAGATATTCCAAAAATTCGTAGAATGTTCCGAAATGTTTCAGAATACCCTAGAAAGTTTAAAAGTTTCAAAATTAAATTTGCAAAAAATGGCCACAATGTTCGAAGACGAATGTATATATTTGAAACCAGAAATTTTAGATGCTATGTTCCAGAAATTTCGATTCTCAAAGGTATATAAAGCGAAGTTCAGGGCGTTCATTAGTATGTATTAATGGACCAAGCAGAACAAAAATTGATATTATCTTTGAGGTCTTCAAGAGTATGAGGCTTGTTAACATAGACTCGTGACTTCAAGAAACCCCGCAAAAAGAACGATTAAATCGGGATCGATTAAATCGGGCGATCTTATCGGCCAGTGCAAATCACCAAAAGGAGAGATTAGTCGACCTGGTAATGTAGCCCTCAAAATTTTGATTGTGGCTCATGTAATATGCGCTGTTGCTCTATCCTGTTGGAACCACATGTTCTCCAGTCTCAATTCATCTAATCGAGAAAGGAGAAAATTGTTGAGCATGGTTCTGTAGCATTCGCCGTCCACAGTAGTCGTTTGGCTGATGTTTTCGAAAAAATAAGTCCTGATGGCGCCTCCAGTGTAAATAGCACACCATGCAGTAACTTTGAGCGGGTGTAATGGCTCTTCATGGATTATACGCGGATTTTCAATGCCTCAGAAGTGATAATTCTACATATTCACATATCGACTGTCTGCATTTTGATAAATTATTCGGAAAAAAATTGAAACAATTATTCCACGTTCGTGAGGAGTACAGCGATTTTTGTCTTGTTTACGTGTATTTTGTATCTGCTTATAGCATCTTCCGATAGGATAATAACTTTTCCGCCAAATGAATCCGAAGAGAAAATATTTGTGTCCAATTGTTTTCATTAACACTTAGTTCAAGTGCCAAATTTGTAACTTTATTACATATTTACTTTTTGTATTTATACTTTTATTACAAGTGCTGACACACCAATTCCTTTTAAGAATATTATCGTGCGAATTTCGACAAATGTTGGCGAAATAAACGCTTGCTTAAAAAATTCGTTCATTTGGTAGCATGTGAAAAAATCAAATGAACAACAAAAATGAAAACGTGAATCTCTAAAGACAAAAGAAGACTTTACCGAAAAACTCCTGCAAATAGGAGAAGACATCTACCTATCTACCCAGTAAACAAAATTGCTGGCCTAGTCGTACTGACAAATAAGTTCTGTAACATCGTGGAAACATCCGAACAACTCATTCGGAAAATATAACCGGATATCATCGAAAGATTAAATAACATTTGAAGCCTAGTTTTGTTTTATTTAAATATTTTATTGCAAAGATAATTAAATAATTTCATATGAGCATTGTACTATACAGGGTAAAATTTGAACGCACAACCTTTGAAACGGTAGTCCAACGCGCTAACTGTCCTTCCGGAATCCCCAAGATCTGACCTCTATTAGCCTAATGTCATCTCCAAAAATGTCAACAATGCTGATGTCCCACCATCCACTGCAAGTAAACTCACTTCCAGAAATCAGAAAAATGTTTTTCATTTTCCTAAAATTCACCTTCACATCGAATTTTCTCTGAAATTTATGTTATTAATACACCAGGTAGAACATCTTATTGTTTTATTGCCCTGACTGCAAGAGTCATAAAATAAAATGTCCTCAAACTTATCGGGAATGTTTGTTTAGCATATGGTACAAATGTGATTAATTTAATTATTGCTGTAGAAAAGTCATGAAAAGGTTAATGAAATTTATTTTAATGGCATAAATAGCTTGTCTTAGCCAGCTGTACTTGGGTGTGTATCCTGACGCTCTGTTAAGTAATACCTGACGGAAATTTTGCTATAAAAGATGGTCAGTCAGAAAGAATATCGATCATAGTTAAAAAGCCAATCGATAATAGTTTGGTGTTTTCACTTTTGAGGAATACGCCGATTTAATTTACATTTACGGTGTACATATGTAGTAGATGGAAACTAAAGAGATGCTGTCCGGGATTAACGAAAGGAACAGTGGCGTAGCGTGGGGAAGGCAGAGAGATCCATGGAGCTTATCAAATATTTTATTTAAAATAAGAAAACAAATTTCATTTTTAGAATTTCCAAACTGACGCGACCGGCCTCAATCCGCTGACGCAAATGCAATAAAAGTGCGCGTTTTGATTTTTGAATTATTGTCTTACTGTCCTTGAACAACTCATAGACGTAACGGTGAGCAGGTAACATTTTTGTTATTTAAAAGAGCGGTGCAGCGTTGATATTTTTTCTTTTATACCTTGATAAATTTTCATGTGCACCTACATTTGTTAGTTATTGTAAAGTTAACCATGAAAAGGTTTTGCGTTGCAAAAAACACGCAGAATTCAATTTTAATTTAAGAAAACTGATAAACACATCGTGCATTTGAGGCGCTGGACTCACATACTAGAAATTGGACGTAGTATTCGAACGGTTTCAATTATTAAAATATTTGGAGTTCGTATTCATACTTTCGCTAGCGAATTCACTTACAACTATATTTACTTGGAAACGAAATATTTGTGAAAAATCACTTCGGTCATGCGAGAGTTGAAAATGAAAATTAAATAGATAAAGCGGTTGGTTGTTTTTTAATCAGATGAAAGTTCGATACTAAACAATTCGCATTTCGTATAATTTGCACACAAAATAAAAACCATTTCCTTTTTAAAATTTTATAGAAAAATATTTAATAATTTCATTTTTTGGACATATTTAGGTTTTAAGCATACTATTTACATTTTGAAAAGCGTCCTTAACCAAGTTATTTTGCTTTGTGGATCCCTCATTATCTGAGAGAGCTCTTTTTAACTTGAAATACAGCTCTTACAAAAATGAAACATACATTTACGGCTAGGATTTTATAAATTAATGAATATGACTTAAAAATTGAAGGAAAGGTAGTTGTTACTGAACAGGACCATTTTACTGGTTAATTAAAGCAACTTTACTATTTAGTATGATTTTTGCTTAAGTTTTTTGATGAAATCACGAGCCTGCTTGTCTCCTTGTCGATGTTCTAAGGCACGAAGGCAGTCTGTATCTAAAACCGCAAAAATTAAATACTTGTTTCAAGTGCATTTCGCTGGTATTTCTAGGTTACCCTTGTATTCTGGACGGCTTAACGTTAGATGAATTTGCTCATTTTCTGAATTCTCAACATCGGCAAAGGACAAGTAGCATTCAGCTATATATTGATTGGACATCCCAAACAAATCCTTGTCTTTTACACTAAAGAACAGCAAAGCATTGCTTATTTGCCTCTGCTCCGCTGACAATGATCTGTAAAATTTATTATTTTATATATATTGCTTATGCAAATATTTACAACTATTATTACATCGAGAATTTCTCATCATAAAGCGGAAATAGCGTCTTGTGTTGAGTATTTGTTTTAGGGCACGATATACCTAAGAATTTATCGGCGGGCATAATATGAAGTTTCACAAAAGAATCACAAGATCCGTTCGAGTCCATTGGAACCAAATTTCTAGCGTTCATTATTTCAACCTAGAAAATTGAATTTGTAAAGTAGTGAGAGTTTCTAATTTATAAAACAACGGACCTTCAAGGCGTTCCCTTCGAAGTGGCATCGCACAGTCAATTGTCCGTAGGGCATTTCATTCATATTTTTCTGATCTTCCAGCCTTTCGAGATAATACTGATGGATGAGGTCTGCTGTTTCAAACGCATGCAGATCCAACAGACGTTCGATGTGTTCCAAAGTTTCACGATCGGACGAATTGCGATCGGAACTCTGCTGTAGCTTAAAACTGTTAACCATTATGTGGAGAGTTTCACGCAAATTTGCAAAAAATGCTGGTGGTCTTCGTTTCTGATTTGAAATTCAATTAACACTTTTTCTAAAATTCCGCTAAAATGACTTACATCTAAATTGTTCTGCACAAGTTCGTACAAAATCGATGAAAGTTCCGCCCAAATAGCGTCTAAAATCCGCTCGAAATTCTGTTCATTCAGTTCTGTGTGGAGGGTCTCTAAGGACTCCTCGAGATACATCATCAATCTGTCCATTGAATTTGAATCCTCGTGCAATACTTCAGCACCTTCAGTTAGGAACCTTCTCATAGCCGGTGACATTTTCATTGCAACCACATCAATCAATAGTAAAATTTTGTTACGTTCTGTGTCAATTGCATTTTCAAGAACATTTTTTAGGGTCGCTGCGCATCGGTCTGCTTCCATTTCGCTTCTGTATTCAGATAATTTTGCGATAATATCATCGACACCGAGCTCCTGTTTTTATAAATGAAATATTAGCATTATCTTGGATAACCATTTTTCTGTGCTTTAGTTAGATTATATATGGCTTTAAAGATTTCCTGTTTACCTTTATGAAAGGCGATAAACTCTGCCGAATGTAATCAATATTGTTAATAGCCAAACACCATTCCCTGGTAACTTCAAATCCTTGTTGATCATCATAGTTTAACTCTTCTACCCGTTTCGACATTCTATCAGCGTAGAAAACGCAACAGCGGCATATATCCTGGAATATTATTTATAAAGTAGGACATAGAGTTAAGAATATTATCTATCTTAATAATTTGAATGACTGAATGTAGATATGTTTTGAGAAATAATCTTTTTGCCTCTTCCTATCGCATTTTTTTGAGCTAGAGGAGTTTGCCTGTAAGTTATTTATTAAAATAAAAAGGCCATATTGTGAACCTCCATCAACAGAGCTCACCTTAGTAATTTAAAACGCGGACCAGAGTCGATTATATTCTAGTGAGTGATAAATGCCAGATAAATATTATCAATTGCTTACACTACAAAGTTACAGGTTTTTAAATAAATATATTTTTTTAATCAAGGCTTTGTGAATTGCATCCTTGTCGTTGAATTAAAGGCTGGCTTGATGACGACTTCAATTATTTAAAAACGAGTGTTTAGTACGGTATTCAAAATTCGATTCGCTTAAGAATTTAGCTATGAATAGAAAAATCAAAAAATCAAAATATCTAGTATTTGTCGCAGCGGTTTTTTTAAATTCCTTCTAATTTTAATTTTTTAGTATTTTTTTTTTCTAAATTCCAAATGTACTTTTTCGGAAGTGCTCACTAAAAGACATTAAATATCCATGAAAATGAATTTTATCGAATTTAATTATTTTTTTATCTATCATAGTATAGTACAACAGAATGTGTCTAATTAAGTAAGTTTTTTTACAAATTATTTTACAAACATTCCTTGTACTTCCCCAGAATAACAGAAAAACAATACGTAAAAGTCTTTCGAAACGTTTCATTAACTTACTGGATAATTACAATTAAAATTGTCTCGCATTTTTTTCTCTTTAGTATCAGATAAGATAATGTAATGAAATGTAAAACAAACACTATAAAAGAAATTTACTTACGTCAACGATTTTCCCAACGAACATATATGCACCCTCAACATCAGGCCAACCTAGCTGTTGCCAGAATATTTTTATTTGATAAAAAATTGCGAGAGTATCTACAGCTGAAGAGCTATATTTAACTGTGTCATCCACGGGGACTAACTTGTCCAAGTCGATTGCTTTTTCAATTCTGTTGGTAAATTAAAAACAAGTAATACAGAATAATTCATTTCATTTTTTCTAAGTAAATACCTCGTAAGAGCCTTGTAAACAGAGATATCCAACCAATGAGTTACTCCTGGAGTAAACCACTCGTGGTATTTGTAAATGAAAAGATTTTCTTCTGCAGGACATAACGCAGTGCCTTGAAAGATAAAAAAACCAGATTTATACTAATAATAAGGAACAGAATAATTGCAATAATTATCCCTTATCTAGTTATACAGTTAAAATAAAAATATTTTCCTTTACCCAAAGTAGTAAACCTTTTCAGCACTAAATACAGCTCAAAGAGTGTCGTTCCCATATTAATTTCTTGATATTCTGGCAATTTTTCAAATCTTTCTTCTGAAATTTTTAGCCTCTTAATATTCCTGCAAACATCATCCACAACAGGTTGAATAATTTCAGCCAATTTCCCTTCATAGCATAAATACAACGTTTGTGCATAGCTGAAGTGCATTTTTCTAAAAATAAAATAAAAAATGTCTCCCGCAAAATTAAAACCAATATAAACCGACTCACTGTTGAAAGTGCTTATCATAGTACTCAATGGCTTTTTGTAGATCCGACCTAATGAGCTGGATAATTTTTATAAGATTTTGTAACCGATCCTCGTCAGTGCCTCTTGTGCTGTCATTTCCTTCATGAATATGCTCAAACCACTCCTCAGCTCCTTTATTGGTGGCATCCCTCAAAGCACCTCTTAGATCCCAGTTAGGACCATCGTCCTCTCTGATGACCCAGCCATAAACCTGCTTTGGTAGCAAATCAAAACCTTCTGGTGGCTCCAGCATTGCAATTTTTGAGATAATATCCAGGACTTCGCTGAGCATCTTAACGCTATTCTTATCACCCATCGTTTTCTTCCTCAACTTCTTAATAACCGAAAAGCAAGACGGCAGCAATCTTCTGGCGCCCTCCCAAAAGAATTTTACCTCGTCATCGTCAGCGGGCAGACTTTGCAAAGTTGGAATGATTTTATCCAAAATTAAATTGAACAAGGCAAATGCCAGGGGGTGCTCCTGGTGCACCTGCGCAAAAACAGACCATTGCGCCAAAGAGCAGTCGATCGGAGCAAGACCACTTTGCGCTGAATGCTGCGTTAAGACTGCTTCACCTTGCGCACTGAACTTCCCGCGCCACCAAAATGGTGCCACTTTAGATGATTCCAACTCATGCATCAGAAGGATTTTCAGAAGATGTCGGTGTTCCTGAGCCGCCACCCTGTTATTTTTTTCCGCACTAAAACTTAGCCTTAAAAGGACTGAGCCACGACTTTTACTCTTCGTACCCTTTTCTAAGCTGTACCAAACTTTTATTCCAGAAGCTGGAATGGTCTAAAAATACAAGAAATTACTAATTTATGTAGTTCAATTTTAAAATGTGCTTTTTTTTTGTTTTCAGCACCTTTAAAGGAATCGCTGTTTTTCCAATCAATTCATTGTCGTGTTTTCCAGTCGATGCTGCAACTGCGATCTCTTTCATCAGTTTTCTTAAGCCGCGAACTCCTTTCACTTCAAATATTTTATTCATTTTCTCTCCAACTGTTTCTGCAGCATCAAAATCCCTGAAATTTTGCTATGAAATAAGATGCTTAACATATTTAAATTAAAACCTTACCAGACTTCGAGAGCTAGAATTTCTTGATTTGGATTTTCCGGAATTGGTCTGAAATTAAAGTTTTAGATTAAAAAATTTATTACTATTACTAACCAATATAAATTTAAGATTATATAATAGTTACAACCATATTTTTAGAACTAAAAAAGTGTGAAACTAATGTTTTTAACATCTGTAATTGAACTCATTGTACATCTAGCAAACAATTTGGAGAAGTTATATCATGTTAGAAAAAAACAAATCCATAAAACCCAATCCGACCAAACTGGTAACCTTCAATGAAATCTTCCAACATACTATAAATTTTACCCGTAGGTGTTCTTTAAAGAGGTCAATCTAATTTTTTTGCCATTACTGTAAGAACTATTAATTTTCGGAAAACTTCAGTTTGATCGGACTTTTTTAGGAGTTAATATCTCATTCTCTTAGACTAATAAAAGAGTTTCATAAAAAACTACTACTACTACTATTTCATTTTATTTACTTCTCCGAACAATATGAAAACTCTGCTAAATGAAACTATTCCCAGATTGAACTAAATTATTTCGAAATGAAATAAAATTTAGAATATTAAAATTTATATAAACTAATTTATTAATTAATTATATTATTATTTATTTTAATCATTTGTTAGAAAAATTACGCATAATAGATTCATAGAAGATCCAAACGCACTATGCTTTTGAAATAAAATGTAATAAATTGTAATTCTTACTGACATTTTCGGGAAAACCGGCTTTTATGAGCATACACCAGTAATGATTTAAATTCATTCGCGCTGTTAGCTATGAAAATGGTGCGGATCACTTTTTGAAAAATTCGAAAAAGATTTTAATAAATTTTGAAATAACTTCATTTAATTCAAAAGTGGTTTTATGCCACTCGAAAATGGTTTCATTTACTCCGAAATTGTGTAAGTATTTTTATATATATGGCACAAAAACCCAAAATAGGTATTAAGTAATTGAAACTGCAATGCTGTGATGAACTATATGCAACTACGAAATTTAAATAAAAATACTTACAAGGAGAAGTGCTCTTCCCACATTGGATTAAGTGTCGCAGCTTTAACTGAAGTGTTGTACCGATGACTAGAGCACGACTCCAAATAGAGGGTCACAAAGGGATCTGAAAACCCATTCGAGTCCTTTGGAGCCAAGTTTTCTGCCTTGATAATTTCCACATTGAGTCTGACCTCCGGCGGCTCTTTCTTCTCGGCCGCCTGCATAATCTCGTCGTGCTTGTCATTGGCGATTTTGAACGCGTCCTGGACGTACTCCAGCAAGGCACTCTGACTGACCTCCTCGGAAGCCTCGCACCCAATGTTGTTTAAAATCTCGAACAAAACCTCTTCGTAAAGTTCATCAATCTGGAAGTAGACAAAATAAAATAAGCTCCAACGGCAATTGCAATCTAATGGTTGGACGGATGGATGGCGTTTTCAAGTACTCGAACTAATGCAGATGCACTCTAGACCAAATTGCACTGCTGCTGCATAACTTCCGAACTAGATATAGCCTGGGTTGGGTATCGGGCATTGCTTTGGCATGATTGATTCCATTATAATTAGATTAGGCTATTAATCTGCGTGGAGAATATGAACTCTATAAATAAGGTCGACGAACGGATTAATCGTGCGTGTGGTTTTGTTTTTATTAGTAGCCACTTGTGTGGTTTGAGTAGATTATAATATCTTATTAGTTTTTATACAACGTGATTTTGCTTCTTAAAAAGATCATAAAAGTGCGACTATAAATCCATAAATTCTAAAATATAAGAAATTAATATCAACCTATGTTTCATTAAATCTTTTTCCGTTCCCAAAATACTTTAAGCAAATATATGTGAGTGCACTAAAGAAAGTCTCCTGGTCAACATCCGCAGATCGCTGCAAAAATTCGACCCACGCTAGGAAATAACTGGGTCTGTAGAAAGTGTTTTAAATATTCACACAACAATTTGCCGGGTAACAATAATTTTTTTTTTCGCCTTGGGATACAGCTTAAATTTTCGCTTAAATTTTTGCTTTTATATGTAGGACGAAAATACTTATGAGGTAGCTGAGGCCAAAATGTGAAATATTTTAAAAAATAAAGAGAAATTCTTTCGTTGCAGTCCATATAATTGGTACATTCATCTTCTACACGTAGGTATACGGTGCGTTTTTTTTTCTCAAATTCTAGGCTTTTTTCATATTCTTTAAAAAAAATTTACAAGCATATAAAATTCTTGCATTTTAATGCCCCTTATATACTTTTGAAAATCTGGACTCATGGCAAATATGTTTATTCAACCAATAGGTATTTTCTGATACAAATCTTGTAAAATGTTTTCTAAAATAGCATAAATATTGTTTAACGTTGCTTTTACTTAATTAAAATAGCAACAAGTCCTTCTTTTGATACTATTGATAATTTTATTTATAATTATAGTAAAAAATCTACATCTACGTTTTTCAGAGACAATCATATTAGAATTTCTGGGGTTAATTTTGGAGGAATGGCAAGTTTAAAAAGAATTGTATGTGATCATCGTGTGGACGTCAAATAAAAGCTCGTTGAAGCAAGAATTCCAAAATATATAATACGTTACTTAACATATGATATTTGTTTACGATTTTTTCAAAAAACTCACTAAGGTTTAAAAATTCTTGTCTTCGCACCTTGTCAGACCTTATCTCCAAAAGTATCGCTCAGAAAAATCTGAGAAAATCATATGAATTTTAAAAATAAGGTGTAGGTTGAAACGAAAATAATCACTACGTTAGATCTTTTTTTCTTGCACATAATAAAGAAAGCTCTGCGGCATATTTTATTTTGCGTTTGGTATGTCTTTCTCTTTTACATTAAGTTAAAATGCGAAACACTTTGTGTGGGAATTGAACTTGCACTCGTTTTTAATTTAAAACACATTTAAATCCTCTTAGGGCAGCAAGATTTTGACGCACTATGTACAAAACATTTAAAATTATTATTATAATAACATTTAAATTATTATTATATAATATAACGTTATTATAACGGTTTTAATAAATTAAAAAATAATAACCATTTGTAGGACTTTATAATTTAACTATTTGAAAAATAATAACCATTTGCAATTTTCGTATCAAATAAAATAAAAATACTTCGGAAAAAACTTTCTAAGTCACTACATGCAAAGATTGCAAAATGTAATAGATTGAGTGCAGACGAACCATAACTTCACATAATCAGATATTTAACCATAAATTTTCCTTCTTAAATATTGCTTTCCTTTAATCTACATGTTTTCCGCATTATGAGAAATGTTCAATATTTTCTAAAGAGCTCAACAACTATAAAGCTACTACTCATTTTCCCGGACCAAAAAAATTATTTTTTTTGTATTTTAACAATTATTAATCTATGGTTTCTTTAGAATAAGTCCTGAAAAGAAATTAATATCTTCAAATTTATTGATATTTATAGTTGTACGCGCAACTCCTTAAAGTTTAAATGTATTTTTCTCAAAAACGTGTTTTCCCTCGACTACAGGTTAAAGTGGTTTATTCGTAATCGTAGTTTCCACTGATTAAAGGTTTCGTTGGTTTTCTCGACACTGCCAAACTCTAGTATCGAAACTCATTATCACACAATACTTACAGTCATCGAATGGCAAATCATTTTCGTTTGCTTCTCGAGAAAATCTTTTCGGACGCCTCGAAAGCAGTGTCTAGAAATACTCCCATTTCTAGTAAGTGCCCTTCGTCTATTCAACTCATGCTCAATTTTTGACGGTTGGTTCATCCGACGGTTATTTAAACTCATGTACTTGTAGTTAATCGTAGGATTCACACTTAAGCCACCACCGTTAATAAGTCGCGGCAAAGAATACGAGTGTTTCAACTTTCCCGAATTTTCCTCTCTTGAAGCGAGGATCACCATAGAATCTCGCATTTTTTCACTCACAACCGCTCAAAAGCAAATTTTAAAAAGAAGACACAAAACCAAATTCGTGATGACACTTTAAAAGCGTTTTATTTTCAGATTTTCTGGCGGGTGTGACGTAACACAATTTTTGGGTGACGCTTATTTTTCAAAAGCACCGAATTAAATCACTCTGATTGCACTATTATTGTCTAATTAGGCCTGGCACTATCATTCACTGAGCTCCAATTCAGCATGACCTGCTGCACTGAATCGTTGGCCCAAGCCAGCTTCTTAACCAACAACCCACTTTCAGTTTCTTCGTTTCTTCAATCTTCGGCCGTCACCACCAAGATGTATATACCTAGAACATCATCGATCGATCGATCGTTCGAAATAGACGCCAATTTAACTAGCGAAACTGACCGCACTATCCATTCATATCCGACCATCAAACTTATCCCAATCACCCGGATTCTGCGAGATTTAGCCAAGATCTGATCGTGCGCATGCTTCTTTCGCTTAAAAGGAAGCTCGAAAGGAACCACCGCCAATATGCTTAAGTGTAGTTCGTTAGTGAACCAATTTCGTGTGGTGACCGTTGAACATGGTGCCAAATTCTATTCTCAGATAATTTCTAAATCTTCACATATTCTTGGGAATTGGCGAGAGATCTGCAAATACTTTTGGGATCAGTAAGATTCATTCATTTATCTCACTTTGATTTCACTATCAGAAAGGCCGCGATCGTACATTGATCTTCAGATAAGTTGTTTCTTAAGGAGCCGGCTAAATTTAGCCTATTCGAAAGGTTTTTTCTAGGAAAAAGTAATTCAGCGGCATATTAATTTAGTGAGAGTCATAATGGCCTGCAAAAGCATAGATCGACTTGACCCAATCTGGCGCACTAAAAATATCTTCAAAATATTGTCACTGCACTCGACCTTGTGCTCGAGTATATTTCAGTCCCTACGAAGTCTATCCGAAACTATACCACGCATTTGCTTGGCATTAAGCTTTAATAAATTATTCCCCACACGGTGAAGGACAAGTTCACAGAACTTTTGACTGACTGAGGAATCATCTGACCCAATTCTTGGGTGAATAAATTTTAATTTGGAAAATTTGCAGCTGGGAAAATTTATTTATTTTAGATATATTCCTAGCAATTAATTGCAAACATCTTAAATGATCCTGCTTAGCATATATGCTATGGTGTTAAACCAACATGCGTGTCAAGTTGGAATTTTTCGATCTCTCTTAAAGATAAAATTCGTCGATTACACGAACAATCCACTTTAGAATTTAACATATGAATATTTTCTAGACATGTTGATCTTATTAAAGTGTTTGTAAATTTTACTATTTTTAACCGATTTCATTACAAAATTCTTTTGGCGCTATTAATCAATCAAAATCAAATTGATCAATCGGTTATTATCAGCGATCTTCCCTAAGAGCCAATTTTTGTATACAGCGTAAAGGTGATCGACATCTGTTCGTTTTCACAAACTAGACCCAACTAAGTAATTAGGAATTTCAAAAGTGGTGGAGATGGTGGAAAGTAGTTTTATTAAAGGTGGCGATAGAAACGATGATGATGGAAAAACAAGTATAAAGCACATATTACAATTCGAAAAACACGATTTATAACACATATACATACACATACGTTTTTCATTAGGAAATTATTATTAAAGTTTATTGTTTTTCAGTTATTATTTTTGTGTATATGTTAGATATTGTCGGGGTTCTATAATTTCCGAGGTTTTTTGATTTGAGAGCGATTTCTAAAGCTGTAGTAAGGAAGAACGGAAAACCACCTCCCGTTGTTTAATCACAAACAATACCATTTGAATTGAAATTTTACTTTTACAAATTTTGTCTGAGCATTTTCTTTATACAAAATACAGTAAATGAAATAATAAGTATTGAATATATTTCCAATGATCTTCTTTTAAAAATTTGTGATTCTTGAAATGGAAATCCTGGAAATATTAGACGTGCCGACATTGTAAAAACTTCTGTAATTATTTAATTAATTTTTGCATTTTTTAATAATATAACAGAAAATTTAAATACCATATGGGCTTAATTCAGAGCCTCTGTGAAGTTGTAAATAAACATATTTGTCCATATTTCTATACTGGTGAAGCAATATATATTTTTTTATTTTTTATATTAGAAGTATCTCAAACTGTTTTCTTTTATATTATTATTGTGTTTCAACTTCATTTTTGTAATATGACTCTTTTTTTCAACTTTCATCTAAATCCTAAATCAAACTCTTTAAATAACTAAATTCGATTTTCCATCTTAAAATTACCTTCACAGACGGCGAATTACCAAGTTTTCAATATAGCACCCTAAATACTAATTCTACAAAACATTTATTTAATCGTTCATTTTCAGTTCTGCTACCCCACTTGTAACAGTATGATTTAATTTAAAATTTTCAATAAGAATAAATACAAAAATTTATTGCAAAAACAGATAATACATTTTCATAATCGCACATGTGACCATATAAAATTTTGTAGCATTTTATTACTTACATTCATTCCAACTGCTCCTTCGATAAAACTGTCGTGATGTGATCTAAGATCATCTGGCTCACTGTCGGACTCATGGGACGTTTCGAGGGTTTCGGTTCCACTGTCGTGTTCGGTTTCCTTGGAACTTTCGAGTATTACAGCCGTGTCCACGGTCATGTCGTCCTCCTCCTCTGGTAGAGGGGCCAAGGGGGTCGACAGATGTGCATCTTCCATCTGCGACTTTTGCCGCAGCAACGAACCGAACTTCTCAAAGAAGCCGCCATCAAGTTCTTGAATTCTGCAAGAGATTTAAAAAAATGCAAAAATCGTATAAGACTGAGGTTTAAATACATGATACGAATAATATGAAATCTCTTTTTGATTCTTCCTTCTCCTTTGACCCGTCGTCATACCAATTTTATGTATGGAGATATCGAAACTTTTTTTTTTGTTTCTTGGAAAACAAAGCACGTTTCAATCCGTGGACGCGTTCTGAAGTTATAGGTAGAGTAGTTCAGCACCATGGAATGGGTGCAACTGCTCGAATCTCTCACTTCGTTAAATTCGACGCGTAAGATTGGCTTAATCCCCCCATAAATTAGCAAACCGAACTGATCAAACAACAAACGATTCAATTCATTCGACCGCCCAGTCGACACAACTCGAAGCCAAAATATCCACACACCAACCACTTTGCATCAGATCAGTAAGAACTGAAGGCAAAACTAATAATGTATGGAGGGCTTTATGATATTTTATGTGAATTGGAGATTTTTATATAGCTGGCTTTTCTATTGCAGTTGAATTTCATTTCACGATAAAAGTAAGATTCGATAGTCCAATGACGAGTCGACCAAAACAACACAATATCTCTAAAAAGGCATACAATTCCAATTTTAGCTCCAGCAGAAACAGGAGACAGAAAATTTTCTAATTGCGATTTTAGGAGGAAAAGACAGATTTTGAGGAGCGGAGGTTCTTCAGATAAACGTTGATCAGGAGATCACTTAGGCGCAAAATTCTGTATATTTATATTGAAATCAACAAATAAAAAAGTAAAACTATAATTAAGCGAAGGACAACAATTCAAATAATCCGAAACAAAATACTCAGCTACAACTTTAAAAATTCAAATAAACTAGTCGACTTTTAAATTAGGGGCTAGAAAAAAAGTTAGTGCGATTCAACACGAAGTTAATTTTAAGATCAGACTGAAGATAAAAAAAATATCAACAATAATAACAATTGTAACAAATCTTGATACCTAAAACTCAGATTCTAAGAATAAATTTGCAGACAGTTCGTCGAAGCCCAGTTCATAATTGCAGAGACGTTATTTTTTTACATAGTAAAACCAATCTTTTTTTCAGCAAATACTTTCTTAATAGAATTGGGCTTTGTTCAATGTTGGAATCATGTTCATATGACATTTTAAATTCTTCCGATATTTTTTTCCTTTTTATCCCGATGAAATACTCGCATGCCATGTTCGCTCGATATATACTCGTATTCTATAATATACTATAAAAATAGTCTATAATAAAGTACAAAAATAAAAAATGTTCTGTAATACACTATAAAATACGTACCGTTTGTCCGATTTCATGATTGATTTTAATAAATAAATAAAAAAATCTTAAGATTCTGTTTGCTTATCTTTAATGTACTTTGGTTAAAAATAAAATACATTTTTTATACATCTCAATTTATTGTAACATCCTTAATTCTATGACTTGGAAGACAATAGGCTTAGCAAACAACTTACGCAACACTAATGGAAGACGGCTTTCTCTACTGCAGTAAATATGAGTATTAGCACACCTCAAAATATCAATTTTAACGTAATAAATTCCCTAAGCAAACATATTTAATATAAGCAAAGTCATCTATTCCATGCCGCGAACCTTCCCGCCCAAGTCCAGACTGTTTCACTCCCCCAAAAGGAGCTTCAGCAGTTGAAATCAGCCCCTCGTTGATCCCGACCATTCCAACCTCGAGCTTGCTTGCAATTCGAAAAATTTGGTTAAGGTCCTGGCTGTACAAATATCCAGCTAAACCACCATCAACATTGTTAGCTCTCTGAAGAACTTCCTCTTCGTCTTTAAACCTGAAAATTGAAGCAATTGGTCCGAACACTTCTTCAGAATACAGTTTCATATCTGGCTTTATGTCTGTGATTATTGTTGGCTCAAAAAAAAATTTTCCTAAATCAGGCCGTGCTTTCCCTCCTGCCAAAATTGAAGCATTCTTACTTTTAGCATCCTCCACAAAAACACTGATTTTATCCAGCTGCATCTGATTGATCACCGGTCCAAGTTGACAATCCGTTCCACTACCGACTTTAATGGTGCAAACCTTTTCAGAAAATTTTTTCAGGAACTCATCGTAGATCTCGTCCTGGATAAATAGTCGGTTAGCCCCAACACAAGATTGTCCGCCGTTTCTGAATTTAGCAACCATTGCACCCTCCACGGCCTGATCGATATTTGCGGAATTGAAAACTATGAATGGGGCATTCCCACCCAATTCTAGAGCTAGTCGCTTTACTCCCTCAGCGCAATTTTTGTAGAGTAATTTGCCAACAACTGTTGAGCCAGTGAACGAGATGCCCGCAACATCGGGACTCTTGCAAAGAAGTTCCCCAACGCCTGGAGCATTTTGGCGACTAGTTGTGATTACATTAAAAACACCCTTAGGAAATCCGGCATCTTCAGCAAGCTTGGCAATAGCTAGAGCCGTAAGCGGCGTGTCTTCAGCTGGTTTTATTACCAAGGTGCAGCCTAGGGAATTCAGAATTTATTTAAAATCAAAGAAATTCGAAGATGCAGAGCATGGAAGTAATTCAGAATAAATAATAATAAATAAATTTAAATAATAATAAATTTTCATCATAAAATTTCTTTTTAACTGGCGTAGGCATTATCTGGAAAACTTATTTATGCTTTTCATCCAACCAACCACATAGTGATAACTTTCCTGATCACGGTAGAGAAATACAAGGTATGCTCCTACTTTTTTCAGCAGAGTCATCTTACTTCAAAGATCATCTAAATACAAAATGCACAAACCCAAAAACTCTAACCCATATGCAATTCTAAACAGCCTGGGAACATTTTTCCCATTACATAAAGTAACAAAGAACTACTGCTTGCCATGACTTACATATCTAAATTGGAATAAGAACGAAAGAAACAAGAATAGGCAGCAAAATATTCTCATCTACAGTACTTACAGTGCAGTGCTTTTTTAAAGGCGCGATACAATCTTTGTCGCGCTGTGTGCCTATGCATGCATGGTGTTAGTGCCATCTCCGCGCATTTTTCAGGCATTGGAAAATTCTGAATTGAGAATAGGGAAGAGGCAGGCAGTACACACTTTTTTCAGTGCGCATTTTTAAAGGCGCGATAAAGTCTTCGAACGTATGCATAGCTCTAGCAGGCGAAACGTGGTTTTAATTTTCGTTCAGTTTCCCCTTAAATTTTGTCTTTCTCTCACACGTGAGCCTTTTATTACTATCTACTTTTATCAAAATCTGCAAGGCCGGTGGGCTAATGGGACCAAGGTCAAAAAAAGTTAAGAAAAGACGCCACGAGTGTCACATCTTGTATTTAGATGATCTTTGATTTTAGTTATGATCGCGGCATACTGTAGACGTCAAACGTGTTAAAGCGTAAAGCATTCACTTTGTTATAAGTAAAACATACTAATTTGTTAAAGCAAAATAATAAGGGCTTTAGTTGTGAATTATAAAAACTCCCTATTGCATGAGGACAAATTATATATATATATATATATATATATACAAATATATTTTTGAAAAGCTATCATATGATATTACAAACCGTCACAACTAGATTGCCGTTAAATCAAACGCCGAAAGTGCTTTATATTGTTATACCATACTTCATGACTTTATGATTAAATCCCTAATAGAATAGAAACAGAGACGTAACGTAGCGTTAACATTTAAGGAAACTGATCTAACGATGTCAGTTAGCGAACTTAAACTGACGCAATAGAAACGTAAAGTGACGTAAAGTAAAAGTGAAGGCAAAATGAATTGAAGATTTCTATGACTAGCCAATATTCTCTTTGGTTTTCATTATATTAACTTTTCTTTCACTTCTAATTCAAATATCACAGCAGTCACTCTTTGAGTGATTCTTAAGGCACTTTACTTACGGTAAAAGTAACATTTCTAGATTTAACGAAAGTTTTTTACCTCTATTTTGGTCAGTACTTTAAACATATTCGCACTTTTCGTTAAGATTTGTTACGGTGCATTCGGTTACGTTACGTAGAATTACATCTCATTTTGATTTAGCTTAAGAAATTCAAACATTACGTGCTTAGGTAGAAATGAATTCTTTAAGAATTGTTAAAAGCCTCTAAACATTTACGTAAAAAGATGCCAATCTTATGAAGATGCTTAGCCCTTTGTAGACTAGTTTAAATATCTTTTTTTTTAAATTCACTTGCATGAAACTATCTTCTATCGCTCTGTTGCCTAAACTTTTAAATAAATTATAATAAAATGAATGATCAATTTGTGCTAATATTCAAGTATTCGACTAACAATGGCTGATAAATAATTAAAATTTACAAACTATGCTCTCTGATAACACCTCCGCTTATGCAACAACTTATTGAGTCTTCCGGAAAACCAAATAAACGCTAATCTCAACAACTGTCGCTAGGGGAGATTTAATCAACTGGACATTAATTTTGAATCTGAGAAGTGCCTACCGGCGGCCAAAGCAGCCCCTGCCTTCCTGGTGATCATAGCGTGAGGAAAATTCCACGGAGTAATAAGGGCAGCGACACCAATTGGCTGCCGAATCGCAAAAAGTTGACGACTAGCCACTGGAGCCTCGATAACTTCTCCATAAATCCTCCTGGCCTCTCCAGCAAACCACTGAATGAAAGAGTTTCCGTAGGTGACTTCGCCCTGGGCTTCACTAATAGACTTTCCAGCCTCAGCGTTCATTATACACGCAATTTCGTCGCGGTTTTTTTCCAGCAATCGATGCCAGTTCTAAAAATAAGAAAAATCAATTTTCCTCGACAAATTAGGCGAGGACGATAAGTGCACCAACCATCAGAAGGTCGGATCTCTGCTTCCCCGTGAGTCCGCTCCATTCTCTCGAGTTGAAGGTAGTTTTAGCTGCTTTAATAGCGCGCTTGGTTTCCTCCAGCCCCAGGTCTGGGACCTTTTCCAAGACATCTCCAGTAGCCGGGTTAATTACATCGAAAGTCGCTTTACTACCGGCGTCCACCCAAGCCCCACCGATTAACGCCTTCGTTTGCACAATTGATGAAAAACCACGTTTAATGCTGTGGAGCTTAGTGTCCCCAAGTACGTTAATTGTTTTCAGCATTTTGGGACACTTTTTTCCAGACTATTTTACGTAAAATTCACGCACAAACCCCAAAGAGCCACCAACTGTCAAATTTACCACCACGGACGAATCGAGAGATAATAAAACAATGAGCCAAAATGTTAGGCGAAAATATACTTATCTGAAATCTCTCTCCGAAAAAAGAGATTTACTTTACAAGGAACAGCTGATGTAAACAAATTACTCAAAATCCCTTTATCTGAGAGAGATAAGTAGATGCCGCGAACTTTAAGCTTTCTTCAAAACTTCAGAATTCTCTTTATTATAAATCCAATAATACACGGAAACTTCAGTCCTCTCGAAGAGAAAATAAATCCGAGCAAAGCCGACAGCTGATTTCATCGTCCCGAAGCTCAGCCGTAAAACAGTTGAAGTGCAATTTAACGGCTCGCTTTAATAATAAAATAATTCCCGTGTACCCCCGCAAACCGGATTTGTATGATTTTCGGGACATGGTTCATTGGCTTAAAGGTAATTTGCACAACTTATCGCATTATTGAAGTGATAGTTGCACGCTTATTATATTTTATTGGCCTTCTTTCTTCTTTTGATGTTTATTACGAACTCGCAGTTATTTGCTCAATGATTGCTAGCTGCGAGAATTACTTCGTGCAAGAAAAAATTCTGCTTTGCCTCTGCTACACTCAGCCAATAAGCAGTTTCCTGGCGATTATTAATCTTAATTTTTTTAATAAAATCTTCACACTGTAAATTTGGCTTCAGAAAACGGTGAGGTGTTATTTCGATCTGTTTTTTAATGGACATTCCAAAATGAATGGATTGAAAGAACTGATCTAGACAAATAAAAAATAGTATGGCAGGGGGCATGGTATTCCCATTCGTGTTTTATTTTTATCTTTTGATCAACTCAACGCAGCGACATCCAACTCACGCCAAAAATCTACTATCCTAATGTCCTTTCCAAATATGTCATCAATGTTGACCTACACCACCCACTGCAGCTACACTCACTACTGAAATTGGAACATGTGTTTCATTTTCCTAAAATTTAGCTTCTCCTCACTTTTACTCCGAAGTTCATGTAATTTATATACCTATGTATTTATTATTTTTATCGAATTGCCCATCCTAATACCTTTCCAACAAAGTATAACATGTCCAAATAAAGAAAAAATATGGACATTTATTCGTGCAAAACTGTTTGCGGTAAATTATAACAAATCTTGAAAAAATTAAAGTAGAATTAACCCGAAAATATTTTTAGTTTAATTAAAAACCGTTTTAAGTAATGCAAACAGTTCACAAAAACTGCTCAACATGTCCGCCACTTGCGATGGATGCCAATAACTTCCATTTAACTCCCTGTTTAAAGAGTATTGTAGCCAGCCTGTCCCGTATTTTCGTCGCTGGAGTCCCAATTCTGCTAATTGATTACACTCTGATATTAACAGGGCTCTAGTAAACTTCATCCTTCATCGTTCCCCTTAAAAAAAGTCTGCTGGTGATCCATCGTGTTGGTAAGTCATTGACCTTCTATTATCCAGAGAGATGTCTTCAAGTAGTTCTGGCAGTGTATTCTCCAAAAAGTTCACTTAAATTTAACTATTAAGAACTTGCGGCAAAATGATTGCCGCTGTAACCAGCCCAAAAATTGACACTGAATTTATGCTGAAATGATGTCGAAATCTCCTTCCAGAAGTCCTGGACATGATGATATGGATGCAATCTTTATCAGTGAAGAACCTTCCAAACTGTATATGAAGACACTCCTAATAATCTTGCGACTTGTCTCGTACTGATTGTCTGACGATAAGGATTATCTGCTATTGTTTTCGGGAGCAATAATTAAAAGTAACCTGTGTATGTTAAACAAACATTTCAGATAATTTTTGGAGACATTTTGTTTGTTGCAAAAAAATTTCTATCTCTGTTTAGCCGGGGCTTGTTGTACCTTGTTGGAAAGGTAATAAGATGAGCAATTTGATAAAAATATTAAAAAGGTATATTAATTACATGAATTTCGGAGAAAATGCTGAATTTTAGTAAAATGAGAAACATATTTTCCAAATTCGGAAGTGAGTGTTCCTGGAATGGGTGGTGGTAGAGAAACATTGTTGACATCTTTGCCAAGGGCATTAGAATAGTAGATTTTTGGCGTAATTTATATGTCGCTGCGTTGAGTTGAGCAAAAGATGAAAATAAAATTGTAATATGCATACCATAGGAAATTGGAATCACCCTGTAATAACTAAACGCTTGAGATAGCTCCTTCCACCCTGCCATAGAATTTTTTGTTTGGTTGGGTCAGATCTTTCATCCCACTCTTTTTGGCATATCCACTACGAAACACTCAGTATATGCTTACATTGATTTACAAATTTAATATTTTTTTCCCGTTTCTAAACAAGTGGCAGTTTATGTTTATTGGATTTTTTCTGTACACTATGAATAAAATAATAATGCTCAATCCGCTCTCACTTTGGAGAAAAATAGTGTTAATATGTTTTATTTTTTATAAATATACTTGCTATTTTTGAAAAATAACTAAAAACTAGAAGTTTGTAAACTATATAAATTTAAAGCATGAATCCTCTGGAAATTAGTCTTATAAACATTCTACACCGCAAGAAATGTTTGTTGAAAATTATTAAACCATTAAGCTAAGTAACAATATCTATTTAAGCATGACGCGTTCAAATTTCAGAATTTTTATTTTTTTAAAATGGAATATTTTCAAAGAAAACAAAAAGATATCTAGATCAAACCTTGTAGATACGAGTGAATTAATTAATTCTTGAAATACACAAAAACAATTGTTTTTTGTTATTTTTTTTTGCTGCTTCGATATTTTAGAACGCGATTTTCTTAAAACCACCAATTTTAAAAAGCGATTGAAAAAACCTCTCTATCGATCTTTCTGCAATTTTAATATGTTATTGCACACACATATAGCCTTGGGATGTACTACAGAAAAAAAGGTTGATAGAAAAGTTTTTGATTTATTTCAGGTTTTCCAGGTGCCAAAAAATCGTTATAGTTAGTAAAATGTCCGCCATTTTGTTATTTTTAGGCGGAAAATTGTCTTTATAGTCCATCCTGTAGCTCTTTTCGTAAGAGTTACAATCCATTTTTTTCAGACGTTCCAGTAAGCCACTATCACTTCTACCGCGAAGTTTTGATGTTTTTTTTTTTTTTGTGAAGCTATCAAAAAAACGAAAAAAAAAATTTTTTTTTGTACTTCAAGAACCAAAATTTAATATACACTGATGGACAAAATAATAGGTGTATGCATATTGCATTTCCATACAAAGTTATCACTATTACTATTTGGAGAATGGCGACGAGATTGACGTCATCGCTACTGACTTCAGAAAGGCCTTTGATAAAACCTCTCATAAATGAATTCTCTTCAAACTACACTCCCTTGGCTTCAATCAGCTCTTTATTTCCTGGATGAAGTGTTATCTTGAACAACGCCAGTACAGGGTCCTTTTCTGTTCCTCTTTCTCCTACTCTTTTGTGGCTAACTCGGGGTACTCCAGGATAGCCACTTAAAACCGCTGCTTTTCATTCTGGCCATCAATGACGTCGAATGTGTTATTAAGCACTCGGACATTTCTATATACGCCGACGATATGAAAATCTCCAAACGAATATCCTCTAACTCCCGACTGCTTCAGGATGACCTTGATAATTTTAGCATTTAGTACGAAAAAAACTCTCTTGAACTTAATGTCTCCAAATGCCAATCCAGCACTTACTTCCGTAGATGCCCCTCTTCTTCCCCCAGAGTTTATCGGCTGTCTGATGAACCTATGCCCTTCGTATCCTCTCTTCGCAATCTATGTGTCATTTGTGACAGCGAACTTAACTTTCGTGACATCCTTGACAGCGTGATTGCTAGAACCAATTCCGTGTTTGGCTTTGTGAAACGCTGGTCCAAGAAGTTCCTTGAACCCTACGTTGCCAAATCCCTCTTTGTTACCTTCGTCAGTCCTCTTCTTGCATATGCTTGCCAAGCGTGGTCTCTATTTCAATTCAATAGCATCAATAGAATTGAGGCTGTCCAACGTAGGTTCCTTCGTATCGCTATACGTGACCTCCCCTGGTCTCACCATCAAAACCTTCCCCACTACGAAAACCGCCTCTTGCTGATCAACTTGCAGCCCCTCTGGAAGCGGCGGGACCTTGCTGATATTACCTTCATTCATCAGCTGCTTATCAGTGAGATTGATTGTCCTTCCCTACTTCAGCGGATCTCCATCTGCACCAATCCTAGTAACCTCCGTTCGGCCCCTCCCTTATCACCGTACCAACTATGTACTTTCTGAGCCTTTCACCCGAATGCTTCGGAAAGAAAACTCCCACCCCTTTTTTTACTTCCACCTGAGTAAATCATATCTCAGGAATGACCTAAATTGTCCCTCCTAATGTTACATGTTCCTTTCTAACTTTTATTTGTTTTCTTCTTGATTTGTTATTGATTTTAATTTATTCTATTATTTAAGTAAACTTAATGTCAGTAACTTATATTAAGCGATAAATAAATAAATAAAGAATGATCCAAAGCACTAAAGAGTGATTGGCTGAAGAATCAAAATGTCACTACGTTGAGATGGCCAAGTCAGACCTCAATCCAATTGAGAATTTGTGGAGCGAAATGAAAAGAGGGCTTAGAGGGCGTAGGTATATTTTCAAATAAAGAGCAATTATGGAAAAATGTTCAGAAGATCTGGTACGGCATACCTAAAGAGACATATTCCTGGCAGGATTGAAGCAATTATAAAAAATAATTATAGCTACACAGGTTATGAAAGTATGTGATTAGAAATAATTGCCTAAGACCTAAATATAGAGTTGAAAATTTTATAATACTTTAATGCAGGAGATGCTGAACACACCTATTATTTTGTCCGCAATTAATCTAATATACAAGACTGTATTTAATACATAACAATGAACTATGAACTAATTCTAAGACTAGAAAATGTTTTGTTTTGAGTTTCATAAAAAAATATCACAGAAATATTATTGACACCTATGAATTTGTCTACCAGTGTATGTACAAAGTTTGATCAAGATATATTTTTGTTTAAAGAAATAAAGAAGATCAAGAAATATTTTATTTTAAAATAATAAAAATTGTGAAATTTGAATCCAGCACGTCCCCTTCAATAGCGGAATATTGCTGAATATGGTATGCAAGATATTTTTTTGTTCAATGGAACCACAAGAAATGTAAATTTTATGTTATCTTAAAATTACATATAAATTAAATATTTAAACAAATATTTGCTAAATTGACGAGAAATATTAAATCCATAAAATCATAATTTTCGACAAATCTTACAGTGTAGCGAACGAGTTTTTCATGTGTATCTTTGAAAAAAAAACCGAAAACAATATTTTCAAACAATTAGAACTTTGCTTTGAATTGAATTTTTGGCGAAATGTTTTCGAATTATCAATGATATGTGAGCCAGTGCATTATCATGACGTAAAAACACAGAGAATCGGCAAAACCGCGAGTAGTAGTTAACCCCATATTTTCGGGTATGTAAAACAAAATTAAAACAGGAAAAATCAAAAGGATCATTTTTAGGTTATACATAAGTATTAAGCCAGGCATTTTTGTAGCCAACAACACAAAACTTAGGTCAATTTGTGCCCATTTCATGTACAAAGCTAAATCTCAATAAATACAAATATAAAAAAGGTTTGTTTCGATTTAAAAGACAACTTAAAATGTATGACAATCAAACTTGTCGGTCAGAAAAACTTAAATGCGTTTTCAAAAGCTTTAGCCGTCTATTTCAGATGAGGTCCACTTACATGGGTCGGAGGAATAAAAAGCTTTATCTCGGAATTTCGTCTTTTGAAACACAATCCATCTGCTGGCGGTCAAAGGCAATATCTACCGATAATAGGCCAATATTTAGGTTGACAAAACAGACATCTTTTAATTTTTGAAAATCATTTTTCTGAACATGAACTTACAAAATACATTAAAAAGAATGCTTCCCTAAAAACCATGTAGTCGCTTTTTTAAAAATGTTAATCCTAGCCCTTTCGGGGCCCAAAGTTTCGTTTCATTATTATTGTTTTTCAAAATTTAGTTTTTTGAATATAAACATTTTGAACTTAATATACATAGCTTGTCTTATTTTGTATTTTTAAAACGTTAATGTTTACGTAAATTGAAAAAAATTTAATATTTAGCATATGTATACTCGTGTGCCGACATGCATTCTGAGAAAATAATTAAACTATTATTTTGTGGGAAAATCTCTATGTCGCGCTTACTCTGGCATGAGCTTCTTAACTAAGCCCATAATGAAACAATAATTGGGTCAATATTTGATAATCGGTCGAAAACGACTACAAAAAAAAAATATATTTTTTGTCGTATTTTATACATAATTGATGTCTAAGTAATAGAGCCAAGTTAAATCTATATAATAACTATCAAATCGATACACTTTATTCGATTTTAGGGATTTTTGAGCAAAGATTTTTTTTCTTTTCCCTATATTTTGCTGTATTTTTTCGCCACTCTTTTCTTTTGGCTCTTTTACACCGAGGAGTTAATTCAGCAATGTTTTTAATTTTACCCTCCGCTTTTCTTTTTAAATAGTATTCTTTCTTCTTTTGTTTCAATGCGTTTCTTTCTTCATTATCGTTCTTAATTCGTTGGTATCTCATTTTCTCCAATTCTCGCTTTCTTTCTAACACTTCTTCTCGGGTTTTTTTCTTTGGAGCCATAATTATTGCACACTGAAACAAAATTACAATAAATTAATAACATTACTTACCTTGTGTTGTCATTTTCCTGCCACGGAGTCATTTTCCTGTCAAGAAAATAACAGGAGAATGACCACAGGAAAATGACAAAAATGCACATTATATTTCTCATACATTCTAATAACTAATATAACAGCAAAATCATCAGGTGATACGAATTATATCTTAATTCGTGAAAGTTTATTACAAAAAGCAGAATAATTTACTTACGATTCACCTCCTAATTGCCTCACAGGTAAATGACAAAGTGTATCAACTATACGCACGCACATGCCATAATCAGTTTGCAACGCCGAAGCAACGGCCGACACCGCGTCTCTCTTCTCACCAATCACAAACATGGACACCGCGTCCATTTGGAATGCGCTCATTCGTTGTCCGCGACATTATAAAACGCGGTAAATTCAAATTTAAATTTCGGCAGCCTAATGACGCCGTGACCATTCGCTTAGATTTTTTATGATTTTTTTTTAGTTTAATATCATATTATCTTAAATAAAATATTGAACAGTTTTAGATTAATGTGCATACAATGTGAATGTAATCAAGCTTTTATAATTTATTTTTAATTCTCCATGTTATTATTAAAAAATGTCACCAAAAAGGAAAATTCCACCGACAGGAAATATGACATCTAGCACTTTTTGTTTATTTTTACTATATGAAAACCAAACATATACTCACCAAAGTGTTTGGATATGTAAACAAAGTATTGCACTACATTATGAAAATACTATTAAGTTTAAATATTACATTAAAATTACAAAATAGTTATGGGGACCTGTTTTGGCCAATTATCAAATATTGACCCAATTATGGCTTATTGGGTAATTGATCACTGAATTACTAAAACGGAATCTTTCTTCACATAATTTAATTTTGAAATGCGTTCTTTAAGCTCGTCAAACTTTAAATACAAAATATATATTGTTATATGCCACTGTAACAATGAGTGAATGTCTATAATATAAGACACCAGACAGTAAGTCTAAGAACTTTAAAATGTTGAATTTTCAGTTTTACTGAAAAGTGATATTGCTTGTTTTTTGCCTGCACTCCATATTTTTTTGCATTTTAACTTGGAATTCGACACCGACCCGGTATTAAAAAACAACAATGGTTGCAGTTTTTCGTAAATATCCACTGGTTATTTGAAAATCTGGAAATTTTCCACAGAAACGGTTGTTAGCATTTTGGTTTTAAGTACAAGCAGTCTCGCTGGGTAGTCATAAAATTAATAACTTTGAATTTGGACATACAAATCATTACTGACAACATTTCTCGAAAACAACTTAATCAATTTTACTGATATTGAGTGTGCACTTTTCAAATAAGAAAACACCTTCCTTTGAACGTAACGTAAATTTTTTTCGATATCTACTTCGCTTTTAGTTTAAATTGACCTTAACGGAAAGTGTTAACATTATAAAAATCAAAATAACACAATAATTCCACTTTCAGGTTTCCTAACTCAGATTATGTTTTTTTGATTGCAGAAAAATAGGAGTAATTTAACGTGTTCTACCGCAAAAATGTAAATAGTGGCAATGCAGCAAATCCACTATGATTGTTAGTTAATTTATCATAGAGAATATGGTGCTTTTTGATAGAATAGAATAATTTTATGAAATCTGAATGGACAATAACAAACAGTTGAATCACGTAATTTATATATTTATTAGGATGCGGCAGGGCAAACAAATTTCAACAGAAAACACTGTTTGCAAGGTCGAGGGAAGGGATCGACCTTTACGAGTTTTAAGAAATAATATTTTATGAGCGCATGAGCAGCATTGCGTTTGAAAAAATTATAGTTAAATAATTCGATAAAAACTAATTACACAGTTAACACAATAGAGAGAGGTACAAAAGTGGCATGAGAAAAATACTTAAGGTTTTTTCAGCATGCAATTTTTCTCAATTCCGAATAAAAATATTTTCTGAATAACAGAACTAAGGAAAACACTGGAATGCAAATTTTTCTAAATAATTAAATATTATCGAGAAGGAAGTACACTCTAAAATATTTGAATTTAAATAACAAATGCGTGCTTGTCTTTCAATTTTGCAAAACTAACCTCATGATTTCTCAAGTATAAAAGCTATATGTAGTCGTATTAGTTAATTCGGATTTTCACTTTTCACAAATCACTATCTCGAAGTCTAAAACTGTGCATACACTTCCGATGACGTAATTTAACACATTCTTAACTTATTATTTTACAGCTCCAAATAATCCACATTCAGTGATGTTCGGTGATTATGCGTCATAGAAAACAAGGACTCTGAAAAAGTTCAAGTAATTCAGTTCAGAGCACGTATTCCGAAGTAATGGCACTGCACTCGTCGTCTCCACGATTGTATCATGTAATTGAATTGATTTACTTCCTACACCTTTTATTTGAATTTATCGAAATGATAAAGACCATACAAATTTAACTGAACTAATGCAAAATTTTTGTTGCTATCTAATTAGATAAAATCTGATCAAAGAGCACTTGTGCTCCGAACGAAGGGTTCTACCTCAACTGGCTTAGAAAGCAGCATGCACAATATGTTCCTCGAGAGAATGAGATATGTTTATTTCATAACGATGCAATTAAATCGCTAATTACTGCGAATTTTTCTCATGAGCTATTTGATCAAAAGTGTTTTAATTGTACATTGCCTTTTCAATTGTTTTTCATTCAGAATGCAAAATGTTCAATGTGAATCATCCACAAGTAAATTGAAAACGAGAAAAGGGAATTGGAAAATTTGTAAGTCTGGGATCTACTAAGAAAATACTTCATGAGATTGGGGATATTTTTGTTGCGAAATCTTAATTTAGATTATTGTTTGCAGTTTGAAAAATGTTTACAGCTTTATTCATTTTTTAATTTATCTCGGTTCCTTTTTTTAGATCTTACAACAATGCTTTTTTATAATAAAATATTTACGGTCTTATTTACGCAAATTTTTCAGCTCAGAGTCGTTATCAAATTACTGCCACAATTTAAGCTAAACGAATGGGAGATAAAAAAATACTCATACCAAACACACGAATGACAGAATAATACAGTATAAGTCACAAATCTAAATATAAATCCAGCTCTCATCTGTTATCTCTGAAAAAGGCGTGTATCCAACATTTTTAAATTAATCGCAATTAGAGTGTCCACAATTATTGACCTAAAACGCATTCACCACCAATATAGCGGAATAAGCTTTGTTTCCTATTTGGACACGTTCGCAGCCTCATATACTTTCCCGGAATACCAATTGAGGAGCTGTACGCATTTTTTGAACAACGATTAAAACAGGCCGTGACTATGCCAACTATAAATGGGCGTTTGAACTATTCAAATCGATCAGACTGAATCGCCTTTAGCCTACTAACTAGAAAGTATCTAAAGTTAATGTGTTCAGTGTCAGAAAACGAAAAAATCTTTTGTGTAAAGCAGTTCATGTGGATATACGATCATTTCCTCTATTGTCTTCTATCCGAACAAAGATGCACATCGTTGGAATGTAATGCAATTGCGATTTTTTTAATTCCTTTTCAATATTCCAAAGAAAAAGACATATCTTAAGTTACGAGTTCAGGCAATATCAGATGAATTGTATAAGTTCATTAAGGTAGTTAAGAGGCATGCAGTCGTACAAATTCCTGAAAAACCGGAGTAGGTTAGAAATTAAGAATAGTTGATGTGCCTATTCAATATTCATATGTAACGAGACTTGAAAAGTTTATGTACTTATTTATCATTCAAATCATCATCAATAATAATATTATTATATTTATTTTGCTTTATATGGTAGTCCAGTGAAATCGTTGTAAAAAAACAAAACCAAACCGTATATTTTGGGTAGACAACAATTGTTTTTCTTGTAATAACTGGCCGGGAGTTTAAAACTTATTTTCACCCTATTATACCGCTAGTTTAAAAAAGGTAGATGTCTTTTATCTATAGATATAGGCACATCTGTATAACCACCATAGCTAAAATAAACATATCTCTGTAAGCGCCGGTTTCATAAAAATTCATTTAAAAAAATCATACATTGTTGTTTAAGTTTTGCCATTTTACAATCCTTTAAAAACCTCTAAACGTGTCAAAATAGTGAATATGTTCCACAAAAATTGTTATAATGTGATGATGGATTGGCCACCAATATCATGGGATTTGACACCGCTGGAGTTTTTTTGGTTTGGTTTGGTTTTTGGTTTGTGCAGTCAATCCTCAAACTCTTGGCGCTTTGAAAACTAACATCCGTCAAATTATCGCTGAACTATTACCCAATATCTGCCGACGAGTCAACGAAAATTATCTCAAAAAGATCCAGTCTTGTAAAATATCCCACAGAGGACATTTGAATAATGTTGTATTCCACACATACTGATCCCAACAATATATTGAAATAAAATTTTGATCGAAATCTCAATCAGTTTACTTTCGAAACTACAAATTAGATAACCCTGTATTAGAAATTAAGAAAAATACCTCATCTAATTAAGGAATAAGGCTATTATATGCTGAACACAAATCTTTTTGCATTATATTTTAGTAGATTAAAGACAGGAATATAAAAACCGTGTTTTATGTAAGTAACTTAAAATAAAAAAAAACTATTTAGCTTTTAGCTTATTTATTACGAATAATTTTCTTATTAGATTCAAAGCAAGTAATTCAGCTATTAATTGTCACGTTATTTAAACTAAGAAAACAACAAAAATCAGGAATTCGTGAAATACACGTGCGTAAATTTGATTGTGTGTAGCTTTTTTTGTTATAAAACAATTCACATAACTTATAAAATTTTAAAGAATGTTATACATATATATAAAAAAAATTCAAAAAATTTATCGACAAAATATTTTGAGGAGTCTAATGATCAATCGAGCTCGCAAGGGGTAAAAACAATTTCATTTTAATTTGTAACGTATAGAGCATGCGATAGTTATATAAAAATACTTATCTCTCCGTGTGTATGTAGCAACAATACTACTGTTGTTCCAGTCATACTTCTTATGAAAGCGTAAAATAGTAAAAGTTGATATTTAACTTAAATTATACATTTTCTATTTATGAAAAGCTGAATAAGTGTGACGACGCGGGCGAGCGAAAAATATATCAATGTTCCAATATCGCTTTAATGAGACATTTTGCAGGACTGAAAATGTCAAAAGCTAATGTGAAATAAACAAGAAGATAAGACTGTGCAAAAAATTATAGCTTATGATTTTTCTTATAACATGAACTAATATTTGGAATATTCGATTTTCGATGATGCAACTCCAACAATGTTGGTTACCACAAAGATTCTTAAGAGAAGGTTCCTACGCTATGGGGATGGCTACAGCACACCCATTTGTTTAATTATTTAATCAAAAAATAATAACAAAAATGGATTTTAATTTCACTAAATTCACAAAAATATGTTTTTATTACCTCAATACTAAATATAATTTTTTTAAGCGCATAGCGTTTGCAATACTTTCCGAGATGCGAAAAATCTTACCCTTCTTATCCTATTACCACAATGTATTTTTAACATAAATAACGTCTTAACTGATTTAATTTAAACAGCTCGATACATCGAAGTGGAAAGGTAAATCTTTTAGCATAAAAGGTACAGCGTATTATTTTATGATTTCAATTTAAAACTCGAGAGAAAAGGATTTGCTTCATGCAAAAAAAAGAGGGAAACATGAAACAAAAAAAAGGAAAAAATTGCCTAACTTTATACAGCGTAGCAAACTGCACATTTACGGCTTTATTAAAACAATCATATTTTTTTATATTTAATTGTTTTGTTTTACATTACGTGAGATTTGGGTATGATTGAATATACTTGTGGCGAAAATGCAATGCAACGTCCGGTTTACCGCACCACGTCTTACAATTGTTATAAAATTGCTATAAAATCATGCAAATCTCAGATATCACGCAGATGATGAAGAAAAAAATTACTTGAAAGAAAAATCGCTTTAAATGTTTTGACGAGCCAACTAGTACCATTTCTAAATAATTCAATCAAAAACAAATGTTTTAAAAATATTAGAGGTATCTCAGTATCTGTAAATGACGTATGTATCTTCCACAACGGTTACCTATAGAGATGGCAACGATTAATCAAATTGGCATAATAATCGATAAATTGATTAACTCAAAAATAATATGAAGCCTTCCCTTTTGATTAATGGATTATTTTGTGAATGAGCCATGCATGCTTGTGAGTTAGTAATGCAATGTACGGCGGTAGATGGCGGTAAATTGTGTATTGCACATTTCAATCGAAGTAAGCACATAATGAAATCGTGAGACCTAAAAAAATTCTACATCTCTTTGCAAGATTGCGATTACTAATGCTTTATATATGCATATAAATATTAATCATATCTCCATTAATGGGTTTTATTTTCCGATTTAATCGCGATACAATTAATGCACCGAGGTTAATCAAATTACTAAAAAATGATAAATCATTAATCGATATATTCCACTATTTTAGCCATCTCTGATTATCTATCCACTATCTACCACATTTTGCACTGAACTTAAAAATAAAATTTATAAAAATGTTCATTGAATTGTAATGAAAGTAGGCTGCTTGTACTAATAATATCGATGGTGACGAGAATATTTTCATAAAGAATTGAAAAGCGCAGCGCAACAGCGCAAATGATTCAATAGTAATGACTCGGTAAAAAGAAATTATTAAAGCGACTTCGGAGCTAACCACAAAGTACCTAAACTGTATTTTTACATTTTTAATGTGTAGACACCTAATCAACACTTAGTGGGTTTTTAAACCCATGACTGTGTTTCACTTCCAAAAAGTGACATACCTATATTAATTAAACAGAGTATAGACTATAAAAACAAGTGCTGATTTGTCGATACTGAAAATACACTTGCCTCAAAAATGTTCAATATATTCAAGTCTTATTAGAAATGTTGCGATCAATGAAATCATTTAATAACAATCAAATTGGAGCAACAAAAGTACGTAATTTGGCTTTATTTAAACAGTTGGAAGTTTTATTTTCATTTTATAATAATAAAATAGTTTAAATTATTACCGTAAATAATAACAAATTACTGCTTAGAGCGTACTATTTCAAATTAAAAAAAAAGTGTTCAACAGTTTAAAATCAATGCGGCAACAACGCCTAGACTGCTGAACTTCTTATTCAAAGAATAATCACAATCGAAGTTCTTATTTTGTAAACAAACAGAAGTGTCTAGCTACTAAAAGTTTGCTATATATAGCTCCTTCGATTTCTTGGCATAATTCATGAAAATCTCTCTGTGGGAGCAGAAATCGAATTCCCATCCTAGTACCAAAAATAAAAGAATCATAGGACGTTTTGCGCAAATTTGCAACTGCAATGCAAACACATGGCCAACCGGCAATTGATTCATAAGAACAATCACATTTTGATAAAATTCCGCATCCTCTTGAGATGTTCGTTCATCTTGAATATGTTCAAATTATAAAATTCATCTCATGGCAAAACCACTTAAGCAACTTTCTACTCGTATATAAAACATGAAATTTCGCTTAATTTTGGAGGCCACCTGTGCGAGAAAAAGACCAATTTCTTTAGAATATACATACATCGCCGAAAACCATAAGAATCATCTGCGTGCGGGAGAATGAGAGATGATGTCATTGCAATACGAAAGCTGGGAGTAATTAGCTTAAGGGGGAAATGAACATTTTCTAAAAGCCGTACTTCTATGAAAACAGGGTCAAATGATTAAGAAATGAATGATCTCGAAAATATCTCTTAGTAAAAACATGACCTTCAACTTACTGGCTCTCATGCTCTGTTGGGGGATTTGCTTTAATTTCTTGAAGTTTCTCGTAGAAACCTTTCCACATTTGCTCCTCATCCATCTTGGAAGCTGTTGAGTACGGTTAGTACCGGGTAAATCCTACGTATACTAACTGCTCTGATGACGATGGATAGTATGAACTGAGTCACTAGACAATCGAACTCTTCTCACTGAAGTTTACTCATATATTCAATATACCGGCGCACTATGAACTATGACGAACTGTGTCGCACCGCTTCTACAACGTCACTCTGTTCTGGTCTGAATTTCGATTGCTTTCCCTATGTGGGAAAAATCTTATTTCTGGGATTGGGAACGAAGTACGAAATCGCGACGAGGAAAATTCTCTAGACTCTAGAGCGCCTTCGACCTGAGCGACAATATCAACATGTGACTGTAGAATGAATGCCCGGAAAGATCAAGCAACGACTGATTTGTTCGGTGTACCGGCAAATAATTTCTGCTTTACACTAGACCCTGGTATACTTAACGTTCTTCAACACTTCCCCGACTCAACTAAGTGGGTAACTGCTGAAATGTAAAGAGCGAATTGAGTTGCTGAAATTAAAGTATCTTTTTTTACCAACTGCAAAACCATTCGAGATGGCGTCGTTTTAGAAGAATTTAATCTTCTTAACATTTTTCTATTTGAACAAAGTGTATCACAAGAAAAGAGTCGTAAATTCAACCGTCTTTACTTATAAACTGTTTACACTACTGACATCATACTTGCACATGTAAGAAATAATTTGCAAAATATCCGACATGAGAAATGGGCACTGTGCTCTTTTAGCACCTTTTTCATCACGGTTCATGAAACTGATTTTAGAGTGGTGATGAACTCACTAAATATGCTGAAAAGGTGAGAGTTTTTCCAGCAAATCTTATGCTAATTAAGAAAACAAAGAGATCTTGTGAATTTGTATGAATTTTTTCTTATATATTGCAGTAGAAAAATATATCTAAAATTATTTATGAGAAATACTTCTGTTTAAGTAGAATCTATGCTCTCTGAAAAAATTACTTATTTCCAATAACGTTACATCTTAAAAAAATTTCCTTTTAAAGAAACATGAATTGTTCTCAAAGGTCACCCCACATTTCCTTTACTCTTTTTCCTTTTCGCACTGAATGAACTTAACTCAAGGTGTTCAGACCCAGGCAGATTTATTACTGCATGCATTTTGTCATTCATTTATCGTTATTTCAATGAGACAAACCCTTGACCATTGAGTAAGGGGATAATAAAAATCTACGTTATCAATAATAATTTTTCTAGGAAAATAAAATTTTCCAAAATGTATGTGTGTATGCATTGAGTATTGTAAACAAAAATCTTTCATTTCCGATTTATGATGCTACTGTCTAAATATATTTATGAAAGAAATTGATAATGTTTATGTTTAGTAACATAGAAATAGCTTCAATCTACAAAAACGTCTAAACGACTATTAATACCCGACCAAGTCGTTTACGTAAGTGAACGGGGTTTTCTTTAAATTGCCGTGTTTCATATTTCGTGCTAAAATTTACCACAAACTTTTTTAGTAAAGAATGGCATTTTTAATTGATGCAATAATACAAGAATATGTCTTTTGCGTATTATTTACGTCCCGTGCTTTCATTTCAAATAAAAATGTGTTATAAATTTACTTTTAAAAATCCCTATCAATCACACGAGAAATGTCCGTAAACCTATTGTTAATACAAGCTATTCATGATGACTCGTTTCAAAATTGCACTTTCATATGTTCTATCTTCTAGGCACACATTTTTACATTTTTGATTTAGGTAATTTGTCATTACTGTATTAGGTATTCTTAGCTTCTTAATTTTTGCCTATTTTATCTCAAACATAATTTTAATAAGTTAATTCAATTAGTCAAATTCAAATTCGAATATACTCTTGAAAAATGAAGAAAGTAAAAAAACGTTGATTAGTAGGTAATATTATTAATATTTACGAAATTTTTTATTCATTTGATAAATTAATACCAAAGGAAGCACAATATTATTTTGAAAATTATTTGGATACATTTCATTCATATTATCGGTTGTTAAAAATTAGAACAAAATTAGACAACAACTCTTTTGCCTTAAATTAACCAAGCCGAAATTGTTGGACGATGGATTTTCTTCAAAATTTTTAACAACCCAATTTTTTCTTGAGTGAAAAATCAAAGTATTTGTGCAATTACACAAAACAATTATCAGCATAACGTGCATTGCTTTCTATTATCTCTGATTTAACTCATTTTCTAACATTGAAAAATTCCTGTAAATACCAAAATTTTAAGCAATTATGTAAAGGAAAATTGTGAAATTATTTTATAAGAAAACGTACGTACGTGTATTGGGATACCCAAAGCACAGATCGTTTATATTCTCTCCTAAAGATAACAATCTCAGCATAGAGCAAAACAAAAACACAAAATAAAGCTACAGGTCTGAATGCAATGGAAGATTGTTCTACGCAAGAAATTATTCAAAATTCTGAGAAAAAAACTGTACGAACGGTGTCGTCTATATTTGTACTTGATACAGTGTTAAAACTGTTTCAACCATTTCACGTGTTTCACAATAGACCAGGAATTTGTCGTTCAATATCACACTTAGAAAACCCACAACGCACTAAATTTCTGGATATGAACCAACATATTTTGAAGGTGATTTTCCACACAACTCCGATAGTTATGAAACAACCGCCAAAAACATAAATATTGGATGAATCACCTAATTACACCTGACGCTTGCGAAAGCATTCTTTCGGAGAATGCGCTGAAACGTTTATTCAAAAGGAAAGAGAATAGAATAGGTTTGAGGCACCCAACCATGACCTTACTATACGACTTTAAATTAGTTAAGCCCCCTTTGAAATAACACGCAATTTCCCTATCTGAACTGTGCCAGACACAAGAAACACAAATCAATAAAAAATCCAGTCTTTACTTACTTATCGCTATCCTTTGGTTTCTTCATGCCGTAGAAGTTTCCAGCAAAAATTTTCTTGATGCTCTTGAGATTACTCCCCCGTTCATTAACTTTAGACTTACTATCGGCAATCTGCTTCCGGCTGTAGAGCACCGAAGGGCAGTAGTCCACTCCTGATTTTTGCGAAGGAAACTGCTCACTAGTTCGAATATTAGTTCTTCTATCCGGTGACAAATTCGTTAAATTACTCTCACTGGCACTTTTGAAAAAATTCACTAAATTCTGAACACTCCCGTTGAAAGTTTTTCGTACTCTCCAACCTTTCAGCCTTTCTGCCCTGTTGAACTGGTCGCGTTGCGCCACAATGGTCTCCTGGGGCAAAGTGAGCGACGTCACGCTCATCGCGGGCTTTGGAACCCCCAACTTTGGCGATGAAAGTTGACTATTGGCTTTTCGCGGAGCATCTACCGAACTATGCAATTCAACGCCATGTCGTTTATGTAAAATATTATCCCATTCAATGGTACTAGACGTACTTGGAAAAATTGCATTATCTCCAGAAAACAAGTCTGGATACTTCTGAATCGGCTTAGAGGTGGTGCAAAACGCTGCTGGAGTCTTACTACTATCTCCCAGGCCATGTGGTGTCTTCTGTTTACAGGTGATAACAGGTGATGGGCCCCCGGGGGAGACTGAGTGTTTTCGCAGCTTCCTGAGTTGAGTCGAGCACGTGACCCCCATTATTTGACTATTGTTACTCTTCTGGTGATCTACTTTTAAGAGTTCCTCTGAATCATTCTCGATAGTATGACTAGATCTCTGGGGCTGGCAGTCAGACTCCCTGCTAATCCAGTACTTCTGGAAGTTTAAGATAATAAGATGCAATTTGAATGAGACTTTTACAACTAAAAAGAAAAATTGATGAAAGGGTGCAAGATCTGGATTCTGTCAGATTGTGAATGCCTGTTGTTTTCTAGAATTTTGCATTGCAAATGGTAAATTGGAAATTTTACATATTTTTTTATTTTTAAATTTTAATACAAACATTTCTACTTAAACTTTGAAAAATAGAGGTCTGTGTTAATAATATCAACTGGACTTAACAGCAGTGTGCAAATGGTGTATCAGTATTTATAGATAATTCGATATTCGATATTTTTTAAACGGACTCCAAAATATCTGACCATTCACGATATAACATATGTTGTATATAATTAAAAAGCAATATTATATTATGTATAATTAAAAGGATTCTATTTTTTTATAAATTATTAATTATAAACTGAAATTGTGTAACATTAATGACATGAACATTTTACATTCATTTTAATTAATGTTTCTCACATCACTTTCTTCATCAGGTGCATATGAACAATTCTTCTTTCTTTTTCTTGCGTTTGATTAACGATTCAATATTTTTTATATTCAGAGGAAACAAAATTCACTTTCCTTAAACAACTTTAAAAATGTCGTCGATACGTTTAGTTTTGCTGTTAATAGTTTTCTTTAAATGTAATCCTGAGAGCCCTTTTAATATTATTGTTCAAAAAAATGTCCATGGACGATAGGGCAAAATTGACTCATTTCGCTTTTCTAGCGACAGCCGATAAAGTATTAAATTTTGAATCATTATATACATATTATAGTATAAAAGGAAGCTTCCGATGTATGTCTACCTGTCTGCACGAGATTGCTAATCTGCAGAGCCACTGACCGAATTTTCACTTTTATGATAGGTAATTTTCGACGAAGGTTGATGTGTATTGAAAATTACGATCATGTATAGCTATTAAGCAATAACGGTATTAGTGAATCAATTCGGAAAAAAAGTTTGTTAGTAGCACGTTCTAGCTCAAATCCGCGAGAAATACAATGACTATACGATGAAAAATTGGACATATGTAAGAATTCCTTGGCCCTTAAGTTTAAAAAATGAAAAAGAGTTGATTTTTATACTCATTGAATAAATAATTTAGAGTGTGCATTTAAAAATAATCGTTCTTTTTCTTTTTGTATTTTCGAAACTTAAGGGCTAAATGTTTTTATGCCTTTGTCCGGTTTTTCGTGGTAATCACTACACATACCATACGTGACAAAATCTCATACGAAAGAATTAAATTGAATTAAACGTTTTACAAAACATATCTTTAATAAATAAGTAGTAATAATTATTATACAACTTAAATTGCACAGTAATAATACCAACCATATATTAAATTGTTAAAACCGTAGTTCTTTTACGTATGCAATTCCGCGCAATACTTAAAAGATTGTCAAGGTGTTCCCTTTCTCATATACCTACCACACCATATATACCTAACATATTTTCTCACAATTATTGAAAGACAAAATTATTGGGCAAAAATCAATTGCAACTAACAACTAACAACTACAACTAAATTAGTAAATTGAAGGATCTTTCTTATAAAGAGTTTTTAAAAAATATTATACTCGATTTTCTGAAATATATGCTTTTCAAAATATATTATAGAAATTTATGCGATTTTCATATAGAGTGACAAAGCAGCTTTAAGCATATTTCTGAAATTTTGAACCCGTTTTTCTCGAAATTATATCGGATATGATGTTGGCTAGCGCCAACTAATATAATCTGTAAAAAATTCAGTACGTGTACTTATTTTTAGTACTGATAATTTTTGGAACAAACAAATTATTTACAACTTCTTTTTTTTTGAAAATCTTACAAAGAATTATGCTAACAGCAAGCGAAACTATTTTTTGAAAAGGGGCTACTGTTTCTCGCTCATTATTTTAAAGACAAATCTGTCTTTTGTTATTAATTTTAGTTGTTAGTTGTTATTCGATAAACTACAACTAAACTAATAGTTGTCAGTTGTTGATCCAACTAAATTTTTTTCAACTAAAATTTTAAGTTTGTTTTCTTAACTACAACTAAATACTTTAGTAAAGAAAATTTAGTTAATATTTCAACTTGCAACTAATGTATGGTAGTTCAAAATTTAGTTCTTATTCAACTAAAAAGTTAGTTAACTATGCCCAACTCTACTATATGTGACGATGAAACTGTAAAACTATAAAGGGTTTGCAAGATTTTAATAATGAATATTGAATTGATCTTAGAAGAGAGTTTAATAAGTCACGTTGGTAAAAAAAGATAGTAAAAGATAAATAATATACATGCTAGGACACGTCTTGTGTTAAAAACTTAATCTTGGCCTCAGGTTTGAGGATCGTGTTGTAAGATAAGCATAACTTCAATAATTGAAAAAGGGTAATTTTCGGTCATTTTTATATTTTTCAACCGTTGAACTCTCAGGTATAGAACTACCACAGAAATAATCTCAGTGTTTCTAAAAATATATAAAATGATATTTGTCTTGCTATTATAAATCCTATAAAAACATCAATTGTTTAAATTTAACTATACGAAAGTTATTCTTGTACATCCATACTTTATAGAGGTAGGAGGAGATCTACTCCTATATCTCGTTACTGACTTAGTTCCAAGTATTACACATACAACTTTTGCGTATTGCAATGTTTTTTACTCAAAAATTAATATTTAAAGAGAGACTTAAGAGCTCCACAAGTATTTACATATATATTTTCGTAGTAGCTATGGTTGTACGTACATTTTATTTTGAAAATTATGTTACACACATCAATTTTAATCCAATAACTATGTCTAAAAAACAAACATTGATAGACATAGTTGGAAAAATTAACTATCAAATTTTTGTGTTTGATCCAAATTGCAAAATTTTACCTGATTGAAAGAAAATCAAAGATTAATTAGACTGCATCGCTTTTCTTCTCGCACTACAGCTTATTTGAGTCGAAATCTGGCATTTAAACTACAAATAGCACAGGAAAAACTCCCTTTCCTTTACATTTTTGATGAATTACAAAAAGTGAATTTTTAAACACAAATTATTTTGAATTGAAATAATTCTTTCGGTAGAGCTAATCAATCAATAAATCACTAAAAAATAATAATGTCTTTCAAACGCCGAGTAACAACAAACTCTTGTTTGTGGTATTTTTCTGCGAAGGCCCCCTACACCACATGAACAGTCATGAGTGCGGAGTTTATTTTTACGATCAGCGCTTTGCGTCAGTGCGATCAAATAAAATCGAGAAATTATCTTCAACCTAAGTGCAACAGCTAATAAAGAAATTTAATTCAGGTTTAGACAAATTACTTACTGTGAGCGTATCCCGAACGCCTTTCTTCAGAGGACGCCTTAATCCATTTGTTCTGTCACCAATTTTAAGAAACTCTACAGACACATCACCTGGATTATCACTGCAACCACTTTCGCTATCTTTTGAATTATAGTTTACCACAACTTCACTAATTTCATTACCTTTGCCACCCCTTTTAAAACACTTCTCTCCGTCACTGTCATAGTTTACCTGGATACGAACCCAATTTTTGTCCGTCTTCGGAATAGATAATTTCGGGCTATTGCTGACCTCACAATCGCTTACCGTCGTTGCTGGGTCACAACTGTCGAAAAACCTTCTCTGAAGGTATTGAAACCTCTTTCGAAATTTCGTCCTTTCGTAGATTTTCCACTTTGACTTTCTCCGTGTTTTGCTCCTGATATCGACCTCCACCTGACTATCGGTCACATTGTTGTCCTGCCGCCGCTCTCGGTCATCACCTGGCGGGTAGGGTTTTCCTTCTGGCCACATTTCTCACCCCAGTGATTTGAAAAGTATGTGCCGGTCGAGTCTTCGTGACTACAAATTTTATGCTTTGGCAAGACGCAAAATTTTATTGATTAGACTTTCTGTCCGTAACCGAGGAGAGGAAACGATAGAAGAAAACTTGGATGCATTAAGTTCTTTCTGCACCTCGGAACTTTCTTCGATTCGTTGCTCCGTCGACGTCGTCTTTGGGTATATTTAAGTATTTCATATGAACTGCTCACAACCACAGTCGTTACCCAATTACTTGATTACAAGAAAAATGGATCGCGTTCAAGCTAATTTCTAGCGCACTAACTATACAAATTTTGATGAATGATAGAGCTTCTCATGAATTTGTCCGTCGTTGGGACGATAATTGCGACGAAGTCCTGTAAAGGTTATCAAATTGTTATCAGCAAGCTTTATGTGAAATAACTGTTAGTATGTATTAAATAAGTATGACATTAATTTTCGTCATAATTTTAATTCAATTTAAAACCATTGTAAAAACTCCTACACAAAATTTTATATTTTATGTACATATGCCTACTCGAAAATTTCTTATCATTTTCGCAACATGTGCAAAGTTTTGCCTTTTCTATAATTTGTAAACATACTCATCCATCACTAATAAACTCTGGGGAATTTAAACGGATCACTTGATAACATAAAATAGCCTTGATTTTTGTTCACAGAAAGATTATATGAAATGATTGAGTACTTAACAAATGCATCAATCGACTTTGTTCTATTTTAAATGTTTAACAGATTGGCATAGTTAGACTACAGATTTGAAGATAATCTTGGCGCAACTGGGGGGGGGAGGGGAGTGGGCTATAATATCAAAAATATGTTTTTTATTCTTCTTATTTAACTTCGATGTTAAACATCTGCTTCTATACAAATTTATTATGCAACCACAATTTAAAAAGAAGAAATATTGCACCTTCCTTCCCCTAAAATTTATTTTCAAATACTAAAACTGCCACGTATGATCGTGTAAAATTTCAACAGTATTAAATTTGCAAATAAACAAGAAGCTTGTGAAAAAACAATAATAATAACCCATTTGCTTATATTTAAATTATTTGGATTATTAAAGACCATTTCACTGATCAACTTTTTGAAATTCATTTATGTTACAAAAAAAGTAATAAATAATTTCATTAGAATTTTTTCTGCAGATTTCTAATCCGGAAAGTAAAATGTTTAAAGAACACCAAGTCTTTGAGAAAAGACGGTAAGGAAGCAAAAACAATTAAATAGAAATAAAATAGAAGATACAAAACATCTTGAACCTGAATAGATTTGTGACCCTCATCTGCTGTTAGAGTACTCATAAAAAAAACTGTTTCAAGAAAATTGCGATTAAATTTTATAAATGATTTTACTGTGCAATTGTCTATAGACAGTTAAAGCCTTCATTTGCAAAGTGATATAAGTTTCTATGAGAAGAAAATATGATACATACGTTTTCATGCCACAATCGATGCAAAACAATGCTGTCAAAATAACATTTAACCAGTTCCTATTATCGGAATATGCTGAAGTTTAGTACACATATAATTTCGAGGGCAATATAATATATTATAATATATCCAATATGGCTGACGCTATAATATGGCAGCTTACCTTTTTCTTCATAACCCCCTTGACATGGGTATCATTCCAAACTAATTTTTTTTATTTGAACATATTTTAAATTAAAGCGTTTTCAAACAAAAATTTTTATATATAATTATAATATAAGTAGCATCACTTTTTACAAATTTCCTATTACTAGCTGGAAAAAGAAAACTTTTGATTATAACAAACTGCACTTAATTCAAAATTCCCATTTAAAATGGCCTTCTCATTTAGTTGAAATTCCAATAAATTATGAGAAAAACTACTAGTGTAGGCTATTCTTTGAAAATTAACTCGAACAATTTTAAATAACTTAAATTTCTCCGTATCGCCTAATGGCCTCTCGCTGAGCCGCTGAATTAAGACGAAAAAATACAATTGAGCCAAGCAAGGAACTTAATTAAAATCACTTTAAACCATCTTCCCGTCGTAGCTCGCGCAAAAGTTGTCAACAAACTTACATTTTGGGTTAAGGTTGTTCACCGCAACTATATTTATTTATTTAGAAATCTCTTCATTTAAAATTAATCACTTCATGCATGAGTTGATATATGGGCAAGATTTCTGACTGCATTTATTTATATTAAAAGCTTTTATGCATCTAACCAAAAGGGTAAAAATTTGGTTGGTTTGGTTTACTTCAACCGGCGCGGCGGTTTCAAGTACGCGCACTGCACTACTGAACTGGCTTAACCAATTGCGTTTGCGCACGCATCTCTTATTTTTAACCGATAAAAGCCCTTTAGATTTTAATTTCCGCGGGATGGCCGAAACTTACGATACCATATCGTAAACCAAGGCTGGTATCGCATCCGAGAGGGCTAAAAGAACAAAGAGAATGAGACTCAAACGCGAACCATGCATTTGTCTTGATATGAAATGGTCACGCTTTGGAGAACTTGGGGCTCATGCCATGGGATGCCCACATATCTGGTGGTATAACGCGGGTGCCTATGTGCCTAAGTTGGTAGCTGACTTTCTAGTGTTACACATCGACGGTTGTATGGATAAGCGGAAATACTTCAGTAACAATGGATTGAGCCTTAGATAATGTAGGGGGAAAAGTACCTGTTCTAGTATATACTAAGAATATTCCAGTTCGGATACTATTGCATCTAGAGTTTTTTAATATATGACCAATCAAGCAGAGGAACTTTATTGAAATCTGAGATTTATCTAAATTTTCTGAATTTCCTCAGCAAACATCGACAAGGAATCCAACCATGACTACGATAACAGTATTCTAGCACTTCTAGACAAACTAGCCATTGCCACTTCCTATTGCTTCACTTGCAGAGATATCTAGAATAAGAAAAACAAAAAGCCTTTCCGTACGTTTTATTGTATAGATAATGTTATTCTTATACTTGAGACAAAAGAATTTGCGCATGTGAAAAGCAGCATTACCCTGTTGAAAAAGATTGTTTTTGGAAGTTACCTTTTCTTTTAAAATTGCTTAGGTAATGCTTAATTTTTCTTTTTGGACAGGCACACGGGCTCTACGTTAACATTTGAAATTGTACTAGCTTTCAGATTCCCTGTTACATTGAATTTTAAAAATTTTAGGCTATATGTCATAGTATATACTATGGTATATTCTAAGTGTTTACTTACATTAACCCTCCATCCGCGGGCAACGTGGAATTCACATACCAAATATTCTGTAGCACTTAGCGGGCGATGCTGTTACCGCGTGGATCATGATTTTTATAAAAAGAGAATTTTTGGGAGATGCGGTTCTAAACTTTCTTAAATATCAAATATCATGCTGCCTAAAGAATAATATTAACCCACTATTTTGTACCAAAAAACTTGCGCGCGGTTGGAGGGTTAAAAAACATTTTAATTCAAAAATTATCAAAACAAGTTAGTTTATGATTCCTAGAACTGACAACGTTAAAACCAAATCATCATCATAGACTATCTATCCGAAACATTTTCTAATAAACATTTATCTAAACCTTTTCTAAAAAGTTTTAAAAATACTTGAGAATGCTAATTAATTAATTCTATGGATTTTTTATCGCTTTACAATAAAATATATATGTATTCCATTTTTTCCGCAAAAGCTATAATACTAATCAAATTTATATAAAAGCACACTAAAAAATTGGTAGCTTTTATGTCATCAATTAATTTTAATTAAATTTCAAATTCTATTTAAATAATAAATAAACTGAAAGACATAGGTTCAATATTAAGAAGCTCCTAAGCCCTGAATCATATTCCGTTTAAACAACAGAACCTTTAAAAATCATTTAAGGAAATTTTCAGCTGAGTAAGGAATTAATTTGTAAAAAGTGTTAATGTTTCAGTAGGATATAATCAATCAATAACAAATCCATTACGACAACGTGACGGGTTGTATTTTAGTTTGAGAATAAGTGGGCCAATGCCTTGTTATTTTCAAATTACATGGAATAAACGTGAGTAACCACCGCATGAAACGTGCACAGAAATAAGTTTGTTTGAATTTATTGTATGAATCAATTTAAGTGGAGTCTAGAACATTGAGTTCACTTTATCAATCCATTTTCTATTTTATATACATAATGTTTAAATAACTTACTTAGTTAGAACGAAGACAATATTTAAGACATTTCAAAAATTGTTTAGTTGCTTGATTTTCCAGTTAGCATGCCGTGTCTAATGAAAACTGAAGTGATAACATATAGTATATCAAATCAGTTAGATTTCACGAACAGAAAAATAAAGCAACATAGAAATTGCGATCTATCACTTGAGTTTAATGAATAATTTACTTGAGTCCGTACCCGAAATTATATGTTTGTCGCACTTTAATTATTAAATATTTTATATTGTTATATATTTAGTAAATCCAAATTTTATTTAAACAAATATATTTTAAAGGAAATATAAGTTTACGAACAAAAACTCTTCGGTGCTGCCAACGTTGGGTAAGTCCGCAGTCGCTGAAGTTCTAACATCGTTATAAGTTCGAGGATGTGGGCGTGATTAGCTTGTACCTTCCTAACTAATCGACCTCGTTCCCTGATGTCATCCATTCTAAATTAAATAATGCCAATGAGACATACCCATATTTTTCAAAATAATAACACATATTTTAAAAGTTGTACCTTTCTTTTCTTTCCCTTAATTCCTTTTCTTCTAAGAAAACATCACGTGATAAGTTCTTAGTAGTCACTTCGATATTGATCTCGCCAATTTTCTTATCAATAATACGATTTTGTACCTTCTTTTCCTTAATTTTCTTTGTAATGTCATTAATTTTTGAATCCCTGAAATAAAAACACATTTTTTATGCACTTTAAATGTATTCCAATACTCCTAACATCTCTGCCACCATTTTATACAGATGGGCCACTTTTCCATCAATAACTCTTCTGAGTGATGAGCTCGAAAGATCTTCTATTTTTCCCGATTTCTTTCTTAGCAACCAGTTTTGCATTTCAATTGTAACCTAGATACCGTCACACGTCAGTTAAGTTTGAAAATAGCAAAGACTAGTGTAAATGATGATACCTTAACTTTTTCTATGTGTTCTAAAAACATCTTCATGTCTTGCTGGGTCATTTGATACACTTTATGCTCCCATTCCTTGTAGAGAATTTTCCGACGAAAGAGCGCCAGTCTCCTCATTGCAGCGAGTTTCCTTCGACCAGCACGCTATATTGATCTAGTTTAAATTTGTCTTCTAAAAAATTTTTATTATAGCAAAAACCTTTATAATTGCGTTTATATCTTCAACGTCTGTATTGCTTAAAAGAAGGCACTCTTTAAAATCAGTCATCTTGCCTTGGAGGTCCACTTCCACAAGTCCCAAGGGCATTACTAATTGAATGAAACGGTTCTCCAAAAGTTCCCTCTAAATAAAGAAAATGTTAAAAAGTCGGGGTGCTGATGCAAATGTTTATTTACATACATATTTCTGTTTGAGATCTTGCATTTCCTTGTCCAGAAGGCCAATGCTTATTTTCACGGCCTGTATCTCTCGGGTGAATGCGTTTAAAGATGATTCGGATTCTGCTAATTGTGCACCGCATGTTTTTACCTGGTCCAGTTAAAATAATTAGAAAAATTACTTCCTTGTTTTTGCAATGGTCCATACCCGAAATTCATTTTCCATTTTATGTCTTCTCATTCGGCAAAGTAGGTCCCACAAGCGATGATCAACTGCATTTGGTGCGAGATTGTAGTTATCAATCGAATCGATTAAATGAAGAAATTCATAGCACTCTTGAGGCAATTGTATTCCCTTTTTAGTGCTATTTTTATGAGCAATTCGAGTTGCCATTTCTGCTAATATTGCAGATGTCGCCCAAGCCCGCTGGGGCCACTTTGGACGTTTTTTAAATATTTTATATGCTTGATCTACAATAAAACTTGGAGCTGTTTCGCCAAAGTGCAATTTAAACTGTTTATCTAACAATCTATCTCGAGTTTGCAATTGTTCGTATCGTGCTCGACACTCCTGGAGAATTTTTTCTAGATCTTCAGTAAAATAATTCAATTTTTGGATAAGGAGTTTTTTGTCTTCAATGCGAGATCTAAAACAGAAAACTAGAAAAACACCAACAAATTAAAGATTACATTCCTACAATATAATGTTCTCCATGTTTTTAAATTTTAATCGTTTTTCATTGAAAAATGCCGTTCTTAAAAAGCAAAGCTCTTCTTGACGAATTGCTGCATCTACTTTTAGTTTTAGTAAAAAATTTTCTCCACATTTCAAGTTAAATTTTATGATTTGTTCATCTTGAAGTCCTTGGACTCTAATCGCTTCATCATGAAGCATTGTATTATACCTTTCTCTTTCGTTTCGAATAAATTTTAATTTTTCTTCGTAATCTTGAACCAACTTTAAATCTTCTTTCGTATACTCATACGGATCCTTGTTATCTCTAATACAATCTGGGGGTGGTGGATCTTTTTTGATCTCATCTTCCCAATGTCTTTCTAGGACACCATCCATCATCGCCATTAGAGCACGATCGCGGAAATCATCTGCCAAGAGTGCTAGACGACGCAGCTCTTCTTGGTACGCTAAGGCATCAAGGATTTTCTGTCGACTTGGAGATATGTATGGTTTTACGCTTACCTCGTATTGTGCTACCTGAAAATTTTAACAATAAAAACTGACTAAAATATTAATAATAATATTAAACATTTATTTAATACTAGGATCCTCAGCCGGTCGAAAATCTACCGATTTTATTCTTATTATAATTCAATATGAAAAGAAAATGGGTGAATACATTTTTTGTGCACAACTCTTTGTTGTTTTAAAATTATGAATTTATTTTTTTGTTTTAATTACTCAAAACAGAACTACAGTGGAAACCATTCATCCGGAAACAGTGGAATGACAAAACGACGAATACAATATTTGTATGCGTGCGCGTCGTTCATACCCGCTATGCAATACAATTTCTGTTATTATTTGCGCGTTTAATGTACCTATATTTTCCCTGTATCTACGCAACATAATAAAGTAAAATCTTTTTTTGTGCACCACTTGGCAACAATACCAATATAATAGAAAAAGTTTTACAGCAAGTAAAAAGGGATTTCAAAATAACGTGTACCGTATTTATATAAAGATACGATAACATATTTATTTGGCTTTGAAAGCATGCTAAACTCTAGCAAATGAACGAATATTTTACAAAATTCCTAACAATAAAAATTTATGCTTTTAATCCTAAATTTTACTGTTTTAAAGTATGTATGTTGACAAAACTTTCTGCACTGTATATACCGTACACTACTGCGTCCAAAAAATAAAGTGAATTTGTTTAATAAATTAAAAATCTTTATTTATTCTCCAAATCAATTTCGTCGCCTTTGAAGTAATCTCTACCCGCTTATGCCAACGTTTTTTCCAATTCTCAAAACAGTCTGAAAAGCGCTTTTCTGGTATGGCTGGTACAGTGTTGCGGAACGATATGAGCTGAATTTTTGACTAAATGATATCGAATTCCGCAAACAAAATTTAATGCAAATTTTTGCTCAACAAAATCAGACATAGTGAAAATCTCTAAGCATTCGTATATTTACAAATACACAAGTAGCTGAATATATTGAATATATTGACTTGAAACATAGATATCAAGGACAGTACTACGAATCTACAACAAAATAATTGTATGCTTTCATAATACCCGCGAATTTTAAATAAGTAATTCACCTTATTTTTTGGACACAGTAGTAAATTTGTTATATCTGTTTGTTGCTCAATCACGCCCAAATGGTTCGATCATTTTCATTTTTTCAGTGAAAGCACTACATATTCCGAAATAAAATATAGACTTCCTTTTATTCGCGGATTTCAAAATGGAAGACCCAAAATTCGTAAATATCAATGGATTGCCATGAAAATTGGTTTTGATAGCGAATCTACGTTGAACTTTGGAAATTCAAAATACCACAGCCAATATGGCAGCCAACAATTTTACAACTTCAACTAAGTGAAAATTGCTACTATGGATATTTTAAGGCCACTATTTTCAAATTTACTATTAAAATTTGTAAATTCGAAATGGCGGACCCAATATGATGACCAAATTTGTAGAATTTAACGAATTTAAGCTAAATTGTGAAAATCGACACTAAGGATTTTTTGATATACTAATTTTGAATTTGCCGTCAATATTGCCAAATTCAAAATGGCGGATCCAACATGGCGATCGAAATTCCACAATCTCAAGCATTTGTAATAAAAATTAATATCCTATAGAATTCAAATCTACCAAAGTGGTTAAAAAAAATATTTAAACTTCCATTAAATTTAATATTTGGTTTTGGTAGATGCTGCTTTCGATTCTGCTACCAAAATGTCCAACTTCAAAATGGCACTCCTAATATGACGACCGAAATATCTTTACATTAAGCAATTTGAATGAAAAATATCATCAAAATCATTACGGGCCTATGAAATTCAAGCCTACAACAATTCTAATGAGTATTCTTTAAATTTAAAGAAATCCAACACCACAATTGCAAGGCTTTTCTGTTTTCGCTGTAAAAAAATTACATCATACTAGCTAGACCGCATTACTGAACTTTACGCGCACCGTGTGAAGCCGGGTAAATCAGGTATAATAACTTATAAATCTCTCACTTTCTGGAATAAAATAATGCTAATATTATTTTAATTACCTTAATTACAGATTCAGGTAGTTCATCTGTGCAATACTCAGGATCTACAATAAGTTCAGGTGGCTGAATTTTAGTTAGCCCCTTTATTTTAGCCAGAATTATTATTTCAGATTGAATATGACGAAGGCGCGCATTTCGCTCCTTTACATATGCCACTTGATCATGTTTTAATTTTATAAGATTTATGAATGCTTTATTGAAAAATCGCTTAAGATTCAACATATCGTCCTGCAAAAATACTGTTAAATTAAATAAATTTGATTCCAAACAAGCATTCACCTGAGCCAAAATTTGCTGTATAAACATTTGCATATAAGAAACCACTTCGAATTGGTCATACCTGTACCCATTTGGTACAATAAACTTGTGAGTGCTTGTACCTGAAAGATAATTACGAGATTGTATGCCCTTCAAAGTGATAAGCCTTTCTGCAGTATCCATCTGGCTAAGTCGCATGTCTTCTAAAAATACTTCGCGGAACGTTGGTCTTCGATTAGTTCTTGTAATTTGCCATCGTGGCATCCATGGATATAGCCGATCATGGTTCTCAACAAAAAGTTCATTCGATCTAAGTATCTCGATTTGTTTAATTTCGTTCTTGTAATTCTTTCCGGAGAGCAATGCAAAATTTTCAGTGCCAATTGTTGAAAATATTCCACGAATTCTTTGGCATTTCACTTCCATTTTATCCCAAGTGAAGCTTATTATCCACTTGGTGATTCGGTTTTGATCCTGGATATACTCCCGAAGGAGTTTCTCCTCCCTTTCACGCTCTATTTTAGCCAATTGTTTAACGTTGGTCTCCCATTCAGTGTTCAAATTAAATTGCTTAACTTCTAATTGGTCTAAATCTTCAGCTTCTTCGTTATGGTTGATAATCTCAGCTATCTTGAGTTTAAGTATGTTACGTTCACTCATTATCTTATGCTTAATATTTTTACATTTATTATATTCTGCTTCTATTTTACGTGCTTGCTGCGTTGAAAGCCAGGTATTTTCTAAAACAGATGTCTACCGATAAGTATAAAAATATTAAAAACAAGTAGTACAATCTACCAGAATACATCCGAGATTGTGTAAGACCCTTTATTTCAAAAAGTGAATCGAATAGTGGTGCTCGTGCTACAATCTTATTCATATTGTAATGAGGATTTTCCAAACACTTTAAGCAACCAGTTTTAGATAGTGCAATACAATATCTGCAAAAATAAATTATATTAACCATGTAAACATATTTTTATAAAAAAATTAAAATTTTTTAGTATTAAGACTTATTTTTTAAATAAACTAAAAATAAACAAATAAGTTTTCTATTAAAAAATATGGTAGTCGTAGGAGTGCATTGCACATTATTATAAAGAGAAAAAGGTGGAAGAGCTTGTCGGGAGTAATCTCAAATATACTAAATCGATTTCAAATTTTATTTTATTGTTCGATATGTTTTAATTACAATTATTGTCTGTTTGGCAGTGCTAATCTGGGGAACGACTGAACCGATTTGATTGGGACTTCCACTAGAAAGTAAAGGACTTTGGGTTTTTTTTTCAAAATTTGCATACATACTCTTGAAGACGCTCGAAATCCCCATGTATACTTGAAATTTGGACAATATTCCGCATATATTGACTGCAATTTATATAAAACAATATTTCTTTTTATATAATTACGGTGCTTAATATAATGCTTTTACTAGTCTAGGTAGATACATTACTAGAAAAAAAAGATTGGATTTGTATTAAATAAATTATTTCGTATTAATGTTATGAAAAACTGAATATTATTATTATACAGGGGGACGGACCAGCACTTCGACCACGGTCTTTTGTACTAAACGATACGCTACTCTAAGGAAAGCTAGAAGGTTCCTCACAAAAGAGCTTTGGACTTCAACCAGGCCTGCTGAATGTCCATCTTTTAGTACTTGCTAGGGCGTGGCAGTCACACAAGATGTCAGCTGTGGTTTCCTCGTCCTCTAGATATAGTCGACATTCCTTCTCAACAGACAGACCTATTTTATATATATATATATATTTATATATGATATCTTTAGTGTAACAAGCTATTTGGCTTGCCGTAAATCCCGGAGCATTGTCCTACTGTAGGATTTGCTGCTTTTTCACCACAGCTTTGTTCGAGGAACAGCCAATACTGCAGTATGAACCCTTCACAGCCTTGGTACCTAGATGAAGATCCTTCCCTACCCAATTAATCGGCGACTTCGTTTCCATCAACGCCAGAGTACCCAAACGACGTCTAAAACCTTATGCATACAAGTTCTTAAATAGTCCAGTACACCCCCACAGCTCAGTGTTCTGAATCTCTAACAACTTCCCTTTGACTCTTGTGGAAAAGATGTAAACATGGGGCAAAAACTCGTGGTAGTTTCGAAACTAAAACTCGTATCCAAAAGTGGCCTTCAATCATGATTACCCTAAAAATTTATGTTTTTATTCGCTATACTTTTTACCATTCTTCAAAACCAAAAATTACTCTACTTACTTACTTATTTATCGCAAGAAATTTATATTTTTTTTTGGAGTTAAGGTCGTATACATTTTTTTAAAACTTTGATGTACCTAGCGTATAAAGAAACCTATTGAATTCAATTCTATGCTTCACTGCGCAGCCATACGATTTCACCTAGTTATATAATGAAATTGAAATGGGTCCACGCGTGCAGTTTTAAATATTAATAAAAACATATGTCTTTAAAAAACTTATTTCTTATAGGCATATGTAACAAATTTTTAAATGTTATCCTCAAAACTGAAGAAATATTAACATTGGTGTCATACTCGTATGTTGTCAATTTAAGATTTAGTTTATTTACAAACTAAGTAAGGAGTGTACGTTTTTTTTTTTAACTTCTAATTTATTTTTTGTTCAGTGAGGAAAATATTAAATAAATTTACATACTCGTATGTGAATTTATATATTTTTCGAATGCCCTCAGCAAAACCTACAATTGATACCAATAAACTTTTAATTTTACGCGATACATTTCTTTAAATTTATATAGATCCAATTAGTACCAAACAAAAAAAAATTCTGAAAGCAAAATTAATTGAACCAGACTAAAAAATCACCTTCGGTTAGGATTGAAGCAGGCTTTTGTTACTCCTCCACATAAGCGATGGGATCCAAAGAGTACGACGTCCAAATTTTTTGTTTCCAAATCAAAAACGCACACGATCCCATCTTGTCCAAATGTCACGATATTATACAAATCCGCATAGATAAAAAAATCTTTAACTTGATGACCTGTTTGATAAGTTGCAATAGTGTTTGTATCACTGTCTTTCATTTCTATGAAATGCATTTGGTGGCTTTCTTTGGGAGCAACAAAAAATTTTGATCCAAATTTTGAAAAATGCGGTGTAATATTTTTGAATGATTGATACATTTTAACATAATTTTTGTGTATTTTTAAATCTCTTTTAGACACAGTGAGGATTAATACCTCTTTCGTGATCAATCGCTTGCTTTTAGGACCATTACCTATTATGAATAAAAAACGTACTGAAGTGTCTGTCTCGCAAAAGGCATAATCTAAAATTATGTTTTCCACTATGAAATGGTGCCAAACATCCAACCCAGTTGTAAGTCCCATCATGATAAAAATATGCTCTTGAGCGTCTTTTACAGCTAAGGAATTTCTGTCTGGTGAAAAGCAAATCGATGTTAATGACCCTGCCCCCAATGAAAATTTTATAACAAGGCTTGGTCTTTTTGGTTCGAAGTAAGAATAAATATCAATAATGCCATCTGAACGGCCAATAAACAACAAGGGCAGATCAGGATGAGATCGCATTATAGTCAAATTATTCACATTATCAACAGTTGATTCCTGGAAAATTTCGGAAAATAATATATGAATATTGGAAAGATTTAGATTTTAGTTAGTTTGCTACATACCAAATGTCCAGTGCGAATGTCTATCAATTGTAAACAATTACAAAATGTACAAATGACGATGTATTCTTCACTGGGATAAATAAATTCAAAAAATTTAATTGAACGGCCAGTGTTACTAACTCGATATAAAATTTTTTCCTCAGAATTTTCTTGTAGCATTAAAACCGCGCCGTGTATGTCCAATATAATTGCAATTTCAAAATTGCTCATCGAAGTAAGATATGTAATGGAATTTTCGGATTTTAAAGTCCACAAACAAATATATTCACGGTCAGTTTTCTTAACGAATTTAAATTCATTGCGGATCCCAAATATAAGAAACCCTCCTTTATATACACAGCCTAGAGTCTTAGAAGGTTTGGAGTCTGGCCATTCCCAAAGGAGTTTCGTGATACCTGTTGACACAGCTACCTAAAAGACAAAATTAGTACAACTTCCTATCCGGCTAAATTAAAAAATTTTAACATACATTGTGCAAATCGCCCAAATCACTTATTAAATACGGGGTGCCATCAACTCCAAATAAAACAGATATACTGCGAGTTCTGCTCATGAATGGTACTATCATGGGGCGGTTAATGAGAAATGTTTTATCACCGCTGCTGTGGGCCTCCCACAAATTTAAACGCGATGATTCTCGTGCATATTGGCAAATTAAGAAAGGATGGAAGTTGTTCAATCTCAATTCAAAATTTTCATCAATAACGCCAGTATCCAATTCAGTCAGAAGCAGACCAGTTCGATAATTCCACATTTCCAGCTTGTACGCAGGGTACTTTGTTAGAGCTATTAAATACTCCGTATGCGAAAACTTAACTTGGGCATACTGACCAAAAGAGTGATCTTAAATTAGAAAATTAATAGTCTTAAATTAGTGAAACATTGTTAGGGAAGACCGGGGCAATTCGTGAGAGAGTGAAATTCTTATCGCGGGCTAATTTTTACACGATTGCTCCTTTGAATGTACCTTTATGATTGAGGATGCACCTTAGTGCCTCTTAGTTCCATCGAAATGTTTTGTGGTCTTTAGATTGTTGGAAGTAAGGTGTGTTAGTGGCTTTGATGCTGTTTATTTAGTTTCACTCTTACAAACTTAAAAAAAAGCAATGCGGAGCATTTCGTGACACAAGTAACCAGTGCAATTCGTAACACGTTTTCTCTTGCTTTATTCATAAAAGTTAGGCTGATTTTATTCGTTTTTAGTTATATGAGAAATGAAATATTCGCCTAGACGCTTAAACTTAGTTGGAGAAGCTGTTGAAATGGTATATTAAAAAAGTGGACTTATACCACTTTCAAAAGAAAACGGCTCATATAATAGTGTGCAACCATTTCGCGAAGATCGACCTAGAAAAATTCTTTTCGGCGATTTAATTGAAATCGTTGAAAAAGATAAAAAATTTAAAAAATTTTTGATAACTTGAAAGTTCTTATTTTGATATATTTTTTATGAAAACTTGAATCAATACCCAGTTTTCAATTAACGCAATCGCAAAAACAATAAAACTTCTTTTAATTTGCTAAGTTGCAAATAATTTCACACCAATACTCGATTAATTTGTAATACACATCCTTGTGGGACATTTTTCATTATATCTCAGAACTTATGTTATAAAAAAAATTATTCATTTGTTTTTAATAATAGAATAAAATGAAAATAACAAACCGGTATAAGAATATTTTTCATTTTCCGAAGAAAGCTAAAAAAAGCACCAAAACTGAAATTTCACTAATTTCCCAGCTCCCCTCTACTACCTTTATCAATAGTCTGTAAGATCTCAAAATCAGGATACGAATGGATGAGGATCCTTGGCTTGAAGCACCTCTCTGCGACAGCAAAACATTTGTAGAGTTTGTGACCCCCAATGCAAGAAATTCCATCTGCAACATCCTGACCAACTGCCCTGTATAAAATTTGTTCTCCACTATGGACATCGATAAAAATTATTACGTCTTCGCACGCGAAAGCAAAGATGGTGTTACTCAGGTACGTTGGCTCAGTGTTAGGCATGAATTTTGCCCAACTGAAAATAAACATCCCTTAATAAATTTTATTTTTATAATTTAAATTCAGTTACAGACTTACTTGAGCTTGAATTCCCTACTCATTATTACTTTCAATTATTAAAAAGAATTATATGCGAGAAAACTGTTGAAAACTGTCAGGCGAGAGTTCAATCAAAGCTAACTGTGTCTTAGCAACACTCAAAAGTTTCCATTTGTTTTAGAAACGAGGTACATAGATATACATATATAGTTTTGTTTCCCTAAGCTCTCCTGAGTTTGGTAGATAAAATAGTTAAAAAGAGTTTTAGCAGAAAAGTACAAAATATATGTACATAAAAATATAAAATAAAATAATTAATATTTAAAAATACACCGTTGCGTATAGTATATAAGATTTTACTAAATGTTCGAAATCAACGTGATAGGTAATCGTACAATAAGCAAAAGAGCTTATTTTACGATTATACACGTATATTTTATGAATTTTTTATATGTTAGTATGAATGAACTATGTGAAAGGAGCTTACAAAAACACTTTTTGGAAAAAAATTTCGTAAAATTCTCCCAAATTCACTTTAGTTTTACAATTTTTTGTTTGGCTAGGTTAGACCTTTCATCTGTCTTATTTTCACATACCCACCAAAGAATACCCTGTTTATAGTAAATTAGAATACGGGTTTTTTGCATTTTTAAAGGCAAGCTAAAGTCTCGCATGTTGTGTGTAGTTCTGGTTAACGAAACGTAAAAGGTGCTCTTGATATTCTTAGAAAAGTTTTACATTTTGAGAAATTAAATCGAAAAGTTCTTAAATAAGGACGTGCGTGCCTTAATTTTTAAAATTTAGTTTAATTTAACAACATTTAGGCAAGTAACGAAATTTGAGGAATTTGTATAATATAAAGAGGATCCTTGTAGAAGTTTTTTAATTCTCGTTTCGTCTCCTCCCAAATTTTTACCTTTCTCTTACACATTAGCTCTTTATTACAATCTACTTTTAGCAAAATCTGCAAGGTCGGTCGGCTAACAGGACCAAGGTCGAAAAAGATAATGGAACACAAAACTAATATTTTATATAGATAGTCTTCCTATCAAATGCCCTATCTTTGCTTACATGATAGGGTAAAAAAGTCCCATCCTCCTTCCCGTAAAAAAAGGACAGAATTCGACCTTTTAAATTTGTTTAATTAATGTAAGAAATATTAAAAAGCTATAAAAAAATCATTATTATTTTAAAGCAGTAAAAGCACACACTTTTAAAATTTTTTCATGTGTTTATAACCGATGTATACAACTGTTTTAAATTTACACTGATCTCAACAATAAACCTTTTATTTTGCTATTTTTGAATTGAACCAAAACAATTATGTATTTTGCGATTGTTTAAAAAAATACCATTGCAAAAGCATTGTTAAGTTCGATCCCTTTAAAATTTTGTAAGCTAACTTTTTGCAATTTTTCCTGCATCTTCAATAGCTGGACCGTAAAATTTGATATTAAAAAAAATTCATTGCATTCAATATGCCTTGCGTCCAATTTCGGTCTAAGAAAATAACTTGAATGTTTCCAGAATCGACCACCCGACAAAAAATTGAATGAATGCAGCACATGATAATTTCATTAAAAGTAATCGAAAATGTTTTTTATTAAAAATCGAAAGTGTTTTTTTATTAAAAATATTCGTATTATTAATAGTTCTGTAAAGATATTCATAAGGTAACAATGAGTCCGATTTTTTATTACTACGATTTGAGTTAGTATCGATGTTAGCATTGTCGATAAAACACAAATGAAGTTAAAACGCTGCAAAAAAAATATTTGTTCGCTAGTTTTGTTTACCCCGAATCTACGAGGGTTGTCTGAAAAGTCTTGCACAAGATACAAGACATTTTTTTTCTAATTTATTTTTATTTTTCTACATAGTGTCCTTGTAAAACTATACACTATACTCCCAGTGATGCCCCCATTTCTTCAACCCGTCCAAATAGTATTTGGCGTGTTTCTCTGCAAAATAGTTGTTTAAAAAGATAGTGGCCTTCTCATTCGACAAAAACAGTCGCTTGGGGCTAGATCTGGTGAGTAAGGAAGGTGATCCAGCAATTCAAACCGTAATTCTTTAATTTGTGCTACGGCAACTGCTGAGGTGTGAGACGGGACATTGTTTTGACGAAACAACAAATTTCGAAGTTTCGTCTACAGTAATTAATTGGCGCTAAAACTAACAGAGAAAATGTTCATTCGAACACGTTTTTGGTCGAAAGTGTGCAAACGCGGCACCCAACCTACGGATAGCTTTCTCATATCTAAATCTTGACTCAATTATTCAATTAATTCGACGGTTTTCTACCATCATTTCGGGGTGGTTGCAGTTTTTAGAAATTCCGAACGTTCATCGTCACCAAAGTTGGTACGGTCATGTTTAAATTCAGTTGCCTAAAATTCCAAAGCGGTAAATGATATAGCATAGCCCCGTACACAGCTTCCAACTCGTCTTTGAGTTGCGTAGGCGTATTACCTTTGAAAAACAAATATTTAATGACAGCTCCATACTCGATTTTTTCCATTTTCACAAAAACATTCATTGACTCACTTAAATGATTGCCTAAAGGGCTGAAATTTTGGTACCTTTCAAAGCATGCGCAAACACATTCCCCAACCATGCTGCCATTTTCATTTTAAGGTTGAAAACTTTTCAAACAACCTTCGTAAGTGACTTTATTGCTACCATTAAAGTTAAAACACAAGAGTAATATAAATCCGGTGTATTTTGTTACTCTTAGGTTTCTGTCGAAATAAATAGGTATTCGATAAAAACACTTTCTAAGCAATATGATATTCGCTGTTCAACTAAGTTCTGGAAAACAGCCTCTTGCTCATTATACCCCATTATTACACACAAATGACATATACTCCCGATGTATGCTATTTGTTTATGAGCACCTAAATCGATTTAATTGCTTTTAAAGCATAATGTAATCCGGAAATGCATTTCAATAATAAAGATATGTATGTATCGTCATCAGTACTTCTCAAATTGCTTAAAAAAACAACAAGTTTTTTCTAATCATCCTGGAACAATTGCTTTATTTCCTCTTCATACAAAAATTTGTATATTTTTTTATTATCAATTTTGTTCGCTAATTGTATAGGAGTGAACCCAGATTCATCTTTAAATGTAAGATTAAGCTTTTGGTACTTCGCAAGAACTCGTACAACATGCAAATTGTCGTTTTCTACTGCATAATGAAGGGCTGTGCGTCCTCGTTTATCACAAATATTTGAGTCCATTCGAAGCTTGCGCACACAGCACTCAGCGCAATCTTTAGCGTAGTAAAAATTATCCTTGCAGATGCTGTGAAGAGCTGAAATGTTAGAAAATTCAGGTTGAATGCCACGCAGACAATTTTTTTATTCGCAATTGTTTTAAAGAAAATCTGGTAACTTAATAAACTAGAATTTCTGTTACCTTATCCTATAGTATGTTAAAAACTTCTTTTTCAATATGGTATTAATAGTGCAAATAACTTTTAAACATATAAGAGCTGTTTATTTGCCAAACAGATTAACTACACATGCAAAAAGTGGATTGATTTAAAAACTCATTTAAAAATAAAAATTGAAATAAACGCTGTTAAAGGTATATTACTTTTACGTAAAATAGTTGAGACAATTAATTTCCAAAATTAAACGTTGAGCATACATCAAGTGTCCTATTATTACGATTCAGATTTTGAAAAGATTCCACTTCAAATCGACAAAGGTTGGATTTAACCATTATTAATTCGGATAAAACTTTATTGATGTATTTGTTATATCATTAACCTTTTCAGGGACACAAAATTGTTCCAAATTTTGTTTGATTACATGTTCACTTATCAAGAGAATTAAATTCACACATTTGGCAGTAACACGCCATTAGTACAAAAATAAAAAACTTAGTTTTTAAATTATGTTGTTAAAATGAAGCAATAATTAAGAAAAATTATATTATACACAATGGTAATTAATTTATCGTATCTTTTTTGATATTTTTTCAGCAAATGAAAAAGAACCCTTGCGGCAATCAAAGGCAGCTTTAAAATATTTTTAACCCTTAACGGCCGAGAGCTTTTTTTGTAATACTCGCCCATAAAACGACGGAAAATTAGGTGAAATTCTAAAACGTTTATAAGGATGAAAACTTAAACTAAACATTTAAACTGATTTATTTAGATATGAATTCAATATATTTACTTGCTTTATAATTTTATAAATGAAATTAATTTTTATAATTTTTAAAAGTATGATATTTCGAAGCAATTGCCAATGTGTAGTGATGGATTCGCGTGACATGTTGAACAATATGTGGTTGTTCGTTTGCGGCCGCCTTTAATCTTTCTATCGGAACATACTCGACAGTCTTTGTTACTTCCAAGCCGAGGAATATGCAATTTCCCATCGATTTTCAGTTTCAGACGTATTACATTGCCCTTGGTGTTGAACTGTTCTTCGAAAATCTCCTCTTAGTTGAAGAATTAACTTTTTAACAAACTGTAGATGAGTCTTGGGCTTCTCATTTCTTTGTACTTTGGTATCTTTATACAGAATGTATGCTTTTACTACGGATACTTCCAATCCCCAAAAGAAAAGTTTACGCCACCATTTAAGACTTTTCCTCATAAACGGATAAGAAGCATCGTCTTCAATGCTCTTATTTTCATAATCTTCGTCTTTATGTATTTTCTCCATGATCTATTATTTGAAATACTCGAAAGTTGGAAAACACCAATATAATATATATTTACACGTTGTAAGCTTCTAAATCGCAAACTGCACTGAATATCAATGCGACAGATCTGTTGTGAAAATTCCACAATATTTACGTCTTAAAACGTTATATGTATTACGGTAAATATTTCTTGTCAGTGCATGATCAACAAACCAGAGATGTACTAATGCAATATTTGTTAAATAAAACTACAGCGATGATAAGTAAATGAAATGAAAACTGAATTCTTTTCATGTCCCCGTATTGGGGCCTTTCGTTTTTTATGGCATAAGTACTATGTCCCCGTAGCGGGGTCTTTCGGCCGTTAAGAGTTGAAACGGTGCGTTTCAAGTCGAATAAAATATTATCCGTGCTACCATACTACAAAATTTTTTTTTTTTAATTTTCTTTTTTACCACTTTTCATGCGTATTTATTAAATATCACGAAAACTATTGAAAATAATTTAGTTTTAGATTCATTTTGAAAAAGATAGTTGAGGCTATCATATCACACATGACTATAACCCTTTGAGGACAAGCGCTTTTTCAAGTGTGCTTCTCGCTTGAATAAATTTTGTTGAAAAAGCGATTTCATATGCGAGTGTACTAAGGCGTTAAAAGAACAATATCGCAATTATTTACTGTCGCCTTTACGACGACATTCGACCTAGTGAAATGTTTTGTCGCTTCAGCGGCGGAAGGAACATATGTAAGTTTTTTTAGTTAGTTAGTTTTTTCAGGCAATTTTTGCTTAAATGAAAAAATTCGAAATTCGAAAATTCTGAAAATATGCACACTTATTTCTCATTGTAAAACAAAACTTTTAAGTTCCATAAAGTTAGATCCTAGAGTAAATTGATTTCGAGAAAATGTGAATTAATTAATTGAATTAAATGAATATTTTTACGGAATTTTAATAACACGTTGACGTAAATGACGTACATATATAAGACCTCCATTTAGCTTATATAGCTTATAGCTTAATTAAAATCAGGAACGTCAACGTCAAAATCCAATAAGAAACCTCGAACTCAATCTCTTCCCGATTTTAAATTTGTATAAAATTTCTATTATTAAATTCTGAAGAAACTGTGTAATTATTTAAAGCCAAACAATTTTTTCGAACTTCACATTTGGTTGACATTTTAATGAATTTTTTTCAGTTTACTATTAATGTTTCTCTGTGTATTTCCTATGAATGTTTCTTTATGTATTAGCTACTATATAAAAAACAAAAAAAATTATTAACAATTATATATCTATTTTTATCCAAACTAATCTTAAATGCAATTTTATTTCGAAATAAGAATCCCATACCGTAATGTTCAATACTTTTATAAGTATGTCGCAGTAAATTCAATTTGATTCACCAATTTGAACTTTTAAATTATACCTCAATATTAATTCACAGTCCTACAAATTTAATTTTGAATTTACTTTTCTCAACACTCCGTAAGTAAACTTTAACGCCCTCTCTCTTGAGCAGTATTTTTTAGTACTTTATCACCAAAGTTATGATATATAATACATATAATTTGTTTTTCTAAAATTTGTCATCTAATGATTATAAATTTCTTTAAATAAAGAATAAAAACTAGCAAAAATTCTGGAGAAAGACTCAACAAATTTATGATGAAATACGTACAACGTAACCAACTACATACGAATAGTGCTAATGAGTTTAAGAACTTTTTATTTTGGTTCAAATTTAAGGCATATTTCTCAACTTGCGTGTGTTGAAACTAACTTATTCTCTAGTAAAACGAATTCAGAAACTAAGCTAGCTCAAAACACTCACCCGTCATCCCTTCATTATCCTGGCTGTTCACCTCCATGCCACCGTCAATCAAAAATTGTGCAAGTTTGGTATCTCCAGCAGAAGCAAAGTAATGCACCGGGCTCTTTCCTTGATCATCTCTTTCATTTATATCAATTCCAAGACTTAGCAACATCCCCAAACTTTTCTTCTTTGATGTCATAACAGCGAAATGTAACATATTGCGTTTACATTTTGACTTCGCTTGAGTATTAGCTCCTAATTTTAGTAAAACTTCAATAGCGTCATCATTACCAACAGAAAACGCAAGATGCAGAGCTGTGGCACCTTCTTGTTCATTACATAACTCCAAATTGCTGTGTTTGCCAACATACTCCAAAATGTCCTTTTCATTCACATATTTTGAGCTGTAATGTAGCAGAGTGTCACCATCCGAATTCCTGTAGTCCCAGTCCATTATCAATTTAGCTGCAGCATTTTTAAAACATTCATAACTTTGTGTTTTAAGCAGATGAAATATGTGATCAGCGCCAAAGATAGAACCGTTTTGTATTAAAAGATTATAAATGTCTGAAATTTTTGAAGCACAAGAAGAAATTACGTCGATTGGTCGAAGATTGTCATCATATGTTGCTATGTTTACATCAGATCCATGTTCAACTAAATAATAAACAATTTTAATATCTCCACCTTGACAAGCTGCATGCAAAGGAGTTTCTCCAGTCATTTTATTCACCTCATTTACATTATTAAATCCATTCTTAAACAAGTAGTCAACTAGGCTCAAGTTTCCAGAAGAAACTGCATTGTATAACGAACTAACTTCACCATTATTTTGCAAATCTTTTAAATCCGCTCTTAGTACATCTAAATAATACTTGACAATTTCCAAATTTCCTTTTATACATGCAGTTTCAAACAGACTTCTAAAATTACATTTAGAATGTTTATGGTATGGATTGGCGCCTTTTTTAATAACATAGTCCAATACTTCCACTTTGGATACTAAAAGAGTTGGTGTGGCTCCACTATAATCCTCGGCATTTACATTGTAGTTCAAATCTTCCATAAGTATTTTCATTATTTCAAAACCATTAGGATCCCTGGCAGCATTATGTACTGCGGTCTCTCCCCAGTTGTCAACATAAGGCGGATCGTTCAAACCTTGTTCCTTTGCCATTTTTAAAACTTTTAAAACTAATTTCTTCGGATATTCTTCCAAAAACGAAGTTACGTGATATATAGTAGAAGCTGTTACCACGAAATCGTTACGCTTGTCAAGAAGCAGATTGCAAATGGCAAAATGTCGCACATTCAATTGGTCTTCAAAAAACATATTTAGATCTGGTTTTAAACAGCTCAAAAGTTTCTTAAATTTCGCAGAATTGCAATTGTTTTTTAGTAAAACCTCGATGCAGTTATAAGCCTCTTTTCCATCCATGTAAGATTCGGGAGTTTCATTTAACATTTTATCGGTGCAATTCAAGTTTAAGCCTTTTTCCAATAAATATTCTAAAATTCCAGCAAAATCATCTCTCACTATATGCAAAAGAGAACGTCCGAAAGCATCTTTTGTTGCATTAATATCTATTGTTGCTGAAAGGATAATTACTTTCTCAAAATCTCCATTAAGGACTGCAGTTCCAATTTTAGAATCCCGAAAGAGAATTCTGTCAAACAAATCTATAACTCTTGATAAAGCCTTTTTGAAATAGAAGCCTTTCTCAACAATTATATGAGGGTTTTTTGTAAGATATAAGGCTGTTAAGTATTCAGCTATTATTCTACCCTTAAATTTTCCAAATACATCATAGAAACTCAGATTTTCTTGTATATCACCACGTAAATCCGGTGGTTCAGAATTAAAAATAATATAGCAAGCTGATTGACTCAAGACCTCAATATTTTTTCCTTTCGTTTTTCGATGTATGTATAGATCAAAAACATCGATGCAATAAGCAGAAATATCTGTTCCTTCTTCCTTGAATAATTCGCATGCCATTACCAAGAACTGGGGATTGCCTACAACATTTTTTTGATTTTCGCAATAAATTTTACTGATTGCAGCCATAAGATTAATGTGCTTATATTCTGATAAAATATTGTTTATAAGGCTTATTCCATCGTCTTTACTAAATTCTTGAAGGTAATATGGCAATATTGGAATGTATCTAGTCAGGAGAACCTGAAGAGGATCTCTAGCAGCTATCCACAAGTGCACTTTTGGAAATGCTTTATGCATATTTAAAATTATGCAAGAAATTGAATGTATAAGCTCATGCCCTATATCATCCAAATTATCCAAAAGCAAAGTTAATCTACCAGGGAACTTAAGGCCGTAGTTCAAAACACACCTTTCCCATTCGTTTGTAACTCTAAATAGAAAGCATAAAACTTGTAAAGGTGATTTAATATTTCGAAAAATTTTTTTTGTGAGCATATCTCCTTCAATAAACTCAACCCATCTTGTGTTATCCTCTTTTCGTAAATCATTTTGTAATTGTTTTAAGAATAAAGTTTTTCCAGAACCGGAAATTATTTGTACAGAATAATCCATTGGATCCAGGAAGTTTTCATTTATTTCTGCATTTAAGACAAATTCTTGAAGCACTTGAGTGTTATGAGAGCTTCGCAACCAATAAAGCAATGAGTAAGTGGAATCATATGCAACTTCGTGGACGTTATTAGCTTTTTTGGTAATTTCTTCAAAACTAATTTTATCGCTTACCAAAAATCTCAGTGATTGCAAATCATTTTCCATGTTGTCTTCAACAAGGGACTTATTTGGTATATTTCTTCGAAATTGCTCTAAATCAGCATCTCTCACCAGAAAAATTCCTAAATCTTTCGACGTTCTGGATAATTCCCACAATTTCAAAGCAGTGTAATGTTTTGGTTTTCTACTTTTGTAAAAATAGGGTAAACTGTCATTTTCTTCCAACTGAATGAAGTCTTTTAACTTTGAATGTCTGACTATAACTTTATTTAAGTTTAGACTAGATGATGACGATATTTCACCGCATTTTAGAGATATAAAAGCACTTATAAATGTAATTGCCATTGGATGATGCTTTAAATCCGTCTTATTTAGACATAAAAATCTTCTTTTATTTTCTTTAACAACTCTAAAATGTTGCAGCGGATCTATCAAATCAAAGAGCGTTTTGGTGCAATTACGAAATTCTTTTGAGTTGAGGTAGAAATAATTACAGTGAGTCTCATTCAACAGTATAACCATCCTCTCAGTTATTTTATGTACATTTTTTGCTACTTCAATGTAAATTTGATTTTTATTGGCTTTGATGAACTCTTCATTGTCGTCCCCATTTTTATTAAACTGTTGTTGCTCATATTTTTCTATAACGATCGCTTTAGCGGGCTGTGCTATTTTTCCGTACACGACAATTAAAAATTTTGGAAGATCTGTTCTAGTGATGAAGCATTTACTTCGACGAATAAAGACATAATCATATTCTTCGTGTAAGCTAAAAGCATGTAAGAATATAAAAACAATTTAATTACATAAACAAAGTCAAAATTATATAGTAATAAGTAAATTTTTATGAAATTACAAACAATCATAAAAGTTTTATTAAGCTATTGCCAATCCTACCATTTTATAATATGCCGGATTTTCCCCGACTAATAGTATGTTTTATTAATAATAAAAATTAGCATTTGATTTTAAGTACACATTTAAATTTAAATTTACCCAAATGGTTATTGAGAAATACTATAAAATAATCCTTACTATTCTAAAAAGCAGGACATCGCCTAAGGGCGTTCGTAGTGCCACGTACTTATCAGTAATTTTTATTTGTTTATAATTTTTACTCTAACATATGTTACTTTTGGAAATTCCATGCTCAACCTTTTTATATAAAGCTTAATGGACTAACTCTTTAAGCCGCCAATGCCTGATTTCAGTTATTTGAGGTCGTTTGTTTACTTCTTGTTCTTCTTCTTTCTTTATTTCGACATTCAATACATGTACAAAAGTTATATAGCCAGCGATTTCACTTATATGCTAACGTTATGAGCTAAAATGTGTGGCTCAAGGTTCTTGTGTTATTAAAAATTATTTCTTACATGCGAGCTTGTACTTTACATTACCAAAGACTTATGAGGGTATATAGCGTATACACTTGCGACCGGTGTATGTTTCTCCTATGCAGCGACTCTGAGTCAGTCGTTTGTTTACAATCTACCTATATTAAGGAAAAATCGCCTGAACATGTAGTAAATATCGAATTCTATTTATGCAGGGTGGGCAAATTTGAGGTTAGGAAGTAAATAGGCTGTCAAATGATGAAATGTCAAAAATTGAGCTGTCATCCCTTGACATTTATTTAGTAAAAACTTTTAACCATTGAACGTTACACTCTTGAACAACGAATTTTAATTGTGAAAATTTACTATCAAAATGGTGTGCGTAATTTAATCGCTAAATTCGAGGCTCACTTTACCGTTGCTGACAATAGACCAAAACAATACGCTTGTAATGGCCGTGGTGATGCAAACATAGTCGCTGTATAACAAAGTGTTAAGAATGATGCTGGAACATCAACTCGCCGACATTCACAACAATTGGGTTATTGCATGAGAAATTTCTCGGTCGCGTAATTTCTCAATTTAGCGATGTCAATTGCCCGCCTCGTTCTTGTGATTTGACGCTGGTGGACTATTTTCTGCGGGGCCATTTACGTGAACAACCACAAAAAATTTGTTTTTAAGCCAATTTACTCCTAACCTCAAATTTGTCTACCCTGTATAAACAAACTGTAAGAACTGAACGAAATATATAAAATTAATTTCCTATTAGAAGCAGCTAAATTAAGAACACACTAATTAAAATTCACTAATTACTCAAAACGATGAATAAAGGAAATCACTGTCCCAGTGATGCTACATACAAATCACGTCATATCCACAATGCAGTACTCACTCAAGAAATAGATAAGTTGCTAGCTCTCCAAAAAGTTGAGTGTCGGCACTTGTTAGAAACATGTTCTCAACATAAGTTAGACGCGAAAAAACTATATCTTGCCATCCCACAAATCCGGCACACGAAGCTTTTAAGCTCTCACTATGCTAATTCAAGATGATGATGGCGGCGTCTCAAAGCAAAATGATAACTAAATTGGAATAACTTCCTAGTCAAACCATCCACGCAGATCTTCCTTCACGACTGCAACGGTCTTCAGAAATCCAATAAAGAACCGCAACAAAAATGAAGCATTCCATGAATGCAGGGAGGGTTCATCTGTTAGTCACAAAACTTTTTTAGGTATGACTGGTGTCTTAGATAAAGACCGATACAACTCAATTAGAAAATTTGCTATTTTTAAATTTATAGCAAAAATAAACAGTTCGGAATTAGATGATTATTGGCGAACTAGGTTGGTGACGATTATCATCAGCAATGGAGCAATCGAGATTGTTTTTAATAATTAATTTTAATCTAAAACATTTGTAGTTATCAAAATAAAAGCGTGCCTCTCTTAGTTTTCGTTCTGCACATATTGATTGGAAGAAATTTTGAATTTAAGCCTACTACACACAGCCCACTTAAATGCGCAATTCCGTGGATCACTTTATTTCTTTATCCGACTATCACTTTCCGGTTCTTAAGCATTATCTTTAATAAATTAGAATTTTCATTTACCTAAGCTAAGCCGTTACGGTTGATGTGCCAGATATTTTTAATTTTAGTTTACAAAACTATTGTAAGGTATACTTTTAAACCGAAATGTTTCTTCTCATTCTAAATTTCGTGTTTATTTAATTTTAGAACCAACAAACACTATTTTTGGATGTTTTATACTTTCTTCTAGAAGTCCTTCAAAATCGTAATCTACTAAATTGGCAGTTTCAAAATAGGATAGCCGTTATCTTTTTAGAAAAAGTTAAACTGTTGGCATTTTTACACAAAATGAATTTTTATCACAATCATTATGCATCTAATTAAGGGTTATTTAATTTTCGAAACAGCTTTATGACCGCACTTATAAACTTATTATTTATTAGTTACCACATATAATCACCACCACTCTTTCAGGCAACAGTGAAAACGCGGGTGGTAGTTATTTTCAATTTTATGAATTCTTGGAAACCTACCTCTGCAATCTCAATAAGAAAAATTATAAGCAAAAAAATGTTCTTTTTCAGATATTACTTCCTTTTTATTTCATTGTTAATGTTTTATTCCTTTTCCTTTCATACAGGAAAGCACATTTCCCTCTTAGTGCTAGAATTTTTTCATTGTTCACAAGTTTTTTTTTTCAAATTACATCAAGAATTGTTACAATTTTTAAAATGTTTATTTAATTTAAATTAACTTGAAAAGGTGCCATTCTCTTCTTTTAAATCTTGTTTCGATATTTTCTTCGCCTTTTGTTAATTCTCGCTTATGTTTTGGTTTTATACAATTTACATAATGTTTCATACTATTTTCACAATCATAATCTCAATTATTTCTCGCAACGTTCGTTTTCGCTTCATCTAAATTTAAATTTGTTTATTTTTTATTTTGTCCTCGTTACAAATTCAGTCGAATAAGCGTTTAATATTTGTTTGCGGTGCTTATACATAAAAGTTAATGTTGAATCATAATTAGTTATAAATTGTTTGTAAAAAAAATCTAAAACATCTCCATTTTTCTTTGTTACTTCTAGTTAATGAATTCGGAATGAATTTCTATGTTCTACTGTAGTAATGGTGTCTTTGTGATATTTTTTCTTATGGTATCAAGTTCTAAGAGCAATGTAACAACCTCATGTGTGCTCTCTATTGCAAACGACTGATGTGAGATATTGTTTTTTATAGCCTAAATATTGATCGCTAGTTGCATTCAGAAATGCCGTCGAATAATTTATGTTTGTGAAATGATTGATTTATTTTCCTTAAAACTTCTTCGATCAAAGCTTATGCAAACAGCATCTAATTCGCTTCAGATGTTTATATTATTTTCCAACGCATTATTAAAAGATTTTCAGATTTTTTTATTAAAGAAATGCACATATATCCTATTCAGGTCGTCGATTTTACTTAGCATGGCAATTTTTAAAATTAATTGATAGTTAAGTCTCCAATGTCTTCGAATTTCATGAAGCTCTTAAGAAAAGAAACAATTTGATAATGCTGAAGAAATGGTAGTATACATAAAAAACTCGATTATTTCTTAAAAAAATCGAATTTGCGACTGACAATTTCAAGATTTAAGAACTGCTTTACTAAAAATGTAAGTTATCTGAAAAACATAAATATCTTACTGTCTCCAAAAAAGGTTACTTTAACAGAACGTAAAATTTTTAGGCTGCAGTAGATATTACAAGACACAACAACGAGCGACTTATCACATATGATAGGCATTTCATATTCCTAATATACATAATTTTGAGAATATCTGCAGTTAACTACATCCTACGATGTAAGGTACCATCAAATTATGGATCGGTGTGTGTTTTAATGATAACTTTTGAAAATTCCACTGTTTCAAAAAGCGTGACTGTTCTTAAATTAGACTATTGAAGTTTAATTCGTTAAAATCAAAATAAGGAATATAAAGCACACAATTTTTTCAACTTCGTTAAATAGGACTTGCTCTGTACACACACAAAATAAATAAATTAAATTAAAAATTTGAAAGTGATAAATTTAAAGTAAGAAATGGATTCATTCAGCAATTTGAAAGCTTAACAAATCACAATTATTAATTTCTACTCATTTTTCAGTATTTTTCCAAAGATTGGAAGCTATCACTCCTTTGAATGAGCTAATTTTAGCATGTTTAATTTAATCAGCATAAATAAACCGACTTAAAACTGGATAAGTACCTATACTCACCTCATCTTGTTGCGAGTGTCAAAGTACGTTAATTAACGATTTTCTGTGGCACAGTCGCCTACTGGAACCTCAATTTTTATTACTACATTATTACCTTTAAACTTAATACCTTTAATTAGATAATCATTTTGCTTCTATAGCTAACTATAAAATTCTCACGGGTACAGGATCAGAAAAATAGGACGACTTGAACAAGATTAATTTTAAAATTTTTAAATGTTATTTATTGATGAATTTATCACGTTTATATTGAAATTCAAGCATTAAATGATCTAGCTAAGAAAATGCGCGTGAATTGACAAAAGAAACCAAAGCAAATCTATTCTGACAAAAAAAAATGAACATCTATTTGCATCTACAAGATGAAATTTCTAAATTTGTATCATCCTTTACAGAAAAAATAATATGAATTAAACTGGAACAAAGATATCAATTAAAACAAACCAAGTACAATTTATGTTTGACAATTAAACAGCCTCCCAATTAACATAAAAAAAAAGTTACGTTCGGACAAATATCATTTATTCATTAATCCTTTATTTTTCCTTGCATCGAAAAAATTGTTTTATAAATATATCTAGTATGTTTAAAAGCAGTTCGAATCGCCGAACCTTGAGGGAATTCTGACTATTATTTTAAAAAAGAAATAAAGGGAAATCAAATAAGGAACAAAGTAGATGGAACGCACAAAGTTCAAAGAACTTGATAATTTCAACGGGAAGAAAGAAAGCCAATAATTGCAATAATAAAAAAAAACTTAAGAATTATAACAATTTTCTGGCTGTTTCATGATTTTATGTTCTTTTTTTATCTCCTCATACTATAGCAGCTCTTGCTAGTTCGCTTGCTTCTTTGAATGAAAATTGATAAACTTTGTCAACTTCTTGTTCTCTTGATTTTTTATAATTATTTTTGCTGATTTTGTTTTGTTTAATAATAAGGATCCAACTTATTTATGCATATACCTCTGGAAGAGAAAAATAAAACCCTTCACGAAACTTTGAAAGACGAAAAACAGCAACAGTACCTGTTCTACTAAAAATATGAAAACTTTTTTGTATGGTATGGAGACACCATTTATAGTATAACAGAAATCTCCATGTGGCGGTCACTGGCAGCATTGCTTGCGTACATCAGCTGTTACAGTTGGTTTAACATCGATTGGCTCAACGTTTGTCGGCCGGATAACATCACCCTCCGGAGGATCTCTGATTTGTTTTTGCGACACGATTCGATAAATTTCTGTTACAAAAATAATAGAAATTTAATTATTAAACAAAACTTTACATACATTTACTACCACTAACCTGTGAGTATATTTTGGAATGCTGTTTCAACATTAGTTGAATCAAGGGCTGATGTTTCAATAAAACTCAGTCCATTCCTTTCAGCAAATGATTTTGCCTCATCGGTAGGCACTGCACGTAAATGCCGTAAATCGCTTTTATTGCCAACCAACATAATAACAATATTCTGATCAGCGTGATCGCGCAATTCCCTCAACCATCTCTCGACATTTTCATATGTCAAGTGTTTAGCAATGTCGTAGACAAGCAGGGCACCAACAGCCCCACGATAGTAGGCTGAAGTTATTGCACGATAGCGCTCTTGACCAGCTGTATCCCATATTTGAGCTTTTATCGTTTTACCATCAACCTAAACAATAAAAAAATATTAGAAATATTTTAAAATGCGTTATTCTCACTTGCCTCTATACTTCTTGTTGCAAATTCTACTCCTATTGTTGATTTCGATTCCAAATTAAATTCATTCCTAGTAAACCTTGAGAGTAGATTACTTTTTCCTACGCCTGAATCTCCAATTAATACCACTGGAAAAAAAAATTTAAAAATGATTCAATTGACTTTGCAAAAAGTTTAACGTTTGAAACCAAATTCTTCTTGATTCTTTAAACGACATTAAGTAGCTGTATGTCATATGTGATATTCCTTTGGAGATTTCATACCCTATTCAGCCCTACCGCCTGTATTATTGTTTCAAAAATAGTCTTAGCAATTTAATAGGCAACCCAATTGAAACACGGCAAATGCGTTCCAATTGTACCCACCTTTTTCAGCTATTTGAATTTTTCACTTTCGAGGATTATTTGGCCAATAGGCACATTTGCAGTTATTTGAAAATTTTGGTACGCCTCAAAAATTAAGTAAAACAATTTTAATCTGAAATCATAATACATTCTTTTTTATGTTTGTAATGTCCTCGATATACAACACTGAATACTCATTTAATGAATGGCAGTTCACTTTAAATGTTCTTTCGGTGAGCTTCATTCCTCTTGATAGTTAAATTTTGTACAATATGAATTTTTAAGGAGGATATCGCAAGGTTTCAAATTTTCCTACTAAAAAGAAAAGAAATAATTTTCATGGTACGTACATTCACTGGAAATCAAGTTTTTGCAGGATGTCCAGAAATTCGCATTGAGTACATATGGTAAAATCAATCCTACTTTCAAAGTGTTATATCCCAGAACTTATGCGAAAATGCCTAATTATTTTGAGTAATTTTGATTTAAAGATAAATATTAAAAATGTCGGTTTAGAGAATCTTAACACTTTTTAACTCTACAATAGGAATAAGAATAGGATAGGAATATATATATAAAAAAATAGAATATTTTAATTTCCAATTTTGTTGGCGTCTTGGGTTTTAAACTGAAAGGATGCACTTGCTAAAACATGAATACAGTTATTTAACCCTAAACACTTCAACTTTTAAGTGTAAATATCCACCGGCAATGCCAACTTGAGATCTGACTGTCTTTACTGATCGCTTGGAACTTACTGAGGAGTATTACCTTCTATCTATAACACTCAAACTACCAAAACCAGTCAATTTGACTAGTACTCAATTCCTTCCTTAATTTAATTGTATATTTTTGTAATTCTCTTCTGATTTATGCCAAAGTTTAATAGAATTGAGAGTTACGACATATTCAAAAACCTTTTTCCATTAATAATTATTTATTCAAATTTGAAAGCGTATTGAATTAAAGGTGCAGAAAGTTGTTAAAATTACAGACTTGCGCGCCGGTAGTTCTAGTGATAAACAATTGATCTGGTTTTTTTGAAAGTGGTATAAGTCCATTTTTTCATATATTGAGATATTTAAGGGTTTGCGTTTGAATCAATTTAAAAAAATTAGCCAACTTTAATCAATTCGAGTGATGTTTTTTACGCTATACACCTTTTATATTTTATTATGAAATAATAATTAGGTACTAAAATTATTTGAAAAAATAAACGATTTTTTAGCTCCACATGGACTTATACCACTTTCAAAAATAACATATTACAAGAAATAAAAACAGAAGCAAATTGAAGTCCATATATTTATATACATAAGCTTAACTGAAATGGATTTTTATGTAAAAAAGTAATAGTTAAAATGAAGACATTTAAATACAAGAATAACCAAGTTTATTAAGAGTTTATTTCAGTTATATTAAAAATATAAAAATGAAAATTACTTCGTTAAAATCTTTAAATAAAAAAAAAAGATATTTTAAACTTAGTTTTCTTTTATAGTTAGCATATTGAAGTATTTATGGTGAATATGTGGTATATAAGGTAATAAACTTATCATATCGTTATATGAGCCGTTTATTTTGAAAGTGGCGTAAGTCCACAATGTCATAAGGTCGATTTTACTATATTATTTTCAAGTAAAATCGACCTTATGACATTTTGGAATTACGTCACTTTCAAAATAAACGGCTCATATTTCTCTCTCGTTATGTTCCTTGAAGTTTTACTGAGGTTTTTTGGTCTTCGTTTTTTTCCAAATAAAAAAATTGTTTTAAATGGAGCATTTTCTTCCATATTAATTTTATAAAAAATTTTGTGAGGTTCATTACTTTTGAACCTCATCCAATATATTTTAAGCCAATTTACAATTTCTCCGTTCGTATTTTTTTTCTGTTTGATATTGCTTCTTCTCTCGATTTGGTTGAGACAAAGTCTTCTCTTCTCATTTCATACACTGCACTGAAGTAGTAATAATCAATAATAATTGCAATAAGAAAGTTCTTTTAATTATAATTATTAGGAATGGACTTATTCCACTTTCAAAAGAAATATTTGTGCGATAGCATTGTACAGCAAAACTGTTTTTGTTTTTTTTATGTCAAAATTGAACTCTATTGAAATTGTGATTGTACCTATGGAGAGGTGTCTATAGCTCATTAAAATTACCGTTAACTTAGTTTTTTTAAAAAGTGGACTTATACCACTTTAAAAAAAAACCAGTTCAATTACCTATAACGACCCGAACAATACCCGAAGTTAAAAGTACACTTGGAGTAGCGCGCTTCAAATCAGAGATGCCTGAGAAGCACAATTGGAGTAGAATGCTGCAAATTTGTGATGCTTGAGAGGTACAATTGGAGCCATAAGGGTTAAAGTTGTTTCGATTCTGGGGGACGTCAGAACGTAAATTTTTTCTCCTGAGTAGTCATATCTCAAATCATACGGCTGAATCAATGTTAAACTCCGATTTAAAATACTATTACAATTTTAACATAAATTCCGTCCGTATAGCTGAAAATTTGTAGTAGAGAATAGGGTTCAGAAAACTATAGTAGAGAATAAAGGGATCCGGTTCGAGTTATCTTATATCTGTCGTAAGCAAAGTAAATATATTTTTTTTTAAATACATATAATTTTTCTATTGATTACTCATCTTCATTAACGAATTTGCTCTTGTGAGAAAGAAGAATTAAAAATATTTTGTTTGAATCATGTCATTTTGGAAGGTGTACCACGTAATTAACCTTATTAATTAATCTGCAACACTCCCAACCTAAAACATTAAGCAAAAATAGGGAGGTTCTACATAATTAGTGTAAAATTACAGCTACTTTCATCGCGGATCATCCAAACTACGAGTAGCACAACGAATCAGTAGAAAAGGGTAAACCCGAGAAAGCAATTTTCATTGAGATTGCCTAAGTTGGACGGAAAAAAAATTGAACACACCGCCGACTACACAACAATCCATGCAGAGCTATGCGGCCGATTCACCATTTTAGCAGGTGGCACTCAATTGTATTAGTGTTAAAAAATGTGACTCATAAGGAAAGAAACAGCTGATTAAGAGAGCAATTGATGTCATCAACATTTTCCATAAAACCAAAATTTGTCGGTGGCGGAATTTGCCAGAGAAATATCTGGGCAGGTCTGCCGCCGTCTGCGAGAGTACATCCGGTATGATATGAGTGATATGGGCTTGCCCGATCAGGCCAATCCTTTTCGCGATTTTGCAAAATGTACAAGAATTCCATGCTTATTAGTCTTTAACTGAAACTTGTTGACTATTTTTACGAAAAAATAATTTCCGCCCGTCATCCATCATCTGACTAGCTGCAATCTTCGCTACGTGTCATATCTCCGCACTGAGAAGGTTGAAGTTGAAGAAGCCGTTCGCACCGCGCATTTAATGCACGGCAGACGCCTCTTTCGCTTGTTTTGCACAAAGAATACGTTGTGAACTGTGGCCGACAACTAAAATGAAATTACAATGCGAATGCGATTCATGGATAGATGTCAATTTCATCGGGGAGAAAGGTCAGGCAGGCGGTGAGTGGGCCTTGAGGCCAGCATACAAATGAAAAATTTGTTGGGGCGCACTTTGTTCACACGACACAGAAAAGGTTGGTTGGGTTCGAATGCAAAACATTTTATTTTTTTACCTTTAAACAAGTAATCGTACTCGTCATCCCTAGTGACCATTTTGTAAGATGTGTCCGACTTCGTCGAAAATCACTTTTTCGTATTTGTCTGTGGCCTAGAAATGAATCCTCCTCTTTTTTTGAAACCACGCACCAAAAGTAGCAGCAGTGACTTCGTCGGTAGACGCAATAGAACTCGCGGCGATCAGATTCAGCGGGGATTCGGAATAAGACACAATAAATCCTTGGCGAAAATTACACAATTTACTTAAAGGACGCAGGGTTCCCCCTTGTTGTCTCCGCTAGTCTTGTTTTTCCTTTCTTTTATTTTTTGCACACTCGACCGAATGTTTTTGAGGAATGTATCAAAACCGCACAAGTGACAGCCAGCTGCTCTCAGAATTTCACTTGGAACCGATTTGGTGCCCAGTTAGCGCTTATTTTTGACGATTTTACAGAATTTATTTCGTTGTCTAATTCAATCAGAACAGCAAAAAAATTGGGGAGAAAGAAAATTACTTCAAATCGCTTCAATATGGCGACACGGTACCACGGTGTGTACAGATACGACAAATTTTCGTGGTGTGAGAACGGTGGGCTCTCAATTTTGCTCTCGTGGCCAGGCAAAAATCCGTGTGTACGCCCCTTTGATGAATGGTTAACTGTTATAATTTCTTGGACTACCATACGAAAGTCGTTCAATTTAATAGAATAGTTTTAATGGCGGGTTTTTTGAATTATAGAAGAATGTCATTTTCAACTCTTTTACAGAACATCTTTTTCGATTATAATGGGGATTATTACAAAATCTTCCGGCGGGAATGCGAATTCGAATTTCATACATTGAAGGTGTATTTCTGAATCCAAATGTATTAAATCCGCATTCGCATTCCCACCAAAATAAGCCTCATTCATCTGATTTTTACAATATTACGATAAATTTCGGATTTCATATTGTAATAAAATTCACCCAAAAATAATATTTACAATTTCCGACTGACCTTGAAATCCATTTGTTGTTTTCCCATTTTTATAATCCTTGCCTTAAAAACCAACGAGAATAAAACTAAAACAGAATTTGTCTCTTGGATGTATATTCTAGAAAAAGTAGTCGGCAGATTTTGATATGTATGATTCGGAAAGAATTGAACAATAGCTCAAATTCATAAAATCTATCTAAAACAAATTTGTACATTATTATTGTGGTCGCAACAACGATATCGCCGGATGAAGCTAATATTTAATAAAATAAATAAAAATTAAAAACTTTTTCAATCTTTTTTTATATCGACTTTTACTTAATTTTCTTATCAGCGAGAATTAACGAAAATTCTTTTTTCGCTTTTTGCTGTTCTCTTCCTTGAACCTCCCCTTCTCAATCTTGCGAGGCCTCTTCACTCTCACTCTTATATTGTGATCGCCACTTTTGAATAAATCTGAAAATTTTAAATTTTTAAATTTAAGAATTACAAAAAGCCCAAATCAGCGTACCATCATCTGGATCTTCCCCAACTTCCTCCTTATAATAGGCAGCATCATCGTCCGGTTCAACTTCTAGCTCTTCCAATGTCTCTTCCTTTTGCGATTTGCCCTTCTCACGATCCTTTTTACCTTTTTCATTATTTATTTTCTTCAATTTGTTTTCATTTTGCATCTTCTTCCTCTGTTCCTTTAGTTTAATCTTCTTCTCCCTCATTTTTCGGATCCGTTCTATCTCCTCATCTGTCTTGAACACAGTTTGATGATATAAAACTTCTCCCGTAAATAGGCCATCCTCAATTTTCATTAACTGAAAGACCATCCTAGGTCCAAGTTCGTGTAATCTTATGGCTGATTTATAACCTTTAACGTTTCCCTTCTTTTTAACTTCCTGCGGTAGAATAACTTGATTCTCTTGATCGTCCTCAAATTCAGAATCAGATGCTAGACCGCCTCTGAGGAAATTATTTAAGCTATTCAATAAAACTCAAAAAATTTAGTAAAACTGTTACTGTGCGAGAAAATCAGCTATATCTTCACATCGAGATAAATTTGGAATTTTTCCTTGGGCCACCTTCTTAACACCAGGAGTGATCCCTACTGGTATAAGAGTTATGGAGTAATGGCGCATATCAATCAGTTTTGTAATTGGATTGTAAGAGAATAAAACACAACGTCTAATTGTGCCTAAATTGACCTAAAACGAAATTATAATTTTTATATTATTTCTTGTAAAAAGTACGTCGGCATTTACAGTGGCTAAATTGATGGCAGGAAACATATTTTGGAACGTAGAGACCATCAGTTTCATATGATTACCTTCCCCGGTGAAATTGTTCATAATGACAAGAGGTGCTGTTTTGAACATTTCATCGTCCACGTATTGTTTCTTCGTCAGAGCAATAACGTCTCTTGCTAGGGTAAATTGATGAACCTAGAAAGGCAGAAAATCAATTAAATAAAGCGAGTTCAATAATGAAACAAAAAATATATACCTTAAATGTAAGTGAAGGACCCCTAGGAAGTCTTGCAACTTTAAAGGACAATTGTGTCTCTGCCTTATTAAAGACGCACATGTGCGATACATGAAATACACTGGACAGACTCACGAAATCCTTTAGTTTGTTGGTCTTTCGTTCTCTTAATTGAGAAGCTGTAAAAGGTTCCATAACCCGTCGGAAGTCCTTGGTCAAATCGAAGATGTACGGACATGTTAGTCCTCGGTGAATTACAAAAGAATGAGGAGCTTCTACAATATCTCGGGGTTCTTCAAATGGAACCTGTTTAGGTTTCTTCTTTGAATGAGACGTTTTTGGCATGGTTTGTAAAATTTTGTCAAAATTGACTATTGAACTTAATCGTGACAACAGCACACGAGGTTTATCAAAACATGAAGGAAATGTCAGATAAAATGTTTTTTACAAAGTGTTCTCAGCACTCCTAGCAGTTGGAAGTGAAATCATATCTGGCTATTAATTAGATTATATTTTTTATAAAGTGCAAGCACCGTTGAGCATAAACAGGAATATTATATTATAACTCGCGGTATACACAGTTAAACCGCTTAAGTTTTATTTAGTTACACAAAAATAATTTTATGTTTCCTACAGCTGTGCCGATCAAATTTTCAAACCATTGGTTAGAAACTCGACTAGAGTGCATTCGCCCTTCTCCTCAAACTGACATTTTGATGCGACTGTATGCTGCTGCTGTGTGTCAATCCGTCGAAGTGGACAAGATTTTGCGTTCGATCAGCAGAAAATTAAGAAATCGTTTTTGTTTCCCATTCCCTAGGACGGCAATAGAAATTGAAGACTCGATATTCTAGACAATTGGAGATCCCGAACCGGCCGAAACCATTTGGGCATAGGACGGAGCTATGGGGAGCATAGACAAGGCCTGCATCTCGGGATTTCTATGCCGTCTCTGCTCCGAGATGCATCGCACTGTAATTCACATTTACGGAGATCAAGGACAGAAACATGGGCTGGTCGAAAAAATAAATGGATACTTGCCAATAACAGTAAGTATAGGTTGCGAAATCGACAACATCAAAGCAATTTTATTTAATTTTTTTTATCCTTTTCTGAACCACAGATATCCCCCACGGATCCCCTGCCGAAGACTATCTGTGAGGCGTGTTTACGACGAGTAGAACAACATTATGAACTTCTTTTAAGACTGGCTAATTACAGAGAGAACAAAATAACAGGCAAAAAGGAGCTGCGGCCCCGTTTGTTACGGATGCGTACAGTGTCTGTGAACCGCACTGAAGTAGATAACGCCACACAAACAGCAGCGGATGCGCCACCGTCGACCTCAACAGCGACCGCGGCGGCTGTTCCACAGTCGCCTCCTCCCGCTAACCTGGCCACCACATCGACCTCGAGTTCTAGCCTTACAACTAGTAATACTAGTCCAAATGTATATAATACAAATGCTTCCAGCTCGCATCCGCCACCACCGCCTCGCCGGGCGCAGCTTGACATAACAAGCAGCCCTAGCACTTGTAGTAGTCAATCGTCGACTAGCGATGACGACTCCGAGTCGCATTCTTGTAGTAGTGATTCAAACTCTAGGCCGAAGGCTGGACGTACTAGAGCCACAAAAGCGTCTATGGCAGCGAAGCACCCTAGGAACACCAGAATGAATGTGCATCGGCCATACCACAATCAACAAAGGCCTTCAAGATCGGCGGGTTCGTCAGGGACGAGTGTGCAAAAACGAAAGGACTAAATTTACATTTACGGTAATTTATAGATTTCGTATTATCCTATCAGCAATTTTGCGGACCACCCCGTGGATAAGGATCGGTAGACTTCTCTTGTAAATCCGACCGATCTCACATGGGTACTGTTCGATTCGTAGGAAATTACTAAGTTCCGTAAGCTCGGTTTAAGTACTCATCATTTTCCTGTATAAATCAAATAAATAAATGGAAGACGAAAAATACTACTTTTTCCTCATCCCCGAATACCTTTGTAGATATTTTGTCGTATTAAGGCCGGTTCACACAACTCTGACCCATCACCGGCCAGTTAAGAATCAGTCACCATTTTAATCGTTATATATATATATAGCCATCCGGCTTGGTCGAAACCTATAAGGTACTCTTGATATTTTTAGACAAATTTTTGCAATTTGAGAAATTAAATCAAAAAGCTTACAATTTCCGAAATTCATTTTTAAATAAGAACATGCGTTTCTTGCTATGATCTTAATTATTAAAATACGCGTTTGTTTTAACAATATTTGGACAAAGAACCAAATATGGGTAATTTGAATAATATAAAAGGGCACGTAAGGTTTCAATTCACGTTTCATCTCCTTACAAAACTTTGTCTTTATCTTACACATTATTACTTTATCTCTTCTTTTAGCAAAATCTGCAGTCAGCTAGCAGGACTAAGGCCGAAGAAAGATAAGGGGAAAATGTCACAAGTATCACATCTTATTATATAGATAGTCTGGTTACGGAATCCCAAAAACGAGCCTAGAATTGTGAAAACTATTAATTTATTTTAAAGTGTTTGATTCGGGAGATATTTGCTTTCAAAAATCGTGTGAACTTGACTGCTGCTTGTATGCTTCATACAGATAAAAGTAATAATTATAATGAAATTTTATAAATATTTCGTATTACATTTAGATAAGAAAAATAAGTAAAATTATAAAAAGCGATTATGAGTCCATTTTATCCTATGTAGATACCACGCAAAACTTTAAAATCCAGTTTTATCCCTAACGTAGATTTCTGCTACTCTAATGCTTTTAATATTTGCGTGTTGAATTCGTTACTAAATATTTTTTAAGCAGATAAAGCGCATATATAAAGGTAGAGCTCCGAAAAAAGGGAATTACTTAACATTCAGTAAATGGCAGAATAATTAGTAATACACTAAGTGCTCGAGTAAAATAGAAACTATATTAAAACTGAATTACAATATCAAAACGAAATAACATGCACTTCCATTTAAAAAATGTCTCGGGCATAGGCGCGAAGTTGATGGCGGAAATTAAAGTCAAGAGGACGATTCTAGCTCCTTACAAGTCTTCTGGGTATAACAATGCAGCTTGCATCGATTCGAATCGTCGCACTCAACAAGCTAAGTTCAGTAGATTTTTTTACTAACCGAACATCTTCCTCACCATACAATTGTATCGCTCGTTGTCGGACTTCCAGTCGTTCAGCACCTTACTGTAAAGAGCGGAAAATTCTGGTTTATCCTTGTAGTCAACTTTTTCGATAATGGCTTTCGCTTCATTGAATTTTTTGAGATTATAGTATGCAATAGCTCGTCTATAAATTGCCTTTTCGGAAGGTTCCTCTGCACTTTCAACAAACTTTGTAAGATAAAGAACATCTTCGAATCGGCCTTGCTTAATCTGGCAGGCGGCAATATTTAACTGAAGGATCTGCAAAAGTTTTTCCAAGTTTTTAGGATTTATGCCATCTGATTTTTGGCAAAGAACATCAAAAGGTTTGTATGATATTAAGCATTTAGCAGCCTTGGTGAAATACTCTTGGGCAAATAAAGGATACTTTTTGAACATGACAACGCCGTTTTCCTTATATTTGCCGGCTAAATCGTACATTTGTTGAATATTTAGCTTGAACAGATAGCTCCCAAACTCAATTTTAAGAAGGCGTACAGTGAAGCTTATCACGTCACCAGATTTTGTTTTAATGAAGCACCTGCTAGTCTCGCCCGCATACATCTGCTGCAAGAATATTTCAATGTAAACATCAATCGGTGTTACAGCGCTACCCAACTCGATCCAAAGCTCCTCGGATTTGGTCAAGTAGTTACTCTCTCTGCCGCTGAGATTCAGTAATTCTGAGAAGACGACCAAGCACTTAGATAATTCAGTCGGTTTAGTCATGGATAAAAAGTTGAAGGCGATCAGTTCCTTGCGCAGTCCTTTTCGGGGACAGATCCATACATTTTCAGCTAGGTTGTTAAAATCGGACTTTTCTAGGGTACAATTTTTTAAGCTCATGATGGTATTTGTGGTGCAGGCCGATTTAGTGGTTGTGGGCTTGAATCTGTAAAAAATCATAAAGAGAATTTATGTTAGATACCCTCAAGCACAGACTCAGGACAAGCGGTTCCTAAAGATCTTTTATTATGAGATTTTAATAGAAACGCCTCCCTGGAGGATATTTAGATTTATTCGCACACAATTTCGATGTAAAACTTCCAAAGGATATTAGGCAATAAACAACTCAAGCGCAACCAAAAGAAAAGTCCAAAGAAAATAAATTTCGACAGGCAAGTATTCGTACTGTGATTGGAATTGTAAAGGATCGCACCAGCGGTACTCACCCCTAGACTACTACAAGAACACCAATCCAAAGTGATCACAAGCTAGCCTGCTGTGTTCCCTGCTCGGAGCTCTGTTGCTGATGGAGAACTTTTTGAGGCGAAGCATGCCCAGAACTAACCGAATCCCGACGGAATCCGACCGGCCTATGGTTTTTCTGGAAGCTTTCCAATTCTAGGTAGTGCTTCAGTCTTAGCTCTTCATTTTCAATATGCTGCCGCTGTAAAAGCAACAGCAACTTCTGACGATCATTCGTCTCAAACTGTATGCCACAAAGGTAACTCCGGATCGTGTCCAGATTATGTTTGATATCGGACTGGACAAGAGTTGCGAGCATTGATAGATTTTGCGATGGTGCTGTTACAGTCGTTGTGGAGGAAGCTAACGGGATAACACCAGGACTGGCCGTATTTTGTGACTGGTATTCCTCTTGGAGAGAGATACCATTTTGAATTGTGCCCCCCGCCTCAATCGCTTCCGAATGAATCGCCCCATTGCCGGATGTCTGAAACGGTAACTGATTAAGGCAACATCTTAATATATTTGCATTTTTCGGATTTACTGTGGTGGTCGTCATCGTCGTTGCTGGTCCATTTACAGGAGCGATTCCTGCTACTTGTGATTCAGCTGGAATGTCTGCTAGGGCCTCGTTTACTATGCTCACCTCAAATCTAGATATTTTTCGCGAAAGTTTTCGATTTTTAACTACAACTTGTGTTGGACCATTCACTAAGGTCGGATCTCCAGCTTCTATAGATTGAGAGGTCTGTCGTTGAACTGGTCCCGTAGATTGAGTATTTTGGTTCACCTGAGCCGGTATAGGACCATTCGTTTGGGGGTGGAGTACCGCTGTTTCGAAATTTTGAAGATCTGCTAGAGGAAATGTGGGCTCCAAAATGTCTGCATGGGCTGGAGACTGGACAAGAGAAGATTGAGTGCTCAAATGTGGCGAAAATTGTTGCCCAGGCGACATGGGGCTCTCATTGCTGTTCCCAGGAGTCGCCTTAACAGCTGCTTGGGAAGAGGAAGTTAGCAGTGCTAGCTGCTGTTGGAGATTCGCTAGAGAGTTCTGAATGATACCTTCGGCCTTTTCGATTCTGGTCTGCTGCACAATCTTCTTGGAAACATCATTGCAGTTCTCACTTGGGGTCTGGGGATTAGCCCCTTTGTTAAGGTCAGACAGTTCAATCCCTTCTACAACATTCATCAATGGTCTACCATGATCGGTAACTGTCTCAGGTTCGTTACAATCTAAAGATGTCCGTCGAGAGTTGTGGACTGGTGAACCCATGGAAGGCGTTGGTGTTTTGTACTCCATAGTTTTTTGAATAGTCTGAGGAAGAGTTTGTTGTGATTGTGATTGTGGCTGAGTTTGTTGCTGCTGAAGTGGCTGTTGTTGAATAGGTTGCTGTTGCGGTTGTTGAATAGGCTGCTGTTGCTGTTGTTGAGGCTGCTGCTGAATAACATACTGCCCCCCCTGTTGGCAAATGGCCTGTGGAACATTTTGTTGAAGGTACTGCAATGGTGGTTGTTGTTGTTGAACACTATATATAACCTGATTGGTTTGCTGTTGAGTCTCTTGTTGAATATTTGGATGTGAAAATTGACGTTGAAGATTTGGATGAGATGGTTGCTGTTGCATAACTTGCTGTTGAACGTTATATACTTGTTGATGAAATGCCGGTGGCTGTTGCTGTTGCTGAGGGACGATTTGAATGAGTTGCTGAACTGGTTGTTGAATTAAATGAGCACTTGCTTGATCTACAGCCTGTTGAATAACATGATGAACAGCTGTTTGCTGAATTTGCATTGTTGGGATGTGTTGATATGGCTGTTGAACTTGTTGTTGAACTAGTTGATGTACCAAATTTTGATTAGCTGAGTGTATCTGTTGAAACGATTGCTGCTGATTCGGTTGTTGAATCTGCTGATATTGCTGTTGATTTTGAGCGATTTGCTGTTGAATCTGTTGTTGCTGTGTCGTCTGCTGCACTTGCACAGAACAAAGTTGTGGCTGTTGTTGAAAGATTTGTTGATTAGATTGCTGAATTTGGGGAGCATTAAAATGCTGTTGTGTAATTGAAGTAACTTGCTGTTGTTGAAATGCCTGTTGAACCATTTGTTGCTGCAGCTGTTGCTGAGCATGAATTGCTGCAATTTGTTGTTGATTTGATATTGTTTGTTGAACGATCTGCTGCTGAAACTGCTGCTGATTTTGCGTGGGAGCAGGCGGCATAAGCTGAGTTGGCTGCTGTTGTTGCATTATCTGCTGAATTTGTGGATATGTCAACTGTGCTTGCACATTCGGTTGCTGCTGCTGTTGTTGTTGTTGTTGTTGAGCCACCGACATAGGCACTTGAGCATTGTTCTGAGAAGAATAAATTATTTGGGAAGCTAAATTGGAAGCCTGTTGAACAGAAATTTGTTGTTGAACGGACTGCTGCTGCGGTAGTTGGGACTGAATTGGTATCTGTTGGTGCTGTGGCTGTTGCATGGATATTTGTTGCTGCTGGGGCTGGGCTATAATAGTTTGTGTCGGTTGATTGGTCGGCGTTTGCACCAAATCATTCTGCTGACTCAATTCACTGATTGTCTTCAGTGTCAATTTTTCGAGATTCGCTTTTTCTGTCTCTAATTGCACTTGGGTTTGCCGATCCTTCTTCTCCTTCATTAGAGAGGATACTTGCACTTTGAGTAGTTTTGCAACAGCCCGGGAGTCTTCTTCGTTTGTTATGTTCGCTTTGAACATTTCACTAACGATTTCATCACAGTCATCGGTATTAATATCAAATTCAAATTGTATGGCCTCATTCTCCTTATGCCTAGAGGAACGTTTCTTTGGATCAAGTAGTCTCAAGCGAAATTCTATTTTACTGCAGTCGCAATTATTGAGAAATGTCTCGGTGGACGTTGGTTCCAGTCTTATGCCAATATCCTCTCCAAAGAATTCTGAATTGAGCAGATCCTTACAGCTAGGACGATCTTCCTTGTTCAAGCAGATGCAATGTTCGATTATTTCCTTCACCTCAGGATTTTCTACCTTATCGAAACTTTGAGGTTTAATCCCTGACACTACTTTCTTGTAAATCTGAGCCGGTCCAGAGCATTCGTTGTACGGATATTCAGATGTAGCCATTTCGAGCATACACATTCCAAAGGCATAAACATCAACAGCCTCGTCGTAGTGCTCCTCGTACATTTCTGGTGCCATAAACTCTGGTGTTCCAATCACAGATTTCGCAAAACTTCGGTTTTTTAGTGTAGCGAGACCAAGATCGCCAATTTTAACGCTTCCAGTTGTTCCAATTATAAAGATATTATCACATTTTAAATCCCGATGGATTATTGGCGGTGCCCTAGAGTGCAAAAAGTGGAGACCCTTTAGTATTTGCCGGGACCACGACTTCAGCACTTTTGGATTGATCTTCTTGAAGCGTCTTAAGTACGACTTAAGGGTTCCAGAAAGCATTAGCTCGGTGACTAGGACAATATTTTTCTTTTTAGCAACACATGTCTCCCAGTAGGTATAAAATCGGACTATATTGGGATGTTGAAGCTTCTTCAACATTTCAGCCTCCTCCCTAAATCGCAATCTCTCGGTTTTATTTACTTTTTTGTCTAGCAACTCGCACCAAGCAACAGCGACACCGGTTTGTGTGTCCAGTCCACGGAAGACAGTCTTAAAAGAACCACGGCCCACTTCTTTGTCGTATTTAAAGAATCTTTTGCAAGGCGACATCCCAATTGGCTCATCCTCGTCCACCTCTTTCTCGGGCTGCTTGTTCTGGGATTCGGCCTTTTCAAGATCGAGAACTGCGGCATCGTGGGGAATTTGTTTGTCCTCTGCCGATTTATTGAACTGCTCCTCAAGGTGTTCTGCTTCTCGGCTAAGAATTTCGATGTTATCATCCAAACTCCTCGGATATTCGGTTTCGATGTGCGAATCAAACAGGGCCTGGTGTTTCGAGTAAACAGCATTCGAGCTATCGACATTTTTCCGAGTAAAACGTATATTCGAGCGATTTGCGAGAAATTTATCCATCGTACTGGATAGTTCGCAGCTGAGCAACGTCAATGCGTCGATTCTACGAATCTACCGGTGTACGGCGGAGAATAATTTGAAAAATATTATAACATTTGCCCAGCTGTGTGCTTCTCTAAACCCTGCTATGCATCCACTATGCGCTCGTCTTCCTGGATCAAAATAAACTTGGCCGGTAATAATGCAAGTATCGTCCATTTAGCAATTTATTAATCATAATTGCTCACTAGGGCTGCTTGTAAATACACAAATTGTTCGAGACCGATTTATTTTATCTGAAGAGCCACCGCGAAGGTGTTCCCGTAGTTTGCACTCTCCCGACTGTCTAAACCCAGCCCAAAAAGCATAGAGCTTCTTCCATGCACATCAAATTGGTAAAATATTGCGAGATATTGCACTTCTTCATCAATAAGCAAAACGAAACCAAAACATACGTTTGGGTGATGGCTTGTCTTTTCTTTTTGTTTTATATTTTTTTTCCAAACCCTCGATAGTCTTTCTGAACAAACAAAAATGATTTTTTTCTGCTATTTATGGCACGGCCAGGAATTTTGCTATCGCAGGGCACCTTACCTGCACTAGTTATTATCTGAATCGATGGCCTAGTTCGTTGATTTTTCTCGCAATTAGCGCATTCGTCGGTGTATAATTGAAGACAGACCAATTTATTTTGTTTACAAATTTCAATAGAGAAACTTCACGAATCACTATTCAAACGAAATGTCAATTTGTTGTTGCCACTCTCGCGAATTTTTAATGAAATCTGTTATATGCAGCGGCTTTCTGCAAACTGTTATAATGGAATGTTTCGCCGTGGGTTTAGTCACGTATGAGATAGGAAAACAAAAGATTTTTATTGTAAATGGTTATCGTAACTATGGAACATTATCTTCGGATCCATTTAACAGAACTATTTGAAAAAAAACCTATGCATTTCATTAAAGATAACTTTATTGCCGTCAAATTTCTCAAACTGGGATAATATCATATGGCAGTCTTATTTTCGAAATTTATTTGTCATTCCCCTCCAACCGATAGCTTCCAAAAAATTCGGATTGTAACAGAGCTACTGATTTCCATTTGCGTGCGAACTTAAATTTGTATTGAGCTTTGTTGGTCGGTTTTTGTGACAAAACAAACGCTCAAGAATTTTATTTTCTTAAAATAAAAATACTATATTTTAAGATAAAAGATTTCTTTTAGATAAATGCGTATGGGGGAACCTGTTTGCAAATAATTTTTGCTAAAAAACAATGCAATCGGTCAATTTTCTTTTCTTTAGTTGTCTTAACTGGAAAAGATTGTTATATAGTTTTTGAAAAGTTTAATTCCCTGCTGCGACTGAGTATTTTGATAAAATAGTATTTTTTTTATTAATTTTGTCATTTAGTGGTATTATTTTTGAGGTTTTATGTAGCATAAAAATAAATCTCGAAATTGAAAATTACTGCTTAATATAACTTTAATTTAGCTTGGTTCCATATTCCACCTAAACCTTAATAAAAAAACAAATTCTGGTAAAATAAAATTCAATAAAAAAATTAAATTTTAATGTCCTTCAAACTAATCCAGTCTAGGAGTAAAACTGCCTTTTTGGAATTTTATTGCGATTTTTATGAGTCAAATTAATAAAACTCTCAACTCAAACCAAAAACGTCGTTTTAATTAATTGCAATACTCTATTAAAAAATACTTTATAAATTAATTTTGGGCGATATAAAATGAATTTACCAGTAGCAGTCCATCAAGTGTTTCGCTCGTCTCTGTCTCGAAATTCAGAAGGATCGGTGAATCGCACAGTCAGTATATAGAAAAGCGATGGAAATGGGACAAGCGCGAGCAGGGCTAGATGCTGGCGAAGAGATACAATGCCATAAGCTAGTAGCAACCAGTGGCCCACTAAAAAAATCAAAGTTATAATTATAGTTTTGGGCGAAGATTTTGCAATACTCACAGATAATCACAGCGTTTTTTACCTCAGTCACTGATGAGATCAGTAAAGATTTCATGGTTTGGTCTATTTTTAGCGAGTAGTGGCAAGCATTCGATACCATGGAAATTACAATGCTCAGATAAGGGAAGGCGTAGTCTGAAAGAACATTGTTAAAATTTGGATAGGGATTACATGAAAATAGACTTACAAATTAGACCTCCAGCAATTGCGTGTAAAAGAGTTAGAATTGGAAAAAAATACAGAGCGCAGTACACAGCAGTTTTCCCATTTTTTAAGTACTTCTTATTCAAAGGGGTTCGGATTATCATCATGATTATTAAACAGAGGAAGTAGAAGATTAAAACTATGGTTTGTCTGAAATTTAAGAAGGTTGTAGTAAAGTACTTTAAGCCTTAAGTTGGTCTTACAGTGGATACACAGCTTCCTGTGTACAATGCAGCTTCTCCTCATAGTTTGGAATCGGATTGTGGAACAACGTATACCAGTCTGAGAGTCTGTTAACCCCGCACGAGTTCAAGTTGAAAGAAAACATTGGATCTGATAAAAGCAAAGACAGGATTATCGAGATGACCACCTCAAAAAGAGCGCTGCAGTGCAAGATGATTTGTTCCTTTGTAAAACTGGAACATGCCGTGCGAAAGGGTTAAATTGAATGAATAGCATTAAAGGCAAGTACTTTCTATCCTTTGCAGCCATATCAATGAAGAACCAATGCATTATCAGCGGCAATAAAGCCATAAATCCTAAGTATAGCCAGTCATAGGTTGTTGGTGATTGAGTGCACGGCGAGCAAACAAAGCTTTCATTGACGCGGTACCCAGGCGGACAAGCCCCGCAATCACTCCAGGTATCATTTTCGAGAAAGATTCTTCCGCAATAAAGGCCTGGACAGCGATCTAGCATGATGTTCTTTGATACGCTTTTTGTGCTGTTTACATCTTTCCTTAAATCTTCAACTGTCAACTTTTTAGACAGATGACAGCGGCCTTTTAATTTTTGCCCTTCGAATAAAAGATTATTTGTGCACTAAGAAGGCAAATGGACTGCATTTTAAAATTAAATGTTGTAGTACGATATTATTATATATAGCAATTATTCGATTTATAACAAGGTCTAGAATGTTCGATTTCTTTCGTTTTTCCGCGTAACGTGCGATGTCTAAATAATTCCGAACGTAGCCAGGCTTCTTTACAGTAAACAACATTGCAGAATCCGACTCCTTTTGCTGGAGCAGAGTTCCAAAAACTTGTCAGTGGATGTTCTATCAGGCGCAGGAAGTCTACACTGTGAAATGGCGAGATTTCTAATTCTACTCCTGTTATTTTTAACATATCAAGCAAGTAATTGTGATAAAAAAACTTACAAGGGAAAATACTCCGCTGACGCGAATAAGCCGCACTTTACTACAGAGAAATATGACCCTGACTTCAGAACCATTCAGCGGCCTTTCCGAATGGCCAAATTGAATTTAGTTTGGAGCAAGGCACAGCACGTAGGATTTTCTCTTTTAGGTTATTTTCATTTAAATCGATAAACTTTTCTTTCAGCGCTTAACTGAGCCAAAACTCAAATCACTCTACACCGAATTAAAAATCCACGACAAGGAAGAAATAGCATGGAAGCAGCTAAACGCCCAGCACAAAGATAAAGATGGGCTCAAGGAGGCCGAGCTTAGGCAGAAATTGATCGGAATAATGAGCACTTACGATCTGCTAGAACACTTCGACGACACACAAAATCCAGAGAAGGTCAAGGCCTATCGGGTAAGCGGTAAAAAGTTAATACATTATTGACCGGGGATTTTTATAAAAACTGACGGTAAGCATGTTCCCTTTTTTGACCGCTTGACTACCGTTAGAATTGTCGCAAAAAGTGCGTGTGCGATAACCACAATCAAATTGTTGGCTTATCGGACGACGTCATACTACTGTGGGCAAAAAATAGTAAGACTTTGTTCATAATTTTAGAATTCATTATTTATTCTGCCAAATCTATTTCGTCCCCCTCAAAGTAATCCCCTCCCGGCCACAATACACTTATGCCAACGTTTTTTCCAATCCTCGAAACAGTTGTTAAAGTCAATTTCCGGAATAGCCTTCAATGCGCGTAGCGATTCACGTTTAATGTCTTCAATTGACTCAAAACGGTTTCCCCGGAGTGGTCGCTTGAGTTTGCTGAACAGCCAGAAGTCACACGGGGCTAAATCAGGCGAATACGGTGGTTGTGGAACGATATTGGTTGAATTTTTGGCGAAAAACTCACGAAGAATCAATGCAGTATGCGACGGTGCATTATCGTGGTGCAAAAACCAAGAGTTGTCGGCCCATAATTCCGGCCTCTTTTTACGAATAGCTTCGCGCAAACGACGCATAACACTCAAATAGTATTCCTTGTTGACTGTTTGGCCGGTCGGAAGGAATTCGGAGTGCACCACACCTCGATGATCGAAGAAAACTGTCAACATGACCTTGATTTTTGACTTGCTTTGACGTGGTTTTTTCGGCTTCGGCTCACCTTTGGCACAATATTCGGCCGATTGATCGTCTGTCTCCGGGTCGTAAGCATAGATCCAAGACTCGTCGCCAGTTATAATACGTTTCATGACATCCTGGTAGTCGAAAAGCATTGTTTCACAGACGTCAACGCGACGCTGTTTTTCAAGAAAATTGAGTGATTTTGGAACCAATCGTGCATTCACTTTTCTTAGGCCCAAATGATCTTTTCAAATGGTTTTCACTGATCCTTCCGATATTCCAACGATACCAGTAAGGTCTCTGACTGCTAATCGTCGATCCTCGAGTACCAATTCCTTGATTTTATTGACGTGTTGATCATCAGTTGATGTTGATGACCTTCCTGGACGTGCTTCGTCGTCAACGCGTTCTCGACCCTCTTTGAATAATTTGTACCAATTAAAAACACTTGCTCGCGACATACAATTATCACCGAAGGCCTTTTGCAACATTCTGAACGTTTCGGCACCAGAAATTTGATTCCGCACACAAAATTTAATGGAACTTCTTTGTTGAATTATTTCACTCATTGTAAAAATCGCCGAATGCACTTTTTGTACTTCAGAAAGACAAGCGTATACTAAACACTAATGATTATTTTGATGTGATATTTGGCACAGATGTCACTGACAGTCATACCAACTTAGAAAAAAAAAATATTTCGACGGATGGATTTCCGCGTGAAATTTAAATTAAAATGTCTTACTATTTTTTGCCCACAGTAGTATGATGGCCTCGGTTAACAACGTATGTTTATTAAAAGACGTTATATGACGTCCTCGGTCAACAATATGTTAAAAAAAAGTCGTCCACTTTCATTAAGTACAATTTATTTCTAAAAGAAATTCGTAACCCCGATGGAGAATCATATGAGTAAAAGTCTGTTCAAAGACAAAAAACTAAATAGACTGTGGGAAAAGGCTGAAGTGGCTGGCTTCAACCCCGAAGAATTAAGAGCACTAAAAGAAGAATTCCAACACCATCAGGACAAAGTGGACATGTACTACAGCCTCCTTGATGATTTGGGAAGCCAAAAGAAAATCGATAAACATGAAAGTGCGTAATATTTTTTTCAGTTTAAAATATTCTATTAATTACGACAAAACCAATTCAAACAGATGCTGTTAACGAGGACGAGCACTCCAGTTTCAATGAAATTTTAACTGCTGAAGAGTCATCAACAACCCGTGCTTTAAATAAAGACTACACCGACAGCGTCAATAAGCTACGAGATCAACATCGTGGGATTAAAGACAGCTACGATCGGCTCGAGCGGCTTGCAGCAAAGGGTCCAAACAGCCAAGATTTCATTGAACCTAAGGTGCAGGGCCTTTGGAGAATAGCGATCGCCAGCAATTTTTCCGATGATGAGCTTATTTCACTGAAACATGAATTGCATCATTATGAGTCCCGTCTGCTCAAGTTGAGGACTCTCCACGCTGAGCATGCTCTACAAAAGGAAAAATACAAAGTTAGTATTGAAATGGGGAATGTATATCTTTTAATTCGGAACGAATGTAATTAGCTGAATACCGAGTATAAAGAACGTTATAGCCAATTTAACTATTTAAAGTAATTTCGATTTAGCGGATTGACCGATGTAAAATGAACGTGATTTTCATTATTTCTGTTTTGATTGCATATAAAAAATAACAAAAATGCAATAATGTTTTTCGAACGCAGGTCTTAAGGTATTTGTAAACAAATTTTCATTCAATAGTATTCAAATTCGCCGACAATATCCGGTGAATTATTTTTCCGATATAGCTTCTGGTCATGCTTATTCCTGAACGACTAATCTGAAATCAAAACTCAAGTTTACGTTAGTGTTATCATCTTGCAAAGGATTCATTAACATTTCAATCCTCGAAAAAACATTTTTATAGAAAAGTCCATTTTGCAAGGTGAATCAATTGTCTGCCCTTTGTTCAATTTTGTTTTCTGACGCGTTTTTTAAGACTTTAAAGAGAGAAAAATTCAATGAAAACTAGTGTACAAACAAACTTATCAATTAAAATATAATTTTGAATAGAAAATATAAATAAATACAAATATCATCTTCATTCACAGCATCGCAAGAGCACCGACAAAAAGGATATGTTTGAAGAAATGGAAGAAAAAATAGAGAAACAATCGAGGAAGGTCGAGAAAATTCATGAGAGTATAGAGGAAAAACTCTTTAAACACACGGAACTGTAATTATAAAGCGCAAAAGGCAGCTAATTTAGCAATAATATTTTCAATCTCAATGCCAAATTTGTATTTTTATAATATTTTTCTAATAAAATTGTTCAAATTGTTCTTGTTTTTTTATTTATGTGAGATTGGGTGTTATTAGAATCACTTATACTTTATATGAGCGGTATTGGTATATTTGTAACGATACCGATAAAAAATCGCAATTACCTTTGTCTAAAATTAACTTCAGTTACTTTTGATTTAAATTAACTTTTTCTTTCAAAGTAGTTAAAATAATTCGATAGAAAAATCCAATCGAATTATTTTGATGGTTTTTGTCAACAAATTAATTGAAATCGAAGGTATTATTATTATTATTACTTTGGGTGAGACAGGTAATCTCGACCGCTCAGACATTATCCATAGCACTTATCCTCTACTCTATCCCAATTTCTTGGTTGCCCTAATGATCAAAGGTAACTGAAATTAATTTGCAACAGCTTTTGCTGTTTTATTAAGGAATTTCAATTCAAAAGGAGTTTTGTAAGTTCTTTTCGATTTTATTTCACTCGGAATGCAGACCATAGGCGATAAATAACAGAGATCAATCTTTTGGTTCATAATTTATGTTTGAGTGGTAATAAACAGTTACAGCAGAAATATAGTTTGGAAGCAAATTTCACGCAACACAACTGCTAGAGATGTGAAAGGCAATTTTCCCAGCAACTCAACATTTCAGTTTGGATTAGTAGCTAATACTTAAAATGGTAATAACTGAATAATGGGATAAACAGTTTAATGTACCTCTAATACAAACAACAATTCTCAAAATAATTGTATTTTATTCTTCTGATCACTCCCCGACCTAAGTTTGATTTCATTATTTTCGCTTTGCTGACATATTTAATAAAAAGCAATTAGATATTTACCGATCTGCTTGAAAAGAGGTCTAATGATTTTGATATATAAAAAAGAAATGTTGGGTTACATCTGTTCTGAGCAGAGCTCAGTCGGCCATGAACTTTTTTTTAATGACGAAACTGAAAACCATTCAATGAGTTAGGTAAAGGTGTACTAAAAAGCATTGTTTATATTTAGTGAATACTTAGATTTATTTTAAATAACACGTGCAGGTTTACATAATTATAACGACATCGTTTCGATTTAATCTGAGAGCCTATATTGCAATCGGAGCATTCAAAAGCTAAAACAATTATGTTCTTTCCCCTTACACAGAAATTATTTTTTTCCATTATTACGTGTTCCATAGACTTCACCCCAGAAAAACAGTAGTGATCCATTTTCTTCTCATGTTCATCTCCAAATTCGTCTCTGCATTTTGAGAATCTTTATTCTAAACATATTGAATATATAGATATATAGGTATCGTATAATATGCATCTAAATAATTTGCTCTTTAGATATTAAGCTTTGAAGCGTTTAAATAATTTTTTTTCTTCTTTTAAGAAATAATAGGTATCCATTCTTCTCGCGTACGTGTATATTATAAGATTAACCTCGACATTACTACTCTGGTATTCAATTGTTTCTATCGCTGTTGTTTCTTATCTCTTCAGTTATTTTTTAAAGTAAACAGTACAAATGAGAACAATTATAGTATCGATAAATCTGACTAACTTTTCTGATTTCTCATATTCATCTATTCAAACGTTTGCTGAAACAAAATACAATTCCGTAAGAAATTTTCTTAATCAGCTGCGCATACCGATCGAAAGATCGGTGCTTTTGTGGTAGACTGGATTTCTATCTTTGCAGGATTATAAGCACCAGCTCAACAAAAGAAGGTTATCCATTTCCATTTCTAATTCCGTGGAAAATTAGTTTTACTGTCTTTTTCGATAGGATAAATTAAGCGATATTCCGATTAAGTCAAATTAATTAATTTCTTTAAGTATTACTATGTTTGCTTTTCTTTTTCTTTTAAACTAAAGCTTCGCATTCATTCAGCTCTAATTTGTCCAGTTCGAAGACCAACCGCCCTGTAAAAGAGTGAGAGTAAATATTACTATATTTGCATAAATTTGTAGCTAAGGTAATTAATTTGAATTTTTGTAAAGCGAATCAAGCAAATGCATTAAAAGCCAAAAATGAAACTCACAGAGCTGGTATTAAAATGGCATTACATCATTTTTGCAGTGCAATGTGAAATCATGAAATAATTTATATCAAAAAATATTAGATTTTTCCAAATTGCTTGACCTTTTCTGATAACCCAGGTTTTCCAATGCTGTTATTTATCAACTGCATTGGAAGTTAAATGCAGATTCAATACACAATTCTAGTTAAAATTGTTGACTTGTATTTATCGAAAAAATAGTTGTGTTCGAAATCAAATGAAAATATACAAATTTAAAATAATCCTTGCGGAGTACTTACATGCTTGTCGTGTTCCCAAGGTTCGATTTTATCTGGAATCTGCGACATATCTGCATGTCCTACGAAATGAGGATACTGAAAAGTTGGCATTAAGTTCATAGCAGCTGGATTGACTGTTGGAGGCAAAATCGTGCTGTGATAATCCATCGGAAGCTGCAAAAAAGTTGCAATTATAAATAATTTGCTATGAATTTATCTTAATAAAGAATTTGATTTAAATCCATTCTATTTATATTTCGCTTGCTTTTCAATTACAGGATACAAATTGAATGGATTTATATCTAAATATAACAATTTTTTTAATCGAAACTTACGTGGAAATGATCTTGAGGGTGTATATCACCTCCGTAGTACCTCGGATGAGACTTTGTCCAGTTTTGCTGAATAGGCGGCGGCTGCTGTGCCTGAGCCTTCTCCACCATCCACGGAGGCATGCCACCAGTTGGAGTATTATTTGGATCCGGTTCTACGGTAGCATTCATATTCGGATAATGATTATACTTCCAGCTAGCGCGTTCCGTGCCAATTGGTCTGGGCATTTTGCGATTATCCTCGGCGATGGGTGGTTGTTGTTGATTGGCTTGCTGGGAAATTATACCATTAGCTTGAGGCTGGGCATTATTTGGGCTCATAGCTGGAGATCCCGGCCCCATTGCAAGTCCGTTTTCAAGATTTAAAATTTCGCGAGAAGATGGCATATACCCATAGTCGGTAGTTCCGAACCATCTGGTATTGGTGCCAGTTTGCGGTTGCGATTGTGGTCTCCCAGGAGCAGGATTGTAAGGTGGGATAGAACTGGCGGCTCCTACACTTTGTGAGGCAACCGGCATTTTCTGATAGTTGTTTTGGTGGAACATCCCCCCTAGTTGCTGGCTTGATTTGCTTTGCTGGGAGAACACAGACGCTCGGGGATTCAAACGGGATATTTGCAGCGGATTTGAGTGGTTAACACCACTAAGATGCTGATGGAACTGCTGTTGCAATGGATCAGGATAATTCATTGAATGCTGTTGACTAATGTTCTGATTAGTAATTTGTTCGAAATATCCTCGATTCGTGCTCTGGACTTGATCTCGACTCGTGTTTGATCCGATCGGGCCGTAATTGTTGTCAATTTGTGATGTGACGGGGCGATTTTGCGCATTGGGTCTTTGAATAGCTAGACCGCTTGCTGGTGGAGGTGGTCCAGGGGGTATGTTTTGTGATGCAGGCTTGAGAACACCATTTAATTCACCAGTTGAAGATGTAAATACTTCTGGGGCGACTGGTGGAACATTTTGAGATCCAGCTGATGAATGAGATGTAGCTGGAGATGTGGTAGATACAGATACCGGGAGAATGTTCAGATTCTGGGCCTGCCCTGGTGTCTGCACTGAGCTCCCTGGGGGAGTTGTCGAATTGCTCGAAGTCTTTGAGCTGACGGGGGAGCTCATGACATTGCCTCTATTATACCCGGGCGCTTTGGAGGCATCAGCTTTTGGAAGGGTATCATTTGGTGTTGTATTGTAAATCTGTTTTGACTCCCACTGGTTGTTGTAGGAGTCATTGAATAGCGTATATTCATGGCTGATTTTGTTAGTCTGTAATTGGGATACTAAACCTGGTGGCTGAATTACCATAGTGGACGATGTAGAGCAGGTCGTTGATGTAGTCGTTGTAATTGCATCGCTACTAATACTTTGTGAGCCTACTTGAAGTAGGGGCGATGATGAAATGTTCCTGTTTGCGGAAGATGGTGGACCAATTGGAGTAATGGATCGGACTGCGTTCGAAGGTGTGGTTGTTACAGTCTCTGATGAATTCGTATATGTTGCGGATAGTCCACTTGGCATAACTGTACTCGCAGAGAAAGTATTTCCTGGCAACTTCCTTGTGGGGCCGAACGATAAAACGCTGTTCACGTCATACATATTGGATGCTTTCTTTGGAGAGGAATGGAACGTTGCTGACATTTGGATTTGTGCAGGAGTTGGATTTGCAACCGGAGCAGATGGTGCTGATCCTTTTTTGTCTCCAGCGGAGCATAGCTTCGATGCGAAGGATCCTGTTACCTGACTAGGGTGCTGATTTGTCGAGCCTGTCGACGCCTTCGGGGGTGCATTTTTAAGCGACATAATAGCGTTTGTGTATGACATAGTTGTTTTGGTGCCGCTCGACAGGGAGTCACTTGATTGATTGTTATTGCTCCCTTGAATGTTTACTCCAACTCCGCCTCCTACTGCCCTTTTTTGGGCATTGCTGTATTCAGCGACAGCACGTCCTACAGAACTTGAGATGCTTGAACTTGGCGCAGACCGAGCATGCGAAGATGGTATGAATCCTTGCTTACTACCTGTCCTCGAAGAGGATCCAGAGGAAGATTTATTATTTCCCGAGGTCGCAAGAACGTTTGTTTTAGCAGAGCTTGCATTCACGGCTGTTTGCAAAACTTTGAGGCCCTTTGAAAACGAGCTAGATGTAGTCACAGCGACAATCGATGCAGATGATGTTGTTCCTGAATGGGTAAGAGGAGTGTTTTTATCCCAAGAATTCACTACAAGGGGTGGTGGTTTTGCACTGGGATTTACCCGCGGTAACATCTGCAGAATATCCACATCAGGATCTTTAATTAAGGCTGATATTAAAAGGTGGGCTTGCTTTGTCGCATCGGGAAGTCCCTTAATTGTGATCCATCGATCACTTTGGGCTTTTCCTTGTTTTTCTACTTCAATGTGGGCTCCGGTTGTGGCCCGAATTGCATTTATGTTGCTGCCTGCTCTGCCAATTACCCGAGATATGGCATGCACTGGAACTTGAACTTTTTTGCAAGTCATTTCGGAAACAGTCGAGGAACTCGTAATAGTCTGCTGTTGAATAGAACTCTTTCTAACAACTTCCTTCCAACCATCTTCTCTTTTTGAACCAGCTGTTAAGGGCTTCGTTGGGCTTATTTTGGTGTCCTCGTGGTGTCGATGCTGTTTCAAAGACATGTCCTCTTTATCTACGGTGGAATGCCGTGCTGAAAATACCATTGATTTGCGGTTTCCTGTGGGTATTGTTACAGGAGGTCCAGTGACATCTATATTGAGATGCTGTTTTTGCGTCTGATTTACGGCAAGTTCGGGCTTTTTGTCCGATTGTTTCATTGACTTGGAATTATCTTCTTTTGGTGCAAGATTTTCTTTCTCTTTCTCCTTTTCTTTGTTCTTAGAAGCGTTATCCTTGGCTGGAGGCTCCTTGCGATGTTTAGGTTCTTCCTTTTTATTGGGGTGCTCCTGCTTCTCGACTGACTTTTTAGGCTCGCTCTTACTAGAAATTGCATCCTTTTTAGTCTTGTTGTTAGGTTCATCCTTCTTCTTGGGTTGAACTGGGGCTCTTTCGGGCTCTGATTGAATAGTCAATGGGCTGTTCGAGCCACGATTGCTGGCATCGTTAATGTTTTGCTTATTTACATTATTTTTCTTCTTTTTGCTTTTAGTCTTATTGTTTTTCTCTGGTTGAACATTAGCAGCTTTCATGTCTGTACTAGAGCAAGAGCCTTGATCAATTCCAGAATCACCTTCTTCACGATCCTGATTCTGGTTACCTTCATTACTTTCCTCCTTATCACTGTCTTCCTCTTTTTCGGATTCTTTTTCAGCGCCTTGTTCAGCGTTATTCATGCCTTCAAGAAGTTTACGCTTTTCTTCCTTCTTTTCAAGTTTTTTCTTCTTTTTGCGTTCTCGACGGCGAGCTGCTGCAGCACGTCGACTTTCTTCGCGAGTACGCTCCATGTCTAATTCCTCAAGCAGAATCGATGCATTTTTGTTAGCTTTAACGGCTTGTGCTTCTTTGGCTGCACGGATTATCTTAACACAATCATAACACTTCTCTAGGAGTTCTTTATCACTGATTGTGCTAATAAAGCGAGTCATCTCTTGATCTGATGGAAATTGGGTCACGTGCTGTACCATCCATTTAACGACTTTTGTGTGTCCCTTTCTGAATGCTGCCATCAGGCATGACACTCTTCGGTTGTCCTGGGAATCAATATCCGCTCCATGCGTGTATAAGACCTCGACAACCGCCAGATGACCACCATGGGCCGCTAGCCAAAGTGGGGAATTTCCTTTCTTATTTTTAACTTCTACGGCAGCGCCTCGGCACAAGAGGAGTTCAACGAATTTTAAGTGACCCTTATCGGCTGCTATTGTAAGTGCTGTATCACGAGAGGTTGGAACAGGTGCTGCATTCACATCAGCTCCTTTATCGAGAAGGACTCGCCCGACCTATATGATAAGATTTCGAGGTTTCAAAATACCTTTTGTTATGAGTTTAATGCTTTAACTTATATTTTTTGCAGAGATTCGAATGAGAAAAGGAAATTTTAGTAACATAAACCTGAATTCAAAAAATTTGATATATTTGCCGAGTTATTTCTGCATTTATGTTAATATAACTTCCAACAACACGAAATTAGCACACTTTCCGCTAATATTTAAAAAGTATATTACATTAGTCTAAAATTCAAAATGAAATAATTTTGCAATGTCTAAAGAAAATAATAACTCCATTAGACCTAATGAAAATAAAAATTATTTCAAACCGACATTTTGACTCCCAAAAAAGAAAAGATACCTCTTTTTGAAATTTTAATACTGAAAACTAAAAATGCAAAATTTTAATAACTCTGTATTTTTCTAATTTTGATAACATTGTGCAAGTTTTCTTTTTTTTTTTAGGTTCATATAAAGATGCAAAAAGTAAGTAATTTTGCACAAATCCCTTTGTACCTATTTTCACTGACAATTTCTTGTGAGGAAATAAGGGAGCATAAAATGAACATACCTCAATATATCCGCCGGATGCTGCCTCCATGAGCGGTGTCAATCCTGTCTTGGCACGATGCTCCACATTAGCCTTGCGATCCAAGAGAAGACTTACTACTTCATGACGACCTTGAAAGCAAGCAAGGGTCAAAGCAGTATTTCGATTTGTTTCAATTTGCGCGTTGATGTCCGACCCCATGTCGAGCAATAATTTAACGGCCGCTGTATGACCATTCATAGCAGCTAGCATCAGTGGTGATATACCAAGCTTGCTACCGGTACGAGAATTTATTTCAGCCCCATGGCTCAACAGTAGCTTAATAATATTAACGTAACCCCCGCTTGCAGCTAGGCTCAGGGGAGTATAGTCTGACACATTTCTGTGTTCCTTATTAGCACCTACACTAAGAAGTAACTCAACAACTTCATATCGCCCGCCTGAGCACGCAAGTGATAGAGGTGTATCTTTCGTGCGCTCAGATTGGGCTTCGAGTTCCGCTCCGTGTTTAAGGAGAATACTGACCACCTTCTCATGACCAGCAGTAGCTGCAAGAATCAGAGGAGTGAATCCTTTCTTATCTCGATGCTCAATGTTAGCCCCTCTATTTATAAGGAGTTCAACAAGCTCCTCATGACCACCAGCGCAAGCCAGTGTTAGAGCTGTGTCATGATTAGAGTCTGTCTCGGAATCAACATCAATAGTTTTGTCAGCACTTGTTGTCGTACCCTGAGCAGAATGTTGCTGGGCAGTTGTATTTGCTGTGGAACAATATAATTAGAATTTTGATTTTTTAAAACTGAGGGTTTCTTCCTACCTTGACTTCCAGCGGGAGTTTGTCTCATAACAGTGTAGCGATTACGTTCCTTGCGGGAGGCTTTATCAAGAGATTTCTTGGCAGTTCCAGTTGCAGTCTTAGTTGGGCCAGCTTGTTGTTGCGTCGTTACAGTACCTCCCTCAGTGGATGTTGGTACGGACGAGCAAAACTGGGATCCACCTGAAACGGAGGATATGATGCCGCCACCGGACGAGGTTGGCTGCTGTTGAGTTTGGGTGGCAACCTGCACTTGCTGTGAATGCTGGACGCACTGCTGTTGAGGTTGTGCCTGAGCAAGGACTGCATGCTGTTGCAGATTAAGATTGGTTTGGGTGATTTGAGTCTGCACCGGTTGGCATACAGCAGTTTGGGTTTGGGCGATAGCCTGGTTACTCATCTGCTGAGTTTGCTGTTGTTGTTGGGTAGTTATTATGGCAGCAGGTTGCTGCTGTTGACCTTGTTGTACCGGTGGTAGTTGAAACAAGAGTTGTAAAGACTGAGACGGTTTATCCGATGAATCGACATTGAACACAAATTTCGTTTGTTGCTGAGCATCACCCGATATAATTTGCTGTTGCTGTTGAAGCAATTGTTGCGATGGTTGAATACCAGTGCAAGCTGATTGCAATAGTGAAGGAGAAATGTTAGTTGCAGAGTTTGCAGTTACATTTGTTTGAGTTTGTTGTTGCTGCTGCTGTTGTTGTTGTTGGTGTTGCTGGTGTTGTTGTTGGGATGGCATACCCGGTTGGTTTGGCAGTGTTTGGATTCCAATATTGGGCGGTTGGTTTTGCTCTGATTGCTGTTGTTCTTCAGATGATATTGGTATTAGAGAAAGTGTCGTTTGCTGGTGCTGAAAGGTAAGATAAATATATGTTAGTAACACCAGCAGAAATTACCATAAATATATCATACTTGAAGTTGATCATAAATTTGCATTTCCTCCACAGTTAGACGGTGAAGTTGCTGTAATTGGTGATCAATAAGAAGTTGATTGGCTTGTTGCCGGAGATCAGACTGATCATCGCCAATACAGACATTCTGGGTATTGGTTCCCGCTTGATGATTCAGAAGGTCTTGGGTTTGCTGAGGTGGAACCCACTGGCCAGCCCAGCGAGATTTACAGAATGAATTAATTCCAAATTCAGCGAATTCAGAGCAGTTTAAATTCGTTGTTAATTCCTAGAATATATAATACTTAAAAATTGTCCTGTTTCCAAACTGTCTATTCTACCTGGAACGCCGGATCATTAACACCTTGAAAAACATTGAAGAACTCTTCCATGCAATCACCAAGTCCCAGTTCGTAACTACAAATCTGATCACGTGTACCATCGTCCTCGGTGGTGAAGGTGTCCAGCGACTCACCAAGGGCTGGATAAATTCCACAATCACCAATGGCCTCGTCGTCGGTGTTATCAACTGGATACATGCGAAAATGATCTTCATGCTGTCCTGCAAAAGAACCTAGACCTGAATATTAGTTAAAGTTTGAAAATTCGTCTATATATTAAATAAGAATAATAATACCTGGTGCATTGTGATGGGGCTTCCCAGACTGAATTGTGAACTGTTGCTGACTGTTAACAGAACTCGACTTGTGAGGGATCAAATTCGAGATGGGTTGAAGTACCTGCACGATTTCAGATGCATTTATTTCGGGTCGAAAGTCGTGAACAGCTTCACGAAGAGCTCGGGAGATATCGACAAAATCAGCATCGGCTGTAAGTGATGCATAGTTGTAGAAGAAATATTAACGACATAATTTTCAAGAACTACCTTTAGTCGGTGAATCAGGTCCCTTATCATTTTCGCTAGCTGGAGGTGTTTCGGTCGGCGATTTTGGTTGATCGACAATTAATCGCTGGATTGTTTTTTGGATAGGATGATTAGGAATATGAGCAACCATTTGCAGCATTTTTCTATTAAGTTGAGTATTCAGGGCCAGTTTATTTAATTGATCGTCTTGATCAGTTGAGGATGATGCAGCCGAGCTGCTCGTGGAATCAGAGCTCGATGTAGATGAAGTAGCGGATGATGAAGCTGCCATTTCACTAAAAATTTAATATTTAATAAAATTTAAATCGCCTTAATGGAAAAATATTTTCCTTACTTTGAATTTTGTTGAAAAATGCTAGATCTAGCAACATTCGGTGGAAGCTGCTGGAGAGCTTGCTGTAGACTTTGGGACTCAATTTGAAGCTGTTGGCCAGCCATAGATATTCCTCCAATTGGTTGCTGGTGCGACTGATAACTGGGCTCCGTTGGCAATAGCAATGGCTATAATTGTCAGGATTGGTAAGAAAAACGTTGAATATGGATTACTGGTTAAGATTATTACCAAGCTATTGTAGATTGATACCATTGGCTGTAGAACAGTTGTAGCCTTCCGTAGACTCTTGGCATCTTTCTTCGAAACTGGCTTCACCTTGGGTCGGTCACTAATTGCGGTGCTTTGAGAAACCTCAGAAGGTGTGGTAATTTGAGTGGTGGTAGTGGTTGTAGTTGATAATTGAGTTGAGGACGATGTTGTCAAAGTGGTGTTCGTAGCAGATGAATTAGAAGATACTTGCTGAACTGCTGAAAACATCTGCGGTTGTTGTTGTTGGGAACCAGCAGTAGAACCAGCAACTGAAGGCGCCGCTGTTGTTTGCAATGTCGGTAAAGATGTTGTTGTTAACAAAAAGGAATTATTTGAATCAGCTGATTTTGCACCTGAAGGTTTTATAAAACTTTTCAGAGATAATTCAGCCCTCAAAATATTTTAGTCGATTTAACTATTACCGACTCTTTATATATACTTTTTTAAATACAATGAAGAATCAGTAAAAAATTCAAATTTGTATTACAAAATCTTTTACCAATCGATAATAAAAGCAAATTAAAGGGAAATAATGCAGTGAGTGTTCAAATTCTACAGCCACTTAAATTTTCTTCGTTTAGTTTTACCTTGATGATAAATAAATCAAGATCACTTTATTCTTCATTGTAAGCAAAAACCAACGCTCTCTTTAAATAGAAAATAACATAATCATGACTACGTATATACGATATCCAAGCCTAGGATTTTAATCTAGTGCAGGCTAAAGATTTTCTTTACTATGTAAACGGATAGGTCAGAAGTTATTAAAAGATTTATCTGTGTGCTCATTCGAAAATGTGCCAGCCCAGTTTGTTGTGCTTATAGAGCTAACTCCAATTTTGCCAACAACTGGTTTCTAATCCTAATTTAGAATTGTCGCATATATGTAGTCTTCCCTTTCAGCATTTTACTATTCACCAACTAATTAATTTTAAAGAGTTCCATAGAGCAAGTAAAAACAAATAACACAAACTTGCCTGAAATAAAAGTGGCAAGTGATGCTGACTGCATGGTAGTAGCTCCTGTTGGAACAGGGCCCATCATGGCTGTCCCATTAGAAGCTGAAAAATTCATGCCGTCTGCACTATACATTAATCCTGATCGCGATACAATTGCGAACCGGAAATACATTTTCAGTATCAAATCATTTTTTTCTTACACCGAGAATAGAATAAAACGTTGACCTACCTTGAGTCGATGCAGTTGTAATGTCGACGTATGGCATGGCGGATGCATTATTCGAGGTATCACAAACAATCTTGGCTGCATCGCAGTAGATGTTAACCTTCTGAAAAGTGTTTTATAATGTTCGGCGGTTTTTATTTCCATTTATCCCACTTACTTTCTGAAGTTCTTCAAATATCTTTCTACGCTGTTGCTGCTGCTGCTGATCTTCGGATGATGAAATATTGGTGGTAACGTAAACGGAATTATCGTCTTCACCTAATGGCTGTGAGCGAACCTGTTGAGCCTCTGAGCTGGTTAAGTTTAATTCAAATGGTGCCGGTGGTTGTCTATTCTTTCTAGATAAACTTTTTTGCTTTGAATTTGTTGTAGCGGTTTGAACTGTAGTGTTAACGTTGTTATTGGCGTTCAAGCTTGTCTGAATATTGGCATTGTTTTGGTTGCTGCAATTATTGGATTGATTTATGATCTGATTAACAACTCCGGGTTGAGCTCGAGCAAGGCCATGTGCCAAACCATCTTCAAATCCAGCTTGAAATTGAAACAGGCGCATTTTGGCAATTAGGGCTTCTTGCTGCTGCAGATTTCGAGCATTTGGGTCCATTCCAGCTAAGGTCTCCGTTGCTGTTGCAATAACTTGTTCGTCCAGATATTCCAATGATTGGAATGATTGTTGCTGATGGAACAGTTGTTGGTTGGACACACGTACCGCCTCAGGAACCTCATGCAAACCGGGTGGTGCTGTTAATTGCAACTGTTGCAACTGTTTTTGCTGCTGTATGTTAATTGGTTGCATCTGAAGTTGGCTGGCGTTATTGTTGTTTGTTCCATTTGTGGTGTTTTCATTATTTTGGTTGCTAACAAAATTCGGATATTTGAATAGTGTTTCCACAACGCGTATATGACCACCTTTTGCAGCTTCTATAAGCATTGTGCTGTTGTCTTTCAATTTATGGAAAGGATCAGCCCCACTTTTAAGGAGGAGCTCTACGACAGCTTGGTGTCCACCCGCACAAGCCAGTGAAAGAGCAGTGTGATCATTACTTGTTGTTTGCTTATTAACGTCAGCACCCTTACTAATCAGAAATTTCACTGTGCAGATATGGCCTGCGCGACAAGCTTTCATCAAAGGTGTCCTTCCACCTTCAGACTCATGCTCCAGCTCTGCGCCATAATACAGTAAAACTTCCGCAGCATCGGTATGACCATTCTCGCAAGCATGGGTTAAAGCTGTGTCTCCAGTTTGTGTCTGAGCATGAACGTTGGCTCCATTTTCTAATAAGAATCTAACGAGATCCGTATGACCTTCCTGCGCAGCCTCCATTAGAGGTGTCGAGGCACCTAGTTCGAGATCTGCCCCTTGTTTTATTAGGAACTCTGCCACCTCCATAAATCCTCCGCAACAAGCGAGAGTTAGTGCAGTCTCTTGCGTTTCTTCGGTTGTAGCATTTATATTAGCCCCTTTGGATAGTAATAAGGCCACCATATCCTCATGACCTTCTCTTGCCGCTTCCATCAAAGGAGTATATCCTTCATCGTTCACTTCTTCGATGTTGGCACCACGTTCAATTAACAAGGTTGCTAACTCAACATGGCCACCACAAGCAGCAAGAGTTAATGGTGATTCAAATGAATCCGTTGGCATATTTACTTGAGCCCCAGAATCTAATAGCAACCGAGCTACCTCAACATGACCATCCATAGATGCTTCCATTAGTGCTGTATGCATTTCATCAGTTTTATGCTCTTGATCTGCACCAGCTTGTAATAAAAATCGGACCATATCTAAGTGACCTTTGTAGCATGCCAACGTCAATGCACTTTCTTTGAATTCATTTGAATGCGTGTTGATTCCGGCCCCATGTTCAAGAAGAACCTAAGAGATTTTAAATTGTTTTTTTTTACTAATGTTAACTTCTTACTATGCTGGATTTAGGAAAAATAAACGCGCATCAGATAAGATCAAACGTTTTCATTAGATGAATAAATAAGGAACGGATGAACTTTAAGTCGTTCGTTTCGCTCAACTTATCTACTCGATGCCTCATATCTCGGATTTAATCATTTGCAATAAAATATAACATTTATCTCAACGTTGCAAATTATGCAATGGAAGTGTGGAATTTAAAGAATTTTAGTATTACTTCAATTATGCTTTTACGAAATTTTTTCAAATTGCATGTTTATTATTTATTTTTTGTAAAATAAAACAACAAAAAATTAGTTACTTACCTTGGCAACTTCAACATGTCCTGCAGATGCTGCTTCCATAAGAGGAGTATGCCCGTTTTCGTTTTGATCTTCGACATTCGCTCCATTTTCTAGAAGTTCTTTGACAACTTCGACGTGGCCACCAGCGCAAGCAAACATTAATGGGGTATTCCCGGTAGTACATTGAGCATTTACATCGGCATTATGACTAAGTAAAAGTTTTATTATATCAAGATGGCCAGCAGATGCAGCTTCCATTAGGGGAGTGCAGTCTTTTTGTCCTTTATCTTCGACTTGTGCTGCAGACATAGCCAATAGAACCTATTTTTTTGTTTTTAATAATTGAAAAGTCCTGAATTATGTCTCCACAATAAAACAAATCACGAAAATAACATTACCTGTGCAAGCTCATAATATCCTGCCGAACATGCCATTGATAGCAGAGACTCCCCATCATCAGTTGATTCATTGATGGAAATATTCCCCTTTCCCAATAGTCGTCGAACTGTATTAACGTCGTTATCAGTGCAAGCTGCTATTAGGGTTCGCGAGAATATGCTGCAATTGGATCGATGCAAAGAATTTCTTATATTCAAATAAAATGCATGCAAGTGGAAGAATTTCATATATTAAGGAATGCTTACGTTTTGTCTCTGGGGCTGTTTGCACAACGCATTTTGTTTAATGCTTGTGTCGCCTCATCTATGGCAAGGGTTGCGTGCCTTAAAACAGGTGCTTTTTCATTAGCTGAAATTTAATTAAGCTAAATTAATCATTTATGTATATGGACTATTTTACGCAATTATTTGGAATATTAACTGAATTTCGAAAAGTACATTATACAAATTTTTAAAACTATATAGTATCTATATGTATATATGTATAATTTTTTAATGTCCTCAATATTATAACTTCTTTTAATTTCCATATATACTTATCACAAAAATTTGTATAAATTAATATGCATATTCGCTCATGTCAAATTACTTTATTCTTTGTATTATATAATACCAAGCAAACCCGAATTTAGAAGAAACTAGGCGGAAGGAGTTTGTATGCAGAATATTATATTATTAAATTAGAGCGCATATGCGTGCTTGTCAGCAATTATCTCTACACCATAGGTATTCTGACAACCATCACAAATTTAAATAAAACTAATGCAAAACCAACTAGTTTAACTAGTTATATATTGTGAGCTGTTAAAATCCGTTCAAAATTCGTACATTATATAATACAGTTTGGGTTTATTAATACATAAACTGCGCATAGATGCACAATTCAGCTTAGTATTCTATGAAGCTCATACACGCACATATAGAAACTGGACTACTAATTCAAGTCTGAAAACGAGAATATTTTTAACCTAGCCCCAAATCTCTAAAGGCAAATCATGCCAATTAAATTGCTAAATAAATTGAGACATCTGGCGGTATTTATTCCTGAGAAGTGCTCGACTATATTTAATCGTTGTTGTTGCGAGGGATATGTGCAAATACCTAATGGAGAAGGAGCAAAACCTCCAAAAAACGTAAAAACAAGACACTTCTTTCTTCTGGGTAAACATTTTTTAATGTTTAAATTATTCGTTTTCTCTGGTATTTCCGAAAGATCTGCCAAACGTATTGGGGTACCGCCATCCTGATTCGAATATTATAATTAAATTTTATTATTTTGTGTGCCTGTGTTCAGTCTTTTTCTATCGTCATTAAAATATCTAAAATAATACAATTCCATAATTACTGCCGAATATTTTTCTCCCAGGTTCAATTTACTAAAGGTAGACAAATTTGAAGCTATAAAATGAACAAATATTTAATGACAGCTCCATACGCGATTTTTTCCATTTTCACAATAACACTCATATCGTCTCATTCAAGCAATTTGAAACATTAACTGAGGGTTAAAAATGCTTGAGATTTTGATTCCCCAAAATTTACGAGAGCTGCCATCTTCATGTTAAGATTGAAGACTTTTCAGACTACTCTCGTACGTACAGAATTTTTACAATACAACGATAACATTCATAGTACCGTTGGAACTGATCTTTTTGATATTTCATTTTGCGGTGTTATTTCTTTGTTTTTAGTCTTTGATATTTCAGAATAATTAACACATTAACAGATTGTGGTGGCAAGATATCTCGCATTTCATATGGTGCCGTTAGAGGCAACAACATATCTCGCATTTCCTATTTGGTAGTCAAGGTTAGAACCTATGATACAATTTTACAAAAAAATCACAAGTAATTTAAAAATATTTAACGCACAAAAATTACAAATCATAAGATATTTAAAAATATTTTACGCAAAATGTCTGGTTCGCAATGTACTAACATAAGAATGTCAACTTAATTTCGTCTATTTTCTATTAGTTGACACTTAAACACTGAATTAGCAAAAGATATTTCTCCTCAATAAATGGGTTCTACTAATAATGTGTGTAATAATTTTCAGTTTGAGTATGCTTTGAATTATAACTCATTTTCTTTTAAATATCAAAACGGCTTACATACAGCCAATAATTCTATGATAACTTATATTTCAACAATGTACCGCTCCTTATACATGCAGGATTACAAATATCTCAGAACTCGTCGAGAAGATTCTTGGAAACCAAAGGAAAACGAAAAGTGTAGTAATGCTAACGCATTTCAATACCACCTAAAAAGTGACGCCTATTACCAATATATGATGAGGGCTGATTTAAATAGAACCACATATATGAAAGATTATAGTCATCCAACACTGATGGTAAGTCTATTTTCTAATATTATCTTTCCACTTTGTATCAAGTAAAAGCTAAAATAATTTATCTCTTTATAATTCAGCTTCCCCAAAAGTGGGTGAATACATTTCCAAAGAAAAAGTGGAGAATCGTGGAAAATTGTCCGAAATTTTGGTTGTAACAAAATGTACATCACTTTATATAAAATATATTGACGCTTAATTCAATATTTTTATATCATTTTAAAATATATTAAATAACCGGATGCTAAAGAAGAACCTTAGTGATTTACAATTTTACGTACTTAATGCAAAAGTATAAGACATATTTAATTAAAATTACCTGCTGCTTCAAAAAGTGCTGTTAATTTCCTACTTTGGTCTGTTGTTGGATCCAAAAGAAAATTACCCCCAATATCGTTCGGGTCACGAATTTCATCGTCTTCATCTTCATCTTCGTCATCCCCGTCATCTTCTTCATCATTGCATTCAACATCATTGCCACAGCTCTCAGAGCCAGAGTCTGGAATTTCATCCTATGTAAGAGAAAAAGAATTAATGTAAATTGTTTACATTGATATAAAAATTAATTATTTCTTTAATTGTTATTGCATTGTTAAAAGTAACTGCGTTATTCAATTTTCATATTTCTCAATTGTTGCATTATATTTTAGGAAATTGCTAAAATATAGATCAACTAAAGAAAATATTATCTAAGTGTCCGTTTCTACTTTTCCACATTTTTATATTTCATCTTATTCAAGAGTAAGGGTAAATACAAAAAACATCATTACACACACTCGCGTTAGCACGTAATTCAGTTTCCGAGAACTTGTGGAGTGGAACTTGCTAACTGGTTTCGATTGAATAATTTAATTACATGTTAAATTTCTGTAGATCTAGAACATTGACGCATTTAAATCTTTACAATTTAATTAGAAACAATTTAGCTACCGAATCCATTCCTGTGCAAGGAAACGCATTTTTGACTATTACAACATTTCTCAACAGGCTTGATAGCTTAGCTTCTAGTTTTATGTTGAAAATTTAGCTTTGTTGGCTCGAATAGGACTAAAAATTTATTTTGAAATGCATTATTATTTCACGCAATTATAATTCCTTATTGACAATGTAATTGTAAAGTATCGAATACCCTATCGGCGGTTTACAAACTGAGCCCAGTTAGTTTAAAAAATCCCCTAACTATACGTGCTGTACTAACATATCATACGTGCTGTATAAAAATTAACAATACCCGACCCGCCTATCAGTAACAGTCTGAGGAAGGTATTAATACCCTTTTTATAGATATGCTAATTCAAAATTAAGTATGTATACAGAAAATAAAAATTTTACAGGATAGCATCTTTTCGCATAGTTCTTTATTATGAATACGATTTCACTAAATTATTCAGAATCACTGTATATATTTTCATAAGACTCGGCAATTAGATTTTAGAAAAAAAAATAGTACACAGACATAATTGGAAGTTTTTTACTGTTTACTCATGATGGCTTTAATTCCTTCCGCTCTAATCTAATCTTCCTAATCGTTCTTCTAAATTAAATTTCCTATCCTACGAACATATGGAACCTTTTTAACGCGGCACTGGGATTTGTATGACATAATTTACTGAAAATGGGTTTACTGCAATTATGATTTATAAATAAAAAAAAAAAATTAAATTAAGAAATAATATCACAAAGTGTGACTCCGGAAAAATTTAAATATTAACTTGTTGGTCTATATGAGTGTCATATTATGAAATATTTTTGCCAATTGAAGCTTGAAATACTTAATCGATTTTCTTGTATATTTTATTAGTCCGAAAACTAAATTGATTAATTCAGTAATTGGTAAAATAATAAATTTAGGTAAAAAATTAAACTTTAAATAGCTTCTACGCCGATTTGTTCCAGATAATAAATTATAATAATTACTCATCCAGAACATATTTCAAATAATTTCTTTTTACTTCTTATTTACACTTAAACTTTACTTTTAACATAAAAAATACTTGGCATTTCTTCACGAAAAGCCTTTTTTATTGCTGTAAGTAAGATAAACTTTTGTTGTTTGTCTCTATATACTCGTATACTAAAATAATAATAATAAAATAATAACTGTTATAAAATATTTTTCTTGAATAATAAACTCATTCACCCACGAGGTATAATTCTCTTCATTCATTTTAATAAGCCAGGGTCTGCGGGTTAACCGAATTCTTTTTACCAAAATACATCTGTGTTTCGTTATCTAGGATTTGCAAGTGAAAGTTGTAAAATGAAATCTTATTTCTTTAAGTGCAGTCCTTAAATTTTAGGAGATCGCACAAAAATTATTCTACGAAAGCCTTTTTTTTTATTCACTTCTATAAATAAAACGTTTTAGTCTGCAGACAAAGTGACTCATACAATCCTTTAGCCATTTATTGTATATACAGAGTGGTCAATTTGGAATTTGAACTTCCGGTAATTAGAAGTTTAGTTGATTATGTGTCATTCTCGACTTGACAGAAATTTAGTTTAAGGTTTGACATTTACAAAATGGGACGATATTCGCTTGAAGAAAGTTGGGAAATATTAAAAACATATTTCCAAAGTGGTGAGTATTCTACTCAAACTGTGAGAAATTTGAAAAAAAAATTTTCCAAAAACGCAATTTGTGGATCAATTCGTGAAGTGAGCTCATGAAACTGGAATGTAGGTGGATAAACGAACCCTTGTACGTACTCGTCCGGGGCGCTCAATCGAAAACATTGCTGCTGTTGCTCAAAGTGTGCGTAAGCAACTATCAACATCAACTCGTCATCGTTCTCGACAATTGGACTTTGCACGCACTTCTTTGATGCGAATTTTGCGTAAAGACATTCCCATTAAGCCATATAAAGTTCAATTGGTTCAGCAGCTAAAGGACAGGACGGCCAATCGATCACAATCGATCTTTTGCGCCCTATCTTCGGAAATCGCATAATCAGCAAAAATGGTGGTGATTTGGCCGGCAAGAAGCTGCCATTTGACGCCGCTGGACTATTATCTTTGGGGAGCGGTGAAAGATAAATGTTACGCCAACAAACCAGAAACAATTCAAGACCTCAAGCATGAGATTCAAGCTACTATTGCTGACATAAGACCCGAAACAATCCAAAATGTACTCCAAAATCGGGTGGACCGAACGGGCTACTGCCAAGTCTGCGGTAGTCGTCATTTGACCGAAATTATTTTTCATAAATAAATGGCATATAGTAAAACAACCTTTCAAATAAATGTTTAACCATTGAAAAATATTGAGCCGTTTTTTTTATAACAAAATGAAATTCCAATTTTTAAATGGGCCACCCTGTACATATAAATGTTACTCGCCTAGATGAATTGATTTGTCTGCCATGCAAACTATATTGCATGGAAAATGTCGATTCGCTTTTCGTAAACATTTAATTCGACATTTTCCATAATTTCGCATTTGACTCTAACATAGCAGCTTTGAGATAGATAGAAATGCAGTGGTAAAAAAGATTTAACTAATAAAATCCAGACAAGCATGTGTTTAAGTCGCGAGGACGAAATTAGAAATACTGATGCGAAATTGTTAAATTATCCTTTATTTATTTTATGCAAGCATATTTTTATTTAAATGATTAAGTAATTAAATAAAACTTTAATGAAATGTTCAAAACGGGTAAGAGAGAATATAATTATTATATTTTTAATATATTGTTTTTTTTTTTTTACTTCTTGCTATTATAATTACATATCATGCTCATCATATATGCTACCATATGGTATATGAGAAATTTTCCTAAATTTGCACTGGCGTTAACTAGATAATTTTAAAGTCTGATGTCTGATTTAAAATTAGCAACATTAATTTTCTTTGTTTTAAAATCTCCGTAACAGAAATAAATTTTAATAGGAAAAGATAATGTACCTTTGAGTAATTGCTCAAAATTAGATAACCTTTTGAGCAATTATAACGTATACTTCTCTAAGAATAGAATAGTTATCAGATAATAAAGCGGTTATAACTTATGGCGTTTTTCCACCGAATTACCAACTGTAAGTTCTTTACTTATTCATAGAGGAAATATTTCTGAGCTGATGATTTGGTATAGTGCAGGACACAAACTTCAACCTAATTTTCTTTTGCTATAAGACAAATTGATTCTTACAAAGAAACTAAAGGTATTTGGCAATACTTTAATATATTTAAATACACTAATATATTTAAATATTGATAAAAAATTCCATATTGCGACAACTTTACAAGACTCCAATTTTGAAAAGCATATTAAAATTAATTTATCTGTACTCTATAGTTATTTTTCAAAACTGATTTGTTTGTTCGTAGAAAATGAATATCTTTAAAAAAAAATAAAGCAGTCAATGCGACAGATGAAGTATTTTCTTCTACATATTTTCATAAACCCAATCTTTACCTTTATAATAGAACCTAGCTGTAAATTATTTGCTTTATTATATTGAAAAATAATTTATTACCTTAAAAATAATATGTAAGTATTTTTAATAATAAATATTAATATATGAGCTCTTATTAAATCAGATTAATGTTTTTTTTTTCTGTATTGAACACTTAACAAAGAAATATATATTAAAATGAAAAGTATTATGTTGTTTTAGTTATTATAAGAATATTATTAGTGAAGATGTTAAGTAAAAAATTACAAATCGTCTAAGGCCAGATTCTAAACACAATCCATTCATAGCAAAGAATTCTTTTTTGTTATTTTTAAAGTTGTTAAAATGCTTAGGTTTCTTATTAATTACGCTGTCAATTGCTTTTAGTAAACTTGCAAAGTTATTTAAAAAGATATATGTATATACACATATATAAATCAATGTTTGCTACAAAATTCTTAAAAAATGTCTCTGTTAAACATTTAGAAAACACAAATAATAAAGAAAATAAATTTAAAAAAATAAATAAATGCCTCTGTTATTTGCATAATAATATTTAGCCCTTTTTACTTTTTTAATTTTTCAATTGTGTTTCTTATTTTTCTTTAAATATTTTCATTGCTTGGAACAGACGCGGACTTACCAGAAGCTCTGGCCTTAGACACAAGCATGCCAGAAGGATCTATAAATGAAAAAAATTCCAAAATCAATTAGTAACCAATGAACGTCGACTTTAGCTATTTGATTTTGTTTTTTTAAGGGCAGTTATATTTTTAAATGTTTAAATTAATATGTGAATTTTATAAATACAAATCTTTTAGTTTGTAAAAATATTTAAACGGAGCAAAATTTATTTGCTTAATGGCTTTAAGTTTAAACTCAGGGTTTTGATAGAAATAAAGTATTTTAATTGAAAATCAAATAGAATACGATAAATACATTTAGTTAAAAATACTGTTTCAATGTTTTTATTGCTTGCTATTTGAATAAAATATTACTAGTAATTACACGCGATGAACCGAATAATAAGTACAATGAAGTTTTTTTTTAAAACGCATGATTTTCTGTTAAAATTTTCATTTATTCACTGTAAAACACTTTAAGAAATAACATTAACATGCATACTAATTTCAGGTCAATTAAAAAAAATCTGCTCGTATATGCAAATTAAATTGTGTAGAGTTTTTGATTTTTAAATTTATAAAAAAAGTATTTAAAAAGCAAACATTGCTGAAGGGAAACTGTATTAAATTTCCAAACACGTTCTAAGAACCCACACGCTTTGGAATATTAAATATAAATATTAGCACTGGTATATGTACATAGTGCATAAATTTAAAAGTTTTAGGAAATATTATGCTGTACGGCATTTAATAACTTACTACTTAATACTAATTGGATCAGAAAGAGTATAAGAACCCTTCACGCGATTGCTGAACTCCATTGAAACATGTGTTAGAGCCTTACTAATTGCAGATACTTTTACGAAGGGAGAAAATAAACGAGTCCCTATAAGTGTATATGTAATAATGCACTTCTCCACACCCATCGCGCCGTGAATTGATAAATAAAATATCTTTCCTTTATACTACTTTCACAAGGCGAATTGCTACTACAACAGAATAACTCGCCGAGGGAGATTTTGTACATACTTGTTCTTTTGAATAAAACCAGCACAAAGAAAGAATTTGCCCCATTTCTTCCTGACACATTACATATACATACTGCATTATGTTTTAATAAATAATACAATTAAATATTTAAATTAGTTCTGCAGCAATCATTCTTTTAACTGCTTTGTTTCTTCATTGAAGCTAGTTTAAAGTCTACGAATTTTCTGATGTAATCCAATCAAAATCCATTCCATTTCTTCGAAAAAGCCTTTGGAACAACGTATACTTATTTTCGATTTTTGTACTTTGAAATGTTTGGACGTAATTCATTAAATAAATAATTAATATATTCGATATCGAAGCAAGTGTCTTGAAACCTTGGAGTCAACGAAATGACGCAAAAAGAATTTTTAACCACCGACCTACTTCCGTCTTATAAAAGTTTGGACGAAATTTTGAAACTTTTGAACACATTAAGATGTATATTTATTTTCCTGTAAACAATTTATTCTTGTGATGTGATCTGTATACATAGTAGCAGGATTTTCGTGCAATTCCTAATATGGAGTTATATCTCCCAGGGCTTTATATTTTTTCTAAAGTGATTTTTATTATCATTTTAATATTTTTAGATAAATATTTATTATTACTCTACACCAATCCTTCAATGCACCCTATTTAAATGTTGTAATCAATCTTAAAAAATCCACGCTTTAAAATGAATGTTCAAATTTTCTTTTATCTTTGTGAATTATAGGCCTTTAATAATTTAAATAAATTATTCAATATGACCTTGCAAATCTGCATATTATTTTTATTGATGGGAGTAGTCAGCCAGTTTTCTTTAATAGTTATTCTACTAGTTTTTAAACCCTTTTTAAAATTAATTAAAAAAAAAAATTGAATATATGAATAAGTGACTAAATAAAACAAAATGTTAAGATTTAATAGATAAAATATTACTTGCAATAGCTTTATTCAAATTCTGGAACATTTTGTATATTTGAATACTACTTAGACCTCATCAGGAATTCTTATTCAGGAAGATTTTGTATATTTTAATACCACTTAAACGACATCAACTGCAAAACTAAAAATCTACGTCAATAGGGATAATTTTATTTTTACAATCAGCTGCAGCTATTCAATTAAAATTGTAAAAATGTTACACTGACTATAACGCCGCCCTGTAGAAGTGCAGACTTAGATTTTAAACCGATTTATAATTTAACATGTTGACGCAGGAGCTAAAAAGAGTATATTAATAAATCACAGTGTAATGTTGCTGAGTAGAAGAAAAATGTTGATTCCTTAAATTTTGCTTTATAAAGCTTTATAAATCTATTTTTTCTTCGAAGAAGGTAATTTTTATTTTTTATATGATTTTGGAAACAATCATTTGAAATTTAATAATCTTAATAAGAAATTGAATTTGGTAAATTTATTATTTATTTCAATGAAAAAAGTCTAATTGCATAAATTATGAATGGCAATATTTTGATTTGTAGTTATTTTCGGTTAAATTGGTATCGAATCAAACTTGTAATGATATGTGATTACAAATTTTTATTTTCCTTTTAGTAATGCGGTACCAGTTTAAAATAGAGCACCAAAATATCGCTATAGAAACATATTTCAATAGTCAAGTGAATAAAAATTGGCGAATAGCTATTTTTATAATTTTCTGTAACAAAATTCCTCTAAAGAAACTTTTCTAAATGTCGTCCTTTTAACGAAAATTTAAAAAGTTTAACATCTGAGCCGCTTATTTTGAAGGTGGTATAAGTTCAAAGTGACTTAATTGTACCTTAAAAATAAAAAAAAAATCCATCTTATAATATTTTGGATTTGATACCATTTTCAAAATAAAAGACTTATTTATTGATTTCGGAACGTAGTGTTAAAATTTTGCTGAGCAAGTTAATCATGACAATAAATAAGTCTTGTGACAAAAGCAACTTATGATAAACGCTAAATAATTATATAAATGGTCAAAATATTGAGGAAACAGAAATGTAAATGCATAACCAAACCAAAGTTTGAGATCCGAAAGTAACTTAATTGTAAAATATTGAAACAATCTAACTAGAACTAGTCTAAATTTTATTTACATTTTACGAAAGATAGAAATGTGATATTTCCTTAAACCTGCTACAGAAATCAGGTGAATCATATTCTAATCGACTCCACGTGCCTAAACAAAAAGCACTTCTTTAGTACTAAAATAGGTTAAGTTTATTTAAAATTTCAAAGCTTCGTTTCAAGTAGTTTTCTAGTAAAGTCCCGCAGAAAAGCACACTATGCTTTCCGACTTCTTGAAAATCTTTCGCACGAAATTCACACATTGCGTAACGCAGGTGAATAACAACGAACAAAAGCATTAAAAGAGCACAATCGCAAGTTCTTTTAAAATTAGACACGAAAATGGCCACATTGCGACCAACGTGATTTTTGTCATATTCAAATCAAAACATTGATGGCGAAAATTCAGTTTAGCCTACAACAAGTGTGGAACTGTTGCCACCTTTTTTAGAATTCCCCCATTAGAAATTCAAATCACAAAATGAAAATATAATCAAAGTAAGGCGCACTTGTGGAAAATTTTTGCAGCAATTTAAGTTTCATCCGAAAAGTAAAGGTGCGCAGTGCTAAAGGTAAACTACGAGAAAATTGCGTAAACACTCATGACTCTGAAATATCGCCCTCTTAGCCTCTTGCAAGCTCATTCACATTATAAAAAAAAAAAAAAAAAAACAAAACCCAAATCCGCGAATGTGTGCGAGCTTTGCGTAAGAACAGAAGATTTTTCAAATCTTGATCTTTAATATTTTCTTTACACCGAAAGGAATTTTCGATGAAGTTTCTGTCTAGACGGCAAACTAACACTGCCGTAGAGCCACGAGATTGGATTTGCTCTCCCTGGCCGAGTTAGCTGACTACCGCCAGCGTAGCGGTCAACACAACTAATTTATCCATCTAAAATGAAACTTTTGACCATCAACAAAACTAACGCAGTGCGGCCTCCTCGGTGGGAAATTTTTAGAATTAGCCATCGGTCGGTCTCGCGGACTCGTTCGCTCGTCGAGGAATGTCTACAGAGAAGATAATAAATACTTGTAAATACAACAATCAGATTCAAAGGTAAGCAAAACTGAAAGTAGAGCTTCGTGTTATCGACCAGCAGAAGCAGCTCGTTCATTCCGACAGAGAAACACCTTATATTATGTTAGTTTTTTTTTGAATATTTATACAGGGAAAATAATCGTGGACCTTATCGCCGAACTCGCCGTTGCCGCCGCAGCACCAACTGCATATCTCGCGTTGGTGGGCAGCGAGCGAGAACGAGCACCGGTACCACAAAACAGCATAAAAGCTTTCCACGTCCATCTCCACATTTACTGAATGACCTCATATTTCGCGTGTAGCCAGAACCGCATTTTTTATATATTCCCCCGTCGACAGAGAGTTTTTCATTTAATTATATATTACTATTTTTTCTGACACAAACACATCTACCGGTCTCGATGTTTGCGTACCTCCACTTTTCCTCTTATCACTACAACAATCCCAGACATCTGTCCATCACCTACATTTTCTTTATCAATTTCGTGTACTTCCTGCACAAAATTTACATTAGTTGATAAAAACACTACGCTGAATAAAAAACACAGAAGTAGCTTCAATAATTAAAAATAAATGAAATTTAAACACTATTTCTAAAAATGGTTCATTCATTTCAATATAAATGTTAATTAAATGTGAATGTGCATCCAATTGCAATATGCGCTGGCATAGCGTGCTAAAAAAAGAAAAATGAAAAAAAATATATGCCTTGTCAAGCCATTTACGATTCCGTTGAGATTTTTAATCAGCGGAAAATCCCAATATGTTCTTGAGTTTTTTAAAGAGACAGACTGTCGAAATATTCAATTTATAATATTATGACTGCGTCACCTGAAATACATATTTTTCAGGATTTCCATAAAATTTAAATATAGTTCAAATTGCTTTTGTCTCAGTTTCTATCTTTAATCTTTTATTTTTCTCCTTACTATTCCTTTAAAAAAAAACATTTACTTATTGTGTTTAGCTAAGTTTTTTCTTTCACTGTTGATGTGATTTTATTATTATTATCGCTTATGTTAAGCTTAAATAAAAAATTAGATGCATGGTAAAAAAAAAACTTATTATTATTATTTATCACAATATTTATGAAATAAAAAAAAATAATTTTCTTCACCTCGCATTCCATTCTTTCAGAAAAAAATTAGAATTAGTTTAATTCAAGTTGAAGTAACTTATAAAAATTAACACATGATTTTTCAAATTAATTGACAAATTTCTTTATCTCATAATAGTGCTGAATGAATGTATAAAATAGTATATACCTATGAAATGGCAAACAAAATATAGGCAATAATTTTGCGTCTTTTTCAGTGAAATGTACAAATTGTTTTTAATAAGCTAAAATCTATACCTGAGAAGTAAGCGGCCAAATCCGAACTTTATAGGAGACGACATGATTATCCAATTCACTAAATCCGCAGCCGCAGCTATGGGAATTTCTTAATTATGGTTTTATGCTTTTGAAGAGATCATATTCCACAGAATAGTGTAAACCCGAAGTCTCCGTTACAGTGTTATTCTTCTCAAATACAGATATTGTAGTCGACATTTCAATTCAACGCAATTGGCTAAAGTAGCTGCAATATTTTAGTTTTATTCATCCTATACTCGAAATTCTATCTTAACATCACTTTTTTTAAAAGCAGCTTTAGTTAAAATTCAAAAACTCTAATTATAATAACCATAAATGCAGAACAAATCTCCAATACTCTAACCACCGTAAAATATAATTTTTTTTATATATGTCGATCGGCGCTTACTTGACGGTTGTGGTTTTATGCAGCCATTTATTAACATAAATGAAACTAAATTAAAACTTTTCTTTGCATTAGTATATTATTATGAGTAGGAGCGTAAAATAGCCTACATTATCGCTAATCTTTACTATAAAATTTCCTAATAATGGAACCGACAAATGCTATTTTTTTTTACTTCATTCAGAGCACATTTCCTTACAAAACTTGAAAAATACTATATTTTAAAATTCGTTTTTTTTGTAAAATGTAATGTTCGAAAATTCAGTATCTAAAATCACCTTCCTAACGATAGCAATTGCTGAATTACGCAGTTAGCTGATTGAATTTAACAGTTAAATTGATTATTCAGCAATTGATCTTGTTAAGCTGAATTGTGCAGTTGATTGTAAAAATCCAATTCTTGAATAGTCTTCATCTGTATGGTATTATAGTTATAAAACCTTATTATATTGTCAATACTAGCACCTTAACTATAAGGGAAATCTAAACGATTTGCCATGCTTTCAACTGTTGGCATCTCTTGAATTGTTACTTTAAACCCAAGCTTAAGGAACTACATAGCACTTAGTAATGCATAATTTTTTTGTTATGTTCACCATTTTAAGTCGGAGAATTTTTTTAAAATTCCATGTTTAGGGGAATTTAACAGCGAAATATGAATTTGTTTTGTATACCAGATCACTTACTGCTTGAACAATTGAATTAAGAAATGCATCAGATATTTTAAAAGTGCTTGCGTGGCTTTGCATTACATCTTCAATGATGTATCGTCGTGCATAATTTCCTTGATTTTCAAGTTAATTCTCCTCTTCGTTACCTTCACTACTCATCCCTGAAGCATTTTTAAAATGTTCAAAATTTATCAAACAAATCCTTAAAATGAATTTATTAAGTGTGCATTCATATCCGTCCATCAATAAAGTGCAGCATATTATAGAATTTGAACATACTCTTTGTTTCGGTGGCTCTTAATTTATTCGAAATAGATTACAATTGTGAAATCCACAGTACTCGTACATTCATTAGCAACATTTATTAAGAGAGCTGAATATAAATTAAACTAACCGCATCCGTTATTAGCTCAGTTTCATCTACGATTTTCCTGTTATGTGCGCAGAGAACTCAGCATATCCTTGCACTATGTATTGACATGAGCAATTTAAAAGTAAAAATAAAATATCGTTATAAATTAACGAAAGTAAATGAATTGGTTTACATTAATGCTTTTTCGGATTTATTTAAACGCCCGCATAATTTGAAGTACTCGGAAAAAGAAAGCGCAACGCCGTATTTTAGGGACTCATTCGCATACATTATTAGCTTAAATTAATGCATTGAATATAATGATGAAAGGTCGGAAACAATGTATTACATGGCCATAATAATTGAAGTTCGCCTGAACTGGATACGCGAACTGCAACCTAAGCCATCGCTGCTCGTGATTTTTCCATTGAAAACTATGAAAGAAACAGGGGAAAGTGGACTATTCATCTTTCAAAGGTTAAATGTTCTGAATTTCAAATTAAATTGATGAGTTCCTGTTTATCTCTATAGTAACACATTACATATGCCAGAACTCTACATGCGCTCAGCTGTAATGCGGATTTCTTACCACTTCGTAATTTACGCTTGTGATAAGCGAATCTACATCGGAATATTATTGTAGGTATTCTGGGTATTTACTTGCTGTAATAAAAATGAGGCATGTGTTGCACTGTTTTCAGATTCATTGCTTTTGATACTCTTGACAATTAGTAAACTGACGCAATTTTCACAATAAGAGAACAATAACGGCATGCGTGTAAAATTTGTGTGAATAGAAATCAATAAATTATAAATTTCCAAACCAATTATTTTATATTACTTGTGTTACATCTTTCAACACACTTATTTTTTATCGAAAATAATGTATGCAATGCTTCAAATCAGTGCTCTAATATAAATCGTATCTACATAAGTTCTTCTGTGACAATTTCTTTCAAAGTAAATGTTATCAACACTGACCTTTGTATTGTTTTGTCTGAAAATACAATTAATTCAGCCTTCTACTTCTGATTTTTTAAAGTTTTTATGAAATTATATACACACATTACATTTTTTAGAGGATATTAATATTAAGCTTCTTTACAACACTCTTTTATTTTATAATTGAACTCATCTAATAATTTCTACGTAGTCAGCCAAACGTATGATAATCAAGTATAAGTTATCTTATAATTCATGAAAGTTTACATTTTTATGTTGTTATTATATTCATAATCAACCACTTTTGTTCAGATATTATATATATGCATAATATACTTCCATTTTTATATTTATACCAAGTTGTTTAATGCTAATGACTACCATTTGATTTAATAAAAGAAAATGTCTCCGTTTTTACTTCGTTCTAAGCATATTAAGTAATTAATCACATCAACATCAACTACATCATATATACTTTTTGTAAACTTTTTAGGTATTTTTGTGTAAGCAAATCTGGTCCTTGAAATATCTGGACAATTTTCAATACAATGTAGCTATGAGGCTATTTTCAAAAACTCAGTATATGTAATGAACAATTAAGCTTAATTGCTGAATTGTGCAGTCCGCTGTCCTTTGCTTTTTAATTAATTAACAGATAATTGAATGTTTACTAAACTATGTCTACTATGAAATATATATAAAAAAGTTTATGAGAATTTTGAAAGGGCTACAGTGAAAAGATAAGCTAACTGCTAAGGACAAACTTTTACATTAATCACATTTAAAATATGTACTCTTCATGTAAACACATTTTAACGTGAGGCGAAGAACTAGTGATTTTTGAAGCCGTAGCAGTGCAGCATGTCTGGATTTATTTCAATGAAAAATTCAATGCTATAGAGGTGCTGATGGTGCGATTTAAAAGAAAACATCATGATTTTTGTTTTGTTTTTCGTTTAATTGATTAGTAATAGGATTATAAATTTATCAGTAAGGACAAACCTGAATTTTCTCACGTTAGTCGTTACCTTTTAAATTCGCTGTAACCTTTTAATTAATGACTTGTGAAGAAATGTATAAAAACATTAGTTATATGTTAACTTTTAATACACACATTTTCATTGGTTTTTCATCTTTAAAACATGTAACTTTCAAGATTTACTAAAAATCTCTGGCGTATAGCTTTATAAAGTTTAAGGCTTAAGGTAGTATTAATTGGATAATTTCAATAATTTTTATGAAACTATTTAATTAAGATTGCATACTGCCAATATGTAAAACCATAATACAAATAAACAATTTATATCAAAAATAAAAGTTGAAATTAGATCTTTTTAGTTACTATGTCACATTTTAACAAAACATACAGCAATAATATAGGTCGCAACTCGAATCATATAGAGGTTTTCAACGCATCCAATCTCAATCAATCGTATACTACACTTAGCTTTGCCAATGATATTACTTAATAATATGCAGCGCTGTGCGGCGGTGACAGACAGCTTTTTTAGAGTACGAAATTAACAAAATGTTATTGTTGGTAATGTATGGCAGCACTCGGTTTCCTTCCTTTGCCGCTTGCAATCAATGGCCGATTCCACTGAAAGAATTTGGTAATAACAAAAGCCAGCCAGCCGAGAAAGTTCGAGTTCAAAGCAAGCAGCTTCATGCTAACTAAGCTAAAAATCGGCCCGTACTGCTTCTGCTAGCGGAGCTGCGCCCGCTACTGCTGTCCCCCAAACCCATAGCAAAGAGCGTCCAAGAAAAGTTCTCCACGTGACCTTAATTGCTCTAACCTTTTCGACACCCATTCCACCATCAGTCTTCAGTCACTTTTCAGTAATAATGTGAAATTTTTCCTTGATAAGAAAATTTCTTGCTATTGAATTAGAGAAATACCAGTCGTACGTTACTGAAGAGCAGGAGAGAAAAAAAAAAGTTTAAAGGCAATCAAGGCGGCGAAACGTCACAAATAAGTTCGCCATTAAATACTTTTGGGAACACACTACTACCAGACAGCGCCGACCTGTCTCTTTGTGTGCACAGATGCACAACTACCCTGGAAAACGATCATCGATTCGACGTCGTGTGTTGTTGAAGGGTTTTTGCAAAAACTGCTCTCTATCGTATTTGTACTAAATAAAATCGGAATTCTATGATAAGCTGGTGGGCTGGCCGAGAGGTGCTCAACGGACAAGGGCCCCGGTGTGAGCCTTTTATACTGCTGTATGTGCAACCGCATTGCAAAAATTCGTAAAACCCTATCAACGTGTAAAAGCTCCTCAAATTTGCCTGCTGATGATGGCGAAGAGCAACCGTTTCATTTTGTGTGGCCCTGTTTAGCAAGGACGGACATTTTTCTTGGTTTTTTCTTTTCTTCTACACGGTGGTAGCTAGCTCGTAGAGCTTATGAAACGTGCACACCGCTGCGAATACGCTGGTGGATAAAAATCGTGTGGAACACAAGTTCATGATCCTAAAATTCTACACCCATTCACGTGAACGCATACATCTGTCCCGTTTCTTGGGTAAGAAAATCTGTTGTATTAGTGTACGTGTGACCTACACAATCACTGGTAGATGTACGTATATAGGCATAACATAATGACTGTCTCGAATACAGCTGCCATCGCACAATATTTTTCCATACCGTTTCGCCTGAGAAAATTCTCGGCATAAAGCCTGGGGCTGCGGTGGAAGAAAAAATAAGGGGGAGAGGGTGTTCTTAGTACTGAGAGTAACTATTGCTTAAGGAAAAACTAAAAGGTTTACGAATTGCGAAAATTAATTGTTCCATACCTCTGAGACCGACTCTTCATCCGACTCAGACAAATCGGTGACACGGGGCTGGAGCTCCGAAAATGTGTCCGTATCGGAACGAGTGGGACTTGATGCCGTGCTGGTCAGCTTGCAGCTATTCACCAAGTGCTGCAGGGCTGTTTGATTCGGCAGGGAGTTAACAATTGCCGCTGTTGCCGCCGTCGAAGTAGCTGATGACGCTGAAGAAGACGACGACGATGAAGACGGCGAAGCTGTGGATGATGATGACTGCTGCTGTGAGTTGCCTGCAGTTGCTGTTGCAGCAGCAGCAGCCGCGACCGCTGCCAGTTGCTGATGCTGACGTAATGCTGTGGTGGCGAGGTTACCATTTATAGCCTTCGAAGAGCCGCTCTTCGTGTTATTACTCGGATTTGTCGCAGAACCAGCCGCAGCGGATGCAGATGAGGAACCAGGATTCATCATCGTATTATTCGACTTAGCTGCTGTCGACATATTTTTGCCATTTGCATTACTACCACCAGTACTGCCAACACTATTGCTACTATTATTGCTATTACTAATATTTATATGACCGACACCACCACTACTAACACTATTACAATTCTTAAGCTTTGTATTCTTTGACGTTCCTGCCGGTGTATTTGATGTTACTGGCGTATTGGAGCTAGCACACATATGTATATCGGTTTTTTTATCAGATTCATTATTCATTTTCTTTTTTCTCTTCCCCCTAACTTTTCCAATTTTTGCTTATTTTTTATTCCCTTCGCAGATGTATTCCAATTAAAATCCAGTGATTCTTCGAATTCGACTTCGACGCCTCCAAAATGTGACTTTTTAATCTTCCTCACAAACACATAAAACATAAAAATTTTCATCTAAAAGAATTCCCTTTAATGACTTTTTCTCTTCTTGCAACTTTCTGCGAAAATTCCACTCAACAACCGTTCATCCAACTCAATATCGATCTATTTGCAATTAGTAATCTGTAACATAACCGATTATCACGGAGCTAGTTCTAAGCACTATTTATATTTTTTTATATTTAATAAGAAAATTATAGTCCGTCACTTGGTCGAGTTGGGATCGCCATCATGTCTTCCGGATGCTCTCAACTGCGACATCAGTGTTAAATATTCGAATCAATTTTCGAAAGGTATTGCACGAAAATTTGATCTAATTTTCTTGCAGTGCGACACTAGCGACACCTAATTTTCACATTTTTTTTATCGAAATGGCCGACACTTTGAAAACCGGCTAATTTTAATGTAATAAATATATGCCATAGAATTGCGATAAATGATTGAAAATTATAATAATTTTAACATTTCTTTTAATTTACTCGGCAATGTGCGAATAAAAAACAAATAAAACTAATAAGGCCCCGTTCACATCTATTCGACAATTTGCTTTGCTAGGCATGTGCAATGTAAGTTTTCTTGCTTTATTCGGTCTACAAATGAACAATTAATTTATAAATAAGGATGGGTAGGATGGTAGAGCCAAAGATTCCTAAGACGCCATTCCAGGACAGTGGCTAGTCCGTTTGAATGGTCTAAAATAAAAATTTCATTCTTGGTTTGGCTATGATGCACTAATTCGAGGTTGTGGATTCGATTCCCATTTTAAAACTCTCGTTAAAAATTACAAAATAACACTGAAAGTTGGCACGTAAGATTAGTTCCCGAGTAAACGAGAAAAAGAAGAAAACAATTTGAGAAATAAATTCTAAATTGTAAAAAAAAAAAATCCATCCTTCATCTACTTTTTTACCATTTCTGACTTTTTAAAATTCTAATTTAGTGATGATTCAAACAATTTTACACCGATATATTGTTCAAGAATAGACGCTATATGTAGAGGAATTTATTTTATTAAATGTAGAAGATATAATTAAAAATAAACAAGATTTAGATTTGCGGCTTAATATTCGATAGCAAAATATGCACATAGGATTGAATTCTTTTAAGCTGAGTTCTGTCAACAGTATCAATAATGTCTCCATAAAAATATATTCGAACCTATCTTTACTGTTTAAAAAGTGTGAAGTTTGAAAAATTTAAATTGGAGTTATAGGTATAGAATTTATCAAGGACTGTAAGAAAATTTCATCTAAAATTCTTTTGCTTACTTTAAAGATAAAATAACATTTCTTCCTCTACATTAGCTGTGACGTTGCAACGTCCTGATATAAGAAAATGTTAAATTTCACTTAATCTAGATGGAAATCCCGAGAAAAAGTATAGATAACTAAAATATTTAATCCAAAGAACTCTCATATATACAAAAAATGTACTGCACCCAGCTGCTTTCATGAACTCAGACCTACATTTAGCTGAAATTGAATTCTTTAGTAAGTAACAGAACCTTTATGATTCTTATGCCTGTTATTCAATGCAAAAACCAATCAACCAATTTGTTGAATCACCTGCAATGCCTGTTCTCCAAGTAAAGTAAAATTTAACCAAAATTTCCTCATCACGTTCCGTTTTCTTGTTCACAACACCTTTATCGCTTGTGTTTTTTCATGTGTGCATTTTATAAAGCTCAATGCCTGTTATCCAGCACAGTGACAAACCAACCAAATCACCTAATTCCGTTTCATTTTATTGTTCGCTACATCTTCTCCCTCGCCTTTGTGTTTTGACCAACAATGCCAATGGTCAGCTCATGTACACGATTTCCTAAGTGGACGGTGCGATTTTTGTTCCCTATCAGGCAATTACAGCTCGTAAAATGATGTCAAATTAACGTTCTATAATAAGAACTAATTTCTTTAACACTAGGTTTACCAAGGTGTCATTTTGACCCCTCTGAGAAAACTTTTCATTAATTTTCTTCAAATTTTTGCCGTATTTTTTGAAAATATTTTAATTAATTCTTATTTATATTAATAATACATATAAGCGCAAATCTAATATTTCCTGTCTTCTACTTCCAGAGATAAGTACATAGTATACCTATTTTTACCAAAGGGGTCATTTTGACCCTTCGAGTTAATTTTATTATATCTGGCAGCTCAATTTATTTGGTGACTTTCTTTTATTCAACAGGCTATGCAAAGAAAAAAATAATGAAAGGTGAAATAAGAAGCTCATTTTTTTTGATAATCACTCAGCAAATTATTGAGCACATCAGATTATGTACAGAAGTAGAGGCTTCGCGAGTTTTAGGAACGGAATGGAAGCTTACGAAAGAAGAATTTTGTGCATTTTTAGCAATTGTGTATGCACGGGGTGCATACGAAACCAAAAATTTGACGATATCATATCTTTGGTCTAAAAAATGGGGACCTCCTTTTTTAGACAAACCCTGAGTAAAAACAAATTTACAAAAATTTTACGCTTCATCAGCTTTGATAAAAAATGTGAACGGAGTCAACGACTTCAAAATGATAAATTTGCTCTAATATCAAAAGTTTGGCGCGATTTTATTGAAAACAGCCAAAAGGGCTTCATACCAGTAAAAGATATAACTATCAATGAACAATTATTCCCGACAAAAGCTCATTGTAGATTTACACAATATATGCCTAATAAACCAAACAAATTTGGCATGAAATTTTGGCTGGCATCGGATGTAGCTACAAAATATGTACGTCATAAACGGGTTTCCCTTACCTAGGCAAGGATGAAGTAAGGCCATCATCGATACCTCTTGGTGAACTCGTAGTGATGAAATTAATTGAACCATAAGTCAATTTATATTTTTTCCAATTAAATACCCAAAAAGGTCATTTTGACCCCTTTGGTAGAAATACCAACTCATGGTAAACCTAGTGTTAATACAGAACAATTTATGATAATTTCCGTGCGACATAGTCTGGTTTCTTCGTCTCTTGCGCATTAAGCCATCCTGGCACGATACAAGAGTCCATTTATTCCTTTATGTCCTTTATTTAACTTTATAATAAAAACAATTTAATTAAATCATTTTAAAATTGTATGCACAACTTACCGATTTTTGTATGCTTTTACACATAACAAAATACTGCACTCAAAATACGAATCAAACATTTTAAAATAGTAACCAAATCAATCGCCATAGAAAAGGTAAAGAAGTGAATAAACAATTCCTGGCAGCTTTTAAATTTGGTGGGCTAATTACACAAATTTGGCATTTAAAAGATTGCTTTTATTTCGAAATTATTTAATTAAAACACATTATTTGTTTAATCAATCATATTTATTAATAATATGTACCTAGTTTTGCCATAAATTCTGTCACACAATTTCTAATGCGCGCTTTCTCAGAAATTAGCCTGGAATTGTACCGTTATGTTTCATTTTGTAACAAATGAACTATACGGCGTAATATTCCGATCAGTTTGGTGACAGTCTTTGACGCGTAATCATGGAGTGGGGAGTAAAAGAAAATCGTATCGCTGTAATAGCACTCCATAAGTGTGGAAAAAATGCTTCTGAAATTTTGAATTTGTTGAAACCGTTAAAAATAACAAAAAGATTCATTTATCGTGCCATAGAACGATTTAATGAGACCTTAGGCATAGATGATAGAGCAAGGACAGGTCGTCCACGTACCGTTAGAACAGTCAGTACCATCAAAACTGTCCGAGAGCGTATCCGTAGAAATCCACTTCGCAAACAAAACATTTTGTCGAGGGAGTTGGAAATCTCCACAAGATCGATGAGTAGACTCATTCGAGATGATCTTCATATGAAGGCTTATCGTCGGTCAACAGCCCACATGTTGACTTCACGGTTAAAGGAAATAAGATTGGAAAGATGCAAGAGTCTCTTGCTTTGGAACGCAACCAATGGTCATGAGAACATCCTCTTTACCGACGAAAAAATTTTTACTGTGCAAGTTTTTAATAAACAAAATGATAAGGTTTATGCAACATCATCAGAAGAAGCTAAAAAATGGTTCCCAGGGTGCAACGAGGCCATCATCCAGCTTCTGTAATGGTTTGGTGGGGTGTATCCCATAAAGGTGTCACAACACTTCATTTTTGCGAAAAGGGTGTCAAAACCGGTGCGGCGGTTTATCAAACCAACGTGCTGGAAGGTGTTGTGAAACCTTTATCGCAAACTCTCTTCGGTGGACAACATTGGGTCTTCCAGCAAGACTCTGCTGCTGCTCACAAAGCAAAAAGCACACAGGAGTGGCTTCGCAACAACATTCCTGATTTTATTGCACAAGAAGATTGGCCATCCGAGAGCCCAGATTTAAATCCGCTGGATTATGCATTATGGACAGAGTTAGAGAACAACGCCTGTAGAACTCCCCACCGCAAATTGGACAGTCTGAAAAAATCGTTGGTGAAAGCAGCAAATGAAATGTCGTTGAATACCGTGCGTGCCGCTATAGACCAGTGGCCACAACGTTTAAAAGCTTGTATAAAAGCTAATGGAGGTCATTTTGAGTAAAGATTTTATTAATTAATTAACAGTATCTTATTAAAATAAATTTCGTTGGAATAAACATATTATCTTTTATTGTTTAGATTTTATGCTTCTTTAAAGTTGTGACAGAATTTATGGCACGACTAGGTATATATTACGTTTTCACAACTTAAAATATATCAATTACAAATTCTGCAAAATCGGAAGGTGCCGGGGCCCGACGGGCTCCAAGCAGAGGTGTTAAAGGCGTTGACGGCGAGCCATCTAGGGCTCTTGGTGGTGGCCATACAATGCCTACCTGAAAGCGGGAATCTTTCCCTCCCGCTGGAAAACAGCTAGGCTTGTGCTGATCAGCAAGGGCAAGGGACCCGTAGGGTCCCCCGCGTCGTACAGGCCACTGTGGATGCTGGTCACTGCCGGCAAACTCCTGGAGAAGTTCCTAAAGCTTCGCCTCCATGCAGCTGTTGTGGCCGCTGGAGACCTTTCGATAGCAAATATGGCTTTCGGAAAGGGAGGTCGACGCTACATGCTATTCAGGAGGTGGTCGACGCGGCGAGAGAGCGGGAACCGTTATTCCCGCTCGGTGTGCCTACTGGTCTGAACGTGCGGAACGCCTTTAAATCGGTGAGGTGGGGGGACGCGCTTAATACATTAGAATGCGACTTCAGGGTTTCCCAGTATCTGTTGCGGATGATGGGGGATTACCTGAAGGACCGCACCTTCACCTACAAGGCGGAGGCTAGCCCGGAAACGAAGGTCCTGTCGGCGGGACGGCCATTGTCCATTCTGGGTCCCGACATATGGAACTATACATATGATGGGATCCTTCGTATGGAGATGTCGGAAGGGTCTTTCCTGGTTGGGTATGCCGACGACATCGCGGCGGTTATTACCGTCAGAGATGTCGCAGCAGCTCAAATGTGGCCCAACCAGGTGATGCGCCGGGATTGGAGTTGGCGCTAGCCAAGACCGAGATCGTCCTTCTGACGAAGAAGTGCATCCCTCTTCTGAGGGAGATGCGGGTGGGAGACATGTCGGTCCAGACGAAGCCCGCGATCAGGTACCTAGGGGTGCGCCTCTATTGTAGGCTCACCTTTTGGGACGAGGTCCGGAGCAGGGCGGACAAGGCGGCTGCGGTGACGGCGGCGCTAAGCAGGGTCATGCCCAACATTGGTGAACCCAGATCCTGTAAACGGCGTCTGTTGCTCCGCACCACTGAGGCCGTCATTCTCTACGGGGTAGAAGTCTGGGGCGGCGCGCTACGGTGGGAGAAGTACCGCAGGCGCTTGCTTTCGGTACAGCGACGTGCGGCCCTCCGCATCGCGAGCTCCTATCGCACGGTCTCGGAACCGGCGATGTTGGTAGTTAGGGTCATAACGATTAACCTCTAGGCCTAGGGAGAGACAGTCTGTCCACCAGAAGAAGCCTGTTCTGGGGTGGGACACCCAACGGGTCGTGCGGGTCAGGACCTTGGCGTCCTGGCAGGAAAGGTGGGACGGGGAGTCGCGGGGCTCTCCACACATTCTTCGAATGTGCTCGTTGGCGGGCGGAGAGAGACGAGGTGAAGTGGGTGACTGGCAGCATAACCCCTGATAATATAGTCGCGGTTATGCTGCGGGAGAGGGATTTATGGCGAAGGGTCGCCCTTTTCGTTAAAGGGATCCTTCGCCAGAGAGAAGAGGACACCAACAGGGAGCGCCTAGAAATAGAATTAAATTGTCTGATTCTGATTCGGATAATGATCAGCGCAATCTTAGTGATACTAAATGAAGATACCATTGACGAAATTTTACAAGAATTGGTAATTGATGAAGAAAAAAGAACTGATGATACCGAGAAAAATACAATTCAATTTGGTGAATGGAATGAATTTAGTGGTCGACAGAAGTCATTTTCTTTTCCCGAGACGGGCGGCCTCATTAGGCAATTACCTAGTGATATCAATCCATATAATATGTTTAAGCTGTTCGTTGATGACGAAGTAATAGTCTTACTTGTATCAGAAATAAATGGATACGCGGAACAAAAGTTAAATAAATCTGACCTAACACCCTGTTCACGGATGCATAAGTGGACACCCACTAATCCCGAAGATATAAAAAATTCTTGGGACTGATTTTATATCTGGAATTTGTAAAAGTAAACCATATTGCTAACTATTGGTCGAAAAGCCCACAGTATAATTTTCAATTACCGGGTACTATAATGTCACGAAACAGAATCGAGTTACTATTGAGTAATTTTCATTTTGCCGATAATGTGTCTATTGCCCTTAACGATCGGCTTGGAAAAGTATTTCTACTTTTCGACAAACTGGAGAGAAAGTATCAAAAAACGTTGATTCCATGGTGCGGAAGGCTCATCTTCAAACAATATACACCAAATAAAGCGCACAAATCAAATTACTTAAATTACGCTCAAGCATGTATATCCCATACATGGGCGATGAAAATTTACTGTGGTAAATTAGCTGATGGTGTTAGAGAAACGGGATTGGAACATAATGTATGTCTTCAGCTTGCGGAGGAACTATTCAAGGACGAACATTATACATTGATAATTTTTACATGAGTTAGCGATATCTTGCCTGAACCGCAAGACCCATATATTTGGAACACTTAGGATTAACAAAAAATTCTTCTCAAAAGATATTCTTCATTGTAAACTAAGAAAAGGGGAGATGGTATCCAAAGATGATAACGGGATTGTCGTACTCAAATGGAGAGATACACGGGACGTGAGAATTTTATCAACAGAATACGCATGGTACCAAGTACAAAAAAGAAATCGTAACATTGGTGCCGTTTCTCCAAGCCAATAGCATCTGTAACATTGAAACCACTAGTTGTGGATATAATGCAGAAAAGTGTGATATAGATTATTCTGACCAAATGGTTTCTTATGACACAACAATTAGAAAAGGAATCAAATGGTACCGAAAACTTGGTATTCAATTCTTTTTTGGGAATTTCTGTTGTAAACGCTTTGACGGTTTACAAAATTGCAACAAAGAAGAATGTTGTGTGAAGATTTAGAGAGTTATAAGCTGCAAAGTTATTAGGGTTGACTGAAAATACAACAAATCCTTGTCTTCGTCGGAGTCAGCATAATATCGCCATTCGGAAATTTTTTAATAAACCATTTTCATATTACTTTTAAAACAAATTAATAGTTTTATTACTTCCTGTGAAATATATTTTTAAATACGATACGAAGATCCTTCGCAAGTAGTCAAATAAGCGTCACTCAAATACGAGTGACGCGGCCCGATCAGAAACTTTGCTGTTAACCGAATATGGGCGACACGGCAGTCAACGTGTAATTAATGGATTTATCCTAGTCAGAACTTTCAGTTGCGCTGGTACTAAAATAAGTGTTGGGGCATGTTATGTTTACTTTAAATTTTTAGAATCGATTTTCCCTTTGATGAATAAATGGAATTTAGATGGGTACGAACATCGAGGAGACTAAAGCGCTCAATGTAATAGACGCATGCTAATTCGAGATATTGATCCCCATCTAGCACTTCCGCAGGACGTGCAATATTCTTTATATTTTGCAGATGAAATTCCACATAAAATTTTGGCGGGGTAATTATAAATTTGCCACTGTGTAATCCTAGATTTAAAAGTATTATTAATAAATTTGATTAATTGAACAATTATTCTGTTTTAATTAAACAATTTGCATATAAAAGTAAACTTTTAAATTTAGGATCACATAGCATCAAATTTGTGTAATTAGCCCACCAGCCAGGAATTGTTTATTTACTTGACTGAATGTGAAGAACAAAATTTTTAATATATTTGCTATGCAAACTATTTTAAAACTTTTGATTTGGTATTTGGAGTGCAGTATTTTGTTACGTGTAAAGGTATACGAAAATTGGTAAATTTCTAAAATGTGTATGCAATTGATTAAATTGTTTTTATTAAAGAGTTAAATAAAGGACATAAATGAAGAAATTGACTCTATCGTACCAGGACGCCTTAATACGCAAGAGGCAGAGAAACCAGGCTGTGTCGCACGGAAATTTTCATAAATTCTTCTGTATAAAGAAAATTAGCGCTTACTAGATAGTTCAGCAGAGAATTGTCAGAGAATATCTATACCGGCAATTCAGTCCACTGACATATCCCTGGCATTATAGAACGTTAGTTTTAAGTCATTTCATTTGTCACTACCTGAGAGTGTCCATTTATATATTGAAACTGGTGCAAGTCAAAAATGTTATAGGAACGAGTTTACTTTAAAAGAATATAGAAAAATCTTCTTTGACTTTGGACTTGCACCACTTAAAATAAACGGTTTATATATAGTCCAACTGAATCAAAATTATAAGTCCTAAAAAAATATTCATAAAAATTATTTAATTTAACAGCAGTCGTCACAACAAAGTCGGATAAATTGGCCAAGTAGCACTAAACAAAGTGCTCGATGTTAAATTCCACAACAGAACAGGGATGAGTAAGTTCAAAGGCCTGCAGCACGCTTGGGTGTAGCACACCGATTTTGCCGATTTGTATATTTTTATAAGTTACTTTAGCGCACCTTCCAGCAAAATAAGCACAATCTGAAACAAGCCTTTCAAAGCACTGCAGAACAAAATATACAAAAATTTTATTTACCATCTGTAGCCTCCAAGTAATATCCCTCCCCCTTCGTCCAGGGGACTTCTAAAAGTTGCATAACTCTGTCCAAGAGCCCATGAACGATCTCAAAACCTGCCGATTTGTTGCAATTCACAGCACATACTCTGCGTTCGTTGCGAGCTCCAACTTCTAGTCGAAAAAAAAGGAAATTCTTAGCTACTTATTCTTTAGATTTAAGGTTTCTTAAAAAGATACCTGTGTTTTCATCAACAACTACAACGTCGGTTATTTCAAACAACTTTATTGGAAAGGGCATTTTCTTGTTAGCTGCGAGAGTTTTTAAGAGTCCAGGAATTAGGGAAGTCCTCACAACTTGGAATTCTAAAGTTTTCGGATTCGATATGTGGGCAGCAGGTATTTGCTCAATTGTTTTGTTAAATTTGGTAGATAAATCATCCTTTGAACAGAGCGTAAAAGTCAATGCTTCAGTAAACCCCGCCTGTGCCACAGACTCCCTCAATTGTTCAGTCAATTTGTTAAGCGGAAACTGCTTTGCGATATGCATAAAAGCAGGGAGAGTCTTTTTTATCTTATTGTACCCATAGGCAATTGCCACGTCTTCGAAGACATCGCAGGCGTGGATAACATCATGCCTTGTGGGAGGAATCTCAACTATTAAATCATCTTTCCCCTCAGTTTTTGTACTTAAGTACATTTTTGTTAACATTTCTGCGATGTGATCCGTTTTTTCATCGATTCCAATATAAGCATTGGCCGTTTTTGCGGAAATCTTTTCGATTCGGTACTCTAATTCAGGAAAGGTGGAAATCTTACCATCAGGCGCTATCACAGTACAGGGTTCAACTGTGAATTTCTCTTCACAGTGTGAGGAAAACATGCACACCAAGGTATCGAGGACAATTTTAGCTTTTGTAAGATCCGTGGCTGTACATTCAATGAATACATTTTTCGTGTTAACGCTTATCTTCGTGTGATCACCATTAATAACTGGAGGAAGTGATAAAACTACTCCATTTGAGTCATAAATTACAGGATACACTGGAAATTCTCGAATTATAGGAAGGTACTGCTTCAATTGGGCATGAATCTAAAAAAAAAAATACTCCGTGTGGACTTAGATATATTGTTAACCTGTTCAATCAGGGAAAACTCACCGAGTAAAATTCCATCAGTTCCACAGCATTCATCTCTTTATCTTGGTTGAGTGGCTTAAAACGAATATCTTTAGGAGGTTTTGCATCGTACACAAAGGGGCCCTTAATAGTATCTAAGTCGTGAGTCCCAATGGCGACTAGAGAACGTTTTCGGCAGATATTTTGGTGCAATTTGTCCTAAAAGAATCAGATTTACCTCTAAACAATTTACAACTATTGGGCTTATTACCTGCAAATCAATGAAGCTGTTGTATGAATCCTTAGTAAAAGTGATGTTTTTTAAAACAGCAGCAACTGCGAAAGGACGGATACGAGCAGTTTCAGGCAAGATTTTCAAAATTTGCCGTGAACTCATTCCACCTTTTGGCTCAACACATTTAAACCTCGGCGGGCTTATTCTGAAAGGCGATTAAATTTGATGCTAACTTTACACTAATTAAATTATATACAACCCACTTTCCTTGGAACACTAGCAGTCCAGTTACCAGGCCTTCGAGGCACAGGAGGTCGTATCTGTTCGCGGGGATGTCGATCCGGTAGATTACCTCCTCGGATGCATCTTTTGCTAATGCAACGTCGCCTTGTTCTTTGGTCAGCATTTGCTTCTCTGAAGTCTTTTACGCAGTATTTAATTAAAAAAAAAAAAACTCTTTTACAAATTATTATTTGCTTACAACTTCATCCAATTCCAGCCCGAAGGCAAAGCATAGAGTTTGAAATTCATCGTCCGCTAAAATTTTATATTTCCGTTGATTTGCATCTATTTAAGTTTTTTAAAATACTTACTGTACTTCTTGCCTAGAGCATCGAACAGTAGGTCCCTTTTTACTCCAATCGTTGGCATTATTACTTATGTTCCGGTGAAATTTAATACGAATAACCAAATAACTTAATTCCAAGCAGGATGGACACGAAAGCTGTCAACTGACAGCTGCATTTCTCACGTGTAAAATATCATTTAAATGTCCAGGAAAATTTGCTTTTATAAAGAAATGATAGATGGCTAGTGTGCATAGTTTAGGGCGGAAAAATTAAATTTAAGGAAAATGGTCTTCTGATTTTGGCATTTGAAGTAACGACGAAAATGAAAATTATTAGAACATTCGTCGACGTGTGCAGTTTTTTAATGTTTATGGGTTAATATATGGTAATGAGGGATGTTTTTTAATGAACAGGTAACACATATACAGAAATTCTGTAAATTATGTAAATTTTATGTAATATTGGTATTTTATTGTTGGAAAATGTCTTTTTAACACGTTGAATGCCGTGGAGATTACTCAAAAACACCAGTGATGGGTCTCTTTATCAAATATTGCTCCTTGTACACAATTCAGAATATAACTATTGAAAAGAAACAAAACTGCGTCATATTACTTATACAAATGTAGCTATTTTACAAAATATTTCAATTTTAGATTTCGATAAATAGAATTTAATGGTTTGAAAAACAATTTTTTTTATTTTTTGATTTATTATTATTTTCGTGAAGAAAGTTTGCAGCATAAATGTAAATTTTTCAGAGTTTAATATTTTTGGAGTTATTTTTACAGCTTCACCCAAAGATCGTCTAAGTACGAGATGTGACCCTCTCTATGCAAGTCGAAAGCTCGACACTCTCATATGCAATTTCTAAAACTGTTTGTGTAACATTTTCCCATTAGGTTAAGCAGCAAAAAACAACTGCTTCCCATGCCTTATCTAGATTCCAATAAGGGTGAAAGAGATAAGAATAGGCAAATATTTTCATCTACAGGCACTTACAGTGTGGGCAATAATGTGCAGCGTTTTTTTTTTATTACGCATTTTTAAAGGAAGGCCAAAGTTTCAGGCAGAGATCATGAAATACTAAATGGGACACTCGTGACGTGTTCCTTTATCTTTTTTCGATCTTGGTCCAGTTAACCACCGGCCTTGCAGATTTTGCTAAAAGTGGATAGTAATAAAGGGTTCACGCGTGAGAGAAAGACAAAAATTTAGGGGGAGGCGGAACGAAAATTGAAATCACATTTCACCACCCAGAGCAGCGCACACGTTCGAATACTTTGGCTCGCCTTTAAAAATGTACAGTGAAAAAATGTAAACAGCCCGCATCCGTATATATGCTCTGAGTGTGCTACCTTCTTGTTCCCCATTCTCAATTCAGGATTTCCCTATGCTGGTACATTGCCGAAGTCGATAAAAAAAGAAAAACGTCACAAGTGTTACATCTTGTATTTAGATGACCTGTGGCTAATCTCCCGGCTGAGTATCAATTATCACTTCACTCTTTGACGGAGAGTGATTATTTTCGGAAAATGTTCAATATTCTTGGCGGGAAGGTGAGATGAGAATTATAAAAGAAAACCTAGTAAAATATATAAGATCTTTTAGGAAAATATTACATTTTGAATTTAATTTTATATGCGTAGATGAAAAGTTATCGTTTATATAAATAACTTTAAAATTAGTAAACCATTAATAGAAGTATTAAGAAACTTTTGGGCTTAATATAATCAATTTGTATATGCTGCTGTAAAGATAATTTAAATAGTTATATTTAATATAGCTATTTTTTAACTGGAGCTCATGATAACTCATTACACCCTCTAAAGAAGGAACCAGGAAAATTCAAGTCTTTGTAGTTGATTATGTAAAACGAAATTACATATGGTATATATAATACATTAACAACATAAAATTTATTTCTGCGGTCGTCATTCTATTGTTTATTATCTCATCAATTTTGACAAATTTACTTCAGACTAAAATGATATCTTTAAAGATTATAAATATTATTTGCTTTGTAGAATTAACGAAAAACCCAAAGTTAAAAGATTGTTAACTTTTAGAAGTCGATTAATGATATTAGGCTGATCGAGTTAAAATGAAGAATATTTTAAAGAATCACTGGTTTTGGAATTTAACAAATTTTGAAACAGTATAAGCTTTCTCTCCCATTTATTGGCCTGAAATAGAAAGGTCCAAAATTTGAAAATTATTGATATTTATACGGTGTTGGTGAACCTAAAAAAATAAAAGGCAACAAATATTCAAAAACAGTTCAATAAATCCATTCGCTATAACAATTTCGGTTTTGTACTTGGCTATAATATTTTTGAGATGTTAGATTACATTTTATGGAAAAAAGTATTTCTACCCTTAATGACAAGTAAAACTGCTGTTACTGCTATAAAATACTATGGTAGTAGTGTGGCCCGTGCTGCTGCAGGATGATCTCTCAATTTCCATAATTACCACCCTGGTTAAATGATTGTAATATCTCAATTGCCTAAGCAGGTCGAGGAGCTTGATCGTGCTGTAATTTAGGGAGCAGAGTATCGTGCTAAATCAAACTTGCACCCTTATGCCGAGGGCGCGCTAACCCCGAAGATTGATAGTCGATAATTAAAGGGGAGAGAAAGGATTATCGTGCGCGGAATGACCCACCTCCTGGTATTTGTTTATGCGCATCTCTTTGATTAATCGATAGATTCCCCCGCATCAAACAATCCCCAGACGATGCCGCGGCGGCGTAATTGCTTTATTTTAATTGACTCTGGGCGATCGTTGTTGAAATTTTTATTGAGCCCTTGTATGTTTTGCGGGGCACTTTGTTTTTTAAAGAAAAGGGTGTAAAGGGTTAGATCGACAGAGGTTACTCGATTGTCTTACCTGGGGTACATCGTCCAGAGATTTTGATCTCTGCGTATCTGGTCGGTGGTATTTCAAGTGGTCAAGCCACTAGCTCGGGGGATGTGGAGGGTCGACATTGTGCCCTGGAATAAGTATAAAGTGTCGTCGTAAATTTTTCAAATTATTTTCAGCATTTGCATTCAAAGCCGTCAGAAGGGCATGTGCCACCGGGGCAGGTGTAGTCCCGTGACAAGTTTGTGAGCATTTGTATCCTGGGAAGACCCTTCGACCGGTTCTTCATTGATGCGCTGGTTCTCGGCTTGCTCTTGATCATCGATAACCACCCTAAATTAAAGGTGGCCGTTTGAGACGACATCCGAAATTAGGTGCCTTTCGCATGTCCCGGGGAATAAATCAGGAACGAGGAGACATGTTTCATCGTTTCACAAGATGTTGTAACATTTTAACGACGCGGATCTATGAGAATGAGATGAGTCAGTTACGCAAGTAACCATAGGTTGCTCGCGGAAATCGGTAAGGGTCAGGGAATTGTACATTTATTACTCGGCCAGTCGCCCAAATTACAGGTTGCGTTTAATTTTTCGATTCTCAGAGGAAATCAGGAATTACACTCGAATTCCCCGCGGATTACCTTAGGATCGGTTGGCCCGAAAGAGCGCGTAACTACCGCAATTTTCGTATCACTCTGTCACTGCACAGGACCGGAGTGCAATACCGGCGCTATGCAAAACAATTTGATATGCGGGGTAATCGCGTAGTAATTAGCCTTCAAAGTTCCCTTTCGGTCGCGGCGTTCCCATATGCTCGACGAGACTATGCCCTTCTATTTGCGCCCCAATCCGCGAGGATATCGCATTTAATTTTGCAGTGAATGGCCGAGTGGGGTAGCAAAATTATCTGCCAGTTCTCTGTAGCGATATTTTTTTTATTTGCCCTCGGCCAACAAATTTAAGCTTCGCTAAAGGCTCTGTTTGTTTGTGACAATGACCTGTTTACTTATTTAGATCTCGTGATCCATTAATTGCTTTCCTGGCTCTTCAGTTTTCCACACAAATTCGTTTCTCAAATGAATGATGAACAATTTTATTGTTTAAAAATGCAGATGTATTTTTATATTGTGCCGAGCTTTGTCATACTCGCTTAAATTGCTTGTTGCATTTTCGAGTGTGTATGAACATAAATAACTTATTAGAGATGCACAGAGAATACGTTCCTAAAAAATGAATGATATTATAGTGCTTTAAAAATACGTATTAGTAATTTCTCAAATCAAAAGCTCCAAATATTCGTTATACTATTGAAAAGTTTCATTACTTTAAAGAAAAGAATGTTAAAAAAGTATCCAAAAATTTACAAACATTAGGAGTAAGTCGAAGTAAGTTTTACTTGTTTTAAGCGTAAGTATTGTCTGTTTTTTAAATATTATTAGCTATTTACTTATTTTCCAAAATTTGATATGAAAACTGTATACACATTTTATATACTACGACACTGCAAATTAATTAATGCAAAATCGAAAGGTTTAAGTTTAATAAACAATTTAACTGAAATAAAGACGCTAGGTTTTCTTATTGTGGCTTTAAAAAAACAAGTTACAAACAAACTGTAGACGTTTTTTTAGAGATATTCCAAATATTTTATTAATAGAGAATAGAATTCTTCCAGAATTAACACATTATTGACCGTGGTATTTGTGGAGATACTGTGGGTATTATTTCCTCTAAGGCATGTTTCCTTATTTAACCGCTTCACTACTGTTAGAATTGTCACAAATTGTGTAATTGTAATACCCACTGGTTAACGATGTTTGTTATTCTCAGATGTTTTCTAGAGCAAATAGCAAAACTTTCTTTCAGAATAAAAGGTAACGTGATGAAGAATGCTTTGTGGAAGAGAAAAGGGTATAAGCAAAGTTTATGCGAGGTATTGCTCGTGAATTAAATAGATCTGACGCAGTAGTGCATAATTACTTTAGAAATTTTGAACAATATGGCAATAAAAGACATCCTCGACGACGTGAAATTTTAACAGAGAGAGATAAAAGAAGGATTGTCAACATTGCTTCGATTTCCGTTAAAAGTTGCAATAACATTAAAAAGGAATGCAAATTACCGGCTTCCAAAACAACAATTTGGAGAGCATTACAAACTAGTGGTAAAATTGTTAGACAAAAAATGCAAAACGTGGTGCCGACGTTTAAAAGAACAACACAAGACCACCAGGTTGGAATTTGCAAGAAATAACATGACCCGAGATTGGAAAACAGTAAGTGAGAGATACAAATATTTTATTATTTTGTTCTATGAGATGCTTATTATTATTATTGGAGTGGGCGAGAGGTGTAGCCTCGAGCGCTCAGACATTTTGTCCATTGCACTCATTGACCCATTGTGTTCGTGGAGTAGAATACCATGGTTATCGTGGGATTCGAATCCACAGCCTCTAGGACGGTAGGCCAGCGCGTTAACAACTGATCTACCGTAGATGCTTAATATCGAAAAGAAAAAATAGCGTTCAAAAAACATGATGTGTTTGCTTGTAGGTAGTGTTTAGCGACGAAAAGAAATTTAACCTGGACGGTCCTGACGGGTTTAATTCCTATTAGAGAAAATTGTAAAAGGAACCGAGAAATACCTTAATCGAGACGCTACCTTTTATTCTGAAAGAAAGTTTTACTATTTACTCTCGAAAACATATGAGAATAACCAGCACCGTTAATAAATATCAGTGGTACTCAAAGATTTTTGTTTTAATACAGCAAATCTTATAAAATGGGAGTGCGTTTATAATTTTGAAACGCACTTTGTGTTTATTAAAGGACGTCAAATGACCCTACTTTTAAATTGTATTGACTCTTGATTCAACGAAAGATTTTATTTTCGTTGATCTCAACTCATTTTACATGCCCAAATGATTGCCAAAAATCGAAATTTGTGCACAAAACTTTCAAATTTTATTATTTTTCAAAATCAATCATGTGCTATTACTAGCTAGTACTTTTGACGAAAGCGCATCCACAATTAGGTCTCATCTGGTCATTTCTAAATATTTTTCAACGAAAAATCTATGAAATATTGTTCAAATGTTACTTTTTCGAATGCCATAGGTTAAAATAAAATAATTTATTTAGTTTGTTTAAAAAGAATATAATAAAAAATTAATTATTTTTGAGACTTAGCAAGAAATTGCAAGGAGACTGAAAAGCAATGGAAAACAGACGGACAATTTTCGAATATTGGATTTAGCAAAAAACTGCAAAGATATAGAAAAGTGACCGAAATCAATTTTTTAAATATTGGACTTAGTAAGAAAATGCAAAGCGACGGAAATCAGACGGAAAAATGTTTGCGTTAATTAATCCTTGTATTCAGGTAATCTTACCTGTAGTAATCCGAATCAAGGATGTATTTATACATTATTCGCGTAGCCTATTTAATTTAATATTCGCAAACTATTTGTAACAAACTCACATTTAATGTAATTATTAGTTCTCCAAAACTTGAAAACCATAAAGGCGCAAACTTTTGAGAAAATCTCATGAAGAAAGAAATATTTTAATTCCGGAAATATTTATTAACATTTCCTAAAAACCTCATTTCGTTATTAAATGCGGAATTAATAAAATTAAGGAACAATAACATTTTGAAACAAATAATGGAAAACCAAAATTTACCTTATGACATTTTCATCTCCCTAAAATGTTAAAATTTGCAAGATTTTAAGAAATTCATATGGCAATCTTTAGGATCTAATACAATTAGAAGATATTGTGAGAATCTCAATCAAAATTTATTGTAATAAATTCATTCTGCTGTCCTAGGAATTTTATTCAGCATTATTCAGCAGCCGTTAAAATTGACAAATTTACGCCATAACACTTAGTGATTTTATTGAATAGGAATGGGAAAAGTACCTATAACTTAAATTTGTTTATTATGTTCAACTGTTGGCTTGTTTAGATCATTTAGAAAATAATTAAAATATGATACGTGAAACATCAAATGAAATAGCGCAACCAAATGGAAACAGTTTCAAATCACTTTTTTTAAAGTTCAAGATTTTGGGAAAATCCAAACATTGATGAAGAATTGAAATAAAACACATTGCCTTGTTTGTTCTTTCTAAAGAGTTATCATGCATCTCCCTGCATAATTTTATCACAAATTATATTGAATGCTTCACAAAGTCTCAGAAATTGATGCTATCATATTTCTCTCTTTACAATGATTACTGAAGTCTTAGAATTGAAGCTATCGTAATTATCGCTACTTACAATGATTAGATATGAATGAAAATAGTTATTTCTATTGAGTTCTAGAAAGTTTTTTTTTATTTATTTAATGCAGCTTATTATTTAATTATTCTGTCCTGTCCACCTGCCTCTGATCATTATCGATCGCTGGGTAATCAGATTTCTACAATTTTTATGAAAATTTCAATTACAAGAACAAGTTAAACAAAAAATGTCTCAACATCTGTCCGTGCGCGTTTGCCACCCATAAGAAAATCAGAAAATGAAATCATCAATAGTCAAAAAAGTCGTGTATATTGAGGCAGCTTGCTGTTATAAATTTCGGACCACATATCAAGAGACTTTTTGTGCGAATTTAATATTTTTTTCTTGCTCTGTGACGTATTGGACTCACGAGACACCTTGCGCCAATTAGCCAACACTTCATTAGGCGCAGACCACACAAACGGGTACCTCTTTGGAGCCCCCGAAAAAAATATTAAAACAAGTCTTCGAGGAACGCAACCGGAAGCTTATTCGCTTGTGTCTTCTAACTTCCGAAGCACGACAAAAGCAAACGAATAAAAAAGTGACGAAGCACGAAACACACTTTTTATATATTAAAAAGGGGTAAACAGGTGAGATAAGATTAACATGGGGAATTTTGTCTAGCTGTCCTCTCAAAGATTGCTTTTGCTAAGAAAACAAGCTGATAAAATGGGTCCAAAGGAATATTTTTGTTTGCACTATCAGAAATTGTTTTTTATAAGTCCATAAGAGTCCAAATTTGAAAGAATGTTTATTTTTAGAATTGTTGAATATTTTCGTTATGTAAAAAGAACTTGTTTATTTATCAACAACATCTTAACATAATAAGAAAAATTACTTCCTCTTCTACAAACTCTTCTCTTCTTGAAACAGAATCTTCATGAATTTGAAATTCATGAGGGAACGACCCTAAATTTTTCATACTTTCCAAATAATTCGGAACTACCTGATACAAAAGGTGCTTGATGGGATTATCCTGATTATCTAATTTTGTGGTTTTATTGACAAAGGCATTGAGCAGCGCCTCTGGTTAATTTACCAATTACTTACTATTGTAAGTTTTGTGAGAGTCGAATTTTATTGAATTCAAAAGCAAATATAATCGTAAAGGACTGAGACGACCTAATTACACAGGAAACAGCGGAAGAGGTTCTTATTAGATTGTAATTTTGTTCAACAAAGAGATTCGATGCGATCGATAGTGAATTCGTTCAATTAATCGTTTTACGCTCCTGAAAATATTTTTTTCTTCCACATGAGTGGGCTACGCATGCCTTCCGGAGATTGTAAGACGAGATATTTCGTCCGTGTCGACAACCGAAACTCACCTGCTGTGACAAAGGCTCGAGGATCTGCGGTGCGTCGCAGGTAAATAACAGATCCTAGGAAGATGTATTACCTGAAGGTATGTTCCTTTTTTACCTTTGTCAACATGACTTTTGTGGTGTGGTTGACATCAACAAAACGGCCGAAAGGACACTGGCCACTGATTGTGGGATAAGATAATTTTATCGACTTTTAATTTCGATATTTTTGATGTATGTATATTTCGCTTGAGAAATTTGATATATTTTTACGAAGATTGAATGTTGCAAACCCTTTTCGGTTAGGTGAGGACACGATTTTTATTGTATGCATTATGACTGATGAGAAGTTGTCGATCCTTTCGCATTGTTTTATATTTTTTCTTACGTCCTATTTCAAGAAGTTTTCTGAAATTCGAGGATTGTATGATTAAATGATATTTGTAAGAATGATCCATAATATGAAGGACGATATTATTATTGACAGCAATAGAATTATTCGAATGATTACATAGTAACATGTTTGGCAATTTTAAAAATTCAAATGCAGTTTGGGAAGTATGTTTGGATGGATTTGGGTGGAACAACAAATGTTAATGTTACTGTTTTCTTACATAGCTCTTGTTTTGTTTTGCAAAACATTTAGAACAAAATATGTATTTGTATTTTTGATCAGTAGTTTTTTAAAAAGAAATTAGTGTTAAGAAACGAAACTAAAAATTAAGTGAGGAATACCAAAATATAAAGAATTGATTAATATTTTACTAGCAACTTTAAGAACTATTCTGGAAATCTAAAAATTTTCTTTTTAAATAAAACAGAAATGAGCAATTGCAACATATTACATTTGAGGTATCTTCAACAATTTTGATACATCTGAACGTTTCTACATTTGGGACCAAAAATAACGAAAAAGTGTTTGAATTCCTTAATTTAAAGATGTTTCCGCATTTTTATTTGAAACAACTCTCCAAAAATTTTTGAAATAAACGAATTAAAGACATAAATCTCATTTACAATTTGCCGGTTATAAGCAGAAATGGCAAATCAAAGTAATACAAGATAATACATTTTCGTTTCATTTCAGGATTCGTGTAGAATTACTTGTGGAAAGTTGTTGGACTCATCTTTAATTTTCACAAAAACATTGTTGGAATGCAGAGAATATTGTGGAGTAAATTTCGTGGGAAGACTGAATAATCAATTTATGCGCTGCAGCTTTTATTTTATTATTTCAATTGGTTTTGTTGGACGCTTGTTATAATAAGGAAAAAATTATTACGAATTTAGAACTAAACAATTTTAGCGGAAGAAAGATTGTACATATAGTTTAGCTTAGCCAATTATAAAGGATTATGCCAAAGGTAAACTTTTAAAGTTAATTTTAAAATTGTAACCGCAGAAATGACAGCAAATGAGCTTCACCATTTTTTATTGAAACAATTTGAAACCCATTAAAATTGAATTGACATCGTATGAATGAATGAGGTACTAATACTAAAACTCCACTCTTCGCAAAATTCAAGCCCAGTAATTTTACTTTGATAAGATTATTATCATTTGAATTGAAATAATTAATTGTTATTATTTTAAATGTATAACTTTTACTGAATGCGTGAAATGTAAGAGATATATTTGCTGGACGATATTTGGTATGGCGATGTCTACTTAATAGATTTTATGGGTCGAAAGAGTTGACCTTATTTAAAACAATTTTCTACCTGTTCAACACCTGGCTTACATTCTCTCTAAGATTAAAAATTTGCTTAGTCGAAGTGTAGGAGGGCTAAACTGAGTGACAGCACTCGTGGTGCTCCTCATGCCAGGGGTAATTACCCCATTATTTATTCCCCTCGTCGACTCGTGCTCATGACCATAGCCACGTTTTTTTGTTGATCCAATTGCGGTGGGCTCTTCAACTGGTTTAACAACGTAAACCATGCCTGATTGAAGTAACACGTGCTCCGTGGTCACGCTTAAAAAACAAGTCCTCTGAGCAAGTTGTTCCTTTCCTTGATTAATTTCTCCCAACAATTATTATCCCTTTTATTTACCTCTTTTTTATGGGGCACCACCAAAACCGAAAGGTATCATCCTTAGTGGATTTAAATCAGTTCTTTGCAAAATTTTTAGTGCATATTTTAAATTATGATCTTAAAATTAGCAGGCAATTTCTAAGGCTCAGACGAGATTATATTTGTTTTACAGATTAGCACCGTCGGCGGAAGGCAGACAGCCGAACGATTATCAGGCGACTTTTTGGTTTTCGTCGGCGAAAGATTCTTTGAGGAAGTTTTCAAAAAGGATACCGGTCATTACAGAGCAGCACAATTTTGCGGTGTTATAATCCGATACCGGAAGTTTGTTGCCAACAGCTTCCTCTTGCTCTAATTTTAACAGGATCACAGATAATTGTATCTGAGAAAATCTAGAGAAGGTGTGAAAATTACTGAGGGAAAATAATTATACACATTATTATCTGCAAATCAAAGAAATGCCGAAACAATTACATGACTAGGTGATTAGAGAAAAATTGCATTTTAATGATTCTTGTTAGTGCGGTTTTTTCTTGAAATAATTTATTATTTTTTTAAAATGAAATCCTTGGCATTTTAAAAAATTCGAATAAAGAGAAAAAACAGTATTTCCGTGTTAGATGGAAAGTATTTCATATACTCGTATCTAAATAGGCAAAATATTTGCACTACTCCAATTGGTTACTAGCTTATTAATCTAAAGATCAGATCGATTCATTTTCAAAATTCATCATGGACAAGGAACTTTTTAATAATATTGTAAAGAAAAAAAAAATTAAATCGAAAACAAAAGATAACATGTCTTGAGTGTGGTTTTGTTTTTAAAGTTCAAGTTTGATAACATTCAGGTATATTCGCTATAAAATAAGAATTACTACCGCCTCTGCTCAGTTTAATTTGTTGAGTCTAAAAGTGTAGATTTTGCAAGATGAAAGTATTTTTAGTTATATCCGTTTTAATAGTGATTGTAAGATTGAAGTTATTCTCTGTTTTGGTTATAATATGAAATGTATTTTTTTTTTAATATTCAAGAGTACTGCTCACCACGGTGGTCCTTCGCCGAAGGAGTTCCAAGAGGCTCGCCAAGAATGCTTCAAAATTGTTCAAGTCCCGGCAGATATTCAGAAAGAAATAAAGAAATTCGAGTATTCAAATACAGAAGTTGTTCATCGTTATTTAAGGTGTGCTATTACAAAACTTGGATTATGGAATGATAGCACTGGATTCATTATGGAAAAGGTGTTAGATGTTTTGGAAGAAAATCATCCTGACAATGTTCTTCGGAATAAAATTAAAACATGTTTTGATCAAAATCAACAGCAATCGGATAAGAATATCTGGGCTTACAAAGAATTTATTTGTTTTGCACGCGTTGGCATTCTTGGGCCGATCAAAGGAAAATTCTAAAATGAAATGAGCTTTTCGAAAGAATGATTCAAAAATGTATTTATTGTAAATATCATGAATTTGAATGCAAATATTAAGTTTTCTTATTTGATTAGCTTTTCTAAAAAAGTTGCAGTGTGAAAAGGACCGAATCTTAAATAACTTCTTATCTTTCGCTATTTTATGAATAAACATTTTACTAAAAGCAAAGGGTTGAACTTTTAAACACAATTACATGTATCCAATAATTTCGATACAAAATAGGGTCTATAAATATACTCGTTTTTCTTGAAGTAATACTTCTCAAATTAGTCGCTGTTTTAGTATTACTTTTATATTTGAAAAATTTTAAAATCGGATGATTTACTTTGCTATGGTTACTATTTAGAAATAGTATTATTTTATATTACTTATATTTGAACATATTAGAAACTTTAAATGTGCAGGCGTAAATTTAAGAACTTTATCTTAAGATGTTTTAATATTGAAAAAATGAAGTTTTCTGCTTGTGTACATTATTGGAATATTAAAAATTTAATTTAAATGGCAGGAGATTTAACCATCGAGTAAACAAATATATAAATATAAATAAATAAATCGGGAAAGAAACAAGATATTGTTATCATGAGTGCGATTTTGTTTTCGAACAAAAAACAACAGATTTTGATAAAAACTGACATTCGCTATAAAATTAAAAATGCCCTTTTCCTCTGTTCAGTATAATTTATTGAGTCTAAATAACTATGCCTTTTGAAAGATGAATTTGCTTCTAGTCATCTCCATTCTAGTAGTGCTTGTAAGATAGAAATTGTTATTGATTGTTAAAATATATTACTTTTGTGTTCATATTCAAAAGTGTACTGTTCACCACAACAGTCCGTCACTGTAGGAATTCCAAAAGAGTTGTTAGGAATGTTTTGATAGTCTCCATGTCCCGGAAGATTTTTGGGAGCAAATAAGAACTTATGAATATGTTAATGTAGAAATAGTTCATCGTTATGTGAGGTGTTTTGCTGCCAAACTAGGGTTATTGGACGATAACAAAGGATTTGATAAGGAGGTTTTCTTAGATATTGCAGAAGAAAAACATCCTGACGAGGAAATTCGCGAGCAAATTGAAAAATGTGAACAATCTACAAAATTCCGATTTAAACGCTTGGGCGTACAGACAACATCTTTGTTTTGTACGCCTTTTCAGCCAATTAATGCAAAATTCCATTAACATTCACTGTGGCCAAAATTTTAGAATCTATTAAAAGTACGCAAGAGTATCAACATCTGATTGGAAGCTCATTTTTTATTGTAGAATATTTTCCTGATGCTTACCATATTGAAAATATAAATTAGGCCGTCCGAAAGCAGATATAATAATAAATATAATAAATATAAAACATTTAAAAAATATAGTATGTATAGATTCATATTTCTGAGAATACATAAATACTCAATTTCTATACAAGGACTGCTAAGAGCTCATTTTGATTTTATACGATTTAAGGGTTATTTTAGCATACCAACAGAAAGGAGTTTTCATATAAAAAAGTTTAAGTTTAGAAAATATCACATAGTATCACAGGTGGGACATCAACCTAGAAAATAAATGCAGTTAAAAAAATAAATGCAATAAGGCTTAGACAATTTTCGAAAACTAAATAAACATCCTAATGACAAATGTTTTTTAAAATCAATTTGTTTTACTAAATTGTATGCCTTCTAATTGAATTATATGTAATTTAATTGGTTAAAATTGTAGAAAGATCAACCTATATATGTATATATATATTAACATACATATACTCGTCTGTAAGACGGAACTGAAATACTGCGCGAGATGTCATAAACTTTTCCTCTTTGATGTTAAACCTAAAAACGACAACAGCTTACCATTTACCCAGAATAATATGATTTTGATAAGTAATTACGAAAAGGACACGATCAGCGGGGACCACGAACTTCGTTTCCTTTATTCAGCTCTTTGAGACCTTGTCTGGCTTGCAGATGACGGCTGAAACAGGTGGTCCCGGAACTCATCTGAAAGCATTTCATTTATGTGAATATCAAGAAATAAGAGAAAACCTGAAAACCCCGCAATCAAATGCTAAAAAAATATATCGAAAGCGCAAAAAGGGCAGTCCGATAGATGCATCTCAGGAAATTCAAGTAGTGAAGGGTTCAGTCTTTTAATTATAGTCAAAGAGGAAAGAAAACAACATCCGGAAGGATCTGTGATCACAAAAAAGTTACTACTTCCACTTTTCCAGCTTCTTACCACTTGTGATGATTTTGTGGAATTGATGGCGATCCTCAAGATCCCCTTTTTTCAGTTGTTTTTTTCCTAATTCTTGGAAATTGAGAGTTTGAATAACCTTCGACATATTAAAATGATTCGCCTTGAAACCCCTGAATATTTACAGCAGTTTTTTTTTTTAAATTAAATAAAGTTTATGCCGTCTTAAAGCAAAAAAATCAAATATTTTCTTTTATATACGACTCCTTGAATATGCCACATTTCACAAGTTTACCTTTGCGAATGTCTATTGATAAAAAACGAAACGAGGAGTGCTCTTAAAATGTGTAAACAAATACGAATAGACGCTAAGAATATGCAATAAAAGATCTTTTTGTTATAGCTCGTCGTAAAACAATTTAAGAAATCACTTGTGTAGCCCTTAAATACAATTGGTTATAAAAAGGTTGAGGTTTTCCAAAGAACCACTTCGGCTTTGAAATGTGCCAAAACAATTAGAGCCGAACAACACGTTCTTATGTGTAAAGGACTCTTTACGCGATCAGGAGCCGAGCATTTGTAACACTGACCTGCATGCGTTATCCTTTTACTAAAACCTTTAAAGTATAAAATTGGTTGCAATAGTTTCTTTTGTTACAATCACTCAGTTCAAAGATACATCACTGATGTTGGTGCGCTTGAAAACTGAGTTTACACTCGTTAGAAGTGTTATTTTGATTTTGTTTGTTATGGTTTCATAAATTATAGAGTAAAATACAGAAAAAATGGTATCATCAGTAAATAATTATAAAACAAAAATGGCATAGATACCAGAATAGAAATGTTTGTTGGGTCAAAACTATTATAACTTTTAAATGTAAATTGGCAAATCGGTCATAAATGGAGATATATAGGGAAGGATTGGACAATATGGGGTAGTTAAGGATCAAAGTAAATAGTTTAATAAACATATTTATTTGTAATACTATCTTTGCTATACAGTTTTACAAACTGACATAACACTAGGAATATTAAACAATTCATTTGTTCAGTCAGAAAATTAATATATGTAAAAATTGTGATTCTACCCCATCTTGACCGATAGGCCAAATTATATTTTTGCAAGTTTTGATATTTGATGACTATAACACATTTTAATATTAATTTATTACATAAAAATACGAACAACTACAAAATGCTTGAAATACTCTTTTTAAATTAATGTTTTTCATAAATAATTTTATTAGGTACAATATATACAGAATGAAAACATCAAAAACTTGAAAAAGTCTAAAAGCAGTTGTTGCAGATTAATTACATTTTATAAGAAATTAAAGAAGAAGTTTTATTGAAGCTCTTTAAAAACTAGAAGAAATTTTCAAACATGATCAAAATTAATTTTCCCACTCTTTAAGCGCGTTTTTCTCGAACAAAGCATTCAATCACCATATAGAATTTATTGTGATATTAAAATTTTTTTTAGACCGATAAAATTAAAGCAGTGCTTTGTACCTGATTTTTATAAAATTCCTTGATCCACAATTAAAAGCAAATTTTCATATGTGACTCCTAAAGTAGGCATTATGAAGAGTTTAATAAAAGTCGATTTCATACTGTAAATGAGCTAAAGTAAATGTTTATACAATTGTTCCCTTTACTAATAATTGTATTATCCTTTCTAACAAATCGCCTAAGTGTGTTTCGTTTTTTTTTGTTTGTTACATTTGCTCAACTTTAATTTCATTTAAAACATATTAAATGTTCAGGGTATTGGTTTGGAAAACATATGAAACATTCACTAATTCAATTTGACCAGTATAGAGCGCGTTATATGTATTTCAAAGAGTGAGATTATCAATTTGACATGTGTAATGCTAAATATATACAAAAAACTAAAATATATTTCAGTAAGCTCCGATGCCACTAATATTACACATATTTTCAGTTAAAAAGTTCTTTCGGAGCATATAAAAATAAAAAAGCATACTCGAATATAAGTAAAGTTATAGCAAAAAAATCGTTACTAAATTTTGTGTTAGGATAATCTCCCCCATCTGCGGTGTTTCATTTGTCGGAGGAGATAAAGTGGTTGATCTGTGAATTATGTTATCAACATCGTCTCGAACTGAATGGGGTACCCTATACCCCGTCTAGCTATATTTATCATAATAATTTTTCATATTTCCTTTTCGATATAATTTTTACCATTTCCATTCTATGTAGCTTCTTGAAAAAAACTGAAAAATTGAGGGATTTGATTCTTTTAACCATCATCAAGAGAATTAGGGATCTAAGGCACTCAATCATGAGGTATCAATGAATGATACCTAGGCTAAGGCATTGGAAGCTGTGTTCCAAGAATATATTTTATGAGAAATAATCTCCTACTGATCGGTAGCAAAATCTCATCCATTTCGCAAGCGACGGGATATCTTTGTTTTTTGAACAATGTGAATTGAAAAATGGTTCGGAACAGCGGTTCCGTCCCTATTAATTGCTGCAATTACGCCTTGACCCAATTACTTCTGCATTTGGAAAACACTGAAATGAATTTAAAACCCTAATGCGTTGAGGTTCATCAAAAAACTAAAATTCTTAAAAATCTTGATGATGAAGCAATAAAAAACGACAAATTCTTTAATCGCAAAGGATATAGTACCACTGAGTAACATATTCAATCAGAGCACAATAATTCCCATAATTTCATCGGAGTGTGATCGGATATTTGTGGGAAAATTAAAACTGGCCCTTGGGGCAAATTTTTAATTAGATTCGAGTCTCAGTTGGGGAACATATGAACATATGATATTAGTCCTATCCTTGTGGAGGTGCACAGTAAGCACCCCTCGATTTTAATAATTGTTAACGGCAGAGAGGTTCAAACAAGTGCGGTCAATATTGACTTTGGAAAATCAATTAAAAAAAAAAAAAAACTGAATGGAATATACGCCCTCTGTAAAAAAGCCCTTCGGTGCCGTTCATTGTGGGGGTAATTGCTTCATGTCATCTTTTTGTGGCATTTATTGAGCTCGATTAAATTGGCGCTTGATACTCGCTTCATTTAAAGCCGATATAGGTAAACATCGGTCTTATACAAGCTTTGATACGATGGCTTTGATTTAGTTTCAATTTTTAAAATCTTGTTTAGCAAAATTTGAAATTGATATTTATTTAAAAAATATACATCTCATACTCGTGTGTTTAAACTTATTGTAATTTTAGCAAGTAATTAAACAATAATGTAAAAAATAATTTAAAATAGTACGAAACGCAATCATCACCGAACTAAAAACTCTACGATTTGAAAATTATTGTACTTAACTTTTGTTTTGAATTTCACGCAATTTCAGTGAAGGTCTGAACAGGGATGTACCAATCGATTCCACATGATCTCCTAATCAACCTAAAATCGATCTTCCGCCCCTAAAATAGCAAACGAAAATTTTCTGTTTCATGCAGAAGGTGAACACAGAAAACGCTTTATAAGTTTTTTGAGAGGCATCGTACGATTTTGATTGATATTTATTGTGAATTTGGGGTTTTGTATTGGATTTTAGATTTTTCTGGTATTTTGGCTTATTTTTTGGATTTTAATTTTTCTTCTGGATTTTTGTTTTATTGAATATGGCGCTTTCAGAACTGCGTTGACATTCTGCTGATTTATGACAAAGACTATAATGCAGGTGAAGCTCAACGAGTACTTTCCTGATATTCGATGTGGTAAAAAACAGTATACGAAACACGGGAGGGAAGTAAGACATCCTAAATCGCGTGCTTGTCTGTAATCTTTCTCACAGTTTGATATGTCTTATTTCCTTTCCTAGATTAACATGTGTAGTATACAACAACAATTACAGTTTGATATAATTTCACTACTTTTATAGTAAATAATTAAATGATCAACTTAATAATTGCAAATTTACTATAAAATTTATTACGATATATCGTACTTATTTTCTAAAATTTTCGTATCTATATTCATGAACTGAGAGCATGACGATAAGCTAAGAAACTTGGCCCCAAATTTGGGTAAAAAACAACATAGTAAGCCTTTTTTCAAATGCAGAACTATTTATTTTATTGCTATGAAAGAAATTAACACCAATTTGTTTCAATATTACACACAGAGCGCAATATTTTTGTTGCAATAATGCATTATCTAGAGCCTAAACTATAACGTATGTATAAAAAATTAAAATACTAAACAAATGCGCTTACAGTTAAAAATAAACTTTTTCAAACTATCAAAATATTGTCTATTGAGACCGCTTTTATTCTATTTCCCGCCTAGTCACTTCTACGTCATGGGTAATAGAGGCCATCAATGGTCTAATAAAGACGTTAAAAGCGCTCGATAATGTAATGCCGAGGAATTGGTTCTTCTTAATTTAGAAGTTTACCAACTGAACAAAAGCAAGATTATACACAAAAGAACATCTAGATCCTAAGCGGCTATCCTTTCCATGCACCGCGCAAACAACAATATTATTAGAGTGAAGATACAATTCCGACATATTTGCTCAAAACAATATCACCTGTGGATTCAGTACGAAGGTTGCCTGAAAAGTTTCCGACCGTCATTTTTTCATCAAATTTATTTATAGAAAAACTAATTTTTTCGACTTTTGATTTGTGTCTCAAAATAACCCTCATTTTCGGTAATCACTTCTTTATTTGAGCCAAATTTCTTTCCCTGGATTATCTTTTTGTGGTCTTTAAAAATCCAGTAGTCGCTGGAGGTTTAGATTTGAAGAGTAGGGTGGGTGCAATTCGAAATGTAATTCAGTCATTTTATCCATCATTTTCAGCGACTTGTAACACAGTGCATGGATTTGGGGAAACAGCACATTTTGTTTGCATGTGAGACCGTTTTTTCTTGATACTTAATCGATCTAATAACGACATGTAATATTCTTTATTGACTATTCTCAATATTCAATATTCGCTATTAATTTTCTCAAGATAGGCGATGAATAAAATACCATGCGCGTCCCAAAATAAGGATGCCATAACTTTGCCCAGTCGACTTTTGCGTTTTTGGTCGCTTTGGCTGCTGTTCACTCAATTGACGAAATTTGTTTATTCAGGTGTGTAGTAGTGGATCCATGTTATTTCACTTGAACAGCTTCAAACAGTGCACGAATCTTAACTTTACGGTCTTCCAAATCTATTTTATGGACAAGCAGTTCAACCCGCTATTTGTGGATTTTCGCCTTGACAAACGTTGAGATGTGAGACAGAGCATTGCCTTTGTGCAAATGTTGTGATTTTTCCGCAATTTCTGCCTTCAGCATGTCAAGTAATGATGCGTAGTATGCTCCTGTAATAGTTTTTATTTTTTGAAGATAATCGATTAAGATAGCTCCATCCACTTTACACCAAAAAATAGTCGCCATCACATTCTGAGTCGAAGGAGCAGCCTTTGCCGTTCTTTGAGCCAACTCCCCCTTCGCTGTTCACGGTTTTGATTTTATTTTTGTTTCTGGAGTGTAATGGTGTACCTAAGATACATCTACAGTAATTAATCGGCGCAAAATCTTTAATTTATTGCGTCTAAACTGCCTTAACAGAGCGTTGGAAATGTTCATTCGAACACGTTTTTGGTCCAAAGTGAATAAACGAGGCACTCAACGTGCGAGCAACTTTTCTCATGCTTAAATCTTGATTCAATATGTGACAAACACGTTATTTGGACATATTCATAGCCTTTGTTATCGCTCTAATTTGACGGTCGTCTAGCACCATTTAGTGAAATTGAGCAATGTATCTTCAGTGGTCGCACTCCAGGGGCGTCCAAAAGTCCCGAACGTTTAAATTCATCTGCTCGAAATTTTACGGTGGTAAAAGCTGGTGCAGAGTCTCCATACATAGTGTCCAACTGGTCTTTTACTGCGCGTGTAATATGGCTGAAATTTTGGTAAATATAATACATTTCAAAACATGTGTAAATACATTCCCCAACTTTTGTTTATGAGTGCCAACTTTATGTTGAGGTCGGAAACTTTTCAGACAACCCTCATAAAGCAGTACACGAACAGAAATAAATGAATGGTATTGTAAATGTAAAGGGCTGCTGTGCCTTCATAGCCGCAGTAATATGGCATTTATCATATAAATTGCACCAAGTTACTGACTATATTGGTTTTATTCACGATGCAGCTAAGTATAAAATAGTAATTGTGGATGGTCTGATAAGTCCGATGTAACCTACATAGGTTAAGTTTAAAACAAAATTCGATTACTTAGCCAATATTTTTGCAGATTTATAACGTAAATCGAATATTTTTAAGGGAATTTACATTTTCATTTTCATTATTATCGTGAGTAGTAAATAAAAGGATTTCCGATTAAAACATTGAGTTTTTTTTACATGTAGGTCTTGGACTTTCGAAATATAATAAAATAAGTTTATTTTCTAGGAGCCGACTTTCTTAACTTATCGTTACCCGTCCTTTTCATAATATTCAAATACTAAGAAAAGCAAGTTTATGTTGTTAATAACTAATAATTACTTAATATTCTAAAAAGGTTCGAATAGTACAACACATAGTGGAATCTAAGTTCATAATTGATAACAATAATGTTGTGGAAGTCAATATACCTGAAAAATGATCATTTGAAAACAGTCGCTATCGCGTAGATGCTGCCTAAATTTCACTGTTGACTGTATGATGTTAATGCTGTTATACAACCCTAAAACAATGTTAGCCGAAAGGATTTATCCCGGGTGGTCTTTAATATCCTTCGGTACAACTTCAGCAGACATGGAGCTCGCATCTCGCCGATTTCTTGCGGGATGGCTGAGACCACACCAGCATCAAAAAATATTTTCGAAAGAATAAAGTCAAATCTTACCGACGGACAGGGCAACAACGGCAATGACAACAACGAGCTATAAAATAAACGGAGAAGCGATGAAGCCACCAACAAAATATTTGAGAAAATTTGTACCTTCTCAGTGAAAATTTGATACGCAGCGTGCATATAAAATTCGTCATTGCGCTTAGGTCCTCCGGGTCCCAGCTTCAGTTCAGCCGTCTTAAACACTTCGGGAATGAGTTAACGAGCGTCCTCAAAGTCTTAAGTTACACATGGGGTTGTTTCTTTACGCTGCACTCACTCGCTGTCCTCCGTTTTTTTTTTTTTGGAAATTTTTTTAAACAAACTTTTAGTTGTTCGTTTTTGCGACATTTACAGCAGCCTCGTCGTTTTTCACCGTCTCTGCCGAATGATCGGTTAATCCCAAAATGAGAACTAAAGAAGTCGAGTTAAATGCCATTTAAAAGTAATTTTGATATCGCCTTTCAGCCCAAGCGACGCAACCAAAAAGGGCGCTTCATCTTCGTAATTGAAGGGGAAATCAGATCAATTACGACTTCTGGGTAAGTTGCCGCATTTTATTACTCGTGTTGCGGTGTCCGATAATGAATTTATAACTCTGTAAAATTGTCGATTATCGAATCATTAACAGAGGAAAAGTTATGATGGAATTGGCTTCACTTCCGCGCAGTAGCAAATACTTGTAAAATTACTTTATCGCAACGTGCATGCGTGCATACGTAATTTAGAATTTATCTACCCTTATTCCATATCCTATTATTTTTTTATGATGAACATAATAAACACTGTAGATCTTACCTAGTTTTAAAATGTTGCCTGAAGTATTGAAATTTTACAACAATGCCTACCCTGAATCCCATGTATATTGAAGTTTTGTTGCTTCTGATTTTTAGTAAGGCAAGATGCGATATTAATATTATATCCAGTGTAAAAATACAGATGATATTGATTCTAAAGTAATGTAATTTAATTACGTTAAGTCTCTTTACCCCAAAAGAATTGAAGAATATTTTGTACTACCGAGACTCCGATTTTTTCGCAAAACTCAGGTTTAGAGCATAAAGTCTTTATTCCTATATATTACTTATTATTATATACATATACATAAATATGTACCGACTCAAAAAACTTTTCTATTCTATATTAACAAAAGGAGGTTCTTCTACCTTCAATTATATGCATAGAAAGTCAAATGTGATTTCCATTGCGCATAAAAGCTTTCATACTCTGCTTCACGGCTAGCGAAAGTAATTTCCCTACAAACACTGAAAATATTAATTGTAAACAATAAAAGCTAAAACAGCCCGTACACTAAAACGATAGAAATGAGTTTAAAAATGGTCAAGAGAATAAAGGATTTTATATTTTATTTTGCTTCTATCTTTTTATTGTATTCTAATTTTAAGCAGCGGGTTGCTTTTTTCTTTTTATTTGTATATTTTTGAATATTTGAATTTTAATATTTATTGGACACACTAAATGATCTTTATTTTAGGTCCAGATGTTTCTTTGTATGATACATAATCTATATGAAAACGGGTTATCCATGTTTTGGTTGCGAAAGTAAACGAGATTTCGATCAAATTTTTGTTTCAATATATTTTTGGGACCTTGCTATTGTATGTGGAATATAACATCATTCAAATGTCCTCCATGGAATTTCTTACAGGACTGAATTGTCGTAATCTTCCATGACTCGTCGGTAGATATTGTGCGATAACTCGGCTATAAGTTGACGGATGTTCATTTTCAAACCGTCAAGAATTTGATGATTGTCCGCATAAATACGATCCTTTGCGTAACCCCACAAAAAAAATCCAGCGGTGATAAATTGCCTTGGTGGCCAATTTACATCACCAAAACGAAAAATTACATTGTCATTTTTAAAAACATACGGTCTAATTAATCCTCCAGATTAAATGGCACACCATACAGTGATTTTTTGTGGATGCAATAGTCTTCTGACAGTTACTTGTGGGTTTTGACTGCCCTAGATACGACAATTTTGTTTGTTGACATAACCTATTTGGTTAACATTGTCTCAGTTTTCAAACAATTTAAAGTGTTTAAAAAATGAGACAATATTAATCAAATGGGTCATGCCACAATAAAACACTGCAGGTGTTTTCAAACAAAAGATTGACATTTAAAGTGTACATATTTACATACACTTTGCCGCAATCCGTAATCATTGAAAAGGGTACTGACAATTTGTTAGGAGGGTTAAGGTAAATCGCTTTTATATTATGATATTTTAGAAAAACGAAAATTAAATTTATGACTGTGTGAACAATATGATAATATCCTCAACATTATTCATTGAAAAGGGTACTGACAATTTGTTAGGAGGGTTAAGGTAAATCGCTTTTATATTATGATATTTTAGAAAAACGAAAATTAAATTTATGACTGTGTGAACAATATGATAATATCCTCAACATTATTCAGGATATTGAAATTTTGTTTAACTTATATGTATGAACTAAAAATATTTACCATTTTTTCCAGTCCTTTGTACCATTGGCTTATAACCTAATATAACAGGTAAAGGGTGGTCAAATTTGAATTAAATTTTTAATGAAACACATAATTTATTCGAAAAATTCAGATATTTTTATTAAAAATAAAGTAGATATTGTGCGGTTAATTATGGAAGAGATTATCGGATAAATGACCTCCTCTGCTAGCTCTACAAGCCAGCAAACTTTTACCAAATTCTTTCATGACTTTTTTGCATAAATTCGGCTCGATTTGAGTGACTTCTTCAATAATGTTGTCTTTCAGTTGCTGTATCCTTTGAGGGTTGTTAGCATAAACTTTACTTTTCAGGAAACCCCAAACGAAGAAGTCCAACGATGTCAAATCGCACAATTTTGTTGGCTATGTTATGTTTCCGCTTTTTGAAATTATTCGACCATTAAATTTTTCTTTAAAAAGATTGATTGTGTCGGTGGTTGTATGACCAGTTGCGCTATTCTGTTGAAAACACATATTCTGCACATTAATACGCTCTAATTCATCCCATAAAAAGTTACTAATCAACCTTCGATATCGACCTCCATTAACAGTTAGAGCATTGCCAGCATCATTTTTAAAGAAATGTGGACCGATCACTCCATCAGACCAAAAACCACACCAAACAGTTATTTTTTCTGGATGCATAGCTTTTTCCAATATTACTCGTGGATTTTTTTCACCTCAGATACGACAGTTTTGCTTATTTACGTATCCGCCGAGTTCAAAATGAACTTCGTCACGTAAGATTAATTTTGCTTCTTTGTTTTTGAACCAGTTTTTTCAAATTTACCAACGATATTTTGAATAGTAGCGTTTGTTGGACAATTTCTTCTTGAGTTCAAATTTGACCACCCGTTAGTTACGTCATGGATAGGGTTATATGCGTAATATTCTTTATTTTTTAACAGCGATTGCAAATCATTCTCGTCTATTTAACTAAAAACCACGATGACACGAACCGAGCATTCAAGGATTACAAAATTCTTTAAGAATTTATCGTTTCTGATCGCTGCGATAAAACATTGCGACACAAGGACACTATTTCTCTTGGGCAGGATCACCTGCTGGGCAAAGCTGGTTCAATAGACTTTTGAAATATTCAAGATATTGGCGTCCTTCTCGGAGGAAAGTATGCTCTGTAGCTGCATAAAATTCTTATCAGATCTCCTGATCTTTCCAGTCCTTTAATAAATTTCGTTGCCACTTTTGATTTCATTGCATTTAATCTTGATTTCATTCATTCATACAAGATTTAGTAGCGAAGAATGAAATGGGCGCAACCCTTCCTTCTGTACATATGAATCGTAATGGGAGGTTGGAGTTTTTCTCATCGTTAATTTTGTAAAACGATTAATATTTGTCAAATATTGCTGCTGTAGATGGGCTCCTGGGAATGATGCTGCTACTGCTGCTGTTTAAGGAGCAGACCTTTGATTCTTATCTGAATGTAAACAAATGTAAAAGTAGTTCGATGACAATAGGATAGCGAAGTTCCAGCGTTACTTATACTTGTATCTAATTTCGATCTCTTTCGTGTTTTTGTAGGATGATGCAAAAGTATAATTTCGGAAATGTACATACATAAAATTCAGTTTTACTAGCTTTATGCATTAATACGTATATGTAATTAAAGCTTTACTAAAACTAAATAAACCATCTCCTTTTTTATTTATAGGAGAAGGGAACGTAGTCGAAAGCAAAACCAGGACACATTTGCCCGAAACAAGGACTTATCATTATGGTTTAACGTTGTCATTAACGAGTTTCAAAGTCATGCCGACAGCAAATCACTAGTCACGTTAGTCGCCTGGTCCCTTGTAAAAATCCTTGTACCAGCACGAGGTGCAGGATCGCGTCACGCTTTCACTTAAAACAAAGGTATCTGTAACCTAGCATATCTTTGCGGTAGATTCAAGAAGGTCACCTCGCCTTGAGACGCAGGTAAAAAAAAGGCGCCACAATTCTCGGTGAACACGATCTGCCGAGGAATATTTGTCTAGTTTAATTTTTTTTGGCTATGCTAAATATTCAGACAGTCCTAATGATACCCCAATCATGATCTTGTTAAGAAGATATGACGCAGGTTGTCGGACTCTAAGATCGGCGCAGTTTTAGCAAAAGTGAAATGGGTGCCTTTGAAATTTTCCACACCTACTGCAAAACTTTCATTACACAAAATTAATTTACAAGGATCTTCAAAATGAAACTACTTTAAAGACAAATCGTTTTCATAATTTGAGCTTTTTGAATTCATATAAATAAGAGATTAAAAAAAAATCAATAAAAAAAAAAAAACCTGACTGCACAATTAACTGAAAGGAGAAAACCAAACTCTAGAATCTAGAATTCTGTTTGAGTAATGTTGAATGCACCATGCGTTATTGTTCGATACATACTGAGAAACCAAATAAAATATATTATATATAATTTAATATACAAACAAAAAATATATATAAATAAGCAAATTGCGCATAACATAATACATAAACAAATGTATTATATTTTGCAATACATTCAAGTTATGCTTATGTAAATTAGTAGTATTTTGTATTTTATTCTTTATTTTTTAACTAGATAATAAAAAATTAAATTATTAGTTATTCATGTAATGTGATGTTGTATGATAAGTTATTTAGATAATATATAAATATCTAACAAGAACCAGTAATTTTTTCCGGTATATGATTCAGTAAATAAATAAATAAAAATGAGGAATAAAAAAGTATTCTTAAAGATTTTCAGTGGCAAGGTGTCTATGCATATCATGGAAATGAAAGGCAATTGTGTTGATGCAGTGAGGTTGTGATATCTTATTGTCTGCTTATGGATGTTTTCCCATGATAGATTTTAAAATTTCCATCCGCAAACAACAAATTAGTATGTTTTATTTGTAATCGTAAATTAAATACAACTGTGAGTTGGAAGGTTGAAGGTGAGTTGGACTTTTAGAGCATTTTCCAGCTTTATTGATATAAATGATGAAGTAATTACCTACAACGAAAATTAGAAAATAATTTGTTTTGCATCTTAAGTATTTTAAAAAGAATGGAATTACCCCACTTTGAAATACATTTGTTTTTTAGTATACCGCATTTCATATTATATTACATTTATCGATGCAAATAATACAAAAGTTTAAAAAAAAAACCTAGGAGGGCGTTTAATTAATACGGCTTTTTTTGCAATTACCTTTTAGTACTGTAACTAAAATTAAATGACGATTATAACATAAATCCAAAAGCGCTTTAATTACCACTTCTGACTTCCTTAAACTGCTGTTAGTCGTTGTAGACAGCATTTTTAAAAGTAACGATTTTGCCGATTCGTTGGTAAGTTTTAGAAGAAAATAACTCCAAAAAATGTTAACTGCGAAATTATTTGAGATTTAATTTTATGTGTAGAGAATTTGATTTAAGCATGCGGAATGTAATAAAAAACAAATTTTAACAATTAACAATTTTTAAATTTGTAGCTTTTTGAAGCCGTCTATTTTGCTTATTAAGTAAGAAATAGACAGAACTATTCTCTCTATTTCGCTTAAGTGAGATCTGGCAAAAGGTGCACTATTTGAATCGAACAATTTAGTCCTCAATTGCTATACCATATATCAGTGGAGCATACTTTGAATTTCTATATCGTGCTCTTCTCCTATATGTTGGATATACATATAAAGAGTGGTTCTCTTTACTGATCTTTTTTGAACCACGGATTTTTGCCAGCTGGCAGTTTATGGCAGTTGAGCGCATTATTTAAAGTGTTTTAGACACTTATTCTTGTTTTAAAAGCTACTTTTCAAGCAGAAAGCTAAAGGTATTTATTTTGTGAAAAACAAATAAATTTGCCTTTTCCTTTAGAAAGAAAGGGTCTAATTAGTTACACCTATCGGAAATAATCAGGTGACTAATAGAATTTTCGTAATTTTATTTTCACAATATATTTTCAAATTTCGTTTTCTCACAACCTCACTTTTGACAATTGATACTAACTAGACCTAACTATTCTTAATATAGTGATAGATTAATATATTGAAGAGTTTTTAGCCTAAATACCTTTAAGTATCACAAATGTCTGGCGCTGCATGTAACTAATTGTGAATACTCAATAGTAGTCTAAATACCGAATTTCATGTTATTAGTATCATTACATTTTTATTAATTAAGCTGTAAATATTACCATGTCTAAATTATCCGCGCATTGCATGAAAGGATTCCTGCTTTGCAGGATAAAGCGACCGTGCACACTGTGAGAGCTGCAAGGCTTGCTTGGGGTCAGACTGGATGTGAAGAAATCAACCACCCATCATTTAGTCCAAACCTAGGCTCCAGCGATTATCTCCTGTTTTCCAATTTGAAAAAAAACCTCTGAAAACAAAGATTTTCGAGTGATGAAAAAATAAAGATGGCAGTGGACGAGAATTTCGAAGGTAAAGACGGCGAATAGTTTTTCACTGGGTTAAAAAAATGCCCTTTACTACAAATGCAAGAAGTGCATTGAAGTAGAGGAAGGTTACATAGAAAAATAGATTTTTTATATATTTCTATCAGACTTTGTAATATCCTAGGCTCATAACTCTTCAGCCTACTTGGATCTGAGCTGATAAAGATCAGAGCTCAATGAACAGACCTATTATAAAAACTTTTTTCTTTTCTCCTGCTATTTACGAATCTTAACTCGGGTTTTTTCTATCACATCAGGATTTTTCACAATATAACATTTTAATAATACAGGCACGTGTTTTATGCGCTTTTGAAAAATTATTAAAAAATGTAAGTTGATAGTGTGAGTCCTAATTCAGGAATATCAAATACAACTTTTATTTACAGACGTTTTTAAACATCTTGATGTACAAGTTTTTCATGAGTGTGCGCTTGCCATGTGTTTTATTCGCTATCTATTGTATAAAATAATAAGTTTATGGAAAAAAGTTAAACTAACAGATCATTTCGAAATGTTTCAAATTTTTTGACATTTTTATATAATAACTTAAGCTTTCAGCTATTATTTGAGCAATACTACAAGCTATTGGATCAAACCGTTATTTTTTAATGATTTTTAAAAAGTGGTCGAAATGTGAACTTCTTATTTGTTAACCTTGTTTTTCTCGAAAACGTAATGTGGAGTATTTTCTTTTACGAAATCGTAATCTACAGTAAAAATTCTATAGAAATGATTTGCCTATTCTTTGGAAGAAAGGTTGCTTTTGATCAGTGTTATTAACATGTGATTATACACGTCTGTTGTCACTATATCAAGTGTTAATTGTAATGAATAAAGTAAAAACAGATTTCTATAACCTTTAACAACGATTTATTTATTTCATTTAGCTTAATACAACCACAATATCAAAAACAATTTAAACTAAAACTGAAAATAAAAGAAGCTAAAATAGCGAATATAACAAAACGTAAATGTCCCTATTATTTGATATTTTTTAACTTGTTTAATAAATTAAGCTTCTTTAGTTTGTTATTTTTGCTCATATCAAATTCCTTTGAGTTTTAAGTAATATTTTTCGCAATTTTTTTAAATATAAATCCGATATCATTAAAATCATTACACCCCTCAGATTTTCTTACGGAAGTGTGGATTGTGTAATTTACTTGTAAAAACGGATGAAATTGCAAAAAAATTAAATAGTTTTAAAGTGGATTAATTGAATTATCGCAAACTGCTAAGATTGATATCACTTTTTCAGGAGACAATTTTATTAATGTTAAGACAGATTTAATCTGTATATTTTTGCGTACATATATTCAAGTAGAAGATTTACAACATTTATCGTAATTCGTCTAAACAATTTTAAATTCACAAAGTTCCAAACTTCTAGGATTTTCTACTATGTATATTCAATTTGTTTTTAAGAACTTGTAGCTCCAATTAAAAAAAATTATTATAGTTATTCTCCATATATGGGACATATTCCAATTTTCTACTCTTGTACTCGTATGCGGTGAAATTTTTCTGTTTAGTGAAACTTACTCAAAATAACTTGCTAACTGAAAGTAATAAAATGTGTTAGTTGTAATAGTAAAAATCGTTGAAATTCTAAATTTCATCCTTGATTGATGCCTCCAGGCAGGAACGAAATGCAGACATTTGTTGCATTTCTCTAAAAAGACAAAAATGCACGTGTGCTCTCCTTTCTCTGTTCGCCTCGAGAGCAATTATAGTAGCGAAGTAACCCTTTGACATGACAGCTTGAGATCCCTTAAACTCGTGGGGACGGTGGTTACCTGACCTGCCAGGAGCACCACCGAATATATCTGTGAAGGGAATGTTTCTCCATATGTTCGACAATTTAAATTTTTACAAATTTTTATAGGAGGCAAAGCAAGATCCTTTTTGTCTGTTTGCGATGCGATGTATTTTACGCGGCATAGGCACAAAAAACCTTAATCGTTAATTCCTCTTTATACCGCAGAGAGGTTTAACGTGATACGAACGTTTCATATTCACCAAGCCTGGTGCGGGTTGTTGGGCTCGGTACCCAATAATAAACCTGAACTTGTGGATCAAAAGGAAAAATGTGGAAGAAGCGAAAGGGCGCAACTACAAAGGCGTTCCGCACCAATCCCCAGGCTCAACTCTATTTACTTAAGCCAGGGCTGGCGCTTACTGCTATTGGTGCTCTGGCACGTGTTCCTTCAGGAGGGGATTTTACCTTCGCAAGTAGGTATATATGCTCCCGGTTTCGTGCATGGTCAGTCAGACTGAGTTCACGTTCTGAAGGGATAAGTTAATCTCTCTCGGAAGAAAATCGGTTATTTGTTGAGTAGTATTATTGGACACGTTTGGAAGGATTTCAAGTTTTTATTAAATCGTGTGTGAAACGACCAATCAGCCTTTAAGATGGCAACTAGTGAAATGTATCGTTACTTTTATCTACCTTGCAACGAGAGTACTGTGAAAATGGAGGATTGTTTTGTGAATAACTACGGCCTGCAGCAGTATTCAACAGCTAACAACACCGGTTACGAGAATTCTTTTTCGGATGGTTGGAATACGCCGAGTCCTGCCAGCTTCAGGTCATCGAGCCCTGAATACGTCGATCTTAACACCATGGCCTATCCAGGAAATATGAATTCCACCGGATTGTCGTCCCTTATGGCTCCTGGAAAACAACATTTATTGGCCCAACAGATGCAAATGAATCCTGCACCTTCGCAAAATTCTTCATCGATTACTTGTACAACTATGAAGAAAAAGTCCTGCAACAGACGTCCTTTGGCGAAAGTAGAAATTCAAGACGAGAGTGTTGGTAGCAGCATTGTAGGTGGAGATCTCAATCACCTAGACTTTTCAGACACCCTGTTCGACGATAGTGGGGAAGACGACATCGGTCTATTTCATGGGGATCTCGATGAAGTATCAGACAACAACCATTCCTTGGCTTCTTCAACTGTCGGAAAGAAACGCCGAGGGAAGCAAGTATCACCTTTGGTAAAAAGGAAGCGCCGACTCGCAGCAAATGCCCGCGAAAGACGACGCATGCAAAACTTGAACCAGGCCTTCGATAGACTTCGCCAATATCTTCCATCCCTGGGGAATGATCGGCAGTTGTCGAAGCACGAAACCCTTCAAATGGCCCAGACCTATATCACCGCCTTGTACGAGCTACTGCAGTAGACACGCTGCATCTTGCACTGTTAGAAGAGCACTTTGTGTACATTCGATCGAGGCTAGATCGCGCCATTTGTTAGTATAGATGAATTTTATACAGATGTTATTTATTTATTGTATTTTGTTTGTACATATTCTGTAAAAAGCCCTTTAGGACAAAGCTAAGCTATTTAATAGTAAGAAGGTACCCAGCGACCCGATCGAGCCGTCTCTAGACATCGAATAGTTACAAATTTTTGTACAAAATCAAACAATATTTGGTTAAGTTTATTTAATAATGCTAATATATTATTTTATGCCAAAATTACCTTTTCTTATTTAATATTGATTAAGCTTTTGTGATGATAAAGGTTCACAAAAGAGGATTTTCTTGCAATTTTTTTCCTCTAGTTTTTTTTTCAGATTACAGCGTCAAAAGTGAAGTATTTACTACTCCAGATACAAACATTCTCTTCGATAATTTTCCAAAGAAATGGATATATTAAAGGATAATAAAATGGGAAAACTTACATTTAGACTCAGATTTTAATTGGAAATTTAACTTTAAGAAAACTTTAAACTGGGTTTAATTTTGTTGATTAATTAAACCGCAGATTTAAGCTTAGTTTAACAATTTAATTGAAGAATTAAAGGTTTTAATTGGTTAATATTTCTTGGATTGATATAAAAACATTCATTTCGAAACAACCAGACCAAAAGGGTTTTCAATAGGATTTCAAAAGAAGTACATTAAACTAACGAAAATATTTTCTTTTTTATCTAGTCTATGATGTGTTTGCACCGGTTACAGTAGTCTAGGTTTAATTCTACTACTAGGAGAACGAAGTAAGTTTTGAATTACAGGCAGACTTTAGAAATTCTAATTGTAGATATAAATTGAGTTTGAGGCCACCTCATGGTTTTTGATGAAATCTTTTAGAAACATTCATTTAGTAATGGATATTCAAAGAAAGTATCTCCTGCACAATTTTCTCCATGTTCTTGAAACATTTCTTAAAATAAAACTCTTGAAACATATTTAATTTGAGGTATTTAGATAATTTGCTACGAAATTTTCACCCGGAATGATAGGTTCAAGATTTCATCAAACACAATCTGTTTTATTTTGTAAATTTGGGCTTAAGATTAATACTCTTAATACACGGATACAGTCGAATGTAGATCCAGCATGAATCATCATCGGTTGTATTTTGTATCACTATGAAACTTTGAATTCTCATCTGTAACTTCCGACAACTTAATTTCCAATGGAAGTCTACGAAAAATCAGCCAGTGTCAAACTTTCACTGGTAAACACTATCACATTATAAATTGGTAAGTTGAATGAATTTTATAGAGTCCGTGTATTATGCATGGAATGAATGAAAATCCAAGTCGGATTTTCATTTACCATTTCCGTATATGTAGGGTATAAGAGTGGAAATTCAAGCAAAAATAAATATGGCAATGCAAACAGAACTGCTTTTTGGAAAAACTAAAGTTTTGTTTAAGAGTTCTCTTTTTTTATAATATTTGTACGATGTACATATGTATATACATATATACATGTTTACATTTTCTACAGTTTAATTATATGTATTTGAGTGCAATTATTTAACTATTAATGTTTTCTTTTTATTAAGTACATACAAATATTCTTATAAAATAAAAATTCTTAGCAAATGTAACAAATTCGTTGACCTTGATAATATAAATATTCCATGGGGGTATTTAAGACAACCGTAATCAATGAAATGTGAAGTGTTTATTTTTTAGAGCAAGGTTAACACCTCTCCTCATTCTTGCGTAAAGAAAAAATAGAAATACCCCTTTATAAGAAAATCAATTTCAGCAAAATGTAAATTAAAAAGTTTCTGAAATTATCTTTCACCTATTGCGTCAATGGTATAGATTATACTTTTTAAAGAATACTCAAGAATAATTTGATAAAGTCACATCATCCATTGTTCCCCATGCGTGGAATCTGTGGTTTTTGCTATCTAAAAATCGCCTGATTTGCTCTATACATTTCCTTCAATATATATAAGCCAGAAAATTTAAAGTTGGTCTACAGTCCTTTATCATTTTCCAACAATGAAAATCGCAATTTTTGTCTTTTTGGCCATCTTCGCAATTTCAGTAAGTTAAAAATCTTATACGAGATTAAGCAGTTTTACACGTAAAATGTTATTTCTTTTACAGGCTCATGCTGAAATTTATCAATATGTCGATGAAGTTGATCCCAGTGTAGTAAGTTTGTTTTCATAAAAAAATTGTTTACAATATTACAATAATGAATTTATTATGAAGATGCTTCCGGTACCTAGAGCAAAAATACTTGATACCATCAAAAAAGCCACCAATGACTTCGTACGCAAATCAGTTAATGAATTCCACCATGTTGAAGAAACTTTCCAAAAAGCCGCCAATAAATTGAAGGAAGATGTCAAGGAGTTGTCCAATAAGACAAAAGTGAAAGTTGAGAAAGCGGTTTCAACTGTTGAGAGTAAATTCAAGGAAATCTTTCATAAGGGAGAAATATTCTTCAAGTGCATCAAGCAAAACTTCCCAGCCTTCAAAGAGCTCAAGAACACCGCCGTTACTAACCTGGAGGAATGTGGCAATAACGTCTTCCACGCCCTTCTTGACTTTGAAGTCCATGCTGCCACCCGCACTACAGCGTTGGTGAAGACCTTAGCTGAGGTTGTTGAACTTGTTGGAGAATGCGCCACTGGCAATGCGATTTTCGCTGCCAAATGTGCCTTTAAGCATATTGAAGACGCCAAATTGTTGGTCTCCAGCACAATTGATGAATTCAAGGCTTTGGTTGCTGTTGTAAGGGAGAAGGCTGAGCCCCTGATTAAGGACGTCAATGTCTGCAAAAACGAGAATTTCACGGCTATCGCCTCAAAGATTAAAATTGTTGAAGATAGCATGAACCAGTGCACCAAGAAGAATTAAATACTCAATTTACACATATACAATGCAATTTGTAGTTTTTGAATGGGAACTATAAAATTTATTGAAAAATAAAAAAAATATTGTAGTATGGACCTTATTTTAGCATATTTTTTTGGAAATTTGTGATGTTTAAATATGATGAAGGAAAATCTTTCTTTCCAGAGAAATTTTATTGGGTAAACTAATATAAAGATTAAGAACACATAAAATAAATTGCGGAAATATAATATCGTCAAATATTCCTCCTAAATGAAAGATTATAAGTTTTAGAATTTTTGTAAGATTCAACATTTAAGTATTTGAAATCCAAAATATGGACTGTTTATTTTCAAAATGGTATAAGTCCAAAATGTCATTATGACGACTTTTCCATACTTTTTTAAAGTAAAATCGACCTAATGACATTTTGGAATTACATCTCTTTCGAAATAAACGGTCCATATTACAGAAAAACAATTTCGGGAAATGAAACGAAGTCAACCAAACCAGATGTGTTGAGTTTACTAAAAAAAGAGTAAAATAATTTTATTATTTCGAGTGACATTGGATTTTAATTATATATCCAGTCGAGCGTATAAAATACAATCTGGCTGCTACACAAGTAAATAGTTTTGTCTCTCTGTTTTTCTTCATCGGTATAATTGGCCTTAGTTTTATTGGTTTAAACAAAACAAAGAAGTAGTTTGTTTTGCATGGGCCCTCTTTCCCATCATAAGGCTCTATTTTACATGTGATATAACAAGTAACCCTATATCTTTTGGGATAACCAGCGCCTTAATTTTAGTTATTAATTGGTTAAATATTAATTCTTAGAAAATATATAATTTAAAAAAATTAAAAGTTATACCTACATACATTTACCTATGCGAATCGAATATTTTTCTATTAAAAATTGAGTGAAAATAATGTAAAAAATTTATGAATATTTCAACAACTTTTGATTTTGGTGATACAAAGTAGGATACCATGTAGGTAGTTGAGCATAAGGGCGAATTGAAAAGTATCTTAACATCTCAAAAATTAACGACGGAGAAGGCGGGGGGGTTTTCAAGAACATTCACCCTTAGCACTTTAATTGTCATATGGGAATTGAGCGAAATGCGCAGACTCTTTAGCAACTTATTTATATGGTGAAGTAGAAAATAAATTCGTCGCTATTTTTCTTCTGGACTGGTACAAAATCATCCGTCTATATTTATATTTTTCGTATTTATTGTACTTTTAATTATAAAAATACACTTCCTCGTCCCAAGTCTTATCGTTCTTTTCCTTCGAAAATTTGGACTGGAGCCACTTGGAGAGGCGAAAGTGATAATAATCAATTATGAGATCATGTATTTGATCCCATAATTTATTACTAGCCTTATATAATACCAGATACTTGATAAAAATATAATTTTACGTACAAAGGTGCAATAATTATAAGAATTAAGCGTGATTCATGTTTAGTTGTCTTTGATTTTATTTTATTGAAAAAGTAATGCGTTTTGTTTCAAGGTGTAATTAGTACTTGGACATTAAAAATATTCTTAAATTATTAACAGTTTTATTGGAAATTCATGAGATTTTCATAGTGAGTCCATTCTTCCACTGCCAATCTTGTCCTTTACCCTCGATTAACTTTCCCTACTCATGTAAGTTGAGTAATGCGGAACTTTTTCATATTTGTGACAATACTTTTTAAATCAGATCTGATTTATTGGTTATGAGACAAAGAAAATTCCGTTTTCTAATAGATGGTGTAACTCTGGTGAGATATGAAAACTGTTGTATATTATAAATTGCGGAAACCTTTTGTAATCATTGATGGCGATGTCGGCAGACGAGCACTCATCCGTTTAAAACGAACCACCTGAATGTCTTCCATTTTCCAAATACACGACAAGATGATAATTTTGCGACACGATATGCTAGACCATACATTGCTGAATTAGTTAAAAACTACTTAGAAGGGCAGAACTGGGATGTGTTACAACACCTGCCCTATTCACCAGGAATTGTTCCTTCAGAAAACTATCTGTTCCGCCTGATGCAGTCAGCCCTTAGTTGGAGAACGGTTCTATTCTTCCGAAATTGGCTTCATAATTTGATCGCCTCCAAGGACGAAGATTTCTTTAGGGATGGAAACCGGAAATTTCCTGAAAAATGGGCAGAAACGTGGAAGGTTCCCATAAAGCATACTTTGAGTAATGTACGCATATGATATACGATTTGTTTTTCTTTTTCTAATATCCATAACTACCCGAGTCGAAGTTTTGGTACTCTTGAGAACCTAAAAATTCTAGGATTTAGATTTTAAAGGACCTAAATATTACTTATTTTATATAGAGAAATAGATTCGATATAAGACCTCTAAAAGTCTGTTATCGGACGAAGTCGCCTCTTGAGTCGCTGAATAGGCCTTAAAAATTAAAAATTAACTACTTCTTTAAATCTAAATATATTACAGAAACTTATCAAGTTCTACATATTCTACCTTTCTGTAATATTTTTGTAGACCTATATATTCTAATTAGGACCTCAATATTCTATAGATTCTATACTCTCTAATTCTATTTTGTATTTTTTATCCAGGTGAAGAAAATTAATAGTATATATTATTTTTAATTATAAAAATTATATTTTATAGGAATTAAAGAAACTCTTACAAGACAGAAAATTAAAATATTAAAAAAATATAAAACTCCTCATTATAATAAAAAATAAACTTATGCATGGTTTTTCTTTAATTTTAATTTTCTTGCAAATCATCCATTTTTGCTTTTTTCAATGTTGAAGTTTGGCTCGATTTTTTATTCTTCCTTTTATTGGCGCATTCTTTATTAATGGCAGCGATGAAAAACGTTTCTTGCACGCTAATCGGCGACATTTCATTTATTTTTTCTGAAAAAATTATTTGTTCTTAGAATTTCTAATATTTATATGCTCGAATGATATGAATTACATAAATTTTAATTATGATAGTTATAAAAGTAATGAATAGAATAAAACGTTTTATTATATTTTTTCTGAAATAGTTTTTTTTTTGAAACCTAAGCTATCAAAATTATTGTACTCACTAAATAATCCTTCATATAATTTGCGGTTTATTGGAGGACAAAGCTACTACACTTGTATCTCGAGATTCAATCCACCATATTAATGCGTACTTCTTCTTTGGCATGGTTTACAACGTTGAATATAAATTGTTAATTTGTATTATTCCACTTTTTAATTAGATAAATTGAAATATTTCTGGTTACAATTTCAGTTTATTGACACTTTTTTTTATCACTTATACGTTTCGAACAATTCAAATTTTTTGATACTACGTTGTTACAAAGCAACCAACTGAAGAATTATATACAGTGATGCTTGGCACGTATGCTAACCGCCATTTTCGTCTATTTCACTTCAATTGTATTGCGTTAGAAAAAGAAAACAACATGACTACGAGTATTGTTGTCAATGCGAACAGCGCCAAATTATTTTCAGGCGTAATAGTCAGAGAGTATTACAAGTAGTTTTCATAGATTCAAATGAGATGTTACCTTTTCCTTTAATAGAATTATTAGGAGTTACCAAGTTTGTAGAATATAAAAAGTATGTAGTAAGGTGTTGAGAAATCTTTATATGCAAAACTATTGAGGTGTAAACTAGTATTTTAAGGCTTTACAGTCTTCTAATAATTTGAATAGTTTTTTGAGGTTCTAAACAGGTGTTAATTTTCACCTTGATAGATTTTTTAGGGGTTTATAAGCGTATCTAGAATAAAAAGTTTTTATTTAGATGTACTTAATAATAAAAAGTATTAATATAGGTCTATTTCAGAATGTACAGAATTTATTCCGTAGGTAAAGTTCGACTCGGGTACATAGTTTTGTGTTTCTAAGTATGTTTAGAACAAAGCATTAAGAGTGAGTCTGCTGAACTGCTTACAAATTATAATATACGGGTAAGATTAGGTCAAGATTTGCCTAACTAACCCCACCCTATTCTACATATGCAGATAAGAAATTAAGTTTAGAGTTTTGAAGCAATTTTTGCTCGACTTACACGTATCGTGAAATTTTGCAATATGACTTTTTTTTAAATGTAATATTATGGTACCATTGATCTGATCATGAAAACGGAAGTGAGTATCTTAATAATTTTCAAAGTAACAAAAAACGTTTAAATATTTACTCTAATATCTTATTTTAATGGGATAATAAGAAATTAATAGATTTTTGGAAATTTGTTTTTATAAACTCTTTGGCTATATACTCTTTTTGCTTTATAGGTATATTTTATGCAATTGATAAAAGTTTTAAGGTTATTTTTAAACTTAATACATATATGGGAAATCAGTGGTAGACCTGTTATTGAAAATTAATGAAATGGAAGCAAAATACACAAAGAACATTGATTTCAGTTATCACCCAGGAAAGAATGGGGGTAGAATGTCTATTGAAATATTCTAACAAACCTTTAGAGTAAAAAGAGACTTTTGTTGCTTTGGTCTGCTGTCAGAATGCACCCTGAATGGTGCGGCAGCTGTGAAATCAACTAAACTGCCGCAAATTAAATGATAAACGTCCTGAGACGCGGCTCGTTAACATACTGCCCTCAGACAATGCAATCCGAACCAAGAAGGATTGCTGAAGCACTTGACCCATCCGCCCTTCGGCGAACCCTTAGCGCTGCATCAGAGAAGGTGCCGCGTAAGGAAATTCTTAGCGCAGGGCGAGGTTCTTTTGAATAAGGTTCTCATTTTGGCCGGTGACTTTTATAGAGCTGCTTGTGATAAATTACACCGCTTGCGGTAATTGTGGGAATTCAGGGCTCATTTCACCCTAATCACACGCATGCCATTCCCGGAGGAAGCGTTATATGTTGCAATTTACAAAGAATGACATTTGCGCAAAAAGGCACGCGTGCGACTCAACACCTCAAAACAGGTGTTGTGCTAACAACAAGAAGCACCTCCTAACAGGCGAAACGAGGGTTTGTCTGAACAATGGCAAATTTTTCGCCATCTGCATTGATCAGCCAGAGATAAGTATGTTTCTTCTTTTGGTCATTTAAGAGGATTAGCACGTCTTTACCTTAAGGGCCTGATTAGATAATTTCACGAAATTTTTTACTTGGCCTTTGAGAAACCGACAGGTACCCGAATCACGCCTCTTATTGGTACCTGCATTGTTGCTGGAATATTTTTTTATTTCATCCCTATCCTCCTCCCTTTTATTGATTCCGTTTGAAATATCACTAATTTGTCGAAGGCTTGCTTTGACTTTCCGCTAATTTGGACCACCGACATTGATCCGGCGCACGCAAGATTTTTCACGGTTATGGGTCGGTATGCTTTCTTCTCATAATATTAAACAAATTTTGAGCCAGCAATATGTTAGATATTTACTCTGCTCTGGGTGGACTAAGATTCTTAGATCAATAGAAAGTTATACCTGAAGATGATATAAGAATGAATTTTATACCATAAAAAACCATGAAATTTTCAAAGAATACCGCGTTTATTTTATTTATTTTCTTATATATTTCCTTATTTATTTATCATCAACATCATCAAAAAAAAAATATTGAGAAACAAAATAGCAAAATGATATTTGTCAATTTTAATTTAAACAAGTGTCAAGGCTTTTCAATTAATTCTTTCAGCTGAGGAAAACTTAGAATTGCAGATTCTAGACATGATCGATACTGGTTCAAAAATATCACAATTACGTACGAATATTTGATGAGAAAAGTAAAGAAATTCCTGTCCTCTAGTCGCCACCCCCGTGCGAGTTAATATTAATAAGATTTAAAAGTTTATGCTTAAGTAATCCATAACGAAGCTATAGGTGCTAAGGCTAATTCTCTACGGTTAGAGAGAATCTTAAACACTAAGCGAATCGTACCAAGAGATATGACAAAGATTGATATGGAGAACGTTTTTTAACTACCTCGTCATGTTCACTATGCAAAAAGTAATGCGAATATCACACAACTGAAATATATCCCAAAATGAGTTGAACAAAAGCACAAGAAAAACCTTTTAAAGAGGTAGGGATTGTATAAATGTCTAGACCAACTTTGGACAAAACAAAGGGTTGCATTTGCTTCATACTATCAATGGTAGCTTTGTTTAATAAATAAATAAATAAACACTATATCTATTAATATGTAATCCCAAATCAAATTTTATGTTAATACTTAATCCTTCAACAATGAACTCTTGCCAACCTAAATGTGTGTCGAAAATGTGGTAGGAATATTAAAAAACTGGAGGTCCTCTTGCTGAGTGAAATAATATTGAACTTATGTATTATATTAATACATGTGATTATTCGAGCACCACACAGTAAAAATCTTAAGATCGTTTTGGAGATGATAAATATCGTAGACCAGAATATACACGTTGTTAATTAGAGGAAGAATGTCGTTGAGAAAAGGAACAGTAAAAATCCGAAGTGGATGTCCGATGGTATACTTGGCAGAACCAAGACAATGTTAGAAAGAGCAAAAGAAAATAATCCTAAAGAAATAATTGGTAAGATAAGATTTATTTCAGTGAAGACGTTGAAGTTTAGGAATAAGCTGATCGTGGGTGAGCTTCTCAAATGCTTTGCTGTAATCAATGCAAATACAGTCTACTTGCTTACGATTTTCTAAGTTTGTTTATTAGAGAACTCTACAAGATTGATTAGTGTCGATCTGTTCCTCATAAAGTCATGCTGATATTATCGTTAGATACCAATAATCGTTTCAAAATATTTGGGAATATGTGCAAATTTAGCGATATACTTATATTTTTCCACTAAGTTTTTTTTCGATTTTTTTGAAAATGGGGATTACATAAAATGATTTTTAAACATAATGAAAATTATAGGTACGCAATAATTATTTTTAATTAACGCCATATTTTATTTGCGATTCTTCAGCGATGATGATCATCAATATGTGTATTAAACTACATTATGTAAAACATTTTTCCGTTTAACCAGAGGAGAACAAAACGATCAATTCCCAATAAAACTAACTCATAAGATTTACTTATAACATTTAATATCCGTTCCATAAACCAGCGGACTAGTTACACCTTCCAAGAAATAATAGCAAAATCAGCTTTTCTATTGTATAATTTTTCATAATTTAAAACTCTGCTATGGTAGATTATGCTTTGATAAGGAGAACATTAAAACCCGGTGATATGCACCTCGTTGAAAATCGGATCAATTCTTCTGTCGACACGGGATAAAAAGAATGAGTTGCAAACAGGAAACATTTCCTAGAATAGAATAAGGTTGATTTGATGAAGGCGAAGGTTGCAAATATTGTCCAAAAACTCTCATTCGAAATCACGTGTTGCCACAGTGACAAAAGTACTATTGTTTGAGTATCCTTAATTTGGGTTAAAAAGATAAAATCTCCAAGAAGAAGCAAATAATCTTTTTAAATTTATTTATTTCGATTATACAATCGCTTAACTTAGTGCTCCTTTTATAATCTATTGCATATTTTTTCATGTATGTATTTACTTTAGATAATGGACTAGAAAAAACTTTTACCCAACATACTTCAGATTAGAAATTTGCTTCCCCATTTGGTTGAATGATTTAATTCAATTTACTTCATTTTGAAGAATATATGTATGCATTATCAATTATCAAGTTTATATTCTTTTTTTAGAGAATTTTTACACATTCATTATTCACACCAACGATATTTCAGTTTAAGATCTGTTTAAAGTATTTAAAACTGTTAAGGGTAATTCGACTTACCCTTTGAAAAAATATCTGTCTGTTTTTATTCAAAGAATATTTTATTAGTAGTGACCAAAACTTCTTTTCATTTATTTTAATTTAGCAGTTGCTGCACATACGATACGAGTATTTATCTTAAGTGGTAAATTTTAGATTCATGAATCTAGATCAATGAATTTTCATATTTGACATTACCAGAAAATACGCTGCAAGGGATTTATTATAATTATTTTTTTTGTGGGAGAGAACAGTTTCCTTAAGAATTCCAATGACCATTATAATTACTTAAATGCTAATTCTTAAACTACGGAAAATTAGGTTGTTCTACATCGATATGAGCAAATTTAATAACTATTTTATTGCGTTAGGTGCATCAATTTGGCTATTACTGACTCTATGCTCTAAGGCGTAGAGTTATTGTGGTAAATTTAAAATCATTTTGAAAAGTTTATTTTGTGCTACTGAGCCAATTAGAAAAGAATAAAAATATTTATAATGCTACATTTTTAATGTATTTATTTAATATAATAAACAGTAATTTATTTATTGTTTATAACATTCTGCAAGTTTTTTCTGCAAGTCTTGAATACCAAAAACTGCCTTCTTGGCAAGAGCCTTGTTGCAGTTGTTGACTTCTTTAAGGGTTTCTTCAGCGATATCATGGCCGATGCTAACAGCATCCAAAGAAGTATCCTTGAATCCTTTAAGCAGGCTTTGGAAGAGTCCCATCTAAGTAGAATATAAAAAGTTAAAGTACTTATAGCAACAATTTACAAATAACTGTAAAATTTACCTTGGCTTTAGCACACTTAATAAAAGCGAAAATGTCCCAGTTGAAACAATTCTTTATTTCTTCGTTGAATTTAGTAACATCAGTTTTAAGTTCTTCAACATCATTATGGACAGTTTTTTCGAACTTTTCGTATTCATCACTGACTTCCTTGGCACAAGCTTCGAAATCGCTGCCGGCTTCCTTTTCAATTGCTTCAAATTCTGGTACAATTGGTTCGGCACACTTTCTGAAGGTTTCTCCTTTTTGTTTGATTTCATCAACCTTAGCAACAATTTCAGCCTTAACAGCTTCAAGTTTTCCTTTAATATTTGAACCAAACGCAACCAACTGTTTCTGTACTTTCAAGGCGAGTTCCTTAACTTTTTCTACAACAACATCGGCATCTTGGGTAGCTTTCTTCACGAGCTCATCAACTTTCTGTTGAATGCTTTCGAATAGACTGCTTCCGGTCGCGTAGACATCGGGGATATCAATCTGATTGCCTGGCCTAGCAACAGAACCGCCAGCAGACTGTAGGAATTATAATGTAAATTAAGAATGTCATTTTGAATACTTGAAAAAAAATCTTACCACGAGAGCGCAAAGGCTCAACAGTACACAAATTGAGAATTTCATATTCACAGTGTCGAAGAAGAAAGCGAAGTAATTGCGGACTGGATGCGATTAAGTCTTTTTATAATATTTACTATCGTATCAGTGCATCTTGAACTCTTATCACCTTATTCTATGGGCTTCACCGAAAATCGTCTTCATAAAAAAATTTATCTTTTTGGTGATTTTCTATTTTTTTGTAAATGGATTAGGTAATATTATAACAAGTGGCGTGACCATGTCTTGTCTGGTTAAGAGAAGATCAAAGTACGTAAAAATTTCCTCTTAAAACTTTCAATTGTTATGCATATCAAAAATTCTTTTCTGTTTAAGCTGTGAGTTAATTATATATAATTCATACTCTACTTTGTTCCCAAGGAATTGTTAGATTTAACCTTAATAAAAAAGAGTATTAGTAATTATTTTGGAAATTATGTTATATATTACTGTTCTGAGTATTCGACACTATGCTTTACGTCAATAATTAATTAATCGTTTCAACGTGTCGTGACAACTCGGAGGCGAGGGCAGGAAACAAACGGGTTGGTTTTATCTTTGCTCCCGTGTTAAACCAATAGTTTTTACTATACCATTGCCGAAAGTCATATTCCGCTTTACGGAAGCAAAATGGTTCTTTTTTACTCGATCTTTCGTTGGACTCAGGTGGTAATCACAGACGCGGGTTGGAATATCGTATCTTTTCTCCCATGATTACCGATCCACTTTATTCTTGTAAAATTGGAACAGAATTGGAATTTCGGTCGTGGTAAGTAAAAAAGACATTTATATAGTTTCAGCTTTCTGACCTGTGCCAAATAATAGGTGTGTTCAAATAAAGTAATAATAAGTAAATGCTCCAATTTTCGAACAAATTTTTCTTTAAAATAATTCTGTTTTTAAATTTTTTTATAACAGCAAAAAATTAACCTTGTCTACAGTATCACAATCCTCTTATTTTCTTCCTCCTGTTGTTAGTGCAGTCATAAACTCGCACTGATCGGCAAAAATGATAATAATAACAAAAAGGATTTCTAGCATTTTAAAATTTGTTGTAATGAAGTCCATGTATAATGTTCTCCTATAATATTATATGTATAATCAAATATTCTAAACTAACCTTTTATTGACAAATATCATTTCTGGCGTTTACCCAAGTCAAAATAAAAATCCTAACAAAACTCATCAGAACATGGATTGCACCTTACACAGAGTACTTTTAGAACCTTATCTTCGATTCAAGACCTAATAGGTGTTGTCGTCTCGATTCGTGGAACATCAATAGAGCCTAACAATCTCTTGTAAGATATTTTTGTGCATTGTTATAAGTCCTATTCAGAAGCCAATAAGTTATCAAATTTGCAGTACCAGTAAAGGTTTGTTTAAGTTTTATTAACATTAAAATTACGACCTATTTTAAACCTAGTAAGTATTGCTTACTTCCTTTTTTAGCACCTGCAAGTTTCTATTAGCTTTTATTTTTAACACGCTTTTATTAGCTTCACCTGTAACTAACTAACTAACTAACTAACTATGAAAAAAAATCTTGGAAGTTACATTTGACCCATTTCCCAGTTTCCGTTTAAGCTGAAATTTTGCATACTTGTTTTTTTTCAACGGAACTCTAACTAAACCTAACGTTAGTAACGATGTGACATAGACTTAAATGGACTCCATTTGTTAATAACAATTGAATTTGCTATAAATAATGAAAAATGGGATCTATGCTATGAATTTTGGGTTGTTTCAACAGCAAATTATTTCATTGACTAAAATAACGTTATCAACGATGTGACATAAACTTAAATTTCTTTATAACAATTGAATTTGTTGTAAACAATGAAAAACGGGATCTATGCTATGAATTTAAGTATATATATATAACGTTGTCAATGATGTGACATAAATTTAAACTAAAATAAAATTAAAAATTTAATAAATTTATATAGGAAATTATTAAAAAATAAAAAAAGTCTGAAACAGAAAGTGCTAGAGTTCATTTAATGCTCTGGGCTATGAGATCCTACTCAAGCCAAGTTGAGAAACGTGCTGAGGGCTAAATGATAAAGGTAAAAAATGTCATCTACAACTCTGTTGTAGTTAGTCTTGCCCTCTTATCAGTCTACTGGGGGGTCGATCGTTGTATTATCCGCTACTCGTTGGCTCAGGATCAAATTATTGATGCAACTCGTAACTGGGAAACAATAGTTTAGGGTCTATTATACCTTAGGACATTAATAAAACTGGTGGATTCCCAAGCAAACTGAAAATTTTCGAAGGTGCCAAAATAATGTTGCGATCTAACATTGATGTGGTGAAAGGCTTCGTCAATGGAAACATTGGTTTCATCTGGGAAATCATCTTGTCTCATTTCCAATCTACATTTCGTCAATTAAAGTAAACTTTGGCGCGGATGGCGAATGTGTAATTAAGGCCATAGCAAAACAATTCCCTGCCAAGTACAGCATTGTTGAAAGGCGCATGTTGTCAGTAATTCTGAGCTGGGCGTACATAAGATGCAAGGTGGGTCGTGCAGTAATTGATTCTGGACAAGCTTACGTTGCTTTAACCCGCGTAAAATCGCTAAATGGACTTCAGATTCAGGATCTGTTCAAATTTCGATGCGCAAGCCCGAAAGGAAGAATAAAACACCTACTTCCTACTCATGTAAGTAATCACGTTGAGACTATATGTGTATCTTATTTGTAAATATGTAAATATTGTATAATAATATACTTAATTATTATAAAACTATATTATAAAATTATTATACCAACTCAGTGAATTGTAAATGTATGCTGAAACATGCTAAAGTTATTTTAAGATTGAAAAGCATAAAATAAAATATCATAGTCATTGAACATAAAATAAAAGTGAAGTTTACTAATAACTACCTAGAACAATCCGTCACGTATTGAATAAAAAAATATATGTTTTCGCTTACTCTACAATAAAGTTAAAATATTGTCAAGGGTAACGTGCATATATCGTAGTTTATTTTATTTAATTATTTTTTAATTTTTAGTTTATGATAAAAGAGTGTTTTTTAGTTTTTTTTAAACTATAATATATTATTAAACCTTAACAAGATCTGTTTACTTCAATTTGTAAGAGTGAGAAGGAGAGGAGGAGAAATATAAGAAAACAATTATTATACTGGCTGCATTAAGGCCGAAATAATAGAATAATAAATCTTCTGTCACAAAAGTGATTTAAATGTTGAGGAGTGATTTTATCTTAGATTGGTGTCCAGTGTATGTTACTCGTACTAGGGTGTTTTTGAGTTTTTTTGTAGGTGCGTTCACTTAAGTCTTATAGATCTTCAGTGGCATTCAGCGAGAGCTCACAAAGAATGGCGATTTTCGTTAAAAATCTTCTATGCAAAAAATTAATGATAATAGTTGCGGAAAAAGCAAATATTATCTGAATTTATGATCGTAAGTTTTAGCTACGAGCCGAAACCCATTGAACTTCTTATTTTTTCAAACATTTTAGTATTACTTATAATTAAAATTTACAACAGGGAGAGGAAGGAAAATGTTTTTTCTAAAATTTTCTAATTCAATGGAAGAAAAATTAGTCGATTCAAAACTCTGATAAAGACATGTTGGATAAAGTGTTAAAAATTAAAATTAATTAAAATATTATAAATATATCAAAACTATCCAATTAGTGAGGTATTAGTAACCTTCTATTGCATTTGTGCTTAGTGTAGACTTGTAGAATAAAAAAGCGCCACTAAACAACGACAAATCGCAGGCCACAGGCCAAACTTTAAACGCTCTGTCTATACGATAGTTCCGAATGTTACAACAAAATCAAGGAACGATAAATAAATTACTATCTTCGTTCCTTCTTATTTCCTTTTATGTGAAAACACTATTTTCCTTGCAAATTTTGAAGAAGGAAAATTGCTTTATTAATGTACATGAATTTGACTCGGTATATCCATTCGAGTGGACAGTTTAGTTCTGTTTAGAGTTTAAAGATTACGATTTATGTATTTCCTTCCTTGAGCAAATTTTTAATGGATCAAAATAGAGCTTAATAGTGACAACTTAATACTTATTTGAAACTTTAGATCTCTGAAATAGAATCAGTCCTTTATGTGACGCTTTAGGACGATATTGGGCCGGTTGCATAGGCCGGACGGCAAGAAAAAAGTCGCTGTACTAAACAGTTAATTTTATGACTTCGGAATCAAAGATTTTACGATTCTTTCGATCGCCCAAGGGTGTTATCACTAAAATCGTATAATTGTTTATTTTATAAACGGTTCTTTGCGCTCTGTGAAAAGGATTATCAAAATCAAAGCGGGAGTTTTCTCTCGGGTGAAATAGCCCTTAGATTTTATTTGGATTATAATGTTAATCGCGAAACTCTACGCTAGGGTCTTCAGTATCAAATTAGAGCTAATATTCTATTATATTATTAGAATATCTGAAAGCTGTACCTTAACATGTTGTAATTAATTTATAAAAAGGAGCTCTATAGTTTTAAAATAAATTTAAAATAGTATATATAAAATAAACCAATGGGTTTATAATAAAATTAAAATGTTGAATACGGCTATCATCTACTCTTTGATCTTTTGCATTATATTATACTATATATGATCATTGTACTAAATAGTTCAACGAGCGAACTGAAACTCACTGAGCAATTTATCCCTCCTCAAAAACTTCACTTGCGGGTCAAGAATTGACCTTATTTACCCACCTTTGATGTTGAATAAAATACAAAGCGTTAGTGCAATATACATTTTTTATTAACGATTCATAGCGATTTTGCGTTAATTTAATGCTTGTAGCATTGTGCAAGTTTATTGTTTAATTCTGAAACTTGGGAAGAAGCCTTCTTCAGAAGAGAGCCATTGCAGACACGCACTTCGGAGACGATTCTAGCAGCGGAATCACGAGCAACGACGATAGCATCTTCAGTTGAGGCTTTAATTCCCTGGAAGACGGATTCAAATTCGTCCATCTTAGCCTTGGCGCACTTGATGAAAGAAATAATGTTCCAGCTGAGACACTCCTTAACTTCCTCATTGAATTTTTCGACTTCAGCCTTAACTCCATCGATGTCTTCACCAATCAACTTGCTGAATTTCTTGTACTCGGCTTCGACATCGCTGGCACAGGAGTGGAAGTCGCTGCGAGCCTCCTTTTCAACCTTTTCGTACTCAGGGATGAGTTCCTCGGCGCACTGCTTGAATTCACCTCCCTTCATGATGAGTTCCTGAATCTTCTCAACAGCGTCATTCTTAAGGGCGTGGAGCTTGTCCTTGGTTTGCTGACCGAAGGACACCAAGCTCCCTCGTACGTTATCAACAATTTCTTTAATTTTCTTACTGATAACGTCCAATTCGCCGGTGATTTTCTTAATCAGCTCGTTAACTTTTTCGTGAATTGTGTCCAAGATTTCGCCACGAAGAGGCGAAATTTCGGCGTATTCTTCAAAAGAATCTTGTGCGGACTAGAAAATTGAAATTATTTAAATTAAATTACAAAATGATTTTTCCTTTTGAACTTACAGCGAAAGCACAAAGGCTCAAAAGTACAACGATTGCGAATTTCATGTTGAATGCTGCTGTTGAAGTCGAAACCGAAAATCCAACTAATTGAGGAGTGTCATGTGAAGACCTCTTTTATAGTAATCGAATTGATTCACATTTTCTAATTGAAGCTGTTATCAGTCATGATTATGTCGCGATTATCGCGGTTCTTAACTAAAAAGATTTTAATAAAAGATACAAAATCTGTGCTTACCCGTTGGTGATTTGGGAATATTGGACAATTAATTTTAAAATCTGATTGTCGGGCGGGAAAAATAGAATTTTTAAATTATATCTGAGTTCAAATAATTGATTCAAATTTCACGTCTATGTTCTTTTCTAATAATTTTTCGCGGTTCGATTTGATAGAAATGTTTCAATTATTCAGTCCCTTACTAAACAGGTATCGTATCTTTCCCAACCGCATGAATATAGTCAAAAAAAACTATAAAAATACAAAGGCGACACTGGAGATCTAGGATGTTTATTTATTTATTTATTTATCGCTTATTACAAGCTACAATAAATTTAAAACTAATTAACAAAAAGATTAAAATTAAGGTAAAAAAAAATAATAAATTAAAATTAGAGAGCGGGAATGATGATGGCACATGAGAAGATAGAAAAGAAAAAAAGAAAAGAAAAAAGAAAAGAAAAAAGAAAAAAGAAAAAAGAAAAAGAAAAGAAAAAAGAAAACAGGCAACAAATGCATTACGTGTCGACCTGCATGGCTGGTTTGCCTTATAAAAAGGAAATACAAAAATTTAGGTATTTTTCCAATGGGCCTTATCTTCGAGCAAAGGAGAATGGGCAAGAAGTGACCCGGAAAAAGCTACAGTCTTTGCTGAACATTTAATCAAAGTTTTCACGCCCAACGCACCAAAGGGAAATACTAGACTTCCTTTCCTTAATATTGCATCAAGAGAAATATTGCCACACCTAAGTCTCAAAAAAATATATAAACGCATCAAAGATCTCAACCCATGAAAAGCTTCAGGCCACAATAAAATCACTAGACAGATAATAAAAAAATTGCCACATAAACCGGGCAAAGATATTACACTTGCATCTTCTTATCCGCCAATCGGTCTGCTCTCAATCGTTTCTTCGGAAAATTGCTACTTAAAAAGTTGCAACAAGTGCTCGTAGAAAACCAGATTTTTCCAATGCACCAATTTCGCTTTAGAGAAAAACATAGCACGATAGAGCAAGTGCATAGAATTGTCGCATGAGTAAGAAAAACCTTTGAGGAAATAAAATGTTGTTCTGGGGTATTTCTGGATGTGAGCCAAGCGTTCGATAAAGTCTGGCATAAGAGTTTGCTCCACAAGATCAAAGCTCTGTTGCCTCTCAATGCACATAAACTCTTTCAAAGCTATTTATTAAACAGGAAATTTATTGTGCGACACAAAAGCTCCGCCTCTCGGCTTCATGGGATACTTGCAGGTGTGGCCCAGAGAAGTGTCCTTGTCCCGTTTCTATACCTTCTTTACACGTCCGATTTTTCAACAAATGACACATTTCTCATCTCTACCTTCGCTCATGGTACCGCCATCTTAAGCGTTCACTCGGACCCAGGAATCGCCTCTAAAAACCTTGACCAACACCTACAAAACATTTAAGAATGGTTATCTACGTGGGGAATTAAAGTAAACGGATCCAGCACCCATGTGACATTTACGCTCAAAAGAGAAACATGCGCACCAATAAAACTGTTCGAAGAACATATTCCGCAGGAAAATGGAGTCAGGTATCTAGGCTTACGCCTTGATAGAAGACTGACTTGGAACAAGCATATTGAAACAAAGAAACACCAATGTAACCTAAAAACAAAACAACTATTGTAGCTAATAGGTAAATACTCTAAAATGAAACTGGGATACAAAGTGTTAATTTTCCGTACTCTCATCAAACTAATATGGGATACCATCTGTAAGTGATTACTACCAACAAGAGTATTTTGAAAATTAAACTATCAATTTTAAAGTATATTCTTTTGCAGTGTTACAGTAAAAACGAATAACTTTAAAATGCTAATTATTAATTTTATATTTATCACCATGGCAAGCAAACGGCAGCATCCTCGGCCATAAGGCTCAATGCGGTTCACTGCTGGTCACGTACGGATTATGGGCATTCTAGGATACTAGGGCCACGTACTACGGCGGTAGACTACATGGTTACCGAGCCATCATTCGGAATGAGAATTGCTGCCTCCTTCCCCTCTAGGCAAGAATGGACGGAGGGTCTATTTTTGCAGCCAGGGTCGATCCAGGTTTTCACTGACGGCTCTAGGAAGGATGGCAAAGTGGGTGGAGGTATTTACTCTGAACAATTGGGTATAGAAACCTCCTTTCGACTGCCAGACCATTGCAGCGTATTCCAAGCTGAGGTCATGGCCATATCACAGGCTATCGCGCAGCTGAGGGCCACAGCTAAGCCCCTGGCAAAATTATGTATATTTAGCGATAGTCAAGCTGCGATCAGATCGCTAGTAAGTGTTCACACGACATCCAAGGTCGTTGAGGACTGTCGCACGGAACTCGTCCGCATGGCTGCTAGCACGGAGGTCAGTCTGGTCTGGGTGCCAGGTCACTCTGATATCCCGGGCAACACCAGGGCGGATGAGCTCGCGAGGCTTGGCGCAGGCTTGCCCGCTGAGGATATAACTCTTAAGCCGGGTGCTCCGCTTGCATCAAGCAAGCGGACCATACAAGAGTCCTTCTTGGAAATTGCAAATCGCAGGTGGAGGAAAGAGCCCACCTGTGTAACGACCAGATCTATCTGGCCCATCTACGACCGCAACAGGTCCAGAAACTTGGTCTCGCTCAAGAGAGCCGCAATCGGCAACGTAGTAGCGGTCATTACGGGCCACTGTCTCATCGGCAAACATGCCACTAGGATGGGGGTGACCACGCATGACTTCTGCAGGAGTTGCCTCAATGAGGAAGAGGAAGAGGACATCCTTCACTTCCTGTGTCAATGCCCAGCTCTAGCGGTGCGGAGGAATCGGAGCCTGGGCTCTACTTTCTTTAATGACCTGTCGGAGCTGAGGTCCACCAGGATCAGTAGCCTAGAACAGTTCATTAAAGAGTCTAAATGGTTCGAACGGTAGGAATTGGGACTTCGTCCCATGTGGTATCACAATGGGCCTACCTTGGCCTAAGTGTGCCTTCTTTTGTTGGTAGCCACTTGAACCTAGAACCTAGAACCATAAAGTTGAAGTTCTGTATACAATTAAATTTATATTCCCTATTAAAAAAGGGTTTATTAGGCAGGATGTAGGATAGGCCCTGTATACCTGCGTGCGAGTTGAGTTCACTTTGAAAATTAAAGTTTTTATTTAGAATTTTCAATAAAGAGTTTTAGAGTGTTAAATCCGTGTTCTAATATTTTTTTAAAATAACCAAAATTTGATTGATATTTAAAAGAAATATATAAAAATATGTGTCAGTTTTATTTATTTAAAAACACCTTAGTTTTTAAAAGAAAACTGGGGTAGAGGCGGCTTTGTAGCAATCAGAGAGTTTCTGGTTCAATTCCTTAACCTTTTCAGAGGCCTTGGAGAGAACATCGGCATTACACTGCTTGACCTTGCTGACGATTTCACCAGCACGTTGGCGAGTGAGGCGAAGAGCGTCGCGACTAGCAGAGATGACTCCATCAACGAGTTTCTTCAATTCGCTGGTTTTTTCGAAGATGCACTTGCCGGTCTTGATTGGGTTCCAGCCAAGACATTCAGCCACTTGGTCGCGGATATCACGGAGGTTAGCCCTAACTGAAGCAACAGATTTTCCGACTTCACGACGGTGTTCTTCATTGGAAATCATGGCTTCTCCGGCACATTTCTTCAATGCAGTCATGGTTTCTTCTTCGACTTGCTTGTATTCAGGTCGGAGTTTCTTGGCGCATTCGCGGAAGGCACCGCCCTTTTCTTTGAGTTGGTCCAGTTTTCCTTCAATGTCTTCCTTGGCCTTGTCGACTGCGTTCTTGGCCTTCATGACGATTTTGTGGGCTTGTTCGCGGACAGCTGCCATGATTTCGTTGACTTTGTCCGAAACTTTGCTAAATTCCTCAGTGGCTCTCTTAACGAGTTCGGCAATCTTGGCCTTGATTTGGTCGGTGATCTCATTCTGGGGCTCGATTTCAAAGTCATCGAATTCGGAAACTTCATAGGAAGCATGTGCCTATGGAGAAGTAATAATTAATTAATTATTTTAAAATTAGTAAACAACAAATAAATTGAACTTACAACAAGAGCACAGAGGCCTAAGAGAACGATGATTGCGAATTTCATTTTTAGGTGTTGCTGAATGCTCTGTCAAGAAGTCAGTTTTCAACTAATGACGACTGAAGGTAGAGGAAGGTTTTTATAGGAATTTAATTGCTAAATTATATTTATTTATCGAACTTTATCTTGAGTACTTTGTATCTCTAAAGAGCTTTCGGTCAAATGTATTAAAATGTAATGCAATTAATTAGCTCAACAAGTGGAAACTATTCACATAACTTTGAATTACATTATATAATTTTAATTCATTTAAAAACCCGAGTGCTCCATCCCCAAAATTTATTATTGCAAAATTGTATTTAATTGATTTCTTTAAGGAAATCTTCCAATTCAGTTTTTAATTTATTCATTTTTAGTATTTTAAAACCAATTTTGACTGCTGTTATAATTTTAAAAACTACTGAACTGATTAATAATACCTAAATAAGTGATAATGAGAAGTTCATAGGGTAAATCGATTAACTTTACATTGAAATCATCGTATGCCTAATATTAAAACACCTCATATATGATTAACGTTTAATTTTGGAATTGAATTATTTTAATAATTTTTATATATATATATGTATATTACATACATTTGCCAAAGTTTATTTTAATTTTTATTTTAAAATAAGTTTTTAAATCAACCGTGTAAAATTTTATTCGTATTCTCCTCTGGAATTTGTGGAGTTAATCGATTTGGCAAAAGAATGGCTCGAATAATGAATATGGACCTAAAATACATGTTAAGGCATGTGTATGTTTTGTAATACCAGGGTTTTGATTTTATTCATGATTTCTTAATGTGAATTGTTCACTTAAAAGAATTTTAGATAATAAAATATTCATATAAATTAGGTTTCTATTGATAAAATAATAATTCGAACCGATTAGGTAATTTCTAAATTTATTTCTTACATAAAAACAAATAAACTTCTAGCACGACCTCGTTATACATGTAATACTACAATAAAGTATAGACTTTTTTATGAGTTGCTTATTAAACTGACTGATTGTATTGTATTAAGTATTGGCTCATTTTAGTTTTACAAATTTTTAAAATCTTAAAAAACACATCATATCAAAACATATGCATTAAATACTTTCAGAGTTGTGTATACTTTTACATTCTCTGTGCTTAGAGTTCCGTTGCCATCTAAGAGTCCATATAATGTTATAGTTTCGAACTATTCTTCCGTCTGTCTATGTATATGTCATAGCTCTCCTATTCTCTCATAAGAGGTATATACGGATTAAAATAAAATTGGTGGGACACCGGGGAATTGATGGTAATGTGGCCTCTGACGCTTTAGCGAAAGAGGGCTCAAGTTCTCCTACCCTGGGACCGGAGCCCATTGTTGGTGTCAACTTTACAAAGTTGAAAAACTGGATAACTAGATCCATGGACTCAATACATGGTCAGAGATGGTCCAGTATAACAACCTGTAAATTCACGAAATGGTTCATTGGTCGCCCAGATAGGAACAATGCAAAACTTCTACTTGGCTTAGGCAGGAAAGATTGCAAAAAACTTGTAGGGACGGTCAAAGGACATAACACATGCGGCAAGCATCTGAACACCCTAGGGATCATCAGCGAAAATTTAGAAAATCAAGATGATGGATCCAATATTGCAACCAACAATTTTTGAATTACAACGAATTTGAGTGATAATTGGTACTATGGGTAATTTGAGGCCACTGATTTCGAATGTAATATTTGGAAATAAAAAATGGCAAACACAATATGGTGACAAGAATTGTTGGAATTTAACGAATTTAAGCGAAATTTATTTTATTTTAAATCTATATATATACATATATAATAATGGTCTCAACCCGAAGATTATCTTCTGGTTATATTATATGACACTATTGTAAAACTAATCGTCACCGTCACCGCTTTTGTATATTGGCCAAAAGTTCAGCAGCAATCAGGAATTGCAAAATGTAACAAATTTCAATGAATTACTTACTTCTCCATCACTGAAGCTATGCGGATCAGTCGTACACTTTCCATGGGAGTAATAATAGGATTTGTTCTCCTGCACTTTTTGAGTACTCTGAAAGTGCAGGCTACATCAAATTGCGGCTATCATTGACAAAAGTCGCATGATCATTCTAAAGTACTTTCCAAACGCAAGGACACCACCATTAATGTATGTACTCTCTGATAGGCAAGCGGCCCTCAGGGAATTCTCATCATGGCGCTTCGACTCTCTTCAGTGCCTGCTGCCTCTCAGTGCTTCACTATTTTGGGTACCGGTGCACTCTGATGTTGAGGGAAATGAGGTTGCCGATGAATTGGTTAGGGATAATACTCCGGGGTTACGGCAAGCCAAAGAGTTTGTTCCATCCAACATATGTATACCCCAACACCACCACCCTGATCCAAAGCAATCTCAGGCTGTTGATGGGATACTTATTTGGCCACTAAGGGTTTAGATATCGCATACATAAAATGAGTGTGTCTGTCGATTATGTCTAGAAGACGAGGACACCACAGCTCATATCTTCCTGACCCTGACTGAAGTCCGAAGCTCATCTGTAAGGGATTTTCTAGCTTTCTTTCAGGTAGCGGATCGTTTACTTCACTAGTGAGGTTTTAGCAGAAAAGACTGTTTCTGGTCGAAGTGTTCGTCATATGGGCCGCCCCCTGTAGAAATATTATAATATATAAAAACGAGAGAGCATTTATTTATTTGTTTATTCGTTTATTTTAATGCTGATTTCGAATCTGCTATTAAAATTTCCAAATTCAAAATCGCGGATTCAATATGGCTACCGAAATTCCTCAATTTGAGTTAATTTTAATGAAAATTAATATATAGGTGCTTTTTGGGCTATATAATTCAAATAACATTCCAAAATTCAAGATGAAATGGATAAAAACAAATTAAACTTCAAGGTATTGCCATGAAATTCAATCTACAAATCTACAATAATTCTAATGGGTATGGAAACTTTCAAGAAATTCAACATCACGATTGTAAGAGTTTTCTGTTTTCGTATCTAAAAGACCGCATTACTGAACTTTATTATTATTACCGGGTAAATCATCTAGTAACTATATGATACTTAGCCTGGTACCTAGCCTTTGGTTATTGAGTTCAATGAAAATTACAGGGAAACAGACAAAAAAATATTTTATGAAATATTAAGAAATAACTTTTTTGGAAGGAAGCCCAGAACCCTATCCATGCCTAATACGCTGTCGGTTGATTTTATCTAAAAGACTGTTGGGCATAGAAAATTAAAATTAGGGAAAACAATATTTACTCCCCATGGTTAGAACTAGGTAGTAACGATTCAAACACTAATTTTTTAAAATTGTGATTTGTACTTCACTTTATCATTTTATGGTTCCCAAATTAACTCCATTTGGTCGATCCATTTACGAGGTGTAGACTGCCGCAGCGATAGATCGCCTTGACCACTTTGTAACTTTCATGCTTATTTGACAATCCTTTTACTAGCCTTATTTTGTACTTACATACTCTCAGGGAGAAATGGCATTTTCAAATCATATGAAGTCAATGTAAATTAAAATAACTATTTGATTTCTTACAGTGCAAAATGCTAATTTATAAAATTTATGTTGTAGATTAACATTACATTTTCAATTGAAAATTTTAATTTATTTTAAATTTAACATGGATATCATTTTTCTCTATTTACAATCTTCTATTAATTTTTACAATATCAGATATAAAATTATAGAGTGGAATACACAAATTTATATTGAGTTAAAACGAAGGTTTCTAGCAGCTCTTTGAATAAGAGAGACTAATTGACAATTTCGATAGTTTGAGTTTGATAATCAATTTAAGCTAGTCAGTTGCTTGGATTTTAACATGCATCTTTTAAAATTAAATTCTAATATCACAAATATAGAGTTTTAGTTTAAAATAAAAATAATAACGCAATAATTTTGTTATCCATACTACATCATATGATAGGATGCCCACTGAACTAATGGTTTGAGGTAATTTGTGACGTATAAAGTTATACATTAGAGGTTATTTATTCGGAGATACTCTGTATATATGTACATAGTACGTGTTACAAAGCTATGGTAGGCTAGTCTTTGTATGTAGGTATTTCTAATACCTGCTAGAATCTATTATTGAAAATGTTTAAAAGTGCATGGTTCTTTGTAATTTCAATCATCATTGTTAATAAAATCATTTAGAGCTGCTTTTGTTTCTACATTTCGTTTTATTATTTTATAATATTTTGATATGGGATTAGTAAAGAGGTCTTCATATAATTAACATTATTTACTTTTATTTTGTATAGATTTTCATTTAAAAATGCAACTTATAAAATTCCAATTGGTAACTGTTGAATTACGAAAATTCTCTATGATTCCATATGATATTTCAAAATAGTGATATCATATACGTATTTTGCCAAATTTAAAACGATTTTTCACTCAGTGTACTAAGAAAGTAGTTCCAAGAATGTGCTTTTTGCAATTGAAAAGTAGTATCGCTTTTAATCTGCATTCTTTAAAAAAACAAATAAGACAATAAATTATGTCGATGCCTTAAGTTATTTAAAACTTGTTAACAAGAATGTAATATTACAGAGAATTTTATTAGGTTCTAAAAGGGGTCAACATTGCATAAATGTATACAACTTGTTGTTATTGTTACAACATATAAATAAACATAATATCATTGGGGGGGGGGGGGGGGGACTCTCTGCATTAAATAACAAGAAAAGGGCAAACATTGATAGTCATGCTAAGCTTTTGATAGTAAAAGAGTAAAAGCATGTTGTTGCAATTATTTATTCAAAAAACATAAAGTTTTTAGAAGAAGACAGGGGCTGCTTTGTAGCAGTCGGAGAGTTTCCGGTTCAAATCCTTAACTTTTCCTTGGGCCTCGGAGAGAACATTACCGTTGCACTTTTTGACCCTAATAACGATTTCCTTGGCACGCTTGTTGGTGTAGCGGAGACCGTCGCGGCCGGCAGAGAGAACTCCGTTGAGGAGCTTCTTCAATTCGCTGGTCTTCTCGAAGATGCACTTGCCGGTCTTGATTGGGTTCCAGCCAAGGCAATCAGCAACTTGATCGCGGATTTGACGGAGGTTGGTCTTGATAACATCGAAAGATTTCTCGATTTCACGACGACTTTCTTCGCTGGAGGCAGTGGCGTCACTGGCACACTTTTTCAAACCAGAGACAGTGTCTTTCTCGACTTGTCTGAATTCAGGGTGAAGATTCTTGGCACATTCAGCGAAGGCACCACCTTTTTTTTTAAGTTCATCCAATTTTCCTTCGATGTCACCCTTAGCCTTTTCAACGACATCCTTACCCCTTGAGATGATTTTGCGGGCTTGGTCGCGAACACGTTCCATAATTTCGCCGACTTTAGCGGAGATTTTGTTGAAATCTTCGGTGGCCTTCTTAAGGAGTTGCTCAATTTTAGCCTTAATCTGGTCGGTGATCTCGTTTTGGGGCTCAATTTCGAACTCATCGTATTCACTGAATTCGGCGAATTCGTAAGAAGCATGTGCCTATGCAGAAAATATATTATTTTGTGATTTTTTTTGTAAAATGGCTTAAAATTTGGTTAACTCTGTATTTACCACAACAGCACAGAGGCCCAAGAGAATGAAGATTGCGAATTTCATTTTTAGATGCTGAATGTTCTGGGAAATCAGTTAAACTAATGGCTGTTTAAAGCTTATCAAGATATTTATAGTAAAAGATGTTAAGAGTATTTGTATACTGCCGACTTTATCGACCTTTATCTCGAGTATTTTGTATTTTTGAATGAGTTATTGTAAAAACTATTGTAATGCAAGTAATTAATTCTCAGAGAGATGGAAACTAGTCTCAAAGTGATCGATAGCATTATCTAATTGTGAACAATCTAGAAGGGAGAAGTAGCTAGAAACTAATCTCTGAAATCAATTATTATAATTGTCCCAAATTTACCATTGTTTTTTCGTTTAAATTTCATTATAACAGGCATAAATTCTTTTTAATTTTGCCAATCAATTCGTAATTTATTTTATCACATTTCATAAATCTTTATGAATATATTTGATATACATATGTATTTTATAAAAACTTTCTTTCAAAATTTCTATCAATATATGTCGTGGTTTTAAAGCCTAATTGCAACAAATTAAAATATTATAAATAGAACAAACAAACAAACAAACAAAATAAGAATCTTTATAATTTTTTAATATAAATTTGTCTTTTTTTCGATGTTAAGGTACTGAGACTAAAATACTCTACCGTTTTGATAAACATCTTTTTTATTTAGAAAAAAATACACCCTGAATTAGTTGTGACTATATTCAAAGGAAATCAAATTTTAAAAACATGTTTAAGCAAACAAATTTCAATATTTCTCAAAATTATCTGCAATAAAAATAAATTGCATATATGTTATGTTTATGCTCATGCATGATATAAAGATCAGTATTTAAAAAGAAGAATGATTGTAATTATGTGGCATAATATATTTGTATTGCATAAATAAAATATTTAAATGAAAAGTAAGCCTATACAAAATTTATACATTTTACACTTTATGGAATAAAATTTATATGTTGATATTTTTTAATGTTTTTATCAAAAACTTCACAAAAATATGCCTTAGTGAGTAAAGTGCCCTTAGCAAGTAATTTTACGGTCAATTTTTCAAATGATGGAATTTTCTTGCATAAGCAATAATGCTTCTGTATATTCTAAAGCTAAGCTGTTTCGAAGCGTTCATTGATTTTTTCTACTCTAATGTTTTATTACTGCCCACATGCATTTTGTAATCCAACATATTTTCAACCAAAGATATTTAATAAATTAGTAAAAGCTATTTATAAGAACAAAACACAAAAAAGACAAATATATACCCATGAATTAATTTTAAATCATTGTAAAAATCCACTATTTTATATTTTGTTTTAAACTCCAGTTTCAGGAAAATTATATATTCATAAAATTGTTATTATTTTCTAATAAATTTTAAATTACATTTCAAATCATTTTTGTCTTGGTTTTTATCTAAAAAATAATATAATAGTTTGTTTTATATTGTGAAGATGATGAAAATATAAAAAAAAATATATTGAGGAAATGAACAGACCCCGTGTCACCAGATAACATAAGAAATTGCTTACTAAAGTGCTTTTTGTTCTTTCAATAAGTACTTTAAAAGTAATTAGAAGTAAATCAGAAAATTAAAGTTGTTGCACAAACATTTTAACCTTAATATCCTAATTGAAAACCTAGATCAAATGCTACCCGTTGAGGTAATTTGCTTGAGAGGGTATTCTTTTTCCTGATAAGCGGTTAGACTTGAAATTTGAGTATAAAAGTGAATAACTGCTTGCCCAGTATCCAGTATTTGGACCGTTTCCTTTAGCGATAGTCAAAACAACTAGGCTTTCACCATGAAATTCGCTATTATTGCATTTTTGGGTCTCTGCGCCATTGCTGTAAGATTTCTATTCAAAGTATAGTTTTTATATAGAAAATTAACTAAAGGTTTTATAAAAGGCTGCCTATGCAGTGGAGTATGATTTCGAATTTGAGATCCAGCCCGAAAATGGCATCATTGACTCCATCAAAGAAAAAATTGCAGATCTCGTCAAGAGGGCCACCGATGACTTTAGTATTGTTGCAGATAAGGCTAAAGCGATCATTGGCAAGCTCAACGACCAAGCTAGCGATCTCATGCTGCAAGCCAAGCGCAAAGCCGACTCTATCAAGAGTGATGTTGAGGGCAAGCTCAATGACATGAAGAAGAAGGGCGGCGAGGTCGCAGCTTGTGCCAAGAGGCTCGAACCCGATTACTGGCAAGTCGAGAAGGACACCATGGAAGATGTTAAGACATGCGCTGGCGAAGTCTACGTCGCATCAAGCGAAATGAAGGATCAGGTAGGCAGGGGCATGTCTTTGATCTCAAACAAAATCAGGGAATTCCGCGAAATGGTCGCTGACTGCCTTGGCTGGAATCCAATCAGTGCTACCAAATGCGTCTATGACAAGGTAACGTGGACTGTTGTTAACTAGTCTACAATTTTTACTGATTTTATTAATTAATCTCACGCAGTTTGATGAGCTCAAAAAGATCATGGGCGGTATCATGGACTCTGCCAAGGAAGCTCTCCATGCTGCTCAACGCAAGTCGGTTGAGATCATGAATGAAGCGCACCAATGCAATGCGAAGGCTCTCTCCAAGGCCTCCATGAGTATTAAGGAATTGAACCAAAAACTCGCCAACTGCTACAACACTGATTTCCTTCTGTATTAAATTTTTGTTGTTAAGGTTGAAATATTCCATTAAAATGGATTTTAGCAATTAAAATATTGTGTTCTTTATTATCTAGTATATTTCATTTTCATTTCAGTTTGTTTAACTATTGCGTTGTATTGGCATACCATTTATACCCACTCCTTCAAAATTTACGTTGTTCTTATATTTTACATTAATTTTAATCTTCTTATCCAAGTTTTTTCGCATAAAGTAATATGTTTTGAGGAATGTTTTAATGAGTGCACAAGTACCGAGATATATACATAATACATTTTTAACCGTTTTTTCATTTATTTTGTTATGTCGGACATTCTGTTAGCAGGAATATAACTCTTTAATACTTAGTCAGAAGTTTCATTTCAGAGGGTAAACCAATCTAATTATTTCAAATTTCACAAAATGTTTTTATTGGCTTGAACTGCACTTTAACATCATAAAAAGCATGTGACAAAGTTTCATATACGAAGCGAATCTGTAAGTGCCCGAATTTCAAATGTAGCACGACACTTCCTCTATGAACAGTTTTACTTATCGTTTCTGTAGTATTCTAAACTTTAAATGCATTTTTCTTAAAACAACATTATTCCATTCGGTCGGTAGCGTTTATTGAACAATTTTGATCCGATTGCCTTGAAATTTTCAGAGTATATTATAACTACTTTTTCCACAAAAAAACGTAGGATTTTTCTTTATATTGTACAATTCAATTGTTGTAAACAATTTTAGAATGATAATTTGTGTATTTTTTAAATCACGCAATTTATGAGAAAATCAATTTAAAAAAATGCTATGTTTTTCTGTAGCAGATATCATGATATATAGACATTTTTTTGCGTTATGATTCTATTTTTAAAATTGCAGGAGTTTCTCTACCGGCCGTACAGTGCTAAAAAAAGGCGTCTCTAGGAAAATGCTAGCAAGCCGCCATTTAAGTTTTCAAGAGCTAACATAAATATTGAAAAACATTGTTCAAAAGTTATATATCCTTTTTACGAAATTTGGATGCATTGTGAAATCGTTGAAAAACCTTCCCACAATTTACTCTATTTTTTCGCTTCGGAAAGCTCGCTGAAAAGTTTTAAAAAGCTGCTGAAATAAAAAGATCAAAATGATTTTTTTATATTTTCCAAAAATCGTTTGAAGAACTTGATTGAAAACGTACACACGAATGAAATTATTTCAACATTCGCTATTCAGGGAAAAAGTTTTGTTTTCAAATAAAAGAGTAACCTTGACGAAAATTAAATTTATTAACCACCATATTATACCCAATAATAGAGGGTATGATGAAATAAATCCGATTTTGGATATTTTTAATTTTTTGCATGTTCTGAATATTACATAATTATTGTTTTTATATTATATTATATAAATTTAAAATCAAAGTGTAAAATTTAATATTTTTCCCAATTTTAAAATTGCCAAGTTTTGTCAAGCGAAATGTTTTGGAGTCATAAATTTAATTGATCGTTTTGATGCGGAATATTAAATTTTCACTATTTTTATTTTCAAAAGTCACAGAATTATTTTTATAAATCTCATTTCATCCCGGCATGAGACTTTTTATTAAAATTGTCCACTCTTCTAGGTATAAAAGTCATATACACCTTAGATTCAATCCTTTTTGATAGGTTACATTTTCACTGGACCATCCAATAGATTTCTCTTAAAACGTTTATATAAATAAAACGAAAGCAAAACAATCGATATAAATCATATGACATTAATTTCATTAAACCCATTTTTGTCACATTTGTATTTTTATATTTGCCAATAAAAGATGTAATTCAAAACTTATTATTAGTGAATTACGTTGAATTCAAACATGAATTACATAATCTATTCGATCTGAAATTAGTATTAGAAATACGAGTAGTTGTACTTGTTATTAATTGTTTAATTGAAAATCTTCATTAAATATTTTCAACATTTTCTTGAGATAAGCAATCGAAGTTGGACTTACGTATAAAAGACAACTGCTTCACTATGTTTATTAATTTAGTAGGGAAGAGCAAAGTGGAATGAGATTCACCATGAAATCGACTATCGTAATTTTCTTAAGCCTTTGGGCTGTTACTGTAAGTAGCTATCACGTTAAAAAGCGTAATAATGTTTTTTTTTTTTTAAATTTTTTTGTTAATAGACCTCCTTGGTACCAGGTGAATTTGGAGTGGAGCCGATCGAAAAACTTCCTGAACATCTCCGAGCTAAAATTGAAGAGTTTCTTAACAAGATCATTGAGGACTTTGCTGCCTTAACAACCAAAATTGAAAACATTGTCTTGCGACTCAACGAGCAAATTGCAGATTTAGTTTCGATGGCGAAAGAAAAAGTGCATGCTGTTAAGACAGATGTTCAAGGACGGCTTGATGAGGTCAAGAAACAGGGGGGTGAAGCAGCAGTTTGTGCAGGTAAAGTTGAACTGGAGTATCTCAAAGTGGAGGAACTATTCATGGAAGACATCAAAACATGTGCCGCAGAAGCACGTCAATCATCAACTCAAATTCGCGAAGATGTCTTAAAAGGTATCGCAAATGTTAGGAGCCACATTAAAGATTTCCGTGAAATGCTTGGGGACTGTTTAAGATGGAATCCGATTGTTACTGTTAAATGCGTCAAAGAGAAGGTAAATTTGTTGGTGTTTTATTTAAACATAATAAAATAATAATAAACATCACATTTTTATTTTTTGTAGGTTCATGAGTTTAAAGAAGTAATCGAAGATATTGTAAACGCAACTCAAGCTGCTCTTCGAATTGCACAATTTAAATCAGTTCAAATCTCAAGTGAAGCTCATGCTTGCAATGTTCAGGCAGTTAACACAGCAAAAGCTAGGATTGAACAACTCAATGAAAAACTTTCCAACTGCGGAAAATTAGAATTGTTTTTATTTTAATAAATATTTAATTAAATAAAAAGACACAATTGCTTTGCAATATCTTCTCACTCAAGTCTTATCAAAAAATTAACAAGATAGCCGGGTTTTACAACGTTGAGCTAATTTCAAAAGAATTGCTAAATGTTTGTTTATATTTTACTTTAAAATCATGCCGCGTTTCAAACTAATCGATAGATTAAGCTTAAAAAAAATCTTTCTTATCCTATGTTCCATAACTTTCTAATTTTATGCTAGCACCATATTTAATTAATAATCTAAAGTTAAATATATTCAATGTTCGTAATTCCGTCTCCAATTCCTAATCTTATCTTATCGCACCCTTTACACTTAAAATACAATTAAAATTGATTAGGAAAATATATGAGTTTTAGACAAGTCAATTAATCAAAGAAGCTCGGTAATGGAGCTCGTAATAATGATAAAAATGTTCGCGAATAATCTGTATGCTCTTTATGTATACAATGAAATCATGCTATTATCAGTTTTAATCTTTTTATTAAATTGAATGCATTGTTGGACTTTAATTTCCCGACGTTAGTGCCAATATGGCGAAATAGTCTTTAAACTATTTACTTAATTCTATTAAAATGTTTTATCTTTAATATTTTATTTGTTAATCCTTTTTTAATTGAATACATATTGGACTTTACTCTACCGCCTTTTGAGCCAGTTTAGCGAAATAGTTTTAATTAAACTATATGTTTAATAGAAAATGTTAAAAATAAGTTTCGATAAAGCATAATCCTTTTAATCTTAAATATAAATAAAGTTAAAACAATGTATACTAGGCTGTTCAAAATGTTTTGTCGTTCAATAAGAGATGGCGCTATTAGTCTCGTCGTTTTATTTTTCTAAAAGTTGTACTACTTTTTTATAAACAACTGTCAAGTTTCATGTGTATCTGCCAACTCATTGACTCAACTCAACTCAAGTTGATGTGTCAGATTATTTTTTACAATGGAAGAACTTGAATATCGTGCCGTAATAAAATTCTTATTTTTGGAAGGTGTAGGATCAAAATAAATTCATGAACGATTGTTAAAAGTATATAAAGACTCTTTACCTTCAGTTCAAACAGGAGAAAGATGGGTTGCTACATTTAAAAGTGATCATACAAGTCTTGAAGACGATCCACATAAAGGACGTCCAAAAAGTGCATCAAAACCAGAAAACGTAGTGTAAATACAGGATATGATAATGCAATCATCGATTAACCAAGAGAACTTTAGTAGAAATCTCATTAGGCATTGTGACTTTCTCAACAACATTTCCAGAGTTTTAGAGAGAATAAAAAGTATTATGTGCATCGTTTTATAAGTGCAGATGAGACATGGGTCTACCAACATGATCCTGATTAAAAGGAGTGTGAACCAGGTATTTCGGCTCCAAAGCGAGTTAGGGTTCCGAAATCGCCCAAACTGGATGTAAAAATTTGTGAGATAAGATCTGGTTTACAGAGGAAAAAAATCATTTTTCATCAAGACAATGCATCCTCTCACACAGCTTAAAAAACCATCGTGAAGATCAGGGAATTAAAATATGAACTGTTTGCAACATCCACTTTATCGTCATACTTACTTCCCTCTGACTTAGACATAGAATACGGTTGAATTAAGGCTTCGATGATCGCCGACGTTTAGACAAACGTAATTAAATGTAACTAAGATTACTCTTTTTTAACTTTTGACTTAATTATTTATTAAACCATGCAGGGTTAATGCATGAAATCATTTGAATTATCTTCCCCATATTTTCTAACATTTTAGTCTAAGCATATATGTTTTAATTTATATAGAATCTATTTTTTATTTGCTCCTCCTAAGTTTTTAATGGAATCAAAAAATTAAAATTTGGGATTTGTTTCAATGTAAGTAATGAAGTCTTTTATTACGGATATATTGAACAAAAACTATATTTATCAGACTAGTTTTTTTATTTCATTTTAAATATTAGGCATAATTAGAATCTACAGAACAATAATAATAATATTAAACAATTAGTGATTCATGTCACTTTATTGTGACTATCGGAAATCGTGTAATCAACGGACGATTAACGTTTCCAAGGAACTTACTATCAGTAATGGATTCGCCTTATCTCCTGATAAGCTTCTGTTATTCCGTCGATAGCAAATGGGAGGAAACATTTCCTCAGTTCATTATTTTAAAGGTATTGAAAAACATTAACTAAACGTAGGTAGTCAAAACTGCAACGAAATGAAGTTTTACTTGTTTCTCCTGCTAGTGTTTGCGAATGCTGCGAATTTAGTAAGTATATTTTGCATATAACTTTATCGAATTGAGACCATTCTTAATCGAAACGCAGGTGCGAGCATCGACGCCTACGGCTGAGGAAAGTGAGGCCGTGATTGCGCGTGTTTTTAATCTTTCCGTGTCATTAACTGATTTTGAAAAAGATGCTCTGAAACATGCTATTGCTCAATTAAAACACGTTGATCAAAAATTACAACATCAAATTAATTTAACCGAGAGTGAAGCAAGCAAAAGGATTGATGAAATTCAAAAGAAAAATTTCGAAAATTTTGATGATACCGTGAAAAAGATTAAAGACCCAAAATGCATTTCAGAAGTTCTACGATCAGAAATTGGTGAGATAAGTTTAAAAGCTAAAGACGAGTTTAAGAATTGCATGGAGAAAGCTAAACATGAGGGGAAACATAACCATGATAGTGCAAAAAAGCACATCGATTTAGCCCATAAATACATGAGCGATGTAAAAGACGCACTTATATTTTGCAATGGAACAAAAACCGATTCTGCAATGGCTAACAAGATCACCGAGTGCATTACAAAAAGGGTAAGATATGGTGTTATTTAATCGGAACAAGGGTGAATATATTTTTTTTATAGTTCGAAACACTAAAAACATCCATTGGATCAGAGATTTTAGAAGTTCAGGATAGAGTTCGCATTGCTATGACACAAATTCCGACTATCTTGCGAAATTACCACCACTGCAACAAGAAGATACAAAAGGCAGCTAAAAGGAAGTTGGATGACTTCAGGCGCAAAGTCCACCATTGCATTAGACCAGAGTAATCGACTTATCTTTACTTAGCTTGCACTACCCATAGAGTGTTTAGTGTAGTTACATTCAGCAATAAAATCATGATAACTTTTAAATTAAAGAAATTGGACTTCTGAACTTCAAGCAAATCAATTAAAAATTATCGTACCTATCCCATTTCCTCTAAATATTTTGTTTTTTTCATGCCGCAGATCTTTAAAGAGGAACTCTCCTGTTTTTACTGCGATCAAGCCATAAAACCGGAATTTCAGTAAATTGATGAAAGGAAACCTTTCTGCTTCCTAAAGTCAACAAAATTTGCTTGTTCTTTTGTAGCTACCAAATCGATAACGCTGCTCCTTAACTTCATTCGATCCATTGATCGGAAGGGAGTTATACTTTTTTACCTAATTCTTCAGTTTTTATTTTATTTTATTTATCTTTTTTTACATCGAAAGGCGATAAATTAATTTATTTTTTTATACACTATACACACATATAAGAAAAAGGAAGAGGAATATGACACAAAACAGGAAATTACGAAAAATTTTTGCCGTCACTCGTAGGGACTCCCTTGAAAGGAAATTGCCTGCCTTGGCCCCAGAGTCGAGATCCAGGAACGAATCTACTTAATTGGAAGGAAATAATTATAAGCTTGAAGTGATTGACAGGGCTGTGCTACCTTGACGATATTTTCCAGGTAAGAGGCAAAAAAAGGGCAAACAAAAATATCCACAATTGGGCTCAAATTACCTACACACCGCAACACTCTCGAAGTTCGACTCTTACTCAAGGGCAGACTCTGCTGCGTTGGCTGCTTTTCGTGATTATCTTCTGCGGGTTTCGACTGCGGTTAATGAGTTGGAACTGATGAATTCTTCAGTGAGTCTTCTTGAATTTGAGAAAAAGGATACCGCAGGCAAATAGTTCGTTTTTGATGATCACCATTATCTGCGCAGTACGATTTTCGTTTAAAATATTTTTTCTCACGGAGAAGACTTCCAAATCCAGAAGGAAAATTGCAAATATTCAAAAATATTTATATACATATATTTATGTAAGCAGTACAGTGGTTCATTTCAGCGCCTCATAAGAAATGAATTATAAATTCAAATATAGTAAATTATAAAATGAAAACCATTGAAATTGTTCTAAAATGTCTAAATGATCAGGAATACCAAAAATTTATTTAATAAAGCATGCAAATTAATGGCATATTTACGAAAAATACTGTTCCGATAATGAGTAGCAAGATAGTAATCATCCGACCACCTAACAGTGCTCGCTAAAAGGCTTATTAAAAAAAAATAACTGACATACAATGAGCCTTTACAATAAAGTTGATGATTATTTAATAAGATTTAGTAGAGCTCACAAAATTATTTATGCATTTGCTTATTGTATATAAAATAAACATTCAGCATGTTGTATAGAAGAAAAGTGTGAAAAATTAAGCAAACAATAAAATATTTCTGCTATAAATAATAAAAAATACAAAACATCGTAAATCATCCGGGAGTCAGTGAAAAGTGTATAAACTATGAATCCAGTTCTTAAAACTTCACATTATTACGTTAACATTTAACTGAAGAAGTTGTAACTATATGACTTATACCACTTTCGAAACCAACGGGTCAATTAAGATTTTAGAGAACAGCTTTTTTAATCATTATTTTTATTACCTTTCATATCATGCATTGAATTGCTTTTATTCTGCCATCGATTGCCCTTCAGTCAAGCTATCATGCATTGAACTGCATCGATTCTATCATCGATTACGGTTACTGCCAAAGGTGCACTTACCGTCAATAACATCGCGAAGTTGTATTGCAAAAAAATATGTGTTTCTCATTATCTGTATATAATACAGCATCGATTGCGTCTGCTACCCATTTTCCACTGGGATATTTAATATTCATTTATATAATATGTGCGGAGGGATGATATCTCTCGGAGTAGCGCTTCGTACCGATGTATGGTATTAGATCTATACAAAGTCCTTTCAGAAAGCAGAACATTTCCGTTAAATTATATTTACATATTGAAATTTGTATCTTAAAATAAAATTAAATAATTTATCGCATATCGGAAATATTAAAAGCATTCAAGTAATTCCTTAGTTCTCTTTTCTTTTCCGCAATAAAAGCTGGTACCAACAGATTTTAAGTCAGATTTTATTTCAGTTGATTGAGGTTGTTTGTGGTATAATTTTTTCATAAGTAGCATTACCCAAAAATGCTTCAGAAAAATAACCACAGCAAAATCGTTTACAAAATCTAACCGAATTTAATAACAAAATTTCTCTATGCTGGAACATTACACGTAGACGGCACTAGCACCATGCATGCATAGGCACACAGCGCGCAGAGTCTTTACAGCGCATTTAAAAGGCGAAGTAAAACAACGCTGCACAATATTTTCTACGCTGAAAGTGCTGTAGAGCAGAATATTTGGCTGCCTCTATTCTTATCTGTTTCGTTCTTATTGGAATTTAGATAAGCTAAGTTCTTTGTTCTTTGTTGCTTTATCTAATAAGAGATTTTGCCTCAACAAGTTTTAGAAATTGCATTTATTTATTTCACTTAATACAAGCTGCATTGCAAACTATACTCTTATACTCCCTTGTAACTCCATAAGATTTAAATTGCGAAAATTCTTTTTAGATGACAACAGTAACATATTCTCGTTTAATTGCGCTAAATTTCAATTTTGCAGGCTTTATAATTTCTGAAGATTTTGTTATGAGCTTTTCGTGGCTCTTATGCATATAGTATTGATGTAGATACAATAATTCTTGGAACTATTTTTACTTTTTACTAGCAATTTAGATTTGTAGTTTATTGAAAAAAATATATGTACTCATATTTACATAGAGCATAGTACCTATTTGCAGGAGAAAATTGCAATGGGAGCTTTTGAGATAACAGGGTAGATATATAAATCTGAGAAATGCTAGTTTCTCTTAGTGCACCGGCATTTATTTAGGAGTGAGAACGCAAGCGGAATACTACAAGTGACAAAGTTTATTTCAAAATATTGTGAAATTTAAAAAACTTATTTAGATATGTTTTAATATTTTTATTAAACTGTTTTCTTGAGTGTTTATTTCAATAATACAACATAGGTATAGATAAATTCATTAAAGACAAATATGAAAACTAATTATAATATCCAAAACTAGAAAGAATATTTCGATAAATTAACTTTTTTAATATTGTCTTTTTGGATTGTTTACTTTTAGCATCAAAAAATATGAATAATCAAAATAAAGAAGAACACATAGGTTCTGGAGCCTTTGCAGATGTTTACAAAGTAAGATGACTCAATTTAAGGTGAATATTTTTTAATTACAATATTTTTTTTTTTTTGATTAGGTCATCACTCCAGATAATAAAGTGCGTGCGCGTAAGAAGTTTAAACCTGAGGTTGACCAAACATTTATAAAAAATGAAATCACTAATTTATGTAAACTTCAAAGTTCATTTGTTGTTCATGCTTTTGGGTGTGAAAACCCAAATTTGCAAACAAATTCAATATTTATGGAAGTTTATCCAACTGATTTAGAGTAAGTAGTTCGTTTTATTTTCTAGCATAGTCAGATTGCATCAATTTAAAGACTGAAATTATAATTTTAACTATTGTGAAATGAAATATATAAACTTTAAAATTATATTTTAATTTAAAAAAAAAATAATCAAGTTATCTTAAAGAACAAATTATTAACTTTTATATTGTATTCAATTTATACATAGATCTCCTTATGTTCACTGAAAATAGTGAATGATTATAAACGCTGAACCAAAATTCTTATATTTCACTTAATTTAAATAAATTTAAAATATTTTATTTATTAATTTTTTTCTAGAAAAGCTATAAAACAAGGAATCACTCCATTTCGAGCTTTTCGATTGTTTACCGAGATTCTAAAAGGGATCGACTTTATTCATAAACGTCATATGGTGCATAATGATTTAAAACCACAAAACATTTTTCTGGATCATAAAGATTCTATAAAAATTGGTGATTTTGGTTTGAGCAGGCATTGCAATCTTCCGCAATGTCATGGATTAATTCAAGGAACGCCGATTTATTTACCACCTGAAGCTTTAAAATTTGGTTTATATAGTCCCAAGGTACGTAATAATATTAATATGGGTGTTTTCATTTACTTATGAACGTAATGTAAATTAATTTGAATTGATGACGTCGTAAATTTTGATTTCGATTTAAATTACACTAAATTATTATATTATTAATTATAAAAAGTGATCAGATTAAAGGAACACAAAGCGTCGATTTGAATTCTTGTTTTAAGAGATTTTCAGGTCGAATAATTATTTAGCGATTACTTAATGTACTTCTAATCATTTAAATCAAATTAAATTAGATCAGAGCAAAAAAGGTTTTTCCAACTGATGGATGTGCAAAGCCTCTTACTTCGATATAATTTACAACACTGATTGGAGCGGATTGGCCACTTATAGTAAATATGTAATCGATCTCGTAATGTTTTTGGTTTAGGAAACATTTTTGAATACGCCATCTTACCTCACTACCCCATCTTACCCCATTCTCGCCTATCTATATATAAAATTTAGTTTTTTACCACTTGGGATAACGTAGCCAAACTTAACATATAGACTATAAAATTTCATTTACTAACAAAAAACATATTAATTTTGGAATTAGCTGATACTGTTAACCCATAAGAAGGTGATATGCTTTTTATTGCATTTACAAGTAACACTGAGTGGAAAAAATGCAGATGTTTCATGGCGCGAGTGTTACTTCTAAACTAGTGAAAATTGCTACAAAGATGTTTAACTGTCTAATGGATTTTTAGAACCGTGTCAGAGTCTTAGGATGTAAATAAACATGTAAAAAGAGCCCTAGTAATGTTTTTAAACAACAGCCCAAATGATTGTTTGGACTGTCCGGGTGCATTAGGACTACGTACCTACAGCAGGCTTCATTTGAGCAAGTGCAATTTTTCTTTGGCGTACCGTGCCCTTTTTGGTATTTTTATTGCGTTCTAACCTGTTTCGGGCTATGTATGGGTCTATTAAATTTTTCCTATATTTGAACTCCTTTCATTTGAAACCCATATCGGTGTAAAAATAAAGCAAATACACATCCGATAAAAATAGCAGCCATATTTATTTTTTTTAAAACTTATATACGAGTAGCATGTAGCACATTCACGGCTAAGACGAATCTAACGACCCGTTATTTATTAACCATCCGCAGGCAACGTAGAATTCGGGTTCCAAATATTCTGTAACATTTAGCGAACGACGTTGTTATCGCGAATTTGTTGGAAATGCAATTGAGTTTCATATATTAATATTTCATTATCATGCCTAAACAATAAAATTAGTCTACTATTTCACACCGAAAAATCAAAAACTCTACAACAGTTGGAGGGTTCAAATTCAGCAATCCATTTAGGCTGCTTCGTTTGCGAACCCAAATATCTGAGACGTTTTTATTAATGAAAGGATTCAGACCAGTAAAATTTAGTTTGCCGTATTTAGTTTGCTGAATATTTATTCTTTAAAAATATAGAAATAGTTCCGCATATAAAGAATATTAAAATATGCCATTGTTGATTTGTTCGGGTAATCAATTACAAAGGTTATTAATATTGCATACTCCATTATTTCAAAAATTTCTACAATCCAATGTTAAATTGACACATTTTATCTTACTTTCAGACGGATATATACGCAATAGGAATTATAACCTTTGAGATGTTTGCAAAACTAAATGAGAACAATTATCCTAAAGTTATTTTACAATTGAGGGAAGACCCAAAAAAAGTTACTTATGATAAACTCTCATCCGTGAATACTTTACCAATGAAATATGAAGTAAGTTGTCAATGTATGCGCTTTAAATGTTCATAAACAATAGTCTTAAGGGGTCACGTTTAGTCAGAGGAACATAAACATTTTCAAGAAGTCTTATTATCAATTAACTTGAAATTTTCACAGAATATTTTTCAGAAAATGCAAAAAAATTCGATTTTGAAAAGTCTGACTAGTGGGGTTACGGTTAAAGATTATGATAATAGCTAATGATTAGTGATGATACTGAGTGATTTATAAAACTTTGACCAGGATTAATAAATTGTCTTTTAAAGATAATTCCTCAACTACTCGCCCAGCACCCGCAACAAAGACCAAATGCTGACGATTTACTGGCCCAGTTGAAGGAAGATAATTCATGCCCACAGACGCCACAGAAACAAGCTAATGCACCGGCATGGGGACTAGGATTTGGTTTCGCACTCGCATTATTTGTTGTTCTGTTAGTATTTGTATTATATTATATTTTCGTAATCAAAGGAACTAATCGGTACAACAAATATGACAACTCATACAAGCTAAGTGAAATCAAAATGTTTTGTTAAGTAGTATTTGCTCGTATGTTCATATCAACTAAATTTTGACTTAGTTATGTATTTTCTTATTTGTATTCAGTGGTTTTAATAAACATCATATTTATATATAAAGCATATGATTTTTTCTATTTCCCCTTTACTCTTAATGAAAAAAAACTGATACGATGCACATTTGATCAGCTTAGCATTTCTATAAGATCTGTCTAGATGTAAAATATTTCAGTATTTTCTCAAAGGTTTTCGAATAGTTTTTATTTAATATCGTTTGCACTTTAAGCGCTTTAGCTAAAGTGTAAGTTCGTTCGCAGATCCAATTCCCAATTACCTAACTCTGGGTAGGTAAACTGGTCAATTTCCTATTTCGGCTTTAAATTTAAAACTATACTATTTGTTTGGCTCGTTCCGTAAAACTAGTGTTAAGAGAATAAATTAATAATATAAGGCAAAAAATTTCGATTCCTACTAATAGGCTCAGAATATTTATGATAATATTTAAATTTTAAAGTAATGATCCAATAACACAGATCTTAAGAAAGAATAACAACAGGCAGAAAACAGAATAATCTTTTGTGACGTATTATTATATATATATGTTGAGTCTGAATCCGGCTGTAGAATTGCTCTATTACGGATTTCGAGATATCCCAACGAAAAAATTCACAAAAGGTTGCCTTCCAAAATGTGGTAATATGTACTGCAGTGCTGAAATGCATTGAGCTCCTTAATGTTGAAGATGAAATTGGCGATGAAGTACTCCATTCGTATTCTTTGTGTCAAGAATAAGCAGGGAGCGCAGTCAACTTTTCAATTGAATTCAATCTAAAATTTATTGAGACTTATATACAAACAAAAATACACAAGTACGAAATGGTGTCTAACAACTACGGTTCTCTTCCAAAATGCCAAACTCTGCGCAGTAGACATCGCATGACAAATGTAAATACAAATCCCTTTGATTCAACGAATGCATTGCAGTTGTTGAGCAGTCAGTTTAATTTGACTTGTAAATTATTATTTTCGATTTTTAACTGACTACAAACTTGCAATTGGTTTTGTCAATCGTTAAAGTTTCTTACTTTAAAAATGTTGACTGCGCTCCCTGCTTATTGTTGACACAATGGATAATGTCGTACTACATTTCGGAATGGGATACTTCGTCACCGTTTTTATCTTCGACGTTAAGGAACTCAATGCATTGTGTACTGCGGTGTTACTGCGTTTTAGCAGACAGCTGTACATCTAACTATGTACATTGAAAACGTCGCGTCGGCTGCAGAATTTCTAGGCTTATAGCATTTGCCTCAGTCAACATTTCTCATTTGTAAACCAAATTAAACTGCTTGCTTAACAACTGTAAGGTATTCTTTGTGTCAATGAAATTTTCATTTCGACAATTATTATGCGTAATATGACCATCCGTCCCGTTTTGAACGGGACAGTCCCTTTTTTTGATAATTTGGTTTTCTTGAAAGATATGTGAAAATTTATTAATATCAATTTTCTAAATTTCTATGAATATATACCAGTTATTAGTTGTTTTAGAGATAAATCTTCACTAGGATTCTTACAAAAAATTTTAGTTCCGACAAATAGAAATAAATCTTGTATTTTAATAATTCTTTTATATTAAAAAAAGAGTATTTGAATTTATTAAATTAATATTTTAATAAATTTTCAGTTAAATTTTTCTAATGAAGTTAATATGCATATCCATATATATTTATCCCGTTTTCATGTCAGCAAAAGATGATCACATTAATCCTCGCTGCACAGAATAAGACGTTTTGGACGACACTCAAACATGCTTTTTCGTTGTTTTTTATAAAGTTATATAATAAGATCCGTAAATCTGATATGGTAGTTGAAAGTACTTGTCTTTCCCTTCACCCACTTTAAATTATGGTATATCTATACCTTTTTTTCTCTGAAATATCGTAAATGGAAATTTATTAATTTAGCGTATTAATTTTCGCAATTTTGACTATTTAAACCGAGTAAATAAGTTATTTTAAGCAATTACGTTGTCACGTTGTCCGGTCTGCAGCCCTCGACAGCAAGTTTTTTTTTTTTTGGCTACTTTCCTTTTTTCACTATTTTAAATTTAAGGTCAAATCTGAGCTGATTGGTTGAAAACTGTTATGAATTTCTTAAATAATAGATGGTCGAAGCCAGTTGGGCTGAAAAGTTCGTATCGTTTCTATGAGATGGCGCCACTAGAATTAAATCCATATAATTTTTAGTTAGAACATGTCGATGCTTCAGAGCAATGTTTGGAGCTGTTCAACCGCAATAGAAGTGAATTTTTGCGTCGATATGTGACAATGGATGAAACATGGATCCATCACTACACTCCGGAGTCCAGTCGACAGTCATCTGAGTGGACTGCATACGATGAACCGAATCCAAAGCGTGGAAAAACTCAACAGTCGGCCGGTACGGTTATGGCGTCCGTATTTTGGGATGCGCATGGAATAATTTTCATTGACTATCTTGGCAAGGGAAAAACCATCAACAGCGACTATTATATAGCGTTATTGGAGCGTTTGAAGGACGAAATCGCGAAAAATCGGCCCCATTTGAAAAAGAAGAAAGTGTTTTTTCATCAAGACAATGCGCCGTGTTACAAATCGATGAAAACTATGGCAAAATTGCATGGAAAGAAATTTAAAGCCGATAGGAAGTAATCGCCGAAACAGAGGCCTATTTTGAGGCTAAAGACAAATCGCACTATAAAAATGGTATTGAAAAGTTGGAAGATCGCTATAATTTGTGTATCGCCCTCGATGGCAACTATGTTGAATAATAAAATCAAATTTTGCCAAAAAAAAATGTGCTTTTCTATAAAACGATACGAACTTTTCAGTCCAACAGTTACGTTTTCGAGAAAAATAAATTTGAAAAGTCATTCCATTTAACTTCAACGTTTCAACTCACTTCATAAGGATTTCATTTTCGGTGGCAATGATAATAAATAAATTGGATAGTAGCAACAGCATGCTACTTCAAAAAGCACACGAAAGACCTGAGCACTATCAAAACCCCAATTCATTTAAGTTAAGCTCTGGTTACTCTTAAGCAAAGAATTTGTTTAACTCATAGTTAACTTAAGTTCGTATTATGAAACTTATTATAATGTACTCCCTTTGACTTGAAAAATATACACCCTTTGAATTTCCCTATCGGCTTTCCAATTAACGTTTTCAAAAGTGCACAAAGTTGAAAATATTTGAAGCGGGTACTTTATCTTGTCACAGGCAAAAATGATTTTATAGAGTACATAACGAACTTGTATTTTAATATACTTTATTCATACCCCTGCTTACAAATAGTAAATAGATAAATAAATAGGATAAATATTCGATTGTTGGTGTGGGCTGATTTTATACTGCTTGTAATAATTTAGAATTAGTTGGTTGCACTGCTCCTCCGACTTATATTCAATACTTTTTATTTTGACTGGCAACTGATTTCTAAGACATTGTTCACTGCTGACCTAATTACCGAGTGAAGGCAGTTCCTTGATGAACCAAATAACTCTCTTATTCTTGGAGCAAAAACGTTGTAAATTTCCACAATATTCTTCTCCACGGCAACACGAGCATTTTGAGTTTCTTCAATCTATTTTCAAAAAGATAAATTTAAGCGAAAGCCTTACAATTAGTAATAATTTAACGCCACTTACACTGTCGGCAATACACTGAATGTAGTCAAAATATGAAGCATTTGCACAGCGCGCACGGAAAGTCTCTCGAATAAACCTCAAATTTTCTTGAATGCTGCTTATGTAATCCTGGATCGCTTGATATGTGTAGAAGGCCTCAATATAAATTGAATCGCCGCATTTTTCAATACCCCTTGCGGTGTTAGTTCGAATCAGTTGCAACTCGGTCGAAAAGTGATTGTAGCAATTTCGAACTTCGTTAGCAACAACTGGAGTCTGGTCTGATAGTAATTGCATTTGATCCTTCAGGGTGTTTAATTTGAAAACAACTTCAGGAACAAATCCTTGATAGTTCTGTCGGTAATAATTGTTAATTATTATGCGAGGGAATTGTACTGGATATTTTCAATTACCTTCGAATGAAGATCCGGCATTGGGTCACAAGTTACAACTGCGAAAACGGTGCAGATTGTGATAAAATTAATAAAACTTTTCATTTTGATAATTTAATTTTAATAAAAAATCTTATGATTATTAAATCGCAAGTTTCTATGGACTGAATGAAGATTATCATCTCATAGAGACTCTTTTATACAAAAAAATCTTTTTCAGCTTATCTAACATAAAATTTATCTTTACCTTTTCAGGTAATCCAAGAAGGTCTAATACTTGTTTAATTTACAATAATAACAATATTTGCGTCAGTTGGTAGTACGATAAACAAAATAGAAAAAAAATGCAAATCCAAGGCGATGCGCCAAAATTTCATCAGCACAAATGACTACCAAAATGTAAGGCTTAAGATAAAATTATGAACAATTATTTACTTGTCGGCATGAGAAGTTATGTTTAATACAAGAAATTTATATTTTTGTAACGAAAATTGTATTTGAAGAATTTCCTACTTTTAAAAAAAAACTTTACTTTGACCAAGGTTTGAGAAATATTTGTTCAAAAGCATTCATTCCCTTCACTCACTATGAGCGTACTTTGCTAATATTTCAATTCTATACGTTAATTAGTGTTGCTGCTTTTTTTATTAAAATATATAAGTTTTTATTATAAATAAACTTAAAATTTTTACAATTCCATATTATATTTATGACTTTTGTATTTTTTACCTTAGAAAGCACACAGCAAAGGTTTCTGGAATAAATTTATAATTTACAAATCGTTACTTTCGAATTGATCAGTCTACTCCAAGTCTAGATAAACAACTTTGAAATATTTATAATATAAAAGGAAAATATAATAGCATACAGAAATGCAGATAAAGCATTGAAATTCTATATATATTTGGTTTTAATAGCAATGTTTGACAGTAGTAGCAATAGCACATTTTCTTAAGATTTGAAAAAAAAAAAAAATAATTTTAAATTTCTTATCAATAATACAGCACTAAGATTATTATTAGTATCAATATTTAATTCATAAGTACGTTAAAATTTCAAGTGTTAACACTTTCAAATCGAAAGATGTGTTTGAACACATTCACATATTATGTATATCTTCAAACAATTTTATCAAAAACTATACTCGTATATACAAATTGTTCACATGTGGTCTATGTCCACTATTTTAGAGTATTCTTAAGTTGCATGTGAGAACTTGTTGTAATCCTTTCTATTTCCTTGATAATGACTTTACATTATGTATGAGCCACTTCATTGATGAAATAAATATTTCTGAGTGTTGTAAAATGTATTCAAATTGCATAATTACAATAATTTATAGGTATAGTACAATAACGCAATTAACTTCGAAATATATGAAGTGTGCAAATGAAATATTTTCCCTTATCTGTATTTTACGTTGAACTTCGTTCAATGGGATTGTAATTGTTTTCGAAGAGATACCAAAATCATCATTTTATCATATCGTCTAGGCAATTGACCACATCAAAAGAATCGTTGAGAAATTGTTTTTGATAAAATTTTTCTTCTATAAATAATCGACACGCCATTGACGACATCATTAGTAGTTGTTGAAGTTACCTTCAGTAAATTAAAGATGAAAATCTTTTTTTTTGTATTTTTGGCTTTCTGCAGTTATACTGTAACGTTATTCATTAGTATTTTGTAAACAAGAAAATACTCATAGACATTTTAAATATTGCAGGCACAAGCACAAAGTCCAGACGATTTCTACGTTCAATATTCTGCCGATTTCCAACAAATACAACCACAAGGATTGATTTTGGATGGAGTTCTGAATATTGTAAAGAAAATCAACACTGAGGTGCGAAAGGCTATTGAAGCAATCATTGTAAAGACAGAGGATATTATAAGGGACGTGCGTACAAAAATTGAAAATGCAGCCAAACTTGCATTGGATAAAATTCGAAGCTTAGTAGAGGAAGTTGAAAATAGGCTCAGTAAAATGGCAAAATCTGGAAAAGCCGCCAAAGACTGCATCGACAACGGAAGGCCTAAAATCAAAGAAGCTATTTCCAATGCTGAAGAGGATAATAAACAATGTATTAGGGGGGCAATTGAACAGGCTAAGAATATTGTCAGCGAAATTAAACAGCATATTGAAGCCATTCAGGATAAGGTCGATGCGATGCAAGACATGGTTGCTGAGTGTATGGAGACAAACGGAAGTGTTTTTGGCGCTGCTAAGTGCATAACTAAACAAGTATACTTGTGAATGGGCTCTAAAAAATGAATATAATTACGCATTTTTATATCTCTAGGTTTGGGAATTCAACAAAAACATATTCGGAATGATTGGAGACGTTAAGGACCTATTGGTGGAAGCGACCAAGAGTTCGTTCAGAGTCGTAACCAACGGTATTGCCTGCCTGGCCGATGTTGGCCGTCAAACCGAAAAGCAGATTTCTGGAGCTGTGAAGAGTATTGAGCAATGCATAGCATCAACCAAGTTCGAGGAATTTAAGAAAAATATTTTGTTTTAAAGAAGAAGAAAATTAAAATGCAGTTCATAAGTTACTTCTTTAATTCTACTTATTTAAATTCGTATGCTTTTTTTTAAACGTATTCTAGACCAAACTTTATCCTAGATTTTTCTTCAAACTCTAAATTCCATTGCCTACTTTACTCAGTGAATCAGAGTTTTTACATATCATTTCAACTTTTACAGACACAACCTGATTTTAAAGAAAAGTAAATATTTTTCTACAAATTTACAAGACGTTGTTGAACTGAAGTCTAACCTTGTAAAGTGATATCTTCTTCCGAATGATGTTAAAGTGTGCTTCTCTGTGATAATAAACTCAAACGGAAGTGGTTTATCTTTTAAAATAGTGCACACCGGCCGTGATAATGATTTTTTTTAATCATATTTTCCTTGAGATTAGGTAGATGAGATTTGCAATATAAATATGAGGTTTTGATTAATGTACAAACAGAGAACAATTTTTTTAAGTATAATAATTCTAAATGCAATATTTATTTTTACTTTTTCATAACAGACTTTTGGCTAGGTTTATTTTTAAAATATATAATTATCTTTTACAGTATATAAATATAAATCTACTATGGTAGTTGTTTAGTTAGTTATAGTTCCATTTACGATTATTGTAGGTTTAATTTATATTCGTAAATTCTTTATATTTTATATGCGGAAGTTTTGCAAATCTTCACATATCCACTCTTATGTTTTGTCGGAAGTTGCTCTCCTCCTGAGCCAGGATAGTGTTGAATTATCAGGTAACATATTCCACACGTTGTTAAAAATATTCAAAAATAAAAAAGGATTGCGCATGATACATTTTATTGCTAGACTGATAAAGTGCCGGTTACATATATGACTCCAATATTCATGTAGTTTGCGTTTCAGAAATATAGTATGGCTTGTTATATCGATTACAGACAGAGCGGTAATATAATGTATTACTTTGAAGTGCATTACTATTGCCATTAACATTACAAGTAATTCAACTAAAGATAAATTACCAATACTACTAATAATCGAATTACCATTTCAGTTACTGTAATGATAATCACCAATACTGTAATCGCATAAGCATTGCTTAGCGTTAATCGGCAATTACTTCGCATTATTCAGCAGTACTTTTAATAATAAAATACAGTCGTCATTTTTAGAAATGTCAATATGTTTCAAAAATTCAATTTTTATTCATTATTTTATTTATTCTCGATGAAGAACCTTCCAAACTGTATATGAAGACACTCCTAATTATTTTGTGACTCGTCTCATGCTGGGCACCCGTCGATTTGGGAATCTTCTCTGGTATTCCCAGACAGCATCTCTTTCGTTTCCGTCGACTACACCATAAATGTAAAATAAATCGGCGTATTCCTCAAAAGTAAATTCGGCCATTTTTTAATTAATTCATCTTACAAATCTTGGCTTTTCAACTATGATCGAAGTTCTGGATGACTGTCCATCTTTTATAGTAACATTTTCGTCAAGTAACAGAGCGTCAGAATACGTCCAAATACGGCTGGCTAAGACAAGACAATTACAGCAATAAAATAAATTTCATTATCCTGTTAATTACTTTTCTGCAGCAATTATTAAAACTAATTACTTGTATATGCTAAATAAGTATTTCCGATAATTTTTGAAAACATTTTGTTCGTTTTACGATTGTTTTAATTATAGCGCAATGAAACAATAAAATACCGGTAAAGGTTTTCTAAAAATCAGATTTTTCTACCTCTATTTAATCTGAAAATGTTATAACTTTTTGAAAGATAATTAGATGAGTAAGTTGATAAAAATAATAAATTGGTGTATTAACACTAGAACTACCAGCGCACAAGTCTGTAAATTTGATAACTTTCTACACCTTTAATTTAATACGCTTTCAAATTTGAATAAATAATTTTTAATGGAAAAGGTTTTTTGAATATGTCGTAATTCTCAATTCTATTAAACTTTGGCATAAATCAGAAGAGAATTACAAAAATATACAATTAAATGAAGGAAGGAATTGAGTACCAGTCAAATTAAATGGTTTTGGTAGTTCTAGTGTTAATTACATATTCCACTTTCAGATGTGAGTGTACCTACAGTGGGTGGTGATAGGTCAATTTTGTTGACATTTTTGGAAAGGATATTAAGATTGTCGATTTTTGGCGTGGCTTGGATGTCGATGTGTTCAGGAGATCAAAAGAAAAGATAAAAAAGTGATGTGCATACCATAAAAAATTTACAAATCACCCTGTAACTCCTTAACGGGTAAGATGACCCCTTCCCCCTGTCACACAAATTTTTATTTGCCTAGGTCAGATCTTTAGCTCACCCACTAGAAACATCCTACATACATAGGCACATAATACCCGTCTTATAGTGTAACAGTTTTTTTTTCAATTTCATTCGGACCTATCGTTTATTACAAGTAACATTTTAAAGATTTTTATTTTTTTAAATATTTAACGAAAAAATAAATAAAAAAATATTTTCGAAAGCATCTAAATCTAAAAATAAAGCAAAGAGAATAAAGGTTGTTTTGGATAATAAAATTGTTTTCTTAATAGTTTTGAGAATTTTTTAAAATAAAATACTAAAATATTAAATTTAATCGATATTTTAATGAGTTTGACGATGAAAATACCTACTCATTCTGGTGTGTGAGAGTTTTAATTTTAATCAAATCAAAGAACTTTACTATTTACTTATGGTCCCTGCACTTTTCACTAGTTAACTTCTATTGACCAAAGGAAACAAAAATAGGAAATGTAACTAAAGTGGTCTTCATAATGATCAGTTACAACGCTCGGTAAGGTATTTAGTACTGCAGGAAAAGAAGATAAAAGCCGCTTATACTCGTACCTTATAATTAGCAACACTGTTGTAGGAACCCACCCCCAGGACAATTAAGACATTTCCGAATGCGTGCGGTCCTTTTACCAAACTCCCTGGGTGTCTTTGGACTCTTATTGATCAATTCTCAACTTGACTCTTTATTTGCTTTTGGCGCCTGCACAACTATTAAGTGAAATTTACGGTCGTGAAGGCGGAAGAATTCGTTTGCAGCTTTCTGACTTTATTTTATACTGTGAAGTAATTAAAAAAAAAAAATTATTGCTTTTTAAAATTGCTCATTTTAGGTAGTTATGTGAGTCCTCGCTTCTTTCCCTTTACTTATTTCATGAATGACTTCACGTAACAAATTTTGTAGGAAGGAAGTGACTGAGATTTTTCGTAACTATAAGTGGTATGAGATGATACACCGGAGGGCACGATCTTTCTTGTTAACTTGTCTGGTCTCATTATCGGTAGTAGAAATCGTATATGCAAATCGATGTGCCAATAACTTGACCAACATGGGAGGCATGTCAAAGTACTTGAATCCATTAAATTTGCATCAATCAGTCAAAAATCGACCTTAACAATGCCCTAGTTACGCAACACGCACACCTAATTTTGTGGTTGCAATTTAAAGATTTATAAATTTGAGTGCTCGCATGCCGTAAAATGTAACACCAAACAGGCGGGCGGTTTTCAAGAAAATGTCTAAAACGTACGCTTAAACTTCCTCACGCGTCACTTGATGAAGGAAATTGCAAACAAAATTAAAAAATACATATATAAGGAGAAGTAAAAAGTAAAGAGGAACCTCAAATCCGCGGACCCTTCTCGAAATGACTTTCCATTTAAATGTACTCGTCGCAGCCGGAGGTGGATGAACGAATTTTGGTATCCGAGGAGCATATGGTCGGGAAGGAATAATCATTGGACCTGGATGTCCGATTACCGACCATCTGGCGCCCTTAGACGTGTGGCTGGCACGCGTTAGCCTTGCTCACTTTGGTCAACCTGATCGCGCGGTGCTGCAAGGGTGTATAACAGTATTAGCGAATCTCAAGGATATGGAAATAAGGACATGTTCGCTATCAATAAAGTATCTGATGAAAAGATCGATATTTTTCAAAATGCTTTTATAAATACTGGCTAGCTATGATTAAAAGTCCTAAAATATGAAATCTATGAAGAAAAAACAAAAGTTAAAGTTAAAATTAAAAAACCTTTCGGCGGCAGCCAGAAAAACAAAAATTTTGGAAATTTTTAATTTAATCTGGAGATGGAGAGGGGAACACAACCACATTTTATTTATGTATAAATAAGGTCCACGACTCAGTCGAGTTTCGAAATGCAAACAACTGATCAAAAGGATTAAGGTCTGTACTTTCTTTTGTATCGCTCTTTTAAACCCTATAACTTTCATATTACTAAATGTAAATGTCTTAAAATTCGCTGCGTTAAAAAGTGTTTTAATCCCTTAAATCTATATCAACAAAACAATCATTGTTAGTTCAAAACTTAACTATACTGCATAGTTATGACCTATCCCTCTTTTCGAAAACTACCCAAGTTTTGAATACGAACCTGATGCATATTATTTCCGATCAGAAAAAGTTTGACCGGAACCATTTAACAAATGAGATGGCAATGATAGCAAAATAATCTTCATAGAAATGGGTAACGTTCCTAGCTTTTATCACCACTCTCTCGGCCAAACCACACAATTTCCATACACGACCAAGAAGTCAATTATATATAGCCCAAATTTGAACTAAAGCAATGAAGATATATGAGAAATATCTGATCTAAATAAAAGCATAAGTGGTTCTTAACTCCTCACCCCCTCTATATTACCACGAAACCACGAAAAAGATGTTAGCCAAATATAAGAAAAATATACGGCAAGAAATAAGTAAAAAGAATGAAACCAGAAAATATTCTTATTTAATATCATAGCCTGAAATTCTACTCTAGATTTAGGGAATATAATCTTCTAAAACACTATCTAATAACAATCCACAAATGATTTTTTTTTTTTTTTGTGAAACTGGCTTTCAAATTCTAGAACGACGCACGAAGTTGCGGGCGCAGTTAGTTTTTTAAGAAATTTTTAAAACTAGCCAAAATAAGATTTCCCTTATCGAAGATTATCGTTACATATATGCAAAATTGAGTACTATGGATCAATAATGACGCACTTATGCATATTTACCTATGTAAACAGGCATTATAGGGTGGAGCAACATGTGACCACGGCTATACTTTGAAAATTACTGTACTTACTACAAATATGTGTCGATTTGTATTCATTAAGTTGACTATTTAGATGGAAAGTTATTAAATAACTTTTCAGAACTCTAAATTCTCTACGTTTAGGGGAAAATTTGAGGCTATAATTTTTGACTAGAATATTGTTTGGTTTCATACTCTCATTTCGTCTTTCTCATAGTTGGATTTTAGTTTTTCAAGCCTAATATAACCTAAGACAAATTCAGAATCAAGAAGAAACCAAGGAAACATCATTTGTTGATATCTGTTCAGTAGTTTAAGCTAAACGAGGTATATATACATATTTATAAAAAAAATGTGACCATTAAAATTTCAATTTATTGTTTCTATTCTTTTTTCCTTTTCTATACATACATACATTTAAATGCAATTATTTTCTTGGAAATGTAATACAATGCGGGTTGTAGTTAAGAAAATCACTCTAGCTTTGTTGTTATTGTGGAAGCGTATGAAAATGTCAGTTGAAAAGTGCTAGTAAAAAATAGTTACATAAAATGAACTGAAAGAATATCCTTCCTGCCCCATTTTGTTCCTTTTCATACTCTCGAAATTTTTACCATGTTATTTGGTCATAGTACTAATTTTATCTCGGAAAGAATGTTTACCCTCCTTTTTTCTAATTTTACTTTCAATAATATTGTTAATTGCAAACATTGTCAACTAGATGAGGGTGACAAAGGAATGATATTGGATTAAGCCAGAGAACTTCTGGGGATTATTAAGAGGAAATCGAAGCATGTTAGTAAAAGCGGAGTACAAAGGAAAATTACGGTTTACAAAAATTAACAATAAATATGAAGCCGGCCAGGATCACGACGACTCCTGAAACTAAGTGAGAGATGCGATATTTCTTTGAAGTATGAAGTGACGCCAAATAAACACAACCTTTAGTCAACTCTCAACAAATTTTCATCTCTGAAGCGGTGAAAGTGTAAACCAATACACTATTAGCCATCGGTTAAGGAAAGAGAATTCCAAAATGTATAGTTGGCGAAAAGTTCTAGTATTAACAACCTACCACAAAGCAAATAGACTGAAGTGGGCCAAAGAACATAAAAAAAGGAACTGGAGTAAAATTATTTATTATTTTTATTTTATTTTAATTATGAATCGTGGTTTTATTTAAAATTCGGCAGGCCCCAAAAAAGTATTCGAATACCTGACGAACAGTTACACCCGCAGTACGTCTAAACCACAACCAGAAGTAACTTGGGAATTATGGTATGGGTTTGTTTCACAAACGACGATGTTGAGAAATTGTGTCGCGTGAAAAGCGAAATGAAAATAATGGCACACCAATACGTAAAGATTTTACAATTCAGCTTACTGCTGAGTATTCCTAATCCCTCCACACATCTGCTGTGTAGTTTTCAACAGGATAATGCATCTATGCATGCCATACAGACCAAATGATAAATACCTGGCTTCATAAGAAAAAAAAACAAAATTCTCAGAAATTGGCCCGCTCACAACCCCGAATCCTAAATTCAATCGAGCATTTATGGGATTATATGGGCAAGGAAACTTACAAGACACCTATTTATAATTTACAACAACTCTGGATTGCAATAACAGTTAGGAGATAAAACCCACCAACCCTTAGATAGAAGCATTTATTAAAAACAAAGGCAAACATACCTATATATACCTGTATATTAATCTGTATTACAAAAATAAGTGCTTGAAATACTCAAAGGTTATTCAAATTTTAAATTGTCATAAGTTTCTTCCGTGCCACGCTATAAATGACTCTAACTGGCTATGCTTATATAAACATGCAGGCTTATTTATTAAAGTTAATGGATCCCATTGACATTTCCAGGACAACGGTATATAAGCATTTAATCAAGATGCGATATACGAAACAATGTGATTGCTCATGCGATTTGTTTCTTCAGCAACATTAAAGAAATTCTTTTTTCAAGAGGCTTGTCACTGGAGACGTAACTTGTATTTTACATCAAATTGTGGATCGAAAACGCATTTAGTCTAAGGAAAGTAGACGTTCAATGGTTGCGAAGCCTGGACTTCATCCGAAGAAAGTTCTTTTGAGCATTTGGAAAGGTGTAGTGTACTACGAGCTCCTTCCTCAAAGTGAAACGATCAATTTAGACAAATATTGCAATCAACTCGATTAATTGAAAGCCGACATAGCAACAGCATAGCAAACGATCAGAATTGACGAATCGACGATGCTTTTCATTGTTCGACTTTGTTATAGTCGAGTAAAAAATATCGATATAGAAATAAAGTACCGAAAAGTGTGTCCCTATATGCGAGGAGAAAGATCATTTAAGATGATGTTACATAATATTGTTCTAAGCATCCTCTCAGAGGCATTCAAAGAATTAATACAAGTATATCATACATATATGTAGATATACTATATATGTACATTCAATTTATAATGAAAAATTTACCCTCCAAAATGCATCTTTCTCAACTTCCTGCAAGATCACCGGCGTCGATATTCAAAGCTTCCTCTGTCGGAACAGTGCGATTTCCATAAAAATGAAATCAACTTGTCACCGGCTAACCAGATGAAAAATTAATCTCTCAACTTGTCAAATGAATGTCAAAAAGATTTCCCCGAGATCCCTTGATATTCATAGGTCGGAGCTTCCCGTCGAATGTTATTTAGAGAAGTGACCCTTCCTGTCGCACTATGCGAGATTTGGGACCGCTCTGGTCCTGCTGTACAGCCGCCAGGGCCGGGGCCCACTTAAGAAGTCTCAAAATGAATTTTGCACCTGTTCGACGATGGCACATGCCTAAAAATTTGCATAAGACCGACAGAGCAAAAGATTTACGGTGGCATTTTACGCTTTTGTTGAGGATATTCGAAGGGATGGAAAAAATTCCCGTGCTCATTCAGTGACCCAAAGGGTTAAACGAAAAGCGTGTCGAAGTGTTTAGTATACGGCGAAATGACAAGGTGCACTCATTGCCAACTTTTGTAGGGTATTTTTTTCTGTCCTTCAACCACTACTAAGGTGAAGATCGATCCAACAAAGGATTTAATTGTTCATTAAGTCCCATTGTTTGGACTAGAATTTAAGATATAACTTATTAAAAAACATTAATGTTAATGTAACCGATAGCCCTAGTTGCTAGTGTTAATTTTATTAGATTTGCAAATTCATTTGCCTATATAAAACATCAATGTAAAAAAAATTGTTGAATACAAGAATTATTAAAGTTTACCATTTATAATAATAATCACTTTCGCATATACGAAATCACCTCCGCTGAAACCGGTATTACAGGTGTAGGGGTTTTGAAGGTACAATTGACGAAGAAAACAAGTTTAGCAGCAGTAGTAGTTATAAGAATTTTAGACATTCAATCAAGGTAAGTAATGTTATTAAGCTAGACTGACATACATTTTATTCAGAATATCATCAACAATTCGTTTTGTTAAGTTAAAGAAGAAACAAGGCATAAATAATGTAAATATCCTTCGAAGAAGAAACAACTGATCAAAATTTGTTAAAAGTGTTCAAAGAGGGATAACAACTAAATTATAGATGCTTAGGGATATGTCTATTGTTTAAAGAAACATTCGATCGATCTTATATGTTTGAATTCACGGTCTGGACTGGACTGGTGAAAAAACAAAAATTGATTGGAATGATAGGAGCAACGCTTATTATTGTAATGATTCTTCACCGATTTGGATCGACTAATGTGATTGTTGAAAATCAAGTTCAAGTTCAAAATCGCAACATCGCTATAAATGAAAGATCTTTTTATCGATGACATATTCATAGCCTGGCTAATAACTTTTCACGTGGTCCTGATGACATCCCTGTACCGCTTCTGATAAACTGTTTTGGTTGTATCATTCGTTTTTTATGTTATTTATTTAATTTATCAATTTCCTCTGGTGTTTTTCCTACCCCTTGAAAATAACAGATGGACTATATATTTACTGATTTTAGTAAAGCTATCGACCAAATAAATCATGAAATATTAATATACAAGTTAACTACCCATTTCCATTAGTGTTCGTAAATTGGATCCGTTCATGTCTGTCCGGTCGTACTTAGCGTTTTTCATTCCGAAGATCTTTTTTTAATGTGATACGCAATACTTCTGGTGCACCTCAAGGGCACATCTTCGTCCTATTTAATTTATTATTTATATTAATGATATATCTGTGTGTATCAAACATTCGGATATTTTATGACTGACGACGCCAAGATTTTTCGTATTGCGTCTTCTATACGTGACTATGAAATTTTAAATTCTGATTTAGATACCTTTCATAAATAATGTTTATTATTTATCTTAATGTTGACAACTATACGACTATGTCTTTTTCTCGTAAAAGAACTAATACTAGTTTTAGCTGCACGATAAATGATTGTGCACTAACCAAACTTGACAAAACAAGAGTGTTTAGTGTGTGGCTAAACTGACGTTTTACTTTTAAGAATCACATTAATGAAATAGGTAATAAGGCTAACTCTATTTTAGGTTTCGTTAAACGTTGGTACAGGGAGTTTGAAGATAACATGTCTTTTATATTGTACCTTCGTCAGGCCTATTTTATAGTACGCTTGTTGTGTGTGGTCATCTTTTTAAACCTCTCCTATTGATATATTCGTCTGGAAGCCGTTCAGCATTGATTCGCTTTGCACTGCGTGGTCTTCCTTGGAGCAATCCTCTTTTGTTGCCTCCCTACTTGAATAGGCTTAAACTTATTAAATTTGACACCTTGGAACATCGACGCAGTGCCTCCAAATCTGTCTTTGCCATGGATTTTTTACAAGGATATATTGATTCTTCTGTGTTATTTTCGCTATTTAACATATCTGTTCCTTTTCGCTTCCTAAGGAGCCGCGATTTCTTTAACATTCCTTATCACTATACTAACTACGGTTTCAATGCTACGTTTATATCTCGTGCTTTCCATAGTGATTATGATTTTGTCTACTGTTGTACAGCATTCAGAAAGAGGTTTACTCTTATGTAAAAAAAAGAACAATTTTACTGCTTGAAGAGAGTCTGTTAATGTTTTACAGGTAGCCCTACTATAACACGGTGTACATTTTAATTTGGTTTCCACACTTTCAGTACCATATTAGAACGAAACCGTGTGAAGGTTATTGTCTTATACGAGTGTTTTTTCAATTTTCTTATCGTGTAAGAGAGAATCCGTATTATAGGATACGGTGTTGTATTTTAAATAGTCAAAATATTTTTGACTGATAATATAAAAACTAGTAGGTCCAATTCTTCGATAAGCGTATAAAACTTATAAATTTAATAAAATGTTATCATTATTAAAAATGCAACATTTTTCAATAACAATTTCATTAATAAAATTTAAAGACATGTGTAATGTACTAAAATAAAAATTATGTATTGAATAGTTTCGGCAGAAAAACTCTCAAAAAGCGCTTTTTTTCGGCTCCATAACAAGGTATAGCTCTTTAACAAAATTATGATCCACTTGTACTTACCAGACCAGGATATATATAAATATCCTTAATCGTTATAGATTCCAATACTTGGATTCTAACACCAAACTCTTTTAAATGTGATGAATTGGTTTGATGATTTAATTTACTGTCATTACAGAGCAATATATTAACATCAATGTTTAACTCATATACATATAATTAATCTGCTATCCGGATCATTACTTACATATAGGTCCATCATTAAAATTTCGATCAAAAAGAGTTCACGTAAGCACGTGTGCAAAACTGTCGGAACTGTGACAGGAGAAGCAGGAGAAAGTAAAAGAGCAGAGAAACTATTCTGAATTTAAAAACAAAAGATACGCTTTTTGCAGTAAAGGGCATTTCGTTTTAAAACAAAATGTACACTATTAAATCAAAGAAAGAATATTTTTATTTGAAATGTTCCCACGTTTGTTTTAAAATTATTAAAAACTTTATTGCATCATATTTGAAAACGAATAAAAAATTATTTTAGAATAAGATTAAACATTTTTAATTTGAAATGTTCAGTTATATGGTTTAAATATATTTCTGGGGTTGTTTCAAAATTGGTTATTCTTTTCTACTAAGGCCAGAAGCATTTAGTGGACATATTTAGTTATATAGTTTCTGTTTATTTTAGGAAAACATATTTGTGGCAAAATTTGCCTTTTTTGAAATAAAAAGCTTTAGAAAGTTTTGAATTTAAATATTCAATATCTAACATCAAAATGTCTCTTTTCTCTGTGTGCATAAGTTGGAATCACCCTATAAAAAAAAAATCAGCATTCATACCAAATTTCCAAGGCTCATCAAACCTTTTTCTGATGAGGAATCATCGTACCTTAACTGCGAACAAATCCACTACTGGAGTAGTTTGAAATCCCATGAGACAATTTGCTCACAGGAGTCAGGTCAAAGTTTATCTCAGACCAATTTCTGAAAGGAAATTAAAATAAAAACCGTTTTATCAGATAATCCTCCTTCCGTCAAGAAAATCTTGTTCTCTTTGCGAAAATTACCAAGTCCCAATGCTGAACTTGCCAAAGGCGGGATAATTCATTCCGCGGAGGTGATCGATTTGGCGCGTTTGCAGCCACTTTCAAGACAATTCGTTCCCTATCTGCACTCATAAGCGTCAGGTCGACCGAAAAAAGGTGCACATTAACTTAAATATTTGATCACCATCCGGTAACGTCCGATCAATTTTAAGAACCTTTCAGAAGAACCCTTTGTAGTGTTTATTTTTTTTTTGATGACTGCCTGCCAATCGAAGAAGCTCTTGAACACGTATCTTCGGATTTTTCGGCAGCTCTGAGGCCATGATCAAAGGGCGCAGAGCCACCAAATAAAGTTACTAGTGAGCGCCTTGCGAGGATCTAAATCTTTTGAGGTTTTCGCAAGCCACTAATCATCAAGGGGTTAATATAATGAACTTAAATTGATAGTCTGCGAGAAGGTGTAATTTTGAAAACAAACACTCAATTTAGGGCGTTTGCGCTCAAGATAGGGAACTTTGATTAAGGCGCATCTTAAAATTTTTGGCTAATTAAAAACAAATTTAAAATTTTTAATACAAGTAAATTGTAACATCATCTTTTTAATTTACTTGAACAGTTACAGTTATTTTATTATATGGTGTAACGATTACGAAAAAGTCACAATGTTAGAAGTTCCAGCAATGAAATTTTTAAAAATGATTTAAATTAGGTTAGCTCTTGTTTTAAAAGTTTACTAAATGAAAGTAAAACTACTTTTGTTAATTAATGATACTACCTAATGATCGGCATTCATCAAAACTGTATTTTTTAGGTTTAATGTTTTGGAATTTCCAACCATATTTAAACATTTGTGAATTGAAAAGAGAAGGAAAGAATTCAGTTTTTTGTAACAAGATATATCAGAATAAAATTAAAGTAAAATAAATAAATAAATAAAGTTAAAGTTTTCTAAATACAGTAAGATAACAGACAAAACACGGTTAAATGTCACAACCTAAAAATGTTTTGGGATCGCAAAGGGATAATTTCTTGAAATTGTGTACTGACTGTATAAACTTGTTAATTTTACCATCAGTATCATGTCAAGTGTAACTGGAAAAATACGCGTGAAATTATAAATTTCCGTGGAAATAAATTATAATATAAGTTAAGAGGTTAGTAAACCGCTGGAACTTTGGATCTCCTTTAATTTATTAGTGAATCGAACTAAGTTCTATGTGCCTAAGTTAGCAGATTTTGATAATTACATAAATAAATTTGTTGTCATTTTTATCAAAATACGGCCCACTGGCTGGACGTTGGAAGCGACAGAACTTTTCGTTACAGCCTTTATTTGAATAAATTTAAAATCCTCGGGTTTAAGATTCAAACTTCGCCCACGCTAAATGTGTGAGGAGCTTATTTCGATATTCTGCTGAAATAAAAAATTCTGTTTTACTTTATGTGTTAAGAAAAGGGGTTGGAGTTTACTGGAATTTATATTAATTGGGCAAGTAATTTAGTTCTACATTCGATGCATTTTGGAAATTAACAGTAATTTTCGATATATCCAGGATGAAAATTCCTGTACCGTTCACATTCATAGACAACTTGTAATTTGAAATATGTGGAAAACCAAACCCCATTCATACAGAACTACAAAAGAGATTTTATGCATGGAATACATTTCAATATAAATTTAATACTCTGAGTAAAAGCACCTATTATCTGTATGGTTTTAAAAATTAAACGCAATTCAATAAAATTTAAATGTTTATAAATGGGGCATGTATATATCCAGTTTCGTATTATTTTAGTACACCAAAAAGATGTACTGTAAGAATAGTATATAAGAGTTAATAGAGTTTATACTTCTTAAAGCAATAATAAGAACGAAAAATAAAATGCTCCTGCAAAATCAACGAAAATTGAGATGTACGTACTTCAAAGTAGGCTTCTGTAAAAAATTCAAAAAAAAAGAAAAGAGAATGCAAAAGTTTTTTCCCACTGCATCTCACCTGCATGGCCAATTATCCCACAATATTTGAGACAATTAATTTGCAAACAGCAATGAGCCGTGATGGCCTGAGACGAGGTAAATGCCTCCGAATCACCTGAAAGTGTCCCACCGTGTCATTGACTGAGGCCAGGGACCGAAAAATGCGTCGTCAGGAGGCTGGGCATTTTTTTGTTTTTTCAAGTCCTGAAAAATTCCTGAAATGGCCCCGCCGACTACACATATCAGAAGGTTGTGTGAGGTACAATTGGGGGTCCTGTCCTGAATCAAAAATTTAACGAAAATTGCCACACGCAAGTCATCCCAGGTCATTTGATACAATTTTCCACCTCATTTGCTGGCGATTGGGCAACAAACGTCAGAGCCGTGTGAAAGTCAAGCGCTCGATGCTTTACTTTGAGTCTTGGGCCGATTTGATTTTTCAGCAATTGGCCAGAAAAATTTCACAGCGGCTGCAGTCGCCTTTCATGTACATCTCCCATGTCCTGAGTACAATAAGAACTGAAAAAAAAAACAAAATTCGAACAAATCAGGACGACTGCGTTTGGCCGGGGTGTTGCTCGTAGAACTGTGACACCTTAGCGTTCCGTGAAGGTAATCCGTTGCGCTTAGTACTTTTTAGGTCACTATGTCCGCACGGCGCGTAACTTAAGACACCGCAATTAGGATGAGTTAAGACTGCCGCGCGTATCAAGTTCGCGCTGTCTGCGGCGGCCGAGATTGACGCCAGAAAAAAAAAATAATTAAAAAAAAGGTCAAGTGCGAGTGTGACTCGCGCATCAAGGGTTCCGTACCATAAAGTATATGTGGAAATCGGATCACACGAATTCAGAATTCCTTGTTATGCAAATATGTAGCTTTTATACCTTATATAAAATGCGCTAAATTAATTTATGGGTACCATGCTTTTTTAATATATGTTTGAGCCAAAGATTAAATTAAATACAAATACTTGGAAAGTAAACTGAGGAAGTTGTACAAAATATAATACTATGATATTTTAAATAAAAATTCACAGTTTTTAGTAATGGATCAAAATCTGTATTTAATTAATATAGAGGCAATTCAATCCCTATACATGGTACATATTCCAATATAACATATAACCTACTTTCAGTTCAAAAGAATTTTAAATATATAAGAATTGCCACGAAAATTGGTACTTGGGTTTTTGGGGATCCTGATTACAAGTCCGCTTTCACAATTTAGAAATTCAACATGGTAGACCCAACATGGCGATCAACATTTTTCAAAATTCAACGAATTCAAATGAAAATTGGTACTAAGAGCCCACTATTTTCGAATCTGAAGCCACTTATTTCGAAATCTAATATTACTATCGATTCTTTTTAAATAAAATCGAATGTTTGTTTGTTTGTTCATCACGCCTAATTGCTTGGTGCGATAACTTTCCAACCCAGCATATACATTGAAGAGCAAAAGTGGAAAAGCGATCCACACATTTGCTTTTAAATATGTATTACAAAGTAACGGATAGGCTGACGGAAATTAAAATAATGTTGTCATTTACACTTATGGCTGTATATTTAGGATATGTTGGTTTTACTTTTTACTTCATCTAAATACTAAGAAAAAATTATAATTATGTCGAAAATGTCCACTTTTGGACCCTCAATATTTGGTCCAATATACTTTTGATTTTTGGATTGGTTGTACTAGGGAAGTCATGAACTTATAAAGCTTAGAGATGACAATGAAATGGATCTCCAGACGTCCCGTGCGCCATAGGACATTTATTCCTACCGGTGGTTCAATAGGATTGAAGCCTGGGCTTTAAGCAGACTACTTCAAAATTGGAAAAGATTGATTCTCGAAACAATGCTGCATAACTTTAGCAACCTAGTTGGAGTTTCCGTCTTGTAGAAAAATTTGCTGTGAGAAATATCGCTCTTGGCGCATGATTCCTTCGGCTCTAACCAATGGCTCAACACCGTTAGGAGTTATATAACCCCAAACCATTAGTGAACCACCTGATTAAATGTTTCGGACGGACCGTACCACGATCTTTCTTCTGACTCGTATCAGCAGAATTTGGACCAGTCAGACTACATTACCTGAAAGTGAACTATTAGAAATAATTACAAGACCAATTCCTTTTAAAACTTTCTCGACTCCAATCCTTCACAGTCTAGTTATGATGTGTCTTATTAAATCTCTTGCGTGCTAAAATATGTTATATATATGTTATATATATGTATATAGCATAGAGAGCAGGCTTCATCTTTCTTTCCTTAGGCTGTAGTAGTAGTTGTAGTCCCATCAAAAGTCTACGGCAAGTCCATTTACTGGCTTTATTACCGATCTGTTAAGCAGCTTGCTGAGGAGTTTTTGCTATTCCAAACACTATGTATATATCGAGCCATTTCCTCGATCAGATGTTCATGTTCATGAGTCGAATTCAACGCTCGCATATTTTTAAATTTTTTGAACTTTGGGATATTTTACATTTCTCAGCAAAATCTCTTGAAGATTTGCCTTCATGAGAAAGTCTAAGGACCTTTTCCTTTTGAATTAGTACACTTATAAAGGTGAGATTTTCACAATTTTATTGAACGTTCTTTGAAAGACTATTCTCACAAAGAGCTTACTAAAATACGAAATGCTCACGTGCGTCGAGTGTGGTGTAAAAGTTGAAAAGTATACTCTTTCGAAATAACTGTATTGTATGGTAAGGGAGGGGCAATCTTCACCATTAGAGAGTTACATGGTTATTTGTAAACTCCAATTTTCTATTGTATGCACATCACTATTTTTTTTTATCTTTTGACATCTAACTCACGCCAAAAATATGCTATCACAATGTCCTTTCCTATTGACCTACTACCACCCACTACAGATAGGTACACTTAATTCCGATGTTTCTCATTTTCCTAAAATTCAGCAAAATTAATTTAATTAATATACCTATTTATTATTTTTAACACATTGCTTATGTTATTACCTTTCCTACAAGGTACAACATGCCCATATTAAATAGAGATAGTAAAATTGAATCCTTCGAAAACCTAAATTAGTATCTTACTGTTTTATTGGCCTGTGATTGCAAAAGTCGTAAAACAAATAAAATGTTTCTAAAATTATCGGAAATATTTGTGTATGCTAAACAGGTAATTACTTTTAAGTATTGCTATATATGCATGGCTAGACAAACCTCTTAAACGAGTACAAGAGTCTCAAGATGATTAGGATACCTTCGGATACTAACCCATTGGGAATAGCTTTGAAATACAAAAAATTTCGTAAGAGGTTGCTCGTTTAAGTTTAATAGCAGAAATTTTGTTCCAATCGAGTATTCTAGTGACTCCAAAAAATGTTAATTACTTTTGACGGACTAAAGGTATGGATATGGTTTTTGTTTTTGAAAGATATCTTAAAGGTGCATTTTTTTTCTCGTTTTAAACCATATGATTATTAAGGAAATTTTTAAGTACGGAGGATAAAAAGGTACATTTTTAAAAAACAATTTTAAATTTTAACATTTATACCAGCCACATTTGCCATCGGATCGAGACATGTGAGGTACTCTTAAAAAATTCACAATAATAATACTTTTTATTAAAACCTCACTTCTCGTCCTACTGTTTTTCAAATAGAAGTTATTACGTTTTATATAAGCTTATCTCCCGGCTCACTCGAAAATATTTTTACGGAAAAATTGCTCATCGTAAACGATGATCATAACACTGTAAGGAATCGATTGAGACATGTTGGAACAATTCTTTACGAATCACCCTGTATATTACATCTACAGATTTTAGTAGTGAAATATCCAATTTGAGCATTTAAAAAGTCTTTCACTAAATAGTATTTGTGATATACTGGGTTAAACCGTGTTACTCAGCTACTATAACATAAAAGTGCAACACTTTTTTTTCCCTAAAAAATATTATTAAAATATCAATTAAACCATAATATTCAATGGCAGTCCCATGAGCTCTTGTAAAAATTGGATATTGAATTTATGACTCTCTCTAAGCAATCTTTTTCGATAAAATTTCAAGTTTCAATTCATATATAGCCTTAAATTGCTTGTCATTAGCATTCCTCATGCCATTATTCCTCAATATCAAACAATTTCCTACCTTACCATGAATTTGACCAAACCAACATCTTCTGCATGGCCAATATATGATAAGTGCTAAGTATTTTCTCGCCTTCATTTTTTGAGAAGCCCAACAACTCGGTATTTTCCCGTGATAACCAAAAGCGGCTTACACCATGATGCTTCCACCCTTAAAATTGGGACTTATCCTAACGTGTGGATGGATCATTACGAAGGTCATGCCGATATTTTGGAGAATCTTCTAAATTAAATTTTCATCACTAAAGATCAGGTTTCACCACTTAGTGTGCCAAAATCTACTTTTCTTTTCGAAAAAACTCTTGATTCTTTGCGGAAAAAAGTAAAGCTAATGTTTTTGGTATAAACTAATGTTACAGATGCATGCAAAATTTGTTCCACTCTGCTAACACCAACAGATAAAGCTTAGCTTAGTTTTGATTTGCGAAGCAAACAGATTATTTTAAGTGCTTTTTGGATCTTTGTATTAATTTGTTATATTTCATTTGGCACCTGCAAAGCCTTTTTTACCATAACTGCTGCTCATTTTTATAAAATGGTCTACAATACTCGGTGATCTTTTAATTTTCTTAACTGTTTTGCGATTAGAAAATCCATTTTCTTTATAAATAGGAATTTTTACTTTTCTTCCGCAAGAAATTTTCCTCGGCGCTATGATATTGAAAATCAGAAATACTAAATTTTGGTAATAATTGCGTACCGCAAAAGATATTGTCTCTATAATTATTTCGCGCTCAAATTTAAAATTTTATAGCAAAAGAAAGACTTGGATGTGATATTATAAACAGACTCTTATGGAATGAGCTAATATCCATTTAATGTATGCTGTTAACAACAGTTAACATTTATTTAATAGTTGCATTTTGTAAAATTTGCTTGAAAGTCATCGGCGATTATTGCGTAGTACAACAAAATCCTAATTCGAAGGTCGGAATTTCGACTCCTACTCCTGCTCAAAGTCATTTCTTTTTCTAGTAATTTTCGGAAATTGTGCTGAAAGCGTTAGAAACATGAAAGAATTTCGTTGGACTAAACACGTTGGTTATCGCAGGAGCAAAAGTATCTCAAGTCCGGTGTTAGGACTAATTTTATACATTAGAGTTATTCTTATTATTGTTATTATACATAAGGTAGCGCTGAAACCAGACGGTCTTTTGTGCCTCATTAGTGTAAAAGACGATCTGCTATCCTAACAAAACCCAGAAGAGCTATGAACAACAGCCAAGCCTAAAAAAGCCGGCTGAAGGTCCTTCTTTTCGTCTGTACTAGAGACTAGACTAGACTTTCTACCAAACTGAAAAAAATTATTCCTCAATTTATTCTTGTTAGGTTGCTTACTAACCTTTTTCATTATTTTAGATGTATTAATTTTGACAAAAGATGCCTTTGTAACACATATTTACAAAGCTTCAACTACACAAAGCTGAAATAAGAGACATATAAAATATATAGCGATCGCAGTCGCAAAGATTATAACTAAGGTCGAAATTGTCGCGTTTATCTCGAGGGACCATGGGAACAGGATTTCCAGGTTCGTGCGGATAAAAAGGCAGGAATTGATCATTGCGAGTGTAATTGACTCCTGCGCCCCCGGCTGCGGAAAACAATCATCTCCGGCCAGGAGGATCCTTTCGGGATCTCGCGCACAAAAGGACCACCACTAGGATAACAATAAAATTCACGATGATATTAAAAAACTTAAAAGGAACCGATTTCATATTTTCCAGCAATGGGAAATTTATGTTTATTGTTGGCGGACTTTATCCAATTTTATACGAATCACGGAAAGAAAGGGCCGCTCTTGAGATCTGTGCACAAAGCCTGCGCATCGCTCCGGGAAGGGAATTGATATATTGGCCCTTGTTTATTGTGGCAGAGGCGTGCAACGCCTGTCAACATTGAATGTTGGTGGTCAGCTCGATTTGCGCCATCATTGTCTTTGTTTTCAGATATATGTATCTACTTTTGAATTCCGGACAATCGTCTTTTAGGGAGTTCTCCTTTTTAATCCACTCAAAGTGTGAAACTAAGTGGACCAAGACAAATTTTATTGCTTAATCTGTTGGGAAGGTGGTCAGAATTTTTTTTTTTAATATTGAAGCATATGTGTTCAACTTTCCGTGAAATATTCCATGAGATATAAACAGATCTTTCAATACAGTTGAAAACTTGAATGAAATGAAATTCTACAATTCTCAATTTGTTAGCAACAAACTGATTTAAATGCATAGTTACAATGAATGCTATTTTACAAACTTTTATTTTATGTATGTACGAGTAGGTTTAGTTCAAACCTTGCAAGCCAAATTTCAACCACTCTAAAGTTAGGATTTGAAATTTCGCATGCTTGTTTAGTTCTGATGACAATACAAAAATAATGATAACTGTTATACCATCCGATATCAACAAAATAGGAGGACTACCGTAGGAATTAAAAATATTCATTGGATTTAAGGCCATGTTGCGTTCGAATATAGATGTCTCGACACATCTGGTGAATGGTGCTATCGGATATATTACAGAAAGAATATGGCCCTGCTTTCGGATAGTATAAATGTACGAAACTAATATTCCATCACTTGCAATAGATTTTGGTAACGATAGTATTAATGTTACACAATCCAAATCTGTGCAGTTTCAGGCCAAATATAGCCTCGATACTGCGGAAAGAAGAATTTTTCAATTTGTATTATGCTGAGCTTTAAAAATGCATAACATGCAGGGGAATACTGTTGACCATGATGTGGTCTATTTTGGTTATTCGCGTAATTTCCTAAACCTAACCTTTAAAATAAACCCCTAAACCTTGCTACAAGCTTTTAAACCACATATGAATATAATCAAGCTGATTATAGAATTACGTGTCTATTTTATCATACTTTTGCTAATGACGCTTCCACAGAGCAGCCATATTCAACCCTTTTATTGCAGATTTTATGAACTCCTTGGTTTATCTGTTCCTTTTTTGTGAATTTTAATAAGTTAGAATATTGTTATTAGTATTCTTTTGATATTTAATTGCATAATAAGAGTTAAATTTTAACGTATAAAAAGTCAGCCACAGTTTTTTAAATTAAACTCTAATACAACTGAATTACAGATAAATCAATTCGATTTAATTAAAATTAAGACTAAAAATGTAAGAAACATTTAATTTAATTTAATTTTTCAATACATTTTTTCTTACGCATTAAAAGTGATTGTTACGATAGAATATCGCAAAGGCAAGTTTAAATTTAGGTTTTTTGCACTCACATCTGCGAATTATATTTGCATTTAAAAATCAAATTTCAAAAAGGATGATGAATTATTAAAAATGATTCATCAATTTACTACAGCTTTGGTACAAAACTTTTATACGATCAGTATAAATATGCCTAGTTTTTGTTGTAGGATTTTTCGTAGTATCGTAATTCAAATTCGAAAAAATATTTTTAGGCAAAAGTATGAAAGTCCTAGACAAAGTGACTTTGTGGCATTTTTTTTAATAATCGTAGTTCTCGACAAATCTAATTGAGCTAAATATACATTATAAAAATTATGTATGAAATTAAAAAGGAATGAGTAGCAATCTTGTAAGATAATGAATGAATCTCCAATAGCATACCAACTGGATACGGTCAAATAAATAATTAATTCCAAGAATAACAAAAAAAAATATTCATTCCATTTATCATTAATAAACAAATAAAGTTTGAACGTGGAATGATTCTCAGCTTCTAACAGCAATCTCAATTATAAAAATGTTTTTCGAGTGAGTACATAGTAAGCCAAGATAAAATCACGAAAACCAACTCTTCCTCCGTAGTTAGTCACTAGTCAAAGTCAGGATAAAATCACTTGAGTGGCAATCTCGTAAAGTAACGCCTATCTTTCGCTGATGTTATCACTAGAATCGGAAACGCTTGTGATGTTTTATTTTTATGTTTATCGGCGGTAATATGTTTGAAATTACAAGTAGTTTAATTTTGATAACACCCCGGCTGCGACGGACATAAATTCAGCGTCAGCTAAAAAGAAAGTCGTACAGTAGAATAGAAAGTCGGTCTTAAGGGGAATATAAGCCAGTGAGTTGTGCGTTAAAGAAAATTAAATCAGTGAACAAAATGAGATTTGAAATTTTTATTTTCTTTATACCCATGGTTTTTGTGACCAAGGTGAATGCTTCCGTATTTTTAATTTAACCAATTTTTATAACTAAATTTAACTTCAAGGGTCAAGTAACTACATTTGCCCTAAGTGATACCACGAAAGAATACCTGTTGAAGCTTGTTGAAGGAGTAAAATTCATGAACGACCGGGCTGGTGAAATTATCGAAACTGTCGAGTTCCAAATGAAATCTTTTAATACGAGTGCAAACATGAAATTAGCAGAGGTAAACAAGCAAATTGCGCAAGTTCTGGATCGAATCTCAAGCAATAATGAGTACAAAAAGTGCATTGATGGAGAAAGGGTCCACCTGCACATGGTCATACAAAGAGCTAGGGCTGATGTAAATCAGTGTATTCGCGCTGGGATAATTTGCGCCCAAATTCTAAGAAATGACACCATCCAACCCTTTGATAACATCAAACTTAACCGTTTTGTTGAAAATTGTATTCTTCAAGAAGAGCAGAGTGGGTGCAGTGAAGAGGAGGTAGGTTTTTTTTGGTTAGAAAATTATTTTTTATTAATTAATGTTCTCTCTTTATATGTGTAGGCTGATGTTGTAAAGGAAGAAGCTGAATCTGCATTTAAAAGGGCTTATGAAAATTTATATAAGGCTGGAAGTGAAATCGAACCTCTTGCTAATAGAACTTGGAAATGCATAAACACCACAACTGACCGTGCTACAACAGAAGCTAAAAATTTTCTTGATTCGACAATGAAAAAGTGTGTTGAAGCAAAGTAATCAAACTTCTAACTTCAAACTAATAACAACAATTTTTGAAACATTGCAACCACATACCTAACATTACTTGAGGGATATTATGCAGTAAGAAGCGCAAGACAAAAGTTAAATTAAACAAAAAAGATAATCCGCCGCGGAAACCTCATAAAATTTTACCTAAAACTTTTTGCTTTAAAAGAACAGCGACTAATTGTTATCCTAGCGTGTGTTACCATCTGGCACACGTCGTTTTGTACACGTGTTTTCTTGAACCTTTTGAAAATCACCAGCAAGGCTACTACCTTCCTTATTTCTTCGACTGGAGAAGGAAATGACGATTCTCTTCTCCTTCTCCAACTATATTTGATATTAAAATAAATTCGTTACAATTTTTATAAGTTTTTTTCTTATAGTTTTACCTTTTATACATATATCCAACCACACGGGGAATATCCTCAACTCAAGGAGCGATCGAGAGACAGTTCAGGAGCACAAATCGATCAAGAAAAAAGTGTGTCTCGTGTTTAATTTCGAAGTGTAACAGATCTCGAGGGTTACGGTCTTAAGTGATAAGACCAGATGACGCCCGACGGCATATGGTCAAAACTCAGAAGGACCCTCGTTTAGAGCACAGTTTAAGGAGCAAAGCAATTGAGCCAGATAATGCCTTTCATTTTAAAGATGAACTTTGATCGAGAACAGAACTTCTCTGTATGCATTGACCTGTGCGGCTGCGCAGTCGAGCGCATGTGCAAACGGCCAATTTTAGTATGTAAAAAATGGTGCATGGATAAAATTGTAAATTCATAAATTTACGTTGTTACCATTTGAATACCTATAATAACTCCCTGGAAACCTAAACGTATTTCACAGCGGCAAAAGTAAAAAAATGAAAATATTTAATTCTGTGTATTATATACGAGTACATAGATAGCTAAAAAACTTTAAAATGGTTCTTGCATCAATAATGGACACATTGCAGCTGTAGGACATCAAGGAATCGTTCATTAATTACGTAAGTACCATTTTCGAAATTGATGAGTCCCCCATCCTCCTGGGTAAACATCGATAAGATTTTGGCGACCTGAGCATCTGTAAAATTTTCTTTTTTTTACTTATAATAAGATTTAGATTATTATTATCGTATATTGGATATTGTTTTAAGATAGACTGCAATAGAAGAAATTATTCTTAATTTTTCTTTCTAAGGCACAATCATGTAGCAATAAAAGTATATTAATAGCCACATAATACAAATAAATGAATTTATTTACCCAAACGTAAAACCTTTATGAATTTATGATGATGCATGAGAAAATAATAAACGAAAGATCAAGTAAACGGCAGCGAACTTCAAATATAGCAATTTTAAAAAAACTGATATTCAATAATTTCAATATCCAAAATTGATTTTTCCAACATATTATGAAATAAATATACGGGGACACTTATGTAAGACGATCTTGACTGCCCCCCTCCGTCTCGCCCTTGCCCAGAGTACTGGAGCGTAAAATTTTGCGGATATCTTCCCCTAAAAGCCGTATGTAAATAAACGTTCCCTTATTGAAAAATTGTTTTTACATATTTTATTTCTGGATGGTTTTACAAATACGAGTATGGTGTCCACATGGCAATACAAAATTCTTATTATTTTGTTGGTCTTTATAATATTTTACATTTAACTTAATTACTGTTTCTCCCATTATTTTTCTTTTCAACCACTTTTCTTCAATCGTTTATTTGACGATTCACGATCCAATTCTCGCTCTTAAGGAAGCAATTGTAAGGTAATAGAAGATGTCGTGTGTATATCCTTACTTAGGATATATGTAAAATACTTTTTCTTTTTTTATTCGAAGGTTTCCAGAAGACGGTCAACAATTACAAACTTCAGTAGTTTGATATGAAAATTGGTATGTGGGGGTTTATGAATCTTAATTCGGAATTCGCTTTTTAAAATTAAAAATTCAAAATGGCAGATCCAATATGGCGATTCATATTTTTCGAAATTCAAATGTGTATGAAGTTTCTTTTGGTAAATTCAACATTTTCGCAAGCGATTTAGGAAGTATATATGGTTTCCAAAGAAAGCATATATGATTTATAGCTTTTCTGAAAGCTTAGACCTTCCTTAAAAAGCTTACGTAATTAACCTAACGGGAGATCATACGTCAGAAAACGGGTCTTTTTGATCTTTGGAGAGGTTTCTCCAATTGCAGCAGAATTTGAAAACCGATTTTTAAATGTCTCACTAAGGGTAACATTTCTGCCAAGTTTCATAAAAATCAGAGATTTCATGTTGGGAATGTTCTTAATTAAACTAAACTAAAAAAAAAAGAAACAAATAACCTAAACTATAACTATTAGTTCAAAACCGTTAGGTATGCAGGATGGATTCATCAAGGAAAAGATTAGGCTGATAAAGACATGCTTAAGGGAAGTATTGCAAGCACTGTACCAATGCAGTTGTTAACCTTCCGTAGCATTCTAGTGAAGAGTTCGAAGTGACAGACTGATGTTATGAACAATGAGACAACGGAAGGTAAGCTCACTGCCGCAGATTATGATGATTGGGTATGATTATTCCCTATATGGTAGTACGCATTCTGTGCGTAAAGTCGCCAGCTGCTCTAATTATTTGGCTTTTTTTACTTTTGTTATCATCTACATATTCATTATTTTATTTCCATGGATGCTTGACATTTCTATCAATGCCCACTGTAAGCGGAGCTGCTTGGAAGAAAAACTTTATTCAGTGTTTAAGTGCACAATTTCAATTTACACGCCATTTTCAGAAAACGAATCTACCGTGCAAATCGAAGGTCAGGTGTAATAGTAACTTTCTAATGCGCTCACCCTGCCCTCAGCCTAGGCACATTTTGTTCTCCTGGAAAACACCTTCCCCTAATCCATCCTGTTTCAATGGGTAGTCTAATTCCTTAAAGGCCTCGGGAACAGATTCAATGGATTCGACTCTTTTGCTAAGTTTGTCAAGTCGGTATTCTCGAATTCTGTTACCTATAACGATTCCCAATAACTCGATATCATTGCGTAGTGCGCAATACTCGTCGTTAGATTCTCCTAACCTTCCTAGACCAGCTTCTTTTTTTGTTAATAAGCTCCGCGGAAAAGAATCCTATCTGCACTAGTTAAATCTTAAAGTCTCACTTCAAAGGTAATTTATACACTTATAGAAATAACGCCTATATAATATATATTATTAATATAATATTATTTGAAACAAAATTATTTAAAAATTCTAGTGCTATGGGCATAGCCATCCTCTTGAGAGTGACTCTGTACTCTGTCTCAGTTATATCCGACTCATGGAAATGCAATTTATATACCTTGGAACGGCAAAGCATATCAATGTCTTCTATCTTATATTCTATCTTCAAGATATAAATATATGTTTAATTGTGTAAAGTTAGAACATCAATTAGTAACTTACTTAATCAAAAATCCTGGGTTCTTCGTCCCTTACACATTAGGACATCCTGGAGCGATACAAGATTCCATTTCTTCCTTTATCTCCTTAATTTAAGTCTATAATAAAAGCAATGCTTTGATTAAGCATTTTAAAATGCTTTGTCTTTCGTTCTTATTGGAACTTAGATAAGGCATAGGAAGCAGTAGTTCTTTGCTACTTTCTCTAATGGAAAAATTTTCTCCAGGCAGTTTTAGAAGTTGCATATGGGTTAGAGCTTTAAGCTTGTATAGAGAGTGTCACATCTAGTAATTCATGATCTTTGGGTTTAAAACTTCTGCCTACGCTGGTAATATAATGATTAATTCTGACTCTATCACCCGACGGACGAACTGAGGCAATCAGTAACGGCTGTTAACAACTGAACCCTCAGCACGGAAACTATCGTTCAAACGGTAGAAAAACAGCATTGACGAACGTTGGTTTGGCAAGAAATAACAGCATGCTTAAATATCCTGGGTCCTCCTGTTCGTAAAACAATTATTGGGAAAATAATTAGAGAACCATATAATATATTTAAAAAAATTTGTCGCGAACCACAATCGTACTAAACTCATTTCAAAGATTTAAGATCTACACTTTTTATTACAAACTTTAAAACTCTAACTGAAACGCCGGGATCTGTTTTGAAAGCTCGATTAATCTGTTTTCAATTTCTTCATTTGTTTGATATTTAACCTGACCATTTTTTGGTTTGTCACAAACTCTTTGTTCATCTAAAAACCTTTTCAGGATATTTCTAACTATAGACCGATTTCATAGTTTTCGCAATGGTCGAATAAGGCAATGTTTTATTTTCATTCCACTAGGGAAACATTTTTTTCCTTGATTCTTCCCTAACAGACAACATATTTTAACAATGGGATTTAGCCAACTGAACAATACTCACATATGATATTTTAAATGTTACACTTATGATGCAAAATTGAGAATTCTGGATTACCGCTATTTGGCGGGAATTTACATATTGAATTGTAAAAAAACTTTCGTGGACAGGTGTTGTTATAAAACAAAGTCCCATGGCACGTCTGTTTGATCGCGATTCTACTGAACAGATTCTATTCCGGTTTTCACGATTGGAAAACTTCTGTTTCATAACTATAAAACCATCAAAAAACCGTTCCTGATCTTTGCGAGAATAAATCAAATGATCACTATACATATACCATAACTAATTTATTAGATAATTTTAGTTTATTTTTCAAGAAAAGTTATACCTTAATTTAAATTCCAGAAAAAAAATTAAACATTCTGTTTTCTTGCTGTTTCATAACTGTATAGCCGAAACCAAAACACATTGTTTTCGTAATTTATTGATTTTATATGAACATTTACAATTTCAGATTTTAATAATGAGTAGAACCTCCTTTATTTTTTCTCAGTTCAAAAATGCGATTTGACATACATATCTACTCCTAAAGTCGAGGATCTTGCGAAATTTCTTCTCAGGCTTTCATTTTTGAGGATGGTAGCGCCGGTATAATTTGGTACTGGAAATTATTAGCATAGACAAATTTAATGGTCTTGAAATCATGGTAATATTATATATCGCGATTTTTATACAGAAGAAGGCTCCCCAGACCGTAAGGCTACCACCGCCGAAAGCCTACTAGAATAATACTGAGGCGCCTTACGCAAATCTCTCCAGTATGAGTGGACCCCATCGGAAACATTTAAATGAAATTTATTTTGACCCGAATAAGTTATTTTAAAATAAAATAAAAATCACAAATAATATCCGATACCAATCACAATAATATCCGATACCAATTTCTGCTCATATTTAGACGAGTGAATTCTCTTCTAGCTGCCTTATGACTTATGACGAAGCAAAAGCCGTGGAGATTTTTTAATTTTCTGTCTCTAGATAATCTAGCTGGCTTTAACAACTCTATAGACACTCGTTCGCGAGACTTTTAGTTTAAGTTCGGCTTTATTTTGATTTATACTTTTATTCGTATTGGAAATACCGTTTGGAATTGTGTACGTGTGGAAGGTTACTAATATTATGTGATCGGCTAATTTTGGTACCAATTTCATGCATTTTAGGTCCATTTTCGCGATAAGCTTAAAATTTTGCCTTTTACTTCCTCACTCAGATATAAATCACGTGCTATTTTGATCACAACTTGCTAACACTACAGTTTGCTCCAAAACTTCAATTGAGACCAAGGAGAAATGTGTAGGTTTTTTTCTTATTTGGTTTTATTATTATGAAACGCTACAAAACTGAATTTTTTATTAGTTCGCTTTTATAAAGAATAGTAATAGTTTATTTCAATTTTGGAATAGCTCATTTTAGGTTATACTTATAAAAGGATAGTAAATAAGCATTTGGTTCTTTATCGAAACCAAGAAATTATTGTGTGATTTCGAAATGGTTTTATAGTTATGAAACAGAATGTAGATTGATTTACGAGAAAGGTTTAGATGAACATGTAATAAATGGATGTTTTGCGTGAGTTAACCGACTTATGACGATGCATATGGATAAAGTAATCTTCGCGTGCACTGCGTAAATAAATAATTGGAATCCCGGGAAAAAAAGTCCTCGTCAGGCTAGTATCAAATAATTATCAAGTTTTCTAAGAGGAGATTTAGAATGAAACCAGTCAATTTTCAATTTATAACAGGTAAGGAAATATAGAAATATATTTTTAAGAAGAACGACATTCTTAATACGCACAAATATATATATTCTTTTAAACAAATTAACTAGAACTACGCAACAAAAGCATTACATCTATTTCTGCGTACACTCGTTGCCAAAAATAATGGAACTCTTCGACTTGTTCAGCTTATTTTTATCGTTTTTTCTGAAAAACGTGCCTAGCTTCAGAGAGCTCCCAGACTTATTCAAGCTAGTTGTGCTAGAACTTGAAATTTTATCACTTTGTGCTGCCTCCTCTGGGCTGACCTCGATTGAGAGACTTTGCCGACAAAGTTGCGAAACAGCATTCATTTTCTGTTGCTCTTTGCTGCCACGTCTCATTTTTACCTTTCGAAATTTCGAGGCAAGTGTAGAAAAACCAAACTTACTGGAGAATTTTGCAGATTTCGATATAGTCCTGGGCAGAGAAACATATCCTCCGATATGCTCGTTGTCAGTACTTCCTGATTCTATGACGCCGACACTGGCACTTTTTGATAAAACGCAGTCATCGTTACTCGACTCGCTACCAACACTTACTTGACTGAGTCTTTTGGTCCATACGCCTTTATTTTCTTCCTTCAGAGAAGGTACTCGAGAAATATGGCCTTTGAGGAAATCCTCCTTAGCTTTCTGCAATTTCATGGCCCGTTCTGAAATGGGTGTCTTCGGTTTTCCTCCGTCTTCCAATGGAGTAGTAGGAGCCGATGCCGACGGCATCCGAGTCTCCGTGCAAACTGATCTTAGTTTTGGAGATGGAGGTTTGCTGCAGTCCAATTTTCTTGTGATTTTGGGCACTGTATTGTCTGATTTGTCTGGAGTTGAAAAACATACTTCGGTGGCTGAACTAGACAAACATCGTCGCCATTCAAATTCAGATCTCGCGCATTTAGCCCCAATTTTCTTCGCCGTATTTCCCTTGGGAAATAAACTTGAGGGCTTTTCTTTATTTTTCCGGTAAATGTGTTCTTTTTTGGGTACAACGTCATCGCGTGATATCTCTTTAAGCAGTAATTTATTTTGCTTGCTAAGTAGTCTCAAGCTGTCGCAAGCAAGAGAAAGCTTATAGTCATGCTCCAGTGTCTCCTTGGACTTGGGTCCACTTCTCCAGTGACAAGGTATGGTTTCAACACTAGAAGATTTTAAAATTTTGTTATCCTCCCCGATGTTTTTGCTATCTATCTCAACAGCGGCCAGCTCTGAACTGTGTCTTATATTCCCTGCACTTGCAGATTTAATTACTCGCTCGAGACTTTCTTGATATTTTGACCTCTGTTCTTTAACGCGATGGTCTAAATTTGGCGATCTCATCACAGGTGAGCATGAACCAGAACTCAATGGAGAATGGTTCGTCCGTTCCGACGTGACTTTCTGATTGTACTTAGCAATCATCATTCGAATTGACGGAGAAGGTTCCTTGGACGGAGTTATTTTGTGATTCAACCTTTTTTGCGAATTCGGAGATTGTGGAATTGGTGGTAAGTTTTTAATTGTTTGTATTTCCTTTTCAGTTTTATCCGAAGCACTCGATGATTCTAAATCGCGTGCTATTACTGCTTTCGTATCTCCAGAAGGATCTTCTACAGTCGTAAAAATTTTCCTCTTTGTTTTCACAAAAACATTTGCACAATTTGAAATATTTTCTGCTGGTGCTTCAATAAGTTTAACGCACGTTTCTGTAGGAGATATAAGAACAGGTGGTTCGCTAGCTCTTTCGTGTTGCTCTATTACTTTTCCTGGCTTAATTTTTAAAACATACACCACATCATCCCCTGGAAAAGTATTCTCTTTCTTTTCTTCATCTTCAGGGACTTTTTTTGCTCGACTTGTCTTTCTCTTCATTCGTCGCGGTGCTTCTAAAACTACATTTGTCGTATCTTCATCACTACTATCACTCTCAGTCTTGCTGTTTTGCCGAGAACCCATTTTTCGAAGTCTAGTTTTTTTTTTACTCCCATTACTAATATTGCGACTTAGTTTTTTCGAGCAAGCTTCTGATTGTGCATCAATGTCATGGACCTCAGGAGACTCCACATTTCCGGAAGATGAAGAAGGAATAGTGCCTATTAAAACTTTCGGCTGATTTACAACAATCTGAGAATGAAAGATGGTAGGAGTTGTGCTAATTATAGCTATACTTTTGTCTACACCATCATCCGATATAACATTGATTTCTGGAATCTTTTCCGAATGTTTCGTAGAGTCTAAAGACATTTATTTTACTTTATCCATAAATTCAAAAAAATAACATTAACCATCTTACCAATATACTTAAGGATATCATTTATATTCGCCTCTAAGCTACGCAACTTTTTCCCTATGGCTTTCGACTTTTCAGAAATAATTTCCTTGCTACAAGCTCCATCTCCGCTAATTGTTTCCAGCTAAAAGAAAGCAATTTACTATGAATATTTTGCTTGATGAATCGCATACAAACCATCACCATGATCTCTTGGACATATCTCTTAGTAATTTCGAAAGTTTCACGTACAATCTGACTACCGTCTTTAGTATTTCGTTCGAGCTCTGGCAGCGAATCTTTAAGTGACGAAAGAACTGCGTAAACTTGTCGAATATTTGCGTAGTAGTCAGTCTTGTTGTCTTGAATGTAACTCTTTAAACTATTTACATTTGCTAAGGTTTTTGATGATAGGTGAACATATTTATGTCCTCCGCAAAAGAAAGGTTTGTTTTCACCGGAATCGCTAAAAAAGAATTTATTTCAATTTTAATTTTAAATTATATAATTTTTGCTTATTATTTTGCATGATTTTAACAAAAAATCTTTTAAAAAGCTTTACTTAGTAAATAAATTATAGACGATCGACTACTGCAATATTTAAACTATAAACGCTTTTTATTCGAAATAAGGTTTTTCGATGGAAGAGTTTTCAATAGTTTTTAACATTTAATTTTTTCCTTTTTTTAATTCTTTATAGCCTATTGAGCCATTTTTTAATATTTTATTTTTAGCCGCTTTATTAAATCATTTTCAAAATGTCATAATGTTCTTATTTTTTCGAAATTCACTATAATGACAACATAACTTTATACGAATATTTCTTTAAACATTCGAATTCATATATCTGTACCATAAAAACTATCATGAGTTGGAAAACTCCGTTTTATATTCTCAATTTTCATGCATAATTTATTGTAAAAATAATAATTAAATATTTTTTGTTTAATGCTGATTAATAATATAGAAATTGGTTTGCATTTACATACGGCAGATTTCTTAGTCGCATTATCGCAAGGAATAGCTGCATTACTTTAAACAACATGTCAATTAAAAGTATACAATAAGATTTATTTATTTATTATTATTATTTATTTATTATTAATATATATTATATTTCTATTATTTATTGTAGTTTCTTGGCTTATTTTACTCTTGTTGTACTCTTGTTCGTTGCACGTTTGGTAACTTGGAATCCAATATAGCCTACAAATTCTAGATAGGGTTGAGGTGCAGGCTTTTTGTTGGCTAATCGAGAACGTTTATTTGTTCTTCGAAAAACTGTTTTGCTACTCGAGATGTATACTTGGAGTCTCAGTTTTTTTGAAAGATGTAATTTATTCCAAGGTTAAGTTTGTCAATTGATTTTGAAAGAAATAATTCGTGCACCTGCTAGCAAAATTATATCATCCCCAAATAGCTCAGAATTTTCTCTAGTTTTCTCTAGTTTTTTTTTCAAAGCTTCAAAGGATTTCTTATGTGCCATTATATCATCCCACACAAAACTACATTGCTTCAAAAGTTTTACCGTTCCAATTATTGATCAAACTTCAATCCAAATATCCTTAACCGAATGTGCCTATGCTTCCAAATGCGTTAATGTTTCACCAATAATTAAAATTTTTAATTCGTAACTAACTCTAAAAAATAGATAAATTTTATCCAATAAATTTTTTTCTGAGATTACACACATACGATTTGCATGAAGTCAAAGAGCTCAATAACAATGGGCACAGCTTCACCGGCCACTTCAGTGTAAAAGGCACGCAACCAATAGCAACGAAGCATTTCATCCCGAGTTTCGCGTCAAAGCGATTTCACATACAAATCATATTAATGCGAAAAGAAAAAAAATGTTTTCCAATAGGGATAATATTTCTTGAAGCGCCATTACCAAAATACTAACACACATATACCAGGTGTACCGGAAAGTCTTTACCGGTTTTTCTAACAGATGTTAGATGTTAAGTATGGAATGAAACAATTTAACATATGTGTAATTTTAATCTACTGTCATTAGGCTTCGAACACAACAAAAGTTTTATTCCGCCTAAATAATAACATCATAGTGTTATAGCTCTGTGAATATGTTGAATTTTGTACCTGAAAAAGAGCATTTGCGACATATATTGCTTTTCTTATTTCATCAAAAGAAAAAGGCCGTTGAAAGTCATTGTTTGCTGGTAGAAATATGTATACGGAGAGCATACTCCAAGCATAAAAACATGTGAGACGTGGTTTCGAAAATTTAAAAGTTGTGATTTTGATTTGAAAAATAGTAAACGTTTGGGTAGACCAAAAACACGTGTGGATGCGGAATTGCAGTAGTAATAGTAATAGACTAAGGCTCAATCCAAACTAAAAAACAATTGGCAGAAACGTCAAATGTGGCATAAGAAAGAATGCTATTGGCGATCGCTTACGAGCAATGGGAAAGATCCAAAAACTGAGAAGATGGGTGCTACATAATGACAGGCAAATGGAAAATCGAAAAACCATTTGTGAAATTCTACTTCAACAGTACGAAAGGAAGTCGGATTGTGACTGGAAAAATGGATTTATTTCGAAAATCCAAAACGCAAAAATTTATTGTTATCACTTGTCCACGCTGACCCATCGACTCCAAGGCCCAATCGATTCGGAAAGAAGACAATACTCTATATTTTCTGGGCCCAAGGTGGTGTGGTGCATTATAAACTTCTGAAACCTGGTGAAACAGTTAATACTGATCACTACAAATAATAAATAATACATATAAACCATGCTTTCATGGAAAAACGTTCAGAATGGGCCCAAAGATACGGTAAAGTGATTTTGTTGCATGACAATGAACCGTCACACACAGCAAAACCGGTGAAAGACCCATTGAAATCGCTTGGATGGGAAGTATTATCGTACCCACTGTAATTTCCAGACCTGGTCCCGTCCGATTATCACATTATCGCATCTATAGGACACGCACTGGCTGAGTAGCCCTTTGCAAATTTTAGAAATCGTAATATAGGTCGATGAATAGTTTGGCTCAAAAAACAAACGAATTTTTTGGGATGGCATTCATAAATTACAAGAAAGATGGACAAATTGTGTAGAATCAAATGGCCAATGCTTTGTATAAATAAATTTTCTGTTTTCTTAAAAATTATATGGTTTTTCATTTAAAAAACCAATAAAGACTTTTTGGTACACTTGGTACTCATGAAAACTATATATAAACCTTGATATTGAGGACTTCTAGCACAACTCTCAGTCAGTCATGTCATGCAGTATATATAGACAACAAATTTTTCACTTACAACATTTCTTGGCAAGAAACTTCATATTTATAGACTGGCGTTTGTTGTTCAATTATGGGAATAGCAGCAACCAAGGGCGCAGCAGTTTCAACAATATCATCTTCAACTTCAACAATCACAGCTTCTGGTTCATCCAAATGTTCCTTTCCCAAATCAGAAGACAGACGTCTTTCACTAGTTTCGCTCGTTTCCTTTAGCTCATCCATGTCGTTGAGTGAGAGACTTGATGGTTGATGAGATATAGAAGGCACTGAAGGATGCGGAGAAATACTATCCAAAGATAACGACCGTCCAAGTGTTGGAGAACTTTCATCTATTTATGAATTAATTTTTATTTTAATCTATTATTAATGTGTAAACGATTCTTACGAGATTTCATATCTTGCGTTGCATTTCCAACATCCAATGGTCGATATCCAGGATGCAAAAGTGCAAATGTAGAAGATTCAGGACCAATACCTCTTGCCTTTTCCCATTCGTAAAGTTTTCTGGTAAATTTTCTTGAGATTCCCTCAAATTTCATCACACCGGCAGATGTCTGAACTTCAATTTCCTTCACGCGAGGATCGGCTACGATTGCTTTTAATTTGGAAAGCCTGTACACAAATTTCACACAATAATAAATAACAAAAAATTCGTAATTTATTTTAGTTACTTCTCAGACTTGTCTTTCTCATGCAATTTAATTTTGTCGCGTTCAGGCCGCTGCTTTTCTGATGAATTACTAGATTTACCTCCCTGCCGCTTTAGGGAGTCCTGACTGTTGTATGGCGGCACCATGTTGGATTCCTTCATTTTTTTCCATTGTTCTATGATTTAAAGGTGTTTAATGATTTTTGCAGCTAGAAAAAATTCTGGATATGATACCTAATTTCTTCTGAAAATCTTCAGGAAGAGCCTTTTGATCTGGAAGTGGTCGAAGACCTTGTCCTTCTAATTTCAGTTGTCCAGTTTTCCACAAATTCCAGTCTATTTTCTTAGATTCGCTTTCTTTTGTAGGTGATATCTGAGGATCCTTTAAATTTGATACTGAGGTTTGCTTCTACATTTAATGCAACAGATTGTATTTAAATATAAAGTTTAATTAGTATGCACATCGATAAGTAATTACCTTAACTCGCCACTTATGAAGTTTTTTCTTAAAGTCTGCTGAAAGATTTTCTTCTAACAACTTTGGTGGAATATTTCTGTTCGCCGGCAGTACATCTTCTTTGGATAAAAGTTGGTATGCTTGAATATGAAAAATACTGCTTAAAAAAATGTGTCAAGAATGTAAATTTTACCACAAGTTGTTGAGGCAGCACATGCTGATCGAATCTTTTCCCATTCTTGCCGCTTCACCTCAAACTCCTCCTTAAGCTTTTCTCGCAGCTCAAAATATTTCTCATTGACTTCATCTTGCTGCTTCTGTAAACTTGATTTTGGTGAAAGTTTTCGCAATGGTGTTGTAGGCTCCGAAAAATCACCACTTGAAAAATCTTCACTTTCTGTAATTTATTTGTTAATCTTTTATTATTCATGCTTTTCATTAAAAGATGTATACCAAATTCTCCAAAGAATTCGGAATGTCGAGACGGACTGCTAGGAACCGATGAATTTCCTGGCGTAAGGGATTTTTTCAGTTTGAAGCACCTATTCGGACTTTTTAAAAAAACCGTTGGCGAATAAGAAAGATCTTGAAATTCTGCGTCGCTAGAGTCCTAATAATTAACTTTTTTCATATTATCTCTATTTTACTGATAATAGTGCAATCCTACCTGTCGCGTACTCAAATTAAGTGGGCTGGGCGGCTGCCTATGAATACTATAGTGCGCCTTAGGATCAACTGAAACATCTTCAGGAAGTGATTCAAAATCAGATAACATTCGGCTTTTTCTGGAGCTCTTTGTGTAGCACTTCGGAGTTTTCTGATCACTTTCATCTGCACCCAAGTCAGGCATAGGACCACTAGGCGAGCTTGGAAGACTACCACTTTCCTGATCCTGTGGGCTTGATGAAATATTTTTCTGATTTGGTGTTATATGCCCGTCATTTCGATCCTTTAAATAAATATTTCTAAGTTCTAATTTTGATACTAAATAATTTGTCGATAAAGTGCTATTGCTGAATTGTTAATAAAATTGTTACGTCATTCATCTATTATCGACTAATGTAATTCTGCTTCAGTTTTTATTATTATACACATTACCTCCATATTATTAATTGTATCTATCGATTCACATGGACTGGCGTCACGACTTCCCATACTCTCACTTGATTTAATACTGCGTGTTCGGGCTTTATTTTTGAAAGAACCACGATGTGTTTGAATGATGTCCTTAACTTTTTTCCATGGTGTCCGTGTTTTACTCTGATGAAATTGGTGCTTTTGATATAAATGTTTAGTTAAATTTGAATTATTACTTGTTGCCCAGTAGGTCCTATTATCGCATCCCCATCCAATGATCGGCTTCGACGTGTTTGCTCATCGATTGCTCTCGAATCACAACGAGAATCACTTTTCGATGAATCTCTGTGGATACCTGAAATTTAAAAATTCGTTTCGCTTTTTATTTAAAATGCGATTTATATGAAATCACGCAAAACAAATATTTTCACGTACGTATACACCCCTATTCTGAGCGTTATGACCAATCACAAATCTTATGATTTCGATTCGATTGTGCCTTACGACGGGTCATTGAGAATTCCCTGAATAAGGCAGATAGTTTGATGCCTACACAGTTTCCCTCCGAGTCATATCGAGGATTCCGTAAAATATTAAAAAAAAATTAGCAAATTTATTTATTTTATGCCGAAACCACGAATGTTTAAACCTTTGTTTTTTTCTGTAATATGTCACAATTAGTAAAAAAATATTTCAAATTTTTCGGCTTGCAAACTTTGGAGATAATGTATCTTTACAAAATTATAATAATCTATATCTATATATAAATTCGAAGGTTCGTTTGTTTTTTACTCAATCACGCCTAAACGCTTGGTCTAACCAATTTCATTTTTTGAGTGAAGGCACTGCATATTCCGGCTTAACGTGAATTTCAAAATGATGAAACCAATATGACGGCCAAAAATTGTAAATATCAAGGGATTGCCGAAAGCGCATTTGCTTGTTGAGTAATAAACAAATCACGATCATGTCTAAACCCTTGCTTCGATAGACTTAATTTTTTGCCACAAGGACAAAGCCCACCTTAACATATAGGCTATTTTTTACAAGTTCATGGTTTTGATATGGTGGTTCAAATATGGGTCCTGAAAATGTTAAACTTCAATGGATTGCCGTGTAAATCGACACTAGGCGGTTTTTGGAGATGGGGATGTTGATTTCGCCATTAAAATTTTTAAATTAAAAATAGCACATCTAATATGGCGACCGAAATGTCTTTACATTAAGCAATTTGAATGAAAAATAATATCAAGACGATTTCGTGGCTACGGATTACTGAACTTTGCGCATCGTGCGAAGCCGTATAAATCAGCTATTAGCTTATAATTCACATTTGGTTTTGCAAGCTAAGCAGATATGGGGACTGTCGTTCGGTCCGTGTAATCGTAGCGTCTGCGGGAGCGACACGCGAATTGGATTTGCTCCCAATTTTATTTTCATTTTATTTTCAAGTCGATAGCAATTGTAAATACTGAGAAAAAAGGCTGTGGCATACAGACAAACACTGAAATTTCATTATAAGGGTTCCTTATTGCCCTTTTAAGTGTGGAAGCTCAAAAGAAAAGAAACGAGGCAATTATCGACTTCAATCTGTACAAGATGTCTTTAGTTATTTTTAAATTTTAAATTAGGTCTTCGAACTCATTAACATTTAGACACCAAAGCACTATCTTTTAATTATATTTGCTCCAAGACCAAAATATCATAAAGAAGATTATATACATATTTGTTTAAGATACGACCGTCCTAAACAGTACATAACATAAACACTGCGAGAGTAAACTTAGTTAAATTTAAAATGTTCAATCTTCAATCAATTATTTCCTCAAAATTGTGAAACAAAATAAGATTTTCATTAAATTACCAATTGAAAACAAATTTTGACCATTGATTTAATATTTTTGTTTTAAATAAGACATTTAATACGTGTTATTTAATAAAAACATGTAGTTAATAGACCACGGAGCTTAATTAAAAGTCAAGTAAAATTTCTAACCGGAAATATTTATCAGATTCACTAACCCAATATTAGCCCTTTGCACTCTCTCATCACTCTCAGTCACCACAACAAAGTATAAATGAACGTTGGTGAAAAAAAGCTTCGAGCGCAAAGGGTTGTAGCATATTGATTTTTTTTTTTTGAATAATTCAATGCTGAACAATTTTTTTAATTCTCCCAAGTAGTTAACAAAATTTGCCTCTTACAAATAATGGAATGACTCCATAATCGCCATTTTTAGGAGATTTCATTACATCCTGTAATTGGAATGACATAAAATTGTAATCAATTGTAATCTCTGATTACCTAAATTCGAACTAATTTTATGGCGCCGTAACTAATTATTTAATTCTACAAATCAACACGATCTTTTATCCTGCGTAATGTCTAATCGCCTTAGGGCCATTTCATGGAAAATAACTCTGGCTAATATCAACTAAACGGACAGACAGAAGTTTTAGACTTAAAGTATTATATTATTGAAATTCAATAGTAGTCGAATATATAAGGATAGTAAAAATTAAAATTCTTACATTACATTGTTTTCCACATTTTGTCGAAATGTTAAAATGTGTGTTAAATGCTTACTACCGCTTCTGCTCCAATAATGATTTTAATCCCAAGTAAAATTAGCTCGATTGACCTATTGCGGTCGAAAGTTGGCCAAATCTGAGTAGTGGTCTCGCACGTGATCTCGCGCGTTTCTATCTGATGTCGGCGAACGATTTATTAAATTTCTCAATCTCCAACTTACGAGAGGCTAAAGGTACCCCTAACTTGTCTATTTTCGGAAGAGTAGTCCCACACCTAGCCAGCTCATTCACTAACATTTCTCTGGACATCAGTGTCCAAACACCCAAATGAGATTGATGTCAACCCTCTCTGCCAGCTGATTTAACGGGGAACGACAGTCAGCAATCACCCTCAAGGTAGTGTACAAACTCCGGTGAATGATTGCGGCTAGGCTATCAGTGAATATAGAAACTCTGACCAGGGGTGGTGTGACCCTAAGTAGTCATTTCATTACTTCTGAGATGGTCATAATTTCTGCTTAGAAAATACTGCAGTGGTTGGGATGACCGGAATGACATCTCGAGGCCCAATTGCTCGGAGTAAATACCGCTACTAACTCTGCCTTCTGTCGGTATAGATCTGCACGGACCCCAATTCTGAGGAAATCTTCCTCCCAATAATGCTTAATCGGGATGTGGGAGTTAAATTTATTATCAAAGGAAGGCTTAGGGTTTATATACATAATCCAACTCAGAGGCACAAGTGCTAAGAATCCTAGAATGCCCATAGCCCGTGCGTGCCCATGGTTTTACTGAATTGAGCCTAACGGCCAACGAGGCTACAATTCGCTTCCCTAAGAGCTCCACTAGTACAAAGTGGAGAAGGACGTTCAGCGCCTTAGTTGGAATTGTTCTAAGAACGCCAGTGATTAGAGGCCATCCTCTGGAACTTTTGCAAAGCATTCTGCTGACAAGCGTTCTCTGGCCACCACATTAGCACACCGTATACCAGGATCGGTCTGATCACGGTCACGAAGAGCCAGTGGCTGATGCAAGGTTCCAGGCCCCACTTTTTCGTGATCACATTCCTGCAGTTATAAAGGGCCGCAGTGGATTGTATTTTGGCTTTCCAGCCCAACTTCCTACCCAGAATTAGTCCCAAGTATTTTCCCTGATCTGAGAGGCTTAGGGTCTTTTAGGACTGGGTCGTGAAAGAGGAACCTGATGCACTAGCTTCATTTTATCCGGGTGTACACTTAGTCCGCATTTGGCGCTCCAAATTGTAGCTTTAATAGTGGCCCGTTGCAACAACTCGGATAGCGTTTCTAAGTGCTTGCCCAAGTTAAAATAGCTATATCATCCGCATACGAAATCACCCTACATCTCGTGTGATCAAAATTCAGGAGGCGATCGTTTAGGTGACCTCGAGTGGCATAGCTGACTGAAAGGTGTGGTTGCAATATGCAAAGTGTGCCATTCCCAGGTTGTGGGTTCGATTCCCATATGAAAACTCTAGTTAAAAAGTAAAAATAACACACAAAGTTGCCATATGGGCTTAGTTCCCGAGTGCACGAAAAATAACAATAAATTGTAAAATTGTAAAATAAATAATAATAATAAGATCGTTTAGGATCAGGTTCCAGACGAGCACACACCTTGAGGAGATGCCCCAAAAATTGAACTGATGCTCCTGCCCCGAATCATCCTGTCTATCAGTTCTGTTACCTGACCTATGTATTTATCACCATTACATGGCCTATATTATTAAAAATATAGGAGAAAAATTTGTCTCCTATCCGTCACACATGTAAATCTATGAATTTAACAAAATTAGAACAGATATTCATGCTTGCTAATTTTACCATATCGGAAAACAAGGTAGGAATGCTATCACAAGTACAGCATACATTATATGCTTTATTTACATTTTTGAAATATGTGAAAATTTCTCAAAAAAATATGTAAAAATGTAAGACATTTATGAATAAGTTTTAGTAAAGTTATGGTGCAAATGAATAAACGAAGATACCATAATACATGCAAATTTTTACAAAAAAGGTTTAAAATTGTATTTGATATATGAACGTTCTGCCAGGCTGCTTTCGAAAAGTATGTTTTATAATGACAATTTGGAGCCATTTGAAATAAAAAAATCGAAATGGTTTATTTTTATATTTTATATACTCTAGCTCCTCACAGAAAACTTCTTATCATGTTTAGCGGATGACGTAAAATGTATAAATTTAAATATCAAATCTCCTACCTAAACAAAACTTCCGCAAATAAGAAACTGTTTTAGAAACAAACAGGCACATAAAGAATTCTATTTATCCAGATAAAATTAATTGTTCAGTCAATTAAAGGACCCTTTTGTTGCAGTGTTGCTCTGCAAAAATCTACCACATAAATATTTTTTGGAAGAATAACTTATAAAAACTAATTTATGAAATTTTGAAAATTTCATTGAATATCAAAACCCTGCGGACCCTGTTTAAAACATCTACCCATTTTAAATAAATTACGTTACTTAAGTTTAGAATGCTTTAAGTATGCAATTGAAATTTTATTGGCATTCTGAGAAACCCGATTAAATCAGGTACATAATTTTATTTCTTCAAAATTTTCTTCTCTGAATGATCTCCAAGAATCTGTGCATAAATTTTCTAGTTCATGGTATTTTTCCAGTATTTCGAGTCGACTCATAAAATTTGCCATAAATAAGAATCAACACCCTCATGTTTTGACTTTTACTGAATTTTTGGATTTTTTAATATTTTTTTTTTTTATTTTTGTTTTTTAGGGAAGTATCTCTTTGCCAAATCTGCGGCATGCAAATTTTCATCGAAAATCAACGCACGCTGTAAACACAATAAGTGAGGCGTTAAGGATAGGCAAATAATAATAAATTTCGTCCAGGAGCTAGAGATGTTTGCTTACAACAAATTTTATGGGCCCGTCCACGCTAGTCCACGTTCGACGGTTAATCGTAAATTGGCAATTTCAAATGGATTTCACAGTGAGTGAGTGGCTTTTGATCCCGTGAAAGATTGCATGCTTGCTGGCTTCTTTAGCCGGATTATTACAGAATTTGACGCTTGCCGACGCGAACGAACAATACTTGACTCAGCAAGCTATTCTTGACAGACCGGGCTATTCTTATCGGCGATAATAATAAACATTTGGAATGGAGCTTTCGCCGCGGTGATAATTCATTCATATTTAAAATATCGAGAGATGACTTTGTTTATAATCCATGGAAATCTGTTCAAAAAAATATATGCAGTATGGCTTCTGTCGTGTGCCAGTCCAAAACCCATGTTTCTCAGTATCGAGTTCTAGGAAGTAGTAGTTCGAGGCCAACAACTATTTGGGCTAGAAAACGATGAGGGTTGTATAAATATACATTTTGGAATTTATTGCCGTGGCCAGCACACTTCTGTCTGCTGAAAATCGAAACTCGACCCCACCGAAGACACCCATACCGCTTTCAGCCTCAAAATCAAAATATTATTTCTTCTTGTAGAAGCACGGCACGTAAAACAATCCCTCGGATAGTGCATTCGCTGCAACGCATCATTCGCGATTTATTCTCAATTTGGACGCAACTAAAAATATTAGATTGCGTGCGTCTGTCGAGCTTTCTGCGCTTCGGATTCAGTCTGACGGTGGTCTGCTTTCCTACTTTAAATTTAGAAACTATTCGGATAATTATTTCCACACTTTCCATCTTAGAAAACCTTTCTGTGCCCGATGAAAACCTGAGAAGAAATATATATTTTTTTTTCATTCGAGAAAATCTGCTTTCTGGTCAGCATTTGAATTGATCTAATGCTCAACTAATTGTGTTTTTTGAGTAGTCCCACTTCTGCCAAAAAGAAAATTTGTTTTCGGAGGCCTTGATTGTCGAACTGTCTACCATGTGAAAAAATAAATTGCGGCATATGAAATTTTTGCGTAATCCGCAAAATGTATTATTTCACATCTTGAGGCACAGAAATTTGCTGTCCGATCTTAAGGTCAGCCTTGTGACGAGGTCATTCGTATGGTATCTAATTTTAATTGAGACTTCGCTAAGAATAATATCAAAAAGAATTAAGATCTGAGATCAGCCGAAATCACCTGTTGAACATGATCGTATAAATAGCAAATAGCCACGACGACAAGATGAATTATTATGACGTCACATTTTTTTAATATCATTTTTATTGCGATGTGAACGTCCAGACTTTCAGACTCGAATGAACTTAGCGTACAAATTATTTTTTAATAATTTAAAATGAGCAATTTCAAATAGTAACACCATAAATATTTCTTTCTTTTAGTGTAGAAGAAATAGGGAATTATATATAGCTTATTTTTAATTACTAAGGCTTTTGTGTAGGATTTTTATAAATATTTTTATGGGTATGCATACTTGGCGACCAAGTATCGTAATAATATCATCTATATTAGTCCTACTAATAAAATTAATAACAAAATTTATATTAAATGTTATTAAATATTATTTTTCATACACTTATTAAAGCGGCAAAGATATACAATTCCAAATTGAATTTAAAAGCTTAATACTACCGCGAAGTAATTGGGAGCGTTATTTTCTTTGTCTATATTTCAATAATAATAGGAAAGTCGAAGATCTCCAACATCCTTATTTTTGTGGAAACACCTAAAGACAAAAATATTCATCGACTATACGGAAATCTGTTTTGAATGAAGTTCAAAATAATGGCATTTTTGTGGAAATAAGTAACAAGAAAAGAACTCTGTTTACTTCAATATTATTGTTACAATTTTATATCAAGGAATTTCACTTTTAACTTGTAAATTTTCAAAACACATTATAAAAATAAAATTGGGAATCTCAGGATATTTCCTTAAAGCAAGTAGTCTAGGGTGCAAACTAGAAATCCAGATACAGTCACAAAGCCGATTCAAAAGGAAGGCATTTAAACTAAAATTAGAAATGAAAATCCGCAATTGGATATTTTTGTGTTTACTTTTAAATTTACACAATTTTTTTTTTCAATTTTTTATTATTTTTGAATACTTGTCTCGAATATATACCGGCGTGAAGCGATTTTTATTGCAGCTATAATGAATCCTAACAGTGAGAAGCATTTCCACATGGAAATGCTAGGCGAAAATTAATATCTATTTCTGACCACTATGGCTCATTTCTGTCGGAGTGGACTCTTCCTCGTGGCTGTAGAAAGTCAATAGCGATGCGATGAAGCATCATCGCCGGCACATGTAAATTTTTACCATTCCTAAAATATTTATAGACAAAATGTCTGTGGCATATTAATTTTATGCAATACCAGCAGCAAGAAACTCCTCTGGACATATTATAGAAGCGCTCTGCAGCAAGACGCGTCGGTGCGGCGCGGCGAAATGCACATGCCGGGTAAACGTTTCATTAATTTTGTGCGCTAATTCTTCAGTAGCAGAACGAATGTGACCCGGCTGCGAAAAGATGGTCGGTCCCCGTAAATGTGAAATGGGAAGGAACCGAATAAATCTTTTCAAACCATTTCAAAAACAAATAAAAAAAATTACTCTTAAAAAAACAAGGAATTCAGATCTAGTAATGAATATCAAAGGGTTTTGTATTGTGTTATTTATTCTTCGCAGTACCAATGAATTACCTTATTTACAAAAATGCTTTAGCATATTAATTAGTTTTCTAACAAGAATAATTTTAATTTGGAAAACTTTGAACAATGTTTAAAAAGAATATATCTCTGTATATAAAAAAACAATTTTCGTTGAAAAACCTCACATATAAAAGACAGGTCATAGACCTACTTAACAAAGTTCGAAAAATGTAATTTGAAAGGTTTAACGATGTTTGAATTTCATTCCAAGAAAAAAAAGCTGAACCCGAAATTGTACAGATTATGTTTTTTATTACAAAAAAATTAACTTTTAATAGAATATGAAACTATATGAGAATGAATAATTTGAACTTCTTGAGGTGGATTACAATACGACTATATCCCACTATGTATAAAAATCTAAGCAAAATGTGGGACTATTTTTACCCACCTAACCCCAAAGAAGTAAATAACGCAAAATGTAAGTGAAGGATATCACATAAAAAAGATATTTTGTCTACATGAAAGTCATAAAAGCGAAGTACCTATAAAGTTTTATTTTAAATTTGTTTGGAAAACCATTTCGATCAGATGTTTTTGTACACTAATTCCAAAATTCTTGTATAATTTTGAAGTTCTTACCATAATATGCAAAAACTTTTGAAGATTTTACAATTAAGTAAGCAAAAATGCGTTCTTTTAGCAAAAGTCTGCGATACACCTTCGCAAAAGAAGTAAAAAATTGTAAAATGTAAAACTTACCCTGCATTTCCTCAGCAGCTCCAACATCTTCGATAGAACTAGCAGAGCTGATAGTTCCTGGTGTCGGTGGTATTGATCCCCCACTTAAAAGATGGCCTGATGATGAACTTAGAACACTATCGGCCGAACTTGCGGTACAGGGAACAGATGGTACTCGTAAATATCTGGGGAATCAACAAATATAAATATATATATTGGACGGGAATATAATCACCATCACGGGATTCCGTGGAACACCCACCTGGCAACTTCGTTATTAATAGGCGTTAAACCAATTCCCGAGTCGGAACTTTTTCCTTCGGTCAATGCTGGAACGTTGGCGCGCTCCCACTTGAAGGCAGCCTTTACTTTCGTCCACTTCGACACTTTTCCCTTGCTTTCTGTAAATGCACTCTGACGACGCACCGGAGCTGGTTTTGCATCTTTTTCAGACAGTGAGTGAACATCTTCCGCGATAACAGATTTACTTCGTTCTCGTTGTCTAAAATACCAGTTTTATCACAAATTTTTAGTTATTAAAATTATTATTATAGATTGGTGTTTAAGAATTGATCCCACTAATTTATCCTATTTTCAGAAACAAATCTTCCATCCTAAATTTTTAAATGTTTTCATCTAATTGAATATTTTATAGTATTAAAAAGAGACCCTGTGCAATCGAATTATATTATATAAAACGTTGGGAACATTTGGTATATGGCTAGATAAAATAAATAAACTACATCCATATAAATACATAGTTATGTAGCCTTCTTAATTCCACCACAACCCTCTTTTAGACAGTCTGGACGGAATTTACCAAAATATATGTGTATTGGGGTATAATTGCTGAACAAATGAAAAAGTTTAAGAATCATGAACTCGTTTTAAGATTTAATGAGCAATTAATCATGGTAATAGAAACACATTCTAAACGATTTTAGCGACACTAGGATTTATTTCTAATTTAAATATGCATTGATGAATATGAAAATATAATATTTCATTTTCTATATCTTTCAAAGTATTATAAAATTGTATGTACCTGCACATATTCATAAAAAACTTAAATATTTTGAAGCCTGAATAGTGAATTTGTACTACTTGTGAAAACCAAATAAACCAAAATTTATTAAGCGGTACAGAGACAAAACGCAAAAAATGTTTACAACCAATTAAAGTCAGGAATATGCAGAAAGGATAAAAGGCACCTCATTGCCTTAACACCAGTTTATCTTATTCTATTTTCTTTAAACAAAAATAACTATGCAGATAACATTCTCGATTGGGTTTCGGCAATAAACGTTAAAATCCAAAAATGAATCACCTTTTGGCACTGCTTCGTTTTGTTGATGCACTGTTTCCTGCAGCAAGAATTGTGCTTAGCAAAGACACTTGGTTTTCCAGATCCAATTCCGCATCGGAAATTTCGCCCTCATTCAGCAGCTCCACTGGATCCTTTTTGAGGAGAAAAGAAAATGTTCAGCAAGGTTTGATGGTAATATTTCTATTAATAAAATATATAGTACTCAGTAAATAAATAGCAATACTAGTTTTAAGATGCTTGCTTATTTTTATAATATAGTAGATATGTGTGTTTGTTTAGTTTACGTTTATTTTAATAATAATAAAATTAACAAACGTACTTACAAATTAAATATTTATTCAAATATGTAGCGTCATTAAAAAATTATAGTAAAGAATGAGCCGGAAGTCAAATTCAAAGAATATTATTCGAAATAAAATTTGGGAGTCACTTCGAATAAAAGCTAAAAATAACTTATAACAACGATTAAAGGTTGAAGGTATCTAAAAATGTTACTTTTTTCGGTTTTTGTTAAAAAATCAGCACCTACAATAAAAATCCTCGTCATAGTTTTAATCTTTTTGTTAATTCTATCTGATTGTACGCAACATGTTCCCACAGAATCCATTATTATTTATTATTTATATGATTGATGTTTCTATGATGCGAAGATTTTTTATACAATATCCAGTGATATTGATTGTTATCTTCTAAACTGTGAGTTATATGCATTCCACTATTAGTCAACTTCCTTTGAATTGCATTGCATTACAACTTCACAATAAATAGATTCTCCCTTAACAGACTTCACAAAGCAAGAGATTTAAGTTTAATTCTTCATACACGCCAATCTTTTGAGGATCATATTGATTCTATTCTCAACAGAGAACCGCAACTCTTGGCTCTGTTAAACGTTGATTTAAAGAGTTTGATGATTCCTACATCTTTATACTCCTTTATTTGACGTTCGTTCGATCAAGTCTGGAATATGCCTGTTCTGTTTGGTCTACCTTTTATGATTTTTAGGGGTCTCCCCTGGGGTGATTATATTCAATTACCTCCTTATGACAAACTTATATCTTTAATTATAGACGGACAGTTGCCGGAACTGTTTTGACTTTTGATTGTTTACAAGGGGCCATCAATTCTCCGGAAATGTTGCCTGCCTTTAATAAATATTTCCGTTTCAGCACCCTCCTTGAGATATTACGAATTTTTATTTAATAGCTACAATAAGCCAATATCATCGACGTTAAGTTACGTTACGTTTATCAATTGCCGTTTTTCTATTATGATTTCCACATGAGTAGAGACCGATTGACACATTTTTGTGTTTGGTATGCATTTATATTTCTCTGTTAGATAGCTAGATTGATATGTGCATATAATTTATACTTGTAATAATCAGTATTTTAATGAAGCTGTGATAAATAAATAAAGACATATTTTAAATTTGGTTTTCAAGCAAAACGGCGTAATCTTAGAATTGCTTTTTTCGATAAAACATTATCCTTAATTTGTTTATAAAAAAAAAGGCAATTACTAACTAATTAAAAAATTTATAGTGCAATTCTGCAAATTTTTGCATGGAACTTGCGCCGAAATATTCTTAAAAATTCATATTAATAGATACACCATATGTAAAAAAAAAAAACTATTTTTAAAAATTGCAGAGATGTAATTATAGCCTCTTAAAGTTTGAAAAGTGTTTTGTACCGCTGGGTTCGCATAGAATTCCTAATAGTTGTCCGCATGTAATTCCTTTTGTACATAATTTTTGATATGTTTATACTCAATTTCAGCACAATGAAAAATCGTTAACAAAGTTTCAATATTCGCAATATTCAGAATTGGTAAAATGTTTTTACAAAGTAGTAGTTTAAAACCAACTTAGTACAAAAAATTAAGCGAACTTTAAAATTCCATCACAAATTCATCACACGAAAAGTGAAACGCAAGTAATAATTTTTTGATCAGGTCGCGTTTCTGAGAAAAATATGATTAAAATTTCTATTTTTGTGTATTGTCACAGGTCATCGTAACATAACTCTGATAAAAGTCTGAATTATAATCTAGAAACAAAACAGCACTAATCACACGGCACCTATGCAAAAATCTAGGAAATCGTTTTCTTATGATGATGCATTTATTCTGTAAATGTTTCATTGCATTGCGAGTGTAAAAAATATTCAATTTCATGTTTTTATATTTTCATTTGAAGGATACAAGTTCTACTTTTATAACTTTCATTTGCTCTTATGACAATATCTTATTTATTTATACGGTTACGTCGATATTTTAATTCTATTATATAAATTTTGAACATAATTTTTGATTCTTAATATACGCTTATTATTCTTACCTTGTTTTATTATGATGCCATACGAAAATCGACAACAAATTGTTTGTGTAAAAATAGTTTACACTTTGAATGCCAAACAATTAAATTAGAGGAATAACTATGTGATTTTTGTGTTTTTAGATCAATAAATAGAACGAAATAGTTGTAAATTGAAACATTTTATCGAAAAAGTGCACTATCGGCAGTAGTGTTGTTAAGTAAAGTTTCATAATAGACAGATATTGAATTTAATAGAACTAATGTTTATCTATAGTATTGACCGTACAAACCTTTTTCTGTAATTTCTTAAGTTCACAAAGCGTCCTTACATCCCTGAGGTACCTACTCATTTGGTAGTTCTGCTCCTGAATAGTGAGCATTTGGTCGAGGAGTCCGTGCAGTCTGTTCAGTTGCTCAAATGCGTCATACGTGACCAAAGCGGCTGAAATTGAAGGACCTGTTCGGTTTAGAAGTGGCATAATATAATTATCGCACTCCTCCTTCAACAGCTCACATTCGGATTTTTCTGATGTTTTTACGTTGTCTAAGTTATCACAGCCAGCAGAAGGGGAATTTGGCACTGCTCTTTCACTCTCACTTTTAATTTTCTTACAATCCATTGCAATTGTTTCGTTCAAATTCTTAAGAAAAGCCGCCTCTCGATCTTTGTAATCGAAGAGCCGCCGAAAAGCTTCAGGTAAAATTGGCTGACCACTACCGCTGGCTGCCTTTTGTTGATGCTGATGAGGTCCCGCAAGATTGTCACGTAGATCCGGTATTTTTTTCCGTGAAGTTTTTTCTTTATCCATTCTCTTCTTTTATTCAAACATTGTAAACAATTTATTTGGTCTATTGAAAAATTCGTTTTTTGCGATTTAATTGTTTTCAGAAAATCCTCATTACTTTTTTTCAAAAACGAAACATTGACCGGATTGTAAATCACAAGGTGTATGCACGTCGTCCACCTTACACTTTGGCAAGCTTCCTTGTATTTTTATTTTACTAACTGACCCACTGAGGAGAATTCTATTTCACTCACCGATCACATTGGCACGGAAAGGAACCGAATCGGATGCGACTTCTTCAAAAATAGACCCGATCAATGGATCGTAAAGGTAGCACATGCAATAACCCGTCAACTTTCGGCGGTCTTATTCCATTGAAGAAGCACTTTTATATCACGTCTTTTATCGTCCGCTGTATTTTTAACCCATGCAGAATGCGTCGTTTCAAAATAGCACCATACTACGTCCGAAGTGCGTTGCACCAGTGATTAATTGGAGTTCAATGGGATTAGTACATTTTATCGCAGAATGTCGAACAAGCAATACCAATTATTGGGAGACAACTCCGCTTATGTGATACACGATTGAATTCACCTTTTATTTTCCGAAGAAAAAACACATCTTGGGCACAAGCTACCAACACGTAAACTTATAAAATCGAACGAATATTCTTTTTATAGCTCATCGCAAGACGGCCGCGCAGATTTCTCTTTCGTCGGCCTATCTGTTCTGGCTCCGGGAAAAGTTCTCATCGAACCGACCGACGAATCCCAACTTTCTGCTTTCTGTACAACGACGCTCCACTGCCAGAACCATCTAACTTCACAATTCCGGCGGCTGAACTATCTTCCATATAGAAAAAATTCTCAGATTTCTTAGAAATTTTAAAATTTCTCAAATCGAACGGCTGAAATCGTTCTACGAACCGAATATTCGCCTTCCATCTGTTTACTTCGGATGGCACGTACTCTCTCTAGATTTTAGCACCACCTCCACGACGATCATTGCGGCTAATGGGGTTACCACCGAAGTCTGAAAATCGGAATGTGCCCTCGGAGCCATACACCTTAAATATATAAACTCATATATTTACCCAATATGAAAACACGCGCTCTGGCTATGCTCAAAATGCTTAATAAAACAGATTTAGATAAAAATGCGTTCTTCCATTGACTGATTCTATGCTCCTTCATACTAAAAAAAATTCTTATGGGGTGCTTTAGTTTACAATTTCGCGGGATGAGGAGGTATGCGGATTTGGATGATTTGAATCAAGTGATGGCTGGCATGAGAGTTTCTCAGAAAGTGGTGGTTCAGATTGATTACAAATTAAGAAGGAAAATAAACTCATTAAAGAGGCCAAGTGTGCTATCGATGATTTTATCCACCGTCTCTCCGATTGATATATCAAATGTGACCTATGCGAAAATCGGAGATGACACAAGCTATCAGTACTGTTCAAAAATATGTATTTAACGTTTAACGTTATAAACGCAACTCAAATGCAAGAAATTAGTAAGAATTGAAACATGAGAATTAGGAGTGTATGCAAATTTATTGTTAGATTAAAAGTTAGAAAAATATATTTGCGCATAAGGTTTTGGCAACTTCGCATCCAAATTCATATAATACTTTGAGATTACAAACTTTTTACGGAATTTTGGAAAAAAAATTATGAGAGAACTGAGAGCATTTTGTTTATTTTTATTTTAACGAAAACAGGCAGGAAATGCAAACAATTTTTGTAACCAAAATTCCCAAAAATCCGTTTGTTAAGATTATGCAGATGTTTTTCAGAACTAAAATGAATTAATTAACTCCATACTTTCTTCATAAGCGTGGAACAAATTATATCGAAGTTATTATTAATTAAGTCTAATTATTTTATTAATTATTTATAATCAAATTATTTATTTTCATTTTTCCGCCGCAATATCAATTGATTTATATAAATTCAAGTTAAACTCACTAATTTGTTGGATATATCTCTATAACCGCAAAAAGAAGAAAAGAACTAGGTTTCTATATAACTGCTATTAATAACCTTTTACGAAGAATTCATAAAAACTTACTATGAAGAAGATTATTACAAAGGCATGAGCTGTGGTGGTTACGTTATAGATTTGATCATCACCGATCAGGGAGCCTGGGTGACCTAGCTCTGCCCGGATTAGTAATTTAAGAGAGGTCCCCACTATTCCAGCTCAGGCTCCGAATAGAAAGTATAGGGTACCAATATCTTTATGGTTAGTAGAAAATAATCACTGTCGCGATTAAGTGGCTGAAGTTTAGGCGTTAGATTGTAAATCTATTTATAAAGTTTATTTCTCTTAATCACAGGCTTTACAGTTGCAGGTTAACATTAGACTGCAATTCTAAAGGGGTAGATTATTACTAAGGCTTATAAGGGTATTCTCATATTTATAGCTTTGAAGGCTATTAGTTTTTTTTAACTTAATACAATATTAGGCCCAGAAGAATTTAGAAGCAACAAATTTTCGATATGTTTTACAATTTGTATTTGCAAATTTGTGGAAGTGAGAAAAACACTTAAATTAATCCTTTGGATATATTTATATCATCCTTTGGTATACGAATTTAAATAAAAATGTGTCAAGCTAATTATCGTTGTAATCAAATGCTACACTTTAAAAATTCCGATAACACTCTATAATGCAGCAATGTGATAAGTAGTACGGCAATTCATGATGCATTCATAAATAAACTTAAATATTTCTCAAATCTATTTTTATAATGTATCAATATAAAATCCTTTTACTGTTTTTTTCAAAACAAGGCTTGCTAAACGAAAGAAGCCTACATGATTAAAATAAATTGATCAAAACACTTCAATAAGTTTAAGGTTCAGGTGTCTGACGCTACGAAAGAGACCAGGATTAACGCAAATTCGGTCAGAAAGGAAATTCAGGAAGAGAAGATAAATCTGGAAGACCAATTGTATGGAGCAGGCATTTCAGAGTAAAGGTACAATTAATTTATGTTTTTTAGTACTCAAAACTTTAAACACGACTTTCTCAAACAAGTTCGAGTCGACCGGTATCGTTTTTCGAACAATTTTGATCCAATTGGTGGAAATTTTCACAGTGTATTTAAAAATGCTTTGTCCACAGAAAAGCGTAGTATTTTTTTCATTATATTGCAAAATTTAATCGTTATAAACAATTTTAGAGCAATATTTTTGAGTTTTATTCACAGACATACATATACAATGGACCGCTCATATACACGATTTCCTATAGAAGCGGACGGAGCGCTTTTTGTTTTGTCCGACAATTCTCTGGAAAACTAACAAATAACCAAAAATTCCTTTAATACAGAACAATTTACGATAATTTCCATATGACACAGCATACTTTCTTCGTCTCTTGCGCATTAGGGTACGCTGACACTATCGTGAGAGTGCATTTAATCCTTTATGTATTTCATTAACCTTTATAATAAAAACAATATCATCAACTAATTTTAAAATTGTATATATATATTTTAGAAACTTAGGGATTTTCGTATGCTTTTACACGTAACAAAATACTGCACTCGAAATACCGACTCAAACGTTTTAAAATAGTTTCTAAAACAAATCGAAAAATAAAGCAATCGTCAGAGAAACATTTCCCTTAAAATATTAAAGATTTTGTTCTTCACTTTCAGTTAAGTGAATAAATAATTCCTAGAAGCTTTTAAATTTGGTGGGCTAATTACACAAATTTGGCACTTAAAAGATTAAAGAGTTTGTTTTTATTTCGAAAATCTTTAATTAAAACACAATAATTGTTCAAACAATCACATTTAATAAAAATATGCATATCTTACGTTTTCACGACTTAAACTTTATCAATCACAAATTCTTGAAAATATTGGTAATCTAGCAGGGATGAAGCTTTAAAAGCATTTTTATGCTATTAATAATAATTTTTATTAACATTCATTGAATTTAAAGCAAATATTTTATAAATTTTTGAGTTTCGAAAATGAGTGCACTAGCAGCGGTAGGTGGTCAGAAAGCAGATTGTGATTTTTGGCGTGATTTCTATATTGCTGCGTTCAATAGCTTAAAATTCGAATTTTTGAATCACCCTGGTAAGCTCTGTAGGTTGTATCTTAAACAGGCACAGTAAAATTGCAGATAGGCGTGTATCTACATTTTTCATTTAATATATTTAATGTTAATGAATTTTACGACAATCCTTCTCAATTTATTATATATAAGTATTCTAGGTTCTTCTTTTTGGTATTCGCATAGCCATTTACATGCAGATCGGTTGTGGCAAAGATCATGAAATACTAGATGGGACACTCTCTATACAAGCCCAAAGCTGTAACCCATATGCAAGTTCTAAAACTGCCTGGGGAAAATTTTTCCATTAGAGAAAGTAGCAAAGAACTACTGCTTCCTATGCCTTATCTAAATTCCAATAAGAACGAAAGAGATAAGAGTAGGCAGCCAAAAATTCTCATCTACAGCACTTACAGTGTAGGGAATAAAATGCAGCGTTTTTTTATCACGCATTTTTAAAGGCGAGCCAATCTGTCGGGCTCGCTGTGTGCCTCTGCATGCATGGTGTTAGTGCCGTCCCCAGGCAATGTTCCAGCATAGGGAAATCCTGAATTGAGAATGGGGAACAGGCAGGTAGCACACTCAGAGCATGTATACGGATGCGGGCTGCTTACATTTTTTCACTGTGCATTTTTAAAGGCGAGCCAACCGTATTCGAACGTGTGCGCTGCTCTGGGTGGTGATACGTGATTTTAATTTTCATTCCGCCTACCCCTAAATTTTTGTCTTTCTCTCATGCGTGAGCCCTTTATTACTATCCACTTTTAGCAAAATTTGCAAGACCGATGGGCTAACGGCACCAAGGTCGAAAAAAGATAAGGGACTACGTCACGAGTGTCACATCTAGGAATTCATGATCTTTGCGGTTGTGGCATGATTATAGAACAAACAAAACAAACTTCTATTAGTAAGGACAACTGCATCGGGCAACTAAATTTCATAGAAATTAGAGAACTGTCACTATAAAGACTGAAAGAACAACGTTTCTTAAAAGAACATTGAAGGAGCTCCAAGTCAAATAAACTCGAGTGTAAGGTATTACAAGAGGGTTTTTAAGTTATAATTATTATTAAGACCTTTTTAATGCTTGAGGTATATATATATATATATATATTCTTTTAGAAAAGTTTTATTGACGTAATTCTTAACAAATTATACTTAGCTTTTTTCAAATGTGTCCGATATAACGAAGAAATGCAAATTAACAGTGGTAATAACAGATCTAACGAATTGAACGCATTGACTTAATTTAGTTTTGATTTTAACGTTTTATCTTTACTTGAAAACCGCTCGCCTTCGCAGTCGAAGTCGAGTAAATTCATTGCTTTTAAATAAAAATGTTGGTAATTATTTGTGGAACGAGTGGAACGCGTTGCTTCATCAGCTTTTGACGTTTAATTCTGAGGTTATTTTTCTGTGACAACTATTGAAGAGTGGTGCAAATTGAGATGTTCCCGATAATTTCATCAATTAGAAATCGAGGAATAAGCCAAATTACAGTTTCCTACCTCCGCGGGTTGCATACGACAGTTTCCTGTGATGCGGCACGAAAGGGTTACCGAGAGAAAGCTCGAGCAAAGAAAGTTAAAGTTGAAGTGAAAAAAGTTGGATTCATTCCGCACAATCAGCGGAACAAAGATAAGTAAATGCTCCCGAAAATGCTTAGGGATATTTAAAACTCATCTTCTTGGTTACAGGCTTAATCTGAACAGAGTTAACAGGCATGTTGACGACTCGTGGAAGGCTATTCCCACGGATAACGTCTACGTCGGGAAGTACTACCGGTGGACGGTTTACACAGTCCAGGAAGCGATACAGTGCCACCGAGAGACCCACCATCCGACCATGTACAACGTCCCGAATGCCTCGCTTAACGTGGAAATAGAGCTTAATATGCAAGCCGAGAAATCGACCCGGTTTTTGGACAATTTTAGTCGCATGGCACCGATACAGCATAAGTTCGATCATGGCCAGGATAGAAAAATCCTTGTCTTCACGAAAAATCAAGAGCAGATTCAAGAGGCTCGAGATGCAGGCGCGGAGCTTGTTGGCGGAGTTGAACTGATTAAGGACATTCAGAATGGAGATTTGCTAATATCTGACTATCAGTTTATAATAGCGCACCCAAACATCCTGCCCGAAATGATTTCGCTGAGGGGCTTGCTAAAGCGGAGGTTCCCAAACCCTAAAAGTGGTACCCTCGGCCCAAATCTTATCGAAATGATCTCGCAGTTCAGGAATGGCATCAGCTATTCTGCGGAAAAAGACGAATATCAGCAGAATTTTGCACTTATTTCCACAACCATTGGAACGGTAAGATAAGTTTTATTAAAAGTTGTCTGAAATTTATTTTTCAAATCTAACATAATAATAATAATCTTTATATTATGGAAGATTTATGTGTAAAACTACTTTTGGAATTGATTGTTTGAACAAATTTATAAAATCATAGAAATTGTTACGCACACCGCAGTAAACTTTCACAACTTAACGTTCTCTCGATACCATCTTTTTGTGTAATTATGTTTAAATTTTAATTTTCAATCTTCTGAAACATATTTTAAATCAATATAATTTGAAAATTTACCAATATTACAAATTTAAAATTGTCAATTACTTTCCAGAATAGCAATTATCATTTAATATTTTTAGTTGGATATGGATGCACAACATCTTGAGGAGAATTTAGTTTCACTTCTTAAAGATGTGGACTCCGTTAGACCCAAAAGGGCGGGAAAATTCGTGACCAGAGTTCTTCTTAAAAGCCCCCCAAGTGGAGAGACACTAAAGATAGACCCTTTTGTGTATATATCTGAGGAGCACGTAAATAATAAGAAAAATGAAGTCCTTGAAGACAACGAGGTGGCACAAGAAGCTGTAAATTGATTAGAGATTAATATAATATTATTTTAATAACCCTACAAAATATCTAAGCATTTTGAATTCATAATTTTTTCTTAAACCTTAAAACATTCCCACCCATATTCAAAGGGCAAAAATAGTCATTTTAATTGTTTGGCCCTATTGTTTTTTTTTAGAAAACAAGACGATTAATTTTCCCTACAGACATAAGAAAGTAGAAATAAGACACGGGTTTCTCTCAAAGTAGTCTCACTTTATTGCATAATTTGTTTTCTTCAGGGGCTTCAGGAGGGCTCCACATATTACCGTTCCTAAAGACATAAATCCATCCGTTACGGCAGGAAAATGTTACTATTGACATGTCATATTATTATGACATTCTTATAATTGGAAATATTTTTAAACTACATATGAAAATTAGAGATCGTTTTTACTCGATGTGTTCCAGAAATAAATAAAATAACCATTAATACTGAGCATATACTCGTATGTGCATATATTATAAATTGAGGATTTGAATTCCTTCCAGCCTCGAAATCGTCTTCATATTTTTCATTCAAATTGCTTAATGTAAAGACATTTCGGTTCCCTTATTACGCGTGCCGTTTCGCAGTATCTGCCAAAAACACTCAGTATTGAATTTCATGGTAGTCCTTTGAAGTTTAACTTTTTTTATCCATTTGGGTAGATTTGAATTCTATAGCTCAAAAGACTCCTAGATGTTAATTTTCATTAAAATTAAAGAATTTCGGTTGCCATTTTGATTTAAAATCAACATCTCCAAAAAGCGCCTAGTGTCGATTTTCACGACGGGAATCGTTTTTATATACACACTCTATTTCATATTTATAACCCACCTAGAAATTTTCAATTATTTTCGTCTAAAATAATTTTTCACCAAAAGTACATTACAGAAAAGATTGAGACTATCTGTGCAATTATTTTTCTGAGAATCGTTCGCAGATTCGTCATTTTTGTGTGTTTCATATTTATAACAAATAAAGTTTCTAACAAAATAAAGTATTTATTGAAATTAAATTAAAAGTTAAAAAAAAATATTTGATAGGGCCTCTTTTTAATTTTATTAAATCAAAAATTCGTTTTTGAACGGTTTTGATCAATTTATTTAACAACTCAGAATCGAGTTTCCGCCATTCATCAAGAATCGCAACTTTTAATTCCGCCAATGCTTCATACTGGCGACATTCAGCGTATACCCTTCTGACAAAAACACCCCAAATGGGGTCAATCCATTACCTTAATGGAATTTGTCTCCATCCAACCCATTGTTTCACAACTGATATGGATTTTCGCATTATCCTGCTGGTCCAGTTCCAGTTTTTTTTAGGATGTGCTGCCAGAAATGGCAGTAAAATGTTCTCAAGTACTTGGATATAATCTCTACTAAATTTTATATGAAAACAACCAGATGCAGAAAATGTACCCCACAAAATCACGGCATTCCGGGGTTACACAGGGGTTCATTTTCATATCACGCCAGCAAGAATTTAATCCATCAAACTAAATTCAACTAAATTCCACTTTTTTTCATCCGAAAAATTAACCTGAAAACGAAATTTTTGAATTTAACCAATGAGGAAATACCAAAACCAGTTTTTCTTACATAGCAATATTTTTTTCTGCGAATTCCACCCGAGCTTAGCGATTTAATAGTCATGGTGTACTCTTTTCATTTTAGCTCTTTTGATGTTCCTCTCCTTCCGCGAAGAAAGCTTTCTTTATCTTCCTGTCCGCTTCGTTTTTCCATATATCCCCGGATTGTTTAAAAAGTTGTTAATTACACGGCGACTGCGATCAAATTTTCTTGAAATCTCACTAATATTGAAACCATTGTCTTTGTTCGCCAAAATTTTACTTTTCGACTTCATTTAAAAACACACCTCTAGGTATTTTAAATAACAAGCTTAATACTAAACACTTTTGTGAATAATAGTTGAATGAATTGATTTCGTCGACCAGTTGCTAATTACCAAGTGGGTTTTTAAATATGAAACGCACAAAAATAACGGCAATGGGAAATGATTCTCAGAAAAATCATTGCATAGAGATTCACAATCTTTTTTATATTAGAACTAAGATCAAAAATTATTTTAGAGGAAAATATTTTAAAATTACTAGGTGAGTTATAAATATAAAATGGAATGTATGGATAGATTCAAAATCAATGGCACCTTAAATTCGTTAAATTACAAAAATGTTGGTCACGCCGTGTTGAATTTCCAAATTTTAAAAGTAAATTCGAAATTAATGACCTAATAATACCCATAGTACTAATTTTCATTTATACTCATTGAAGTCCGAATATTGTTGGTCACCATATTTAATCCGTCATTTTGAATTTCCAACTAAGATTCGCAATCAGGACCAAAGGTCATCTAAAACAAGATGTGACACTCGTGATATTGTTCCGTATCTTTTTTCGACTTTAACTCGAATAGCCTACCGACTTTGCAGATTTTGCTAAAAGTAGATAGTTATAAAGGGCTCATGTGAGAGACAAAAAATTAGGGGCATACGGAACGAAAATTTAAATCACGTTTCGCCAGCCAGAGCAACGCTCACGTTCGAAGACTTTGCCACATCTTTAAAAATGCACAGTCAAAAAATAGAAACAGCTCGCATTTTCATATTTATATTAAATGAGTGTGCTACCTGTTTGTTGCGCTTCTCTGATTCAAAATTTTATTATGCTGGAACATTTCGCGGGGACGGCATAGGCATACAGCGAGACTGAAATTTTACAGTACCTTTAAAGAAGCGTTGCAAAACATTGGTGCACAATATTCTCTACACCGTAAGTGCTGTAGATGAGAATATTTGGCTACCTATTCTTATTGGCATTTAGATAAGGCATGAGAAGCAGTAGTTCTTTACTACTTTATCTAATAGGAACATTTTCCCCAGGTTGTATTAGGAATTGAATATTGGTTAAAGCTTTGAGCTTGTATAGAGAGTGTTAGATCTTTGATCGGGATTTCTACAAAACCCCCAAATACTAATTTTCATGACAGTACCTTGGCATTTACAAAATGTCGGACCAAGGTTTTAGACGTCTTGCGCAACAAACAAACGAATTTTCGATTTTTTATATATATTCAGATCGAGAATCAACGACGCTTAAAACCCATATATACCGAATTTCATGGAAATTGTTTCCAATTTGGGCTCTGGACATTTTCCCTTCAAAACGATTAAACAACTTTACAAATTTATGAGATTATTAAAAAGAATTCTCAATAAAGAATATTTAAGATTTTCAACTTTTTCCTCTACCTGTAATTAAAATAACGTTTCATACACTATAATATCTAAGATAGATGGAAAAGGATACCAACAGAAAATTCTAAACACTTAAAATATAATATCTACTCTGTAACACTCTATTTTATGTTATAATAAATAAATAAAATAATCAAGAATCTTGAATTTATAGTTACAATTATTGTTTAAGATAACATTGAACGCATTCTTTGTAAAGAGTTTCGTTTATTTACAACAGTCTTATTCTTACCTAATATAATGTAATGTGAATTGTTGTCATATTTTTTGCGCTAAAACTGTACTTCTGTGATGCGACTCCATTTCCAATTGTCTCAGTCTTGCGTAAGCAGCACTTCCTAATAAGACTACAAAATTCGATGTCCACCAGAGGAAAGATTTAACCTCTTGATACCACTGTGTTGCAATTACAGTTTGAGCGCAGGCTTTCGCAGTTCCCGAAATATTGTGCGTTAGGGGAGAGGTTACCTGAAAGTATTTTTTATAAACCAAATTAAACAATAAAAAAATGTTACAAATGTTTAGTTCATGCATGCTGAAATTGATATCTAATTCATCTTTTATGACTGAATATGTGCAAATTTTCGTATAAGAGATTTTGTTTTTTCTCTTTTTAATGTAAACTATTTCAAGAGTTCAATTTCCGTAGTCTTCTACTGATTGTTCACCGATTTCAACTGCAATTCAGCTTGGACTTGTTTAAAAATCAGAAAAGCGATGAATTCGCATAGAGTGAAATAAAATATATTGTAAATTTACATACTTTTATTTGTAACGCAGTTACAAATCCTATCGAGAAGCCGCAAAGCCCTCCAATGGTCATGAACATCCAGAACCAAGGTTCGAACAAATTCTTGTAATGGATTATTTCACCAAATTCCCCATTGATCAGGATAAGTGGCAAGAACAAGATTATTGAGTAGAAATTGTTGTAATAGCTGAGCAGAAGGATCTCGTCGTTGACCAGCGGAAGCGTCTTTTTCGTGTATATCGAAAACAAAGATAAGCTAAGCGATCCGAGCACTCCGTAGATTGTGCCTCTCCAGGAAAAGGAATCTTTGAAAAGATTATACTTATAATTACGTTTAATAAAACTACTAAAAAAAAAACTATCGGCATGTTATAGCTGAATTTCCAGAATAAACTTATAAAGGAAATTATAAGCAATACAGCTGAGAAAAAACGATGGAATTTTCTCAGATTTAAAGTCCTACCGGTCAAGCTCTCCTGGTCTACACCCAGCCAAAATCCAATGATAATAACGCCGCAGCAAGCACAGCACTTCCAACTCGTTTTCTGCCCGAGGAGTAAGTAAGTCGCCGCAACATTGAAAACAGTCGTCAGAGATCTCCCGACGTAGTAAAACGCGACTCCGACGTACTTCAGGCAGAGGTTATTCGTCGCTATCATCGCCGTTGAGAGGATGGCGACTGGTATAACCTGGAATCAAATAATCGATTAAGAAATTCTACAAGAGTGAAGCGATCCAAATTTAGCAAACCTTCCGGAATGTGTCGCCGTCGAGAGGGGAACCTTCGGGGAATCGTATAAAGTGGAAATGTTTAGACAGACCGCTCATGGAGAAACAAATCGCCGTCGAAACGACGCACTGGTACCAGGTCACAAACAAGGGGGCGTCAAGACTCACCGCGGAGCTGCTCAGAAGAGCCTTATTCACGAAGACGGTAGTGATGGATACGATCCTGGAAAAACGTCTTCAGTGCCTACTGGAGAGCTAATTTAATTTGCTTACCAATAGATCGCTACAACGGCGAGAATCCGCGTGTATTTGTGCAGAAGCGTCGGTTCTCCAAGGGGCTTGTACATCTTTATAAATAAAAAATTCTCAACTCATCCGACTGGGGTACTCATTTGTTTACATCTCTAACGAGCGGCTGTCGGTTGACGTGTAATACAATTGACGTTTTTCTAAAACCGCAAAGTAGATGAAATGCTGTCAGCTACGGTGAGGTGAAAACTATTTAAAATTTTTAAGATACTTGTTTTAACTTAACAGGGAAATGGGCCGATTCGAATAAAATTATGCAGGAGTCTTCCGTTTGGTCTAAAATGGAAGGATCTCAAATAATTTTTTGTCGGTTGACTACAGTTTCCGAAATATTCTACTTTTAATTTTGACACTTCGTCAAAATTACAAGTGGAATATTTCTACTGCAATTCTTTCTTCCCGCATAATTTCATTACAAATCTATGACTTTCCCTAACGCGCATTCCACTAAACATTTTTCACAACACAGTAACAATAATTTTGATCGCGGAAAAACCTGAAAAGTAATTAATTATTGTTACTTGTAAACAAAAATATTCTTACCTGCTGTCATCTAGCATGTTATTTTTAAGAAAAGGCACACAGGCGTTAGGGAAAGATGTACGCTTGGAAATCGTGCCGACTAGTAGAATTATGCAAGGGCCAAAGAATTACAGTGCAAATATTCAAATTTTAATTTTGACGACTGTAGCAGACCGGCAAAAAATTCTTTAAGATCCTTCCATTTTAGACCAAACGGAATACTCCTGCAATTTTATTCGAATCGGTCCATTTCCCCTATTCCGAACTTGTTCCACCCCTGTTCAAGAATTCGTTTCTGCAATCTGCTCAGTTCCAATTCAACCGTGAAGCAGGTCCGACGCGTAATTTATTCTTTCCGCACTTTCGCGCTCGTCTCCACCTTCCGAATGCCCGTAGTGCACTGCTCGTATCTGTGTCATTAATCTGCTGTGTTTGCTTTTATTCTGTGTCATTTTCGCGCACAGCTGAATTACTCAGTCAACTGTCTTGTGTCGTCATTCAATTCAAGCTGTGCTAGCTTCTCTCGTCAGGGGTGCTCAACTTTCATATACAATGGACACCTGCAACATTTGCTCCGATGCAATTTCTGGTCGCATGATTAGATGCACGGGAATTTGCCAGCACGTCTTCCACGCCTCTTGCCTTCACGGTGGGACAAAAATAAGCCCCGACGGCTATATAACATGCGACGAATGCGTCGACATCAAGCCTTTCCATCTGTTACGCTACATCAACACTTTTGTCGAAAAAATGGTTGACGAGCGGTCCATCGTTGCCTTCAAGCTTAATTCCATCCTGTCCAACATTGGCGATCTTCAACTATTATCAGATGATATGACCCAACTCCTTCATAAATTAGACAAAATTTTTGATTCGACTGGATTACTCAATGTGAGCTCTTCCGAAATTCTCTCCAAATTCCATGCCATCGCTAGCATGGTATCCTCTATTTCCACTTCCATTGATGACCTGCGCGATCATCTCTCAGCGAACGTCCAATCTGCCCCCCCTGGTTCACCCATCTTGATGCCGACGCTAGATGTTGACCTAAGGCGGAGCATTAAGCAACTCAAGGCCGATCTTAACTCCTCGATTAGCACAGCCTCGTTCAACACCGACCGAAAAATAACCCTCTCTCGCCTGAGAATTCCCCATCGTTTCTTCTCAAAGGGGTCCCACGCAAGTCTAATACATCCTGGGTGCGGAATTTCTTCAAACAACACTTCTTGCACCCAATCAGCTGTACTAGAATCTCTTCGTCTGGGCAATCATCTTGCTTCGTAGACCATATTCCATCGAGGTACTCCTGGCTCCTCACCGACCCATCTGGTCGCAACATCAAAATCGGCAACGTAATTATATCTAAATGCTCTAATAAATCTGTTAAGTCGGTTAAGTTTCACCCTAGTACATTAAAAAATAACAAAAATTCTAACATTAGACTAAGTACTAACATTTCCCTTAACCCCAGAATTGAGATTCTCACCCACATCCGCCCATTAATGGTACTAACTCCACTAAATCCACTACTAACACCGCATCTAAGCCCCGCAGCATTCGCCGACAAGGCCTGTCTTCACTTCCCTCTTCTAAATCGGTCAATTGGGAATTAAAAACGAGCTTATATCTTAGCTCCAAACTGGCCACCCCTATGAAATACCCCAACTTCATTTATTCCCACACTTTTATCTTAAGACAAACAAGCGCTGAATTGAGAAGTCCACTACAGCAAATATTCCTTATTGAAGGAAGCACGAACTCAATTTTTACACTCAACTGCTCAACTACTTTTAGCTATAAGCGCTCTTTAAGCTGAATTGCGTAATTGACTACTGAAACGAAATTCTCGAAGACAGGATATGGTTTATTTATTAATTCAATTTAATAAGATAAAATAAATAAATAAAAAGAGAAGGAGGGAAATTAAATCGACATTTTATATTTTTATCTGTATGTTCTAACCATTATAAGAGAGAATTATTAAATACATATAAAGTAAATGCAATTCCTATATTGATTTTATGTCGAACCAGCGTGTAGCTGAATATATTCACCACCAATTCAGTGCCTCCATGAATTTAGGCTCTGTGGATCCCTTTCCTCATGTACCTAAAAAACATTAAAATAATAAGATAGCTCTATTTGGCACTCTTCAGGCAAATAACATTTAGGATAATGATAATTTCCATATAATAATATAGGTATAATCAGTAGTTACTAACGGCGAGGGTGTTTCGTAGGCAAAAATAAGTGGAATGAAGGATCTAAACAAAAAATTATATGGCAGAAAAGGTAGAAGGTCGAGTTCATACAGACTCCTTAGAAAACCCTGACTGGTATCTTATTGCTAATATTTCCCTGTAATTGAAAATTTCGTAAAACAAGCAAAATTTCTAAGACGAAAATCGGAAATTTAACTTAGGTACTCTAAGTGGTATCTAATTTTAATTATTGCTGCAGATAAGTCATAAAAATTTTAAGGGAATTTATTTTACTGTCAATATTCGCTTGTTTCATATTCAAGTATCCTGACGCTCTCTAAGGAATACTGATAGAAGTTTTGCTACATAGCTGAACTTTTCTTTCTACTCCTTTCTTTTCTGCTTAAAAACACCCTTAACTTATCAATTGGTTTTTCAACTATAATCGATATTCTTTCTGACTGATCTTAACCGCTAAAACGAGCACAAGAAGGATGTCAACACGATTAGGAGTGTTTTCAGCTAAAGTTTGTAAGGTTATTAATCGAGAAAGATTATATCCATATCATCCTATCCCAGCTCCTGCAACAAAGAGAATAGGGCGTTTCTAGATTGAATTCTATGGACATTTAAAACAAAACGCATTTTAGGGTTAATTATTGTTTATTTTTAAAATGCAAATTTTTTTAATATACCACAAACGATTTTTCATGAATAAATTTGCATAATTCCTCTTTACGTGGACATGTTTTACTTTTTTAGAAAGGTAATAAGATGGGCAATTAATTAAAAATAAAATATAGGTATAGGAGAAAATGGGGGACAAACCTAACTTTTAGGAACATTTTTCCACTTTGAGTGAGTTTACTTGAAGCGGTAGGTGGTAGTCAGCGACCTAGTTCAGTAGATCAAAAGATAAAAGTAAAATAATGATATACCATGTCATGAAAAATTCGAATTTACGAATCGCCCTGTAACACTCAAGCAATTGAGATGGCCCGTCTGTTATGCGAGTATATTCTTTGCTTGCTTCGGTCAGATCTTCCACTTATTTTTGCATACGATATTTGAAACATCTTGTATCGGCGTTATATATTAGGTTCTTAATAAAAATGAATCTATGCCTTTTCCTGATTCCAACTATTTTAACCATCCTCCTAATAGTATCCACATGTTTAGTCCAAGCGCCTTGCTATTAGCAATCCGAAATATTTATAATCTGGCACTCTTTTTAGTTCCTTCTCATTGATCCGTATGTGTTAATATTAATATTGTTTTCATTTTTCTCCTTAATTATCATATGGGATGTTTTCTGAATATTTATTGCTTATTTGTTGCCCTGGTTACAGTTAATAAATGTTGAAATTTAATAAAACTCCTGTTTGTGAAAGGATAGATAAAGCAGCAAAGGATTACTGCTTCCCATGCCTTATCTAAATGCTAATAAGAACGAAAGATAAGAATAGGCATCCAAATGTTGTCATCTACAGCACTTAGAGTGTAGAGAATGATGTGCAGCAGTTTTTTATCACGCATTTTTAAAGGCGCGATAAAATCTCAGGCACGCTGTGTGCCTCTGCATGTGTAGTGTTAGTGCCGTCCGCGTGAAATGCTCACACATAGGAAAATCGAGAATAAAAAAGAGCAGCACACACAGCATATATACGGATGAAGGCTGTTTACATTGTTTCACTGTGCATTTTTAAAGGCGGGGCAAAGTATTCGAACGTGTTGCCTGCTCTGGGTGGTGAAGCATGGTTTCAATTTTCGTTCCATCTCCCCCTAAATTTTTGTCTTTCTCTCACACGTAAGCCCTTTATTACTATCTACTTTTAGCAAAATCTTCAAGGCCGGTGGGCTAACGAGACCAAGGTCGAAAACAGATAAGGAAAAACGTCACGAGTGTCACACCTTGTATTAAATGATCTTTGGGATTGCATTACCCAAAAAAAATTGAGGAAAAGTGCAATCGCAAGGAATTGAAAAAGCGCGTGATAAGCGCAATGGGTAATGCAAGCTCAGCAGCCAACCGGATTTACTGTAATATCAACTTTATCTTATATATAAATCACGTCTCATTGTGTTCGTACACGCTAATCTCCGAAACCCCCCAACCGATTTCAATCACATTTTGTGAATGAGAATGGTTGGTTCTAACTTGAAAAGTAGGATACCTTTTTTCAGTAAACTAAGTATATAGCGCAGGAATTCAATTTGACATTTATATCTTTGTTAGTAGCTTGTTTCTACTTTTTTTGATAAATTTAGTGAAAATAACGTGAAATATATAGACAAAATACGTGTTAAAAGTTTTTAATTCTGCTTTAAACGCGATCTACAATACATACAAAATGCCGTCTACATAGAAAGCAATCTGCGGCAGGATAACCTTTACGCGGGACCACGAGTATTTACATAATTTATAATGATTCATGTGCTGACCAGTTGTCAAAATATAGGAAAAATATTTAATGGTCAGGAGTTTTTACCGCTTTTTGAAGAAAGAGGCGTTCCTTACGTTGCTTGTACTGCACACAATTTTATAAGCGATTTATTTTATAATTAGCTAGTTAATTTTAAAAAAAAGTAGAGAAATACCAGCCAAGAAGTGTAACTTTGGTATTTGATGAGTATATTTAAACAATTTCGAATCATTTCCAGAAAAATAAATGGAAAGTTAATACAGCTGACAATTTATAACAATGTTTAAAGCTATTGAATTTAAATAACAAAACTACTCAAAAGAATACTTTGACATAAGAGGGCAGTTTGATAAGTCAATGGCTTTTTGAATTTCCCCGTAATTTTAAATGCAACACTGCTCCCGCACCTACCAACACAGCAATACATACAAGATGTTCCGTTTAATCTCAAGCGCCCGCCAATTGGACAACCCACTGCCTGAGAGGGAGGAGGGAATATATATAGAAATTTATACAGCCCTGTCTATTTTTATCGCATTGCAAAGATGGTTCGATTCCACACATTTGTTGAATGAAAAATTACCGAATATTGACGAAGTCCTGGCCAAGCATCAATTGTGCAGACGAGGACTTGTGAAAAGTCCGCTCAAAGACAAGAACAAACCGCTGCAGGAAGTGAACGCTTCACCAAATTCAGAATCTGCAGGTGGTGCTGCTGTCCAAAAAAAAGGGTGCAGCTAAGGAGGAGTTTCCCACTCTAGCAGTGAATACTAGAAAATCTCGAAGGTTACTTGAGAAAGATGGTGGCAATAGAAGTACTGTGGATGATGTTGTCGAGGATGTGGTAAGAAATTCTCTTAATTCGCCCAAATCAGGTGGACAAACACCGCCCAGAAGATCTACTCGAAACTCACAAAACACCACCGCTACTCCAAAAAGTACTGCTGCGACCCTGGAGAAGCCTACACCAAATGTGATAGATATAAGAAAATCACCACGTGCTAATAGACGAACAAAAGATCGTAAGTTGAGTGATGCTTCTGTGGACAGTAGCGACGAGAAGATTTGTAAACCTGAGGTGAGAAAATCTATAAAGAAATTCCTGGACCTACAACAGATCCTAGAGAGCCAATGACTATAATTGATCCTGTCACAGGGGTTCTTACTGTGGTCCGCCAGAGCAAGGAAAGACAGTACATCCCAGTCCCTGGAGCTGTAACACCAATTTCAGCCTTGATCCTCACCAGAATCCATAATCTGCTAAGGTTCCTGCTCCTGAACTAAAACCCATATCTGCGGAAGAAAATAAGAATAAAGCTGCTACACCCACACCGTCACCAACGTCAACCTCAACACCTACAGAATTACCCAAAATTAGTACGCCTTCTGTAAACGATAAGGCACCAAGTGTGGTAGTAACTTCGCAAGCAGTAACAGCTCCTCCTCCAATGTTACCAACGACATCAAGTATCGTGGTACAATCACTAACGAGCATTCCTCATCAAACAATTGCTTTGAGTCAGCAAATTCATCAGCAAAGTCAACACAGCAACAGCCAAAGCAGCAACAGCAACAACAGCTGCAGCAGCAACAGCAGCAGCAGACTCAACAAACTCTACAACAGCCACAACAGTTACTAAAGTCGTTTACAATGGATTTTGGGCCCTGACATCATATTCGTATAATGCTTGATTATAAAACTGGCCATTATATGAGAGTTACTTTCATACAAACTCATAAAAGACCGTGTTTTATAATTTACATTGGCATCATAATTAATAAAAATTATAAACTTATTAAATGGTTTATTGTCAAACAATACAGTTTAACCCATTTACTCTTTATTCAGTTTACCCATTAACTCTTATTACAGACCAGCGCGGATACGACCTTAGAGGCGTTCAGGCATAATCCAGCAGACGTAGCATCATACCACTGTTCGCTCGAACAAGTATTGTGCCATAGGTCTGTACCTGCGGTTCCTCTCGTACTACGCAGGAATGCTGTCGCAATAAAATTGTCATCAGTAGAGTAAAACTAACCCGTCTCACGACGGTCTTGTTGACAAAAATATTTGAATTTAAATATTTGTGGAACAAAAGTTTATAAAATATTTGCTTTAAATTCAATGAATGTTAATCAAAATTATTATTAATTTCATAAAAATGCTTTTAAAGCTTTATCCCTGCCAGATTGTCAATATTTTAAGAATTTTTAATTGATTGGTGTATAAATATATTATTAATAAATGTGATTAATTGAACAATTATTGTGTTTTAATTAGAAATTTCGATATAAAAGCAAAATTTTTAATCTTTTAAGCGCCAATTATAATTTTGTAATTAGCCCACTAAATTCTAAAGCTTCCAGGAATTGTTTGTTCACTTGACTGAAAGCGAAGAACAAAATCTTTAATATTTTGAAGCGAATTGTTTAGCGATTTCTCTAGTTTGATTCGATATTTCGAGTGCAGTGTTTTGTTACGTGTAAAATCATACGTTTCTTAAATGGGTATATACAATTTTAAAATGATTTGATTAAATTGTTTTTATTTAAAGTTAAATAAGGGACATAAAGGAAGAAATGGACTCTTGTAACATGCCAGGATGTCCTAATGCGCAAATTGTTTTGTATTAATGAAATTTTTGCTCATTTGATAGTTCTCCAGAAAATATCTGTAACGGTAATTCAGAGCTTTAAAAATATCCAGTTTCCAAACCTGAAGAAATAGCTGGGAGGGGTTAAAAAATTTGGTCCGAATAAGAGGCCATAACTGAAACAAACGCCTATTTTGAGGGCCTCGATAAAACCTATTATTTCCTTGCAAATAAGAAAATTGGAAAAACATTGGACTAAATGTGTAGAGTTAAAAGGAAATTACGTTGAGAAATAAAACGCTTATTTGCCGAAAAAAATAACTTTTATTCAAACTGCCCTCGTATTAAATTTCTTTCGATAATTTCTTTTTTCGAGATGAGGGGACTTAAAAAGTTGTAAAGTAATAATTTATTACATACATATATTATTACAGTGGATTGCACAAAATTTTGCCTGTGATGAAACTGCTTGTGGTCGTGATGAATAAGAAAAGCTTTCATCGAAGGTGGCACTCACAATCGTCGGGCAATTCATAAGGCAAAGGTTTTCAAAAGTAAAATAAAACAGCAAAAATATTGTTAGGAAATGTTTTACAAACGTTGTTGATTGATGAAGATTTTGCTTTTTAATTATCTTTCCTGTGTACCATAAATTCATTGTGGCTCTTATTATTTTGCCACGACTCGATTGCTTTGTTCACAATGAGGTCATCTTGATCTTCTTTTTTCTAAAGCAAAACATATCAAGAAAGTCATGCACAATTCAAATGACAGGAATTACCTTTTCAATAATATCTTGCACTTCTTGAGCGATTGTACACCGCATTATTCCCATTCTGAGTGTCTTAAGGGAGACCAAGAGAACGAAAACAACAATTTTCCTTGAACCTCCGCAAATTTTGTCCCAAATACGCATCAAAGCTGGATCACTTATCATCCCTGCGAAACAGGACGTGTACCACTTTTCCAACGGGAGATTTTGGAGGATGTTGCGGGATTCGAGGTGCCTAAAACAAACATGCAAATTAATTCTGTAAGAGGAACTCAGGTTTTTAGCGTACTTGTACAGAAGAGTGTCCTCTTTTTCAAGCAGAGTGAACGTTAGTTCTTTCAACTTTGGGAAATCAGTTTGAATTTCCTTTGTAAACTCATAGAAGCCTTTCGCTATCCAATAAATTTCGTTGTGATTGTCGAGCACTCGCAGCAGGGCATCAGCGATACTGACAAAGTGGCTGTCTTCCTGCGGAAAAGGAATTCATTTTGAAACTGAACTCTGAGTGGTTGGGAAAACGTTACATTTACATTGGTGTCGGGGTGGAGTTTCTTGTTCTCTAGTAGCCACATAACGTAGAACATCCGAGCTGTTGGGGTGTTCTCGTCGACGTACCTCATCACCTTCACCGCTCGCTTAGTGTCCTCGAAAACAGCACACCTCTGCTCCATGACGTATTCTCTGGAATCGGGGTAAGTTGGCAAAACCCCTGTGCAAGGGTTTTAAAATGTATTTTCTGGATATTATAGACTAGAATTAGGTACTTACCCAAAATAAGGTTCCATAGGAGTCCTCGCTGTGCGGAGGGTACTGTGAAGCTAAGGCAGAATTGTTTCAGTTTTATTCTATTCAGAGGCTTATCCTTTAATAAAATATTCAAAGATTTCTTCTCTTCGACGCTTCGACAGCCAACCTTTTCGTAATATGTTGAGCGAAAATTGCGCTCATCAGTTGCCATGTCTTAGACAGATTGCGTCTGTAAACAAACCTTTCTGATTGGAAGGTAAACATGTTGGAAGTCAGCTGATCAATGGCCAGCATGGCATTACCATTTTTGGGGTGAACAACTTTCCAATGTCATCATTTCCACCGGAAATGGAAGTTTTCTTACAGGTATAATTTTTATTAAGAGCTTCATTGAAAAGAATTCTTATGAAATGTGTTGAATTTTAACGTGAAAGGCAATTGGTGCCCAATTATCACAAAAACAAAAGTCTTCCACACTTTCCATATGTCATTGTGACATTTGAATTCTGTTATTTTGGAAGTGTTTATAATCCTCAAATGTTGGAAAAATTACAAATCGCGGACATTTGTCGATAATTTGGTAGTAATGGCAAATTGGACAAAGAGAATCCCGACGGGGAGTAGCAATCGCCGTAAATGGAACCTTGAAGGTGAGAAATTACCATAAAAGGAAATAAATCCGCCCGCATTTCATAATTGATACGTAATTCGTTCATTTCTAGACCGGGCCTCCTTGAACAATTTAAAATATCATTTTGCTGCCGATGGCTGCTCTGATGTGCAGTACGATTTGGCGAGGCAGCTGTTAGAAAACAATTCAGGTAATATAGGGCAAATTTTTGTCATCCAAGCCCCAATTTGACTCAACTTTCATTCAGAACTCGGCGAGGATGCCTCGCACATTCAGGGAGTGCACTGGCTGCTTTGTGCAGCGCAACAGGGCCACGAAGAGGCTCTTGGAATGCTACGGGAATGTTACAAAAACAGGCGAGGAATCACAGAATCGAATCAAGTTGAAATTAAGGCCTGTCTGTCCATGTCTCCAGGAGAGAGAGCTGCTAGGAAGGCGGCAAGGGAGCTTTTCGCGTGTCTCTCGAATGGCGGGGAGCATATAACACCTGCACAGCTCGAGAGGAAAATGAGGGAAATCTATAACATCCAAAAGAGGAGACGGCGACGGAATGAAGAGCCTGAAAGGGAAGAAATTAAAACAAACGGACACATGTATCCCTCCCCACACTGCTCCCGCGGCCACATGGATATCTCCGAGCGGAATGTAATCACAGAGGCTAATTTAGTCACGGCAGCTGTTAACTACTCTCAAGGACGATTGCCTTCGGTCAACGATATCCTAACACTCTCGGTGCCCCATCCGAACACTCTTGACCATGTGCCCTGCTTTCACAGACTCATTTTCCATCCTTTAGTCTTCTTCACGCTCCTCTATCACCGGTTTATTAAGGTGATCTCGGCCTTTCCCGGGACTACAGCATCCAGTCTAAAACTGCTGATCCTCCTATTTACCTACATTTTGGTCTCCAGTGATAACATGATGATATTCCTCCCCATGGCCTGTTACTACAGCAGTCTCGCTGTGATGGTCTGGGCTACCTTTAAAATGCTCAAAACGAAGCACGAATTCATCGATTTTCGCATTTGGTCCGGACTCTTCTTGAGCTATGGTGAAAATCTGGATGCAGGAGCACCTGAAAACCAATTTCTGCGAAACAACATGAAGCCCTACTTGTATTTCTTTATCGCATTCGTCGTTAACCTCGTAATCTACCCCATCATCAGCAACGAGTGGATGCCCCATTCCGAGATTACTGTGATCTCGTTTATTTTAGTTTTTCTCACGATGATTGCATTTATGTATACCTCTCCGGAAACTTTTCCGGATACCCTAATTTTATTTTCTTTCGCTGTTAACGTTCTAGCTAAATATCCTTACGAAATGGACTCAGTGGTCACGACAGGATGGCGATTTTTGGATCTGAAAGTTCCTACATTTTGCTCCTTCGTCATCGGGAACGGAATCGAGTTTTGCCTAAATTGCCGGGCTGTGCTGTATCTTCTCATTCCCGGTTTCCTTGTCCAGGTTGCTAAGAGGGCAAATTGGCACGGAACCTACACATACCTCATTCCGCACTGTGTGACCCTAAGCTGGCTCCAAATATGTATTGTAAGCTCTCAGTACGCGACTATGTTCGGCTTAGTACGCGCTACATTAGGCCTGGCGGGAATTTTGCTGTTCCTCCCTTTGTTCGGCATTGTTACTCTTATGATACCTATTTTTGTGACCGTTGAATGGCTCGGGTTGACTGACCCTAAAATCCGAATGGTAACCTCTCTTCTGGCAGCAGTACTTGCTATTTTGGGGTCTTGCTTAATGGCCCTAAACCGCAAAACTCAGCGGTACGTAACCGCTGTACAGGTAAGCAAATTTAAACAAGGGATCCTATTTTCCAAATCGTGCGGTCAAAATTCCAATAGCACTGAAATTATTGTTTAGAATGGATGTTTGTCTCGTGAACTGTTTCGACATTGTATGGAATTTAGCTGCAAGAGATGCAATGAGAAGATTCGTTTCGTCTTTTATAAAAGAACACCAGAGACTTTTTCATAGAACTCAGGAACTCGTTTTTTTTTTTTTACGAAAGGCATAGTCAAAAAACGATGTGTCTGAGCTCTGTAAAAAGGCTCCTAGTGCGAACGATCGAGCGAAATGGTACCTCCATGTAGCTAAATTGCAAGAACTTGTTCATTCAATTCAATTAAATGATGCGTATTGAGATGATTGGTCCTTTTTCATTAATCAGGCCATGTCTACGATAAAGTAGCAGTGTAATGGGAAATAGGATCTCATTTATCTCAATATTTTGTATATAATCTCTTCTTTGTTCAAGGTTGCCGTGTGCGTTATTACAGCCTCCTTGTTGACCTTGCCATACATGACATCAAATTTTAACGTTTCTCATTCTGAGACATTTTACGATAATATCAGAAGGAAAGCAACAGCAGCCCCGGAAGAATTAGATACAGGTCGCACAATATCTTGGGAGTCCTTTTACAAGTACTGCGATTATCCCGCCTGGGAGCACGTTAACAAAATTCGAACCCAGTTAAGATGCTCGCAGCTGGAAGGCGCATTGGTTAGATGGGAAGGAACTGTTTCAACAGTCCAAATATCAAAAGTCAGCAATTTCCGAGCGAATCTAATTAAAGATCACCTTCCCGCCTGGCTAGCAAACATTTTGGCCTGCTATTTCGGCGAGAAGGATCAATTCGAATGCAATGACCCAGATCAGTGTGAGGAGTTCACCAGGGTTTTCGGTGAGGCCAGCCAATGCAACCTACACAAGTGGAATGTCTATGAATATGAGATTAAACTACGAATGCATTCTGGGATCTTAAGCCGACCTGGAGAGGTATACCTAAAAGCGAGTCACCACTTCGGCAATTTCACTAAAAACCTGATCGTCTCTGACCGTATTTGGTTTAAAGGGCGTCTAGCCAACAGCAGAAAAGTATCCGAGCGGCAGCACTATCACATGGTTCTCGGCGCTGGACGACCGGTCATTGATCTTCTGGCAATCGGCTGCACGACGTGCCACAACAAGGCTTTAACACCTACCAAACTGGTAGACAGGGAGAAGATTGTGGTAAACGCGCGACTGCGAGATTTAATGCGAGGCATCAAGTATTTGTTGAATGTCCTCTTTAATCCGTTGCTTACTTTCAAGTAAATACCACGGCGGAACATTGTTTAAATGAGGGTTTTTCAAAATTTCAGTTTTTATAGCCACACCTGCTCAATAAAGCTTACCAAAAGGATTTCATAAATTGTGTAAAAACGAATTGTTGAAATCAGTCAACTACTCACTTTTATTCAGAACAATTGTTATGTGTGAATTGTGTATGTCTATGAATTCATGTTTATTCCAAGGTTCATTAACCAAATAAATTTATTTTTTAATAACCGATCTCTTTTGGTACATATACCCTTTTTCAAATTATGTAGCCGTACTAATGTAATTTGAATTGAATTTTAACATTGATTACGCCATATAATCCGAACTCAAGCTGAAAATATTGTAATAAAGGCTTCTTTTACTTGTCTAAATAGTCGGGCATGCTGGATATTTGGAAACAAAACAAATAGCCAGTGAAAATGTTGTACCTTAATGATATTCCAATTCCTATATATTTTATTACACTTATGTTCGTTTTTGACTTTGTATTTCAGTCATAGTTTGCCTTTAGTTTCTCAAAATAGCCGAAGATTGCATCGCAAAAAGATCTGGCCGATCGAACCTTATAACACATTCAAACTCAGGGAATATTTTTTTAAGTTCTCTAGAAATTTGTAGTCTTTTTAAATATGCAATACTATCAGCACGTTGACTGATCGCCTAGGTAAAGTAGAAAAGCAGTAGCTAAATCACAACTGAATAAAGTTCCTTTTTCTGCTGTCCTGTTTATATTCCGCAAACATAAAAAACTCTAAAGTGAATAAAGGTGATGGTGAGTCAATTGTACAGATATAGGAAATGAATGACCTTTAGCTTAAGAAGTCGAAAAGGCAACAAATTAATATTTTTTGGACCCATTTATATTTTACACGGACAATTATATATTGATTTACTTAAAAAAACAATAATAATAAAACAGACGATTTATTTCCGCCTATGTTGATATTTGGATCATTTATGTAATAAAGGACTCCCGCGGCGGGCAATAAAACCAATAACTTACATTTATGTGATTCTTAAGAGTTATTTTTTTTCAATGGATAATCAGACTTCTGAGACGATCACATGAATAAACAAAAAATTAATTGTCAGACGAGCTAGCTTCAAACGAAAAACCTAAAACGGTAAAATAAAAAAAGGAAAATACGAAGGAAGATCATATCAATTCGCGAGTGTTTCAAAAAAACAAAAAATTTTTTTTTTGCTTTTAAAGAGTTTCGAGGAAGTGGCCTTCGTTATAAAGCACTTTGTCGATGGGGCTCTCTCAGTAGAACCTCTTGCGGGCGGTCTTCTCTTTGTAGTAGGAAAGCGCAAATATCGTGATCGCCACAGCCGCCAGCATTCCGAAGAGGATGAGGAAAAATATTTTGGCATTGGACATTCCGGGCTTAGGGTCTTCAGTTCGTTCTCGAGGGGGTTCGAAGGAACTAGCCCGGGGCTCCAGTTTCATGCGCTCTTGAGCCTGTTCCGGCTGAGAATGGTTTCGATTATCCTTTGGGGAAAAAAATGTGAACAAGTCTCGAACTTACAGTCCACTCAACGTCCAGGTCATAGAATTTGAATGAGTAAATGTCGTGATTGTCAGACAAATCTCCAGTGGTTGCTGAGAGTCCAAAAAAGTAGCCGGTGGGTAGCTGGACGCCCTGTACAATGAAGCAGCTCTTCCATTCGCCGCGGTTCTCGAAGTCGGTCGACACCGAAAGAATATCATTTTCGTATCGTACGCTTATGTGCGTGTCGAAATTCACATTCCGGAACCGGGCCTCGCAGCCGTCGATTTGGGTATGGGTCCCGTCCCGGTCGTGGTCATAATGCAACGTGCCGTTGTTCACCATCGCACTGATGTAGGGGTGCTGGTGCTGCAATGGCAAGGATGGTGAGCTTATAACTTTATTTTAGTAAAGACTAAAAGTACATTTTCAATCGAACCGATAATCAAACAGTGAAACGCTTTTATTACGATTTTAAAAATAGTCATAGTTTTCTATTTAAACAAACATTTTCAATTGCTAACATGAATCAATAGATCAGATCTCAAAAATATTTTTTTGCCTCAAAAGTTATTTCGAGCTTTTTCCCAACAATTTTTTGCAAAGGGATCGTCCATTAATCACGTGAGGCTTAATAGGAGAGGAAGGCTTCGACAAACAACACAATTAAGCATAAGGTTGGGTGGAAGAGAGTGTTATCACATATGACGTGTTTTCACACTCGATTGATTTTCCTCCTTTTTAAAACAATTTTAGCTGTATCAAGGCACATGCTTAAAATATCAAATAAATTTAGAAATAAATACAATTATAATTGCATTATCCAGGGGGCTGTGTTGACCCCTTTTCCAAACGTGCACCTAAAAGTGGTGCAAAAATGAAGTAATGATCACTGTTTGCACTGGGGCCAGTTTTGTGTTATTCGTTCGTTTTATATCGTATTGAATCCTAAATATGGGTATAGTCGTCATAACACAAAATATTGCTACTTAACCGTGACGAATATTCTCGTAAAAAACATTTAACTGACTTCTTTCAAATAAAACACGTTATGTAACGCCAAAAATCTAGCTCCAGAAGCTATAGTTACCAATTTAATTTTAGACTACTTCATTAATCTGTGCGAACTTTTTTAACACTTCGACTATAGCTGAATACGTGACTGAATAAAATCTGGCAGTCAGTGTTAAATGGAGGTTTTTTGTTTTATATTAGCACATTGCCGTCCGATAACGTTTTGCTGAAATTGAGTATTTAGTATGAGACTATGAGTATAAGAGTATTTACCCAACTGAAAAATTACTTAGAAACATAATGGATAAGGCTCAATAACAATACAAAATACCGTTTTCTCAAAAACTATTGAATCATCTTTATCACCAAAACGATATTTCTCGTTCCCGGCCACTAACAAATGTCGAATGAAGACGAGAAATCTCGTTCCCGGGCTTCAATGTGGTAAGTTGAAAGGCTGAGTATGATAAGAAACGCAAGGAGTTCAAGGTTTTGGCAAAATTAAATGAACCTCGACTTATTTTCGCCAAAATGAATACATATTGGTTTAGATTTTTGAGTACATAATCCCTTTTGTCTTAAACACAGATTTGAAAGTTTCGATTTTTTACTTCGCTTATGTAATTTTAATGGTTATCTTCCTCCTTTGTAGATTTAAATACGAATGGGTAAAATTGGGTGATAATATTGGAGTTTTGTTTTTGAAGATTGGGGAGCAAGTTGCAAAATCAGTTCGATTTTCATGCATCTTTTTTTTTCCTTAATGTTTTCCAGGATTTCTTCGAACCATTTTTGTCTGTTATTTTCTCACCTAGACACTCCTTTTTTTATCTTTTTTTATATTATTTTATAGTATTGCTTCCATCACGGGCATGCTAGAATTGGATTATTTTAATTTTCGGCAGCTAGTAAAGTTGTTAAGTGGTTAAAAAGCATAAGTATCGGCAGGATGGATTGGGAATTCAGGAATGAGTTTCCGAGCTTGAAAACATTTTCGATTGTTGTTGATTAGATATCGATTAAATTCTAAATTCATCAAAATTGGAAGTCCATGTATCAAAACTCTATCTAGGCTGAGCACAAATACACCGCTTTAAAAATTTGGTCATTGAATTGTCTTCGGTTGCAACCCGAGAGTTTATTTTCTTTAAATATTTATACTTACGTTGCAGGAGAAACTAGAATTGCATTATCTATGTAACGGTTCGATGAAGAATAAATACTTTGCCGCATACGTGGCTTAAGCTGCGGAAACTGAACTAGACTGTTTGAACCAATCGCCCTTAAATATTTGCATTTTTGGTTCTATATTGTTGAATTGATGGAATTGACTGGGAAAGGTTACTTATATATGAAAGCAAGTGCCTAACTTAATGCTGTTATTTCGGAGGGGAAGATGGTTGTTTAAAGTTTAACCTGTTATCACTTTGGGTAAACATTTCCTTACGTTATGGGGTCCATTGTGATTACTGTACGTGTCCAAAATAATTGCCAATCCACTGAAAAAATCCTTACTGCCAAAAACGGGGCCTGAGGCCATTCTCTCCTTTGCGTACCAAATGACGAATCCATCGCCAAACAGCTCAGTTGCCTTGCCGTGGACTTTGAACGTGACATGTATTTCCCAGTTTCTAGACATGCAAGGCTGCAAAAAGTGCACTGCATGTTAAATCACTTAGGGGCCGAGACTCCAACAGGCGTCTTACCACAGTATTCCAAATGGCGCCTCTTTTCGACTGCGAGTCCGGAGTCAGTCTTATGTAGTTGCTGGTGATCATCGTGTTTCCGGTAAAATCCCAGTAAGGGAAGTTCATGCCAACACCTTTTTGCCATGGGATGGAATTAAATTAGTCGGATGTGGCCAGTAGAGCGTAAGAAATAGCTAATTACTCACCCTGATATGGTCGCACCAAGGAATGTTCCCGCTTTAAGTAATCATTTGAATTATACTGTGCGCTTGTATAGAAACCGAATGAGAGGATTGTACTTAGTATTAAGCAATTATAGCTAATTTTTGGCATTTTTTTTAACGAAAATTCACAAAATAGTCGCTTTTACACGCAATAACCAAACTTCATTTGCCGATTGACAGTTAATGTCAGTTTAATCAGTGGATTTCACCACTCATAGAACAATTGGAAGATTTTGATGGCATCATGGAAAGTGAATGAAGTTTGTGGTGGTTTAAATTTGTTGGGAATTTCTTAATTTTCTTTTAATTTCCTTAAATATTTTACGTTCAATTAATAGCTTATCATTATTACTTTATAAAGCAATTATTATTGACACTAACAATAGTTAAAATTTTAAAATATAAAACAAATGTAGGTGAAAAAGTGGCGCTTCCATCGCAAAATTGCTGTTAATTTTTAATTTCGAACGGATCTTGTCCATGCTAATTGGGCACCGCATACACTCGCATCGGTCATCCATGCGCACAACTACTGCTACACCAAACGGTAAATGGAAACGATACGAGGTAACAAGAAGAAAAATTCGCTCTGGTGAACTTTTGCTCGTCGTTCGGTTCGCGGCTCGTACGTGATTCAGTTAATTTGTGCGACGCGTTGTACGGGACATCTGCCAAAACTCTAATGGACATTTATTTGGTATAGCAGCCTGACAAGGATTTTGGACGAATTGCAGAAATCCGTTTCCCACTTCGCCGAAAACTTCCGATAAATCTTCCCCACCCACCCCTCGTTCTTTTATAGTGATCGCAGTAGAAAAAAGTATACATAGTATATAGAAAAAAAGTCTCACTCGATGCCATCTTTTTTCGTTTCGGATACAATATTCTTGTGTGTGCAGTGATGTTAGCCGAAGTATAGCGGGAAAAGTACGGCGGTCTGAAAGAGATAGATGCGTGTGCGGTGCTGGTAGTGTGATGTGTTTGCGTGGATGTGTTAGTCGTGTTCTCTGAAAGTTTTTTTTTTTGTTAGTAGAGTCATGCAGTTCAGGATCCAAGCGAAGAAGTAGAGAATTGGGTTTTTTCACACGCTAATTTCGCCAAAAAAGGTTCATTTGACCCGTTCAGAATCGTTTAAATAAAATATTCCGAACCTCGTGGCTAAAATGCCGTATTCGAACCAGTGACAGGTGTGCTGTAAACCAATTGTAATTAAAGTAATGCCCGACATGCGATTTGGAACTTCGGAAGGCTTGAGAATTTTGTATATAGGAAACTTCTTTCATTGTTTATCGTGGAAACTGATGGCTCTTACCCTCTTTAGACGAGCAACAAGGCCCTTAACAAATCGCTACCCGAAAAATTGGCAAATATAGGTACAATTTTGGCAGCGCGGAAATGTAACCGGAGCGCGGTCCCGCGCAGTGGTAGAGCAGAATTTTAAATCCAACTGGTTCGAATACCGCATTTAGGCCGAACAATTTGTGTGGCCCGCAAAGTGAATCCAGTGAATCAAACCCTAATATTGTAAAAAAGCCTTCCAGGTCCTGGACTACTAACAAAGGAAATGTTCCAGCAAAGCCTGCATCAATACCCTTTGCCAGCGGGTCTCAATCTTTAGAATACTTGTTTTTTTTCTCTAACAGCCTAAAATTATCCAATTAAAGGCTGTTCTTTGAAACACCCTAAGCTAATTTCATTCCGCTGTTTTCAGCTTTTTCGCTAAGAATTTCACCGTTGGTACATGGACAACGACTCACTAAAATATTGAAAGAGCACTCTGTGAACAAGGTCTAAATATTTTTTTTTATGAATTTTTATTGCGAAAGCTATTGAAGTAGAACATCTGAACGGTGTAGGGATATTTAAGGTATGTTTGAAAAATATAAATAAGCATTAAATTTGAGAGTTTCTATATAAAATTAGCGTAATGGGTTTCAGCACGGTCATCAATAAAACAATGAAGAATTATTTCTTTTATAATGGATCAAGTTAAGTTTAGTGAACTTTCTCAGAATTGATTGAAATTTCGTAAGAACATTCTTTTTAGCTCAAAACTAAGGAATTCAAAAAAAAAATTTAAGCGGAAACCACTATTTTCGGGAATAAATTATTTTTGAAATATTGCAAACTTTATTTCTTTTGTATGTCCAATTTAGCCACAAATTTTCCATAACTGCGCTAAAAGGCCCTATCTTAAAACAACACTATTTTATTTATGTATCACAAATTTACACTTCAAGTACCAGAAAAGCCTTGCAAATGATAGAGAAATTACTTTAAAACGGTTTGTTTTGTTCGTTATCCTAAAAATTGCAAATGACAATAACATGTTGATGTGATGTTTAGGCTACCGCCGTTGTTGTTGAAATACAAAAATAAATAATATTAATCATTTTTAATTTTAATTAATTAATATTTGCCTTTTGCGTTTTAAATTAACCCTTTCGGTACGATATAGTTGGCCGCGGTTATACATTCGTTGTACGAGAAAGTTTTCCACGACAGTGGTTGCACTGTATGGGTTTAAGCTGCTTTGCTGCAAACATAGTGTAAAGTTTTCATTCTAAGCAGCGCCGCTTACGGTGGGCATTGATAGAAAAGTAAAAAAAAGACAAAATAATTAGAGCAGCTGGTGACTTTATAGGAAATGATCATACCCACAGAGCTTTCCGTGAATGCCGACTTTACGCGTCGATCGTACCCAGAGAATGATTTGTCGATGCTGATTACAGGCGGCGTTAGTACCGAAAGGATTAATACGGTAATAATAATAAAAACTAAATGTGTGCCTCTATAATTTTTTTCTGAGAGACAAGCACGCATTCTTGTTTTAAATTAATACAAAATCTAATTGAAAGCATAATATGTGCTTATGTAATATTTTCCGCAAACCAGCACGCGTTCATATTTTAATTAATTTAATTAAAAACAAGTGTATTCATTTAAATTCATAATAATTCTATATGACTGTACTCATGTAATTAAAACTGGACGAAGAAAGAAATGCACAATTTAATGAATTTCTTATTACACAATGACCGTAGCCTAAACATGGTAACATCAAAAATTTCCCGCCATTTGTCAGTTTTGATTTGTCACTTTGCAGGGTTGATTTGGTATTCAAGTGTAAAATAGCCTTGTTTTAAGATAAGTCAACGGTTTTTTTAGAATTTTAGCACAATCATGCGAAAAATACGGACATTTTGACATAGAAAAAGTTAATTTTCCAAAATTATGAAATATATATAGTGGCTGTCATTAAAGTAGAACCATTGCTTATAACTTAGAAATGTTGTCAAATGGAATTGAAATAGCTATCAACAAAATATGTATCCCAACTATGTACATATATTACATAAAAAACAACAAAATATAACTTCATTGAGAAATTAGTATAATCAGTTAAAGTGCGTAAATTGATATGGTCATTGAAATAGAACCATTACATATTTAATATCTTATAGCTATAATATTATCAAATATTTCATGTACAATCAATCAGTTTCAATCAATATTTCGTAGCTTGGCCCTTACTTTTGATTACAGCCCTACAGCGTCATGGCATTGATTCAACTAACTGTTGACATTGTTTGGTAGAAATGGACGCCTATTCTTTCTGTAATTGTAATTCCCATAATTGTGCTTTGTTCTTTATTTTATAATTTCCAACAGCATTTTTTAATTGCTGTTAAGTTCTCAATTGGATTGAGGTTGGACGATTAAAAAGGCCACGGTAAAAACAACAATTTATGATCCGCGAAAAACATGTTTGCTGTCCGAGAAGTATGTTTCGGATCATTGTCTTATTGAAGGGTTCATTTTAATAGTATAATATCTGCGGCAAATGGGAGTATAGTATTTTCAAGTATATTGATATACTCCATATTTTCTTTGATCCCATAAATTGGTTCAATTCCACAATACGAAAACGATCCCCATAGCTTTATATTCCCTCTTCCATGTCTTTTTTATGCATTGTGGGAGGAATTCTTTGTTCGGAGGCCTTATATAATTCCGATCATCGGATCCCAATATTTTTTTTTCGTTTCATCCATCCACAATATATTTCTCTACTTTTGAATGCCTTCAGCACCATATCAGTTTATATGGTCAGATGCAAATTTAAGTCGGCTTTTAATATTATTTTTAGACAACTGAGGAACATTTTTGGCGACTCCTCTCATGTAAATTGTTCTCTTGAAGTCTGCTTTCGTAAGTTGTACGTTCACTTATATCGAGATTTAATTCAATCTTAATTATTCTCGAGGACTTGAATGGATCTTTTTTTTGAGCTGTGAGTGATGAGCCGATCTGTTTGGGCAGTAGTTTTTCTCTTTACTGCAGGATTTTCCACAGAAGGTTTTCAACCATTTTTTTTTCAAACACTTGACAATTTTAGCAATTTCACCTACAGATTTCCCTTACCGTAAAGTTAAAATTTTTGTTCGTTCTTTCAAAGTGCAATATATTCCGCGACCCATTTTCACTAAAATTCGACTTGCATGTACCATAGACTTAATAAATTTTAATAATATTTACCGTTACCTGATGCTACAATTGAAAAAACGCTGACATGGATTTCCATCAAATAAAAATATTGGAAATTAATACGTTGGTTCTCTGAATCTGACCAGGTAAAATTGACGCGTTGTCAGAAAATGAAGTTCGGCTAAAGAATGGAAATATATTTCAGCGGAAACAGTTATAGTATCTTGTACTAAACTTATTGGTTAGTTAATATCATAGATGGCGGCAGAGTAGTTATATGTATAAATTTATGCTAAAGTTGATGCCGGAACCATATGTAAAGATCTGTCTCTAGTTTAATGACCACCACTGTATATATTTAAAAAAATTTCAGAAATGAATAATTCCACTTATGATTTTTTCCCTATAAAAGTAAATTTTTCAAGGTTGATGTTTGAAAGACCTACGTGTGTAATTGCTTCTTTATAAATTCATACTCGAATTTTTCGAAAGGAAAATATCTTTGTTTAACAAACTAACATTTTAATTATGAAAGATTAAATCCTAGATTTATTATGTTATTAAAGCAGAATTCATATAGATGAATAATTTAAGAGATATTAACATTAATTTCAAAATTATCCTCTGTCTACCCAACAATTTTAAAAGCTATTTCGAAAAAATTCAGAAAGAAAAATATTTGTTCACATTGTTCAAAATAAAGTGATAGCAGAGTGCCTCTTAAGGTATTTAGGTTTACCCCTATAAGATTATGTAACAGTAACAATGATTAAACTTTAATAATAATTTGTATTCTATATATGTGTACGGAGGTTTAAGATTTCAAAGGGTATAAAAAGGGAACTAAATTTTAAATTACCAAACAAATCGAAAATATTGTTAGATGTTTTATGGCATGTATGTGCAGACATATTGAAATATTTACCAGATGCTCCTATTTTCAGTTCATTGATTTCTATAAGAAATTGCCCATTGCCTGAGAATTTTCAAAATTTTAAACATTATTAACGCTTTGCGCTACAATGATGAGTTAGCTCGCCATGAATTTTTAATGTTTATTTGCCCAGTAATGAGCTACATTCATCATGAAAATAAATTATATATGTAGAATATTTAAATATCCGTGACGTATTTTAACATGCACAAGCGCACAATTATTGCAAATATTTTCTTAATAAATCGAAGCGCAAGGGGTTAAACTGTCATTTTGGGGATTATATTAGAAGATTACCGCTACTTCTAGATTTAGCGACTAGAAACCAGATATAAAAGGAGCTTATCCACCAGGTTATAAATGTTTTATACATAGTTTCTATGCTCAATGTCTCAAGAGAAATTTTTCCATTCATGCTAAAATTCTACTATTTATGGTTTCAAAAATTTATGCATTTACCTATTTTATGTTAAATTCCTGCAAATTCAGTTTTCCCACCTTGCACTATTCCTGTGTGGGATAAACCATAGAAGCAGAGGCATTTAAAGTGTTTTATACAATTCTGTTTCAAATATCTCTATCTTTAGTGTTTAATTCTCGAAATATCTATTCAGAAAAGTTTTTGTTAACACGATGATTTCTCAAATTGTTCTTTATTTAACCCAAAGTATATTTTTTATCAGAGAATATCCGTCTATTGCGATTTACTTTGATTATTATAGATATTTGTCACACTGTGAGTTAATTATTGAATTGAAAGTCGTAAGAAATAATGAAAATTTAATGAACGAAATTCTTCCATTGGTTTATACTTTTCATGGAAAACTCAAAAATGATTAAAGCAGCATATTTATGTCAGTAAATTAAAAGCAGTATTCAATTTTTTCCCATTTAATTAGTTAATTGAAGAGCAAATATTACAAATTCGACATAAGAAATGTACAATACGTTGTAGCCGATAGAGGATTCTATTGATGTTCATATAATAAATTCTTAAAAAGGATTAATTAATGTTGAGTATTTATGAAGCTGACTTCCAAAGACTTTCAATCTAATGCACATATTCATCGTACCTTTGTATTGTTATTGTTTGAGAATCATAGTTTTGTCCCATTTTTACTAATGATGTTGATTCCCTTGGTAGGAAATGTTGATATTTCTGTTGTTCTGTACGTTCGCACATTCTACAAGAATTATATACAACAGTATGTTAGGGAAATTGTTTATACGTAAGATCGAGTAGAGTTTTTTGTAATACTCTTGGAATATTTCATTTTATAGTTTCTAAGAGTGTTTCAGGCAATGTAATGATTTGTTTCATATACCCGACGTTACGGTATTTTATATTCTGGGGCAATTTTATGAAAATATGTTTTCAATTTGCCTAGCGGATATGGAGTTTTATTCGCTTAACAGGTTAAACAGAAGACCTCATAAAATCGATTTTTAAAGTTTAAATTTTAAAATGGTCTCATTTCCTTTCTATGTGTAGACAAAAAAAAACCTTTGTGTAACTGTATCGAAGGCATTTTGCAGTCGTTCCACTGTCTAGGATTTTCTAGTAGTTGCTTAAAAAGTTTTATTTCCTTAAGTGTTGATTACTAAACAATAATTTGTATTTATTGGTGAGGCTATCGGTATACGTACATAGATAAAAAGTTTATTTGATATTTGGTTGGTAACAATTTGAAATTTAGTATTTGCTTCTTGCGGGGTCGTTTTGCACAATACATTGAAATACTCTGAGAAATATAACAGTGGTTATACCTGCAACTTCTTTGGTTTTATAAAATCTTTGACTCAGCATTTTTTTTTTGTTTAAATCAAATTATGTAAGCGTGACTTACATATATACGTTGTTACTTCAACCATGGTTGATTTTCGCTTTGTTTTATTACACCAGAAATGATTTTGTTATTTTGCTCAAAGTTTTTTTATAAATAACATTAATTAACAAATTTAATGTTTTATTTTGGGTCAAATTGATTTAAGAGAGCCCTATAGTTATGATTTTAAATTTCAGTTTAATGCCAAATTACTATGATTTAGCTAGATCCTGAGCCAGTTAAGTGAAGAAAATATGGACAGTATCATATTCTAAAACAAAGTGTCCGCCGCATTTATCTGTGCGCCTTTTTCTCTGTTACTACTTAACCGGATTTTGTTTTGATTTTCACGGTGAGATAGATTGATTCACAAAGAAGGTTTAGATCTATAGTTGATGAATGTGTAAATTAACCGACCTATGACAATGAAGAGAATGTCATGATACAGTTCATACTGTGACTGTGTAAAGTTGACGTGACTAAATTTTTGAAAGTCAAATAAATTTTATTGCAATTCATTCATCTGATTTTACAAGTACTTGTTAATTTTTATTTTATTATATTATTACCTAACGGTATTGTGCTTACTGGTATATTAAATTTTTGACAATGCCTCAGTTCTTGACCTCCCTTGCCACAGATATATTCTGTTGTCAAAAATTTAGTTAGTTCGTCGCGCAGACCAAATTCTTCATTATCGTCACTAAATGCCCACAATTTAGTTTAGTCAAAGTCACTATTCGCACACAACCTAAATATATTGAAAAAAAAACAATAGTTTCATTGAGATGTAAAAAGGCAATAGTCTTGTTCAGGAATAAAACCAACTATATTTTTCGTTAGATTTTCAGGAAACGAACTATATTGAGTAACAAAGATTTGATTAAAGCACTAAACAAATTTGAGTAGATCCTAAATCTAATATTTATGAAATTAACGATTTTTCCTTTCAATTTTAATTTTTCCCTTTGGTTTATTTAACATTGATTAGTCAAGCAAAGTATAGTCTTTGCAAATTTTGTGGTTAATCATAAAAAAATATAAGAAAGGTTATTACGTTGTTGTAACCAAAACTCGGTAAGCTGAAATAAACTATTAAGCTGCAATAATTTCGGTTTAAGTCGTTTTTACAAGTGCTTTTTTCTCAGTGCACAAATTTTACATTTTCTACAGCATTTCCTTGATGGGTACAGCTTGGACATTTTTATAAATTTTTCTAAGGAATGATCGATTCAATTCTATTTTCGGAGTTATTAGAGTTTTTCTAATTGAGTTGCAAGTGAGATTCAAATTCTTCAATAAGATTTGTTGGTTTTGGACACCCTGTATTATTTTACAAAATTTTTTATTACATTTAACTCGAATATTCTTTTTTGTCATCAAATTACTCTGGATTTCCTTCCTGTTTCACTTAATAATAGCAATTAATTAATTAGTAATTTTTCAAATTAGTTGGTCTACTCTTGAAAGAAAATTTGTTTTGTTTTTCATAATCCTGGACCCTATAACTTTTTAGTAAAGTTATGCGGTTCTGTATTTGATCGATCGTGTTACAGCTTACAGTTAATTTACAGATAACGGTTCTTTCGACTCGTTCCGTGGTACTTTAACGAAAAAAACTGTAAAAACATAATAACATTTTCGGTCGGATTTCTGAAAAATTATTTGAGTGTAGTTAAATACTAAATAGAGCAATTGCGAGGAGATTTAATAATCTTGAAATCCCTCAACAGTTTTATTTTCTTTAGTTTTCTTGTTCGTCATCGTCGTTGCCCAAGAGCTCAACATCCCGGAAGCGGTGATGGCTGTCAAATTTCTTCCATAACATCAAAGCGGCGGATTCCACAGTACTTCTGATACCGTCGAAGGGAGTGTGTCGTCGTCTTAAGAAACAAAATTGTGTGTTGAATTAATCAGCGGCCGGTGCGGAATTCGTGGAGCTAATTTACGCTTCTTCTAACGCTCTACGCACACAACGCGTCAAAAAAGAAAGCCCCAAAACCTGAAAGCCAGAGTGAGTGTGTAAAACGCGCGTGCAACTGCGACCGCGTGTGTGTAGCCCTGTGTGGTGGAGTGAAAAATAAAAAAAAATTAAATTAAATTCACAGTTGGAAGAACTTTCGTTTTATGAACGAAGAAGGAAAAGTTTTGCAAGAACGAGAGATAAGTTTGTGAGTGTGTGTGCGTGTCTTCTTGCTTGCCTGCTTCTGAACGACGGAAGAGTCAGCTAGGCCGGGAAATTCGGGCGGAAATTAAAAGAGGCTGCACCGGGTCAAAAATCAATAAGTCAAAGTCGGTTAAGTGCGCGGGTGAGCAATTAAATGTAAACAACCGAAAGAATACCGCTCATCGTCGCCGACGTCGTCGTCGTGCCGTTTTCACTTTTCCTCCTCGCCGAAGAAGAAGCACCCGCAGCAACACCACCACTGACGACGAAGACGGCGCAGCGCCTCACTCAGCCGAAGAAAAAGACGCTTTAAGAAAACAGATCCGAACGGCTGTCAAAAGAAAACCGCTCAACATTCCAGTCGAGTCAAAAACTATCGAAAAAGTCGATGAAGGTTTGCCCCAACACCGAGCAGAGCCCCAATTTTCCTTTAAAAAAAAACAGTGCAGTACATTTGGGACAGTTCTGAGAATTTTTATTTACACCCTCTGCCCTGTAAATTTCGATGTTCATGTTTATTTTTAATTCTTGCAAAGTGTTTTTTCACCTGAGTTCTTTCGCTAATCTTGCAATTCCAGTGACTGAACACTTGTTAAGCTTTCCACATTAACAAAAAACTAAGAAAAAAACAATGCGCCTCATGCACCAGCTGCCGTTTGGAGCATGCCACTAGCTAGACTCGAACACTGCTTAGTTCCTTCCGGGAAATACCTTCGGCGATAGAAAGTGCTGTTCTATTTAATTCGAAAATTAACATTTAACTTGTCCGCTTCCTCGAGGCTTAGGTGCTCCGCTGTAATAATAATCTTCCCGAAAAATTTTGCAAATTTTTTCCGCAGTTTGTCCAGCTTAAGCTGCCTTTTTCTTGATGACCCGCACACACTGGAGGAAGATAGAGACACAGGCTAACATTTAGGCTAGGAGAGTTGACAGAGAGGCGCCTGGTCGGTGGTACCCCGGAGGCCCTCCTGGTCTAGCTCGCGGCACCCACGCACAACTGTTTTGGATGATTTTATTGATTATTTTGCTTTTATTTTTGTGGTTTATATTGCCTAGACGCTCGACTACCATGAGAGGTTATTTATTTTTTCATATATTCTTTTGTATCTTGTGCCCACTAATAAAATTACCTACTTCCCGAGATATCCAGCTTTCCTTTCAAGTCCTTATTCCCATTCGTTCCTTCCTTTCTAGAAGAAGTTCTGAGGGAAGTATCCCTGTTATCTTAAGACTTGGGTCTGGGGCTGTTACTCAATGCTCGGTAGTGACAGAAAGTCAAACAAGTCAATTTGACGCGGGGATGTTCTTTAAAGGGCACATTGCTTCAGTCGGCTCCAGTCGCCCTTATAAGACAATGCGCCGCTACCTACCCAAAGCACGCTGTAAAGAAGCTCTTTGGTTAAGTTTGGGATTTGTCGGGTTTCGGATTACGGCGTTGCAACTTAATTTTTGAGAAATACGTTTTGCTTAATACGTTTCCGACGATATGTACTACTACTGTCTAATCGGGCGGCTTGTACTATGGATGGTACATACACAACAGGACAAGAAAGATTTTTGATATTAGCGCTCTTACTCCTAGTTGAGAGCTGCAGGTTTATCAGTGAAAGCTATTTGTTTTTCTAAATTCAAAGGAAAAAGCGCCGGTTAAAGTGAATGAGTAATATGCGATTATATTCACAACAATGCCGGCAGATAGAAAAGAACATGAATTAGAGAACCGTCAAATGCCGCGAACTACAAATAAGGCGGCCGCCGGAAATGTGTTAAATATGGTTTAAATTATAGATAAAAACTTCTTTTTAAAATTTTGTCGTTCTGAAATTTTCCTCTATACAATATTAGTTTTTTTTTTCAAATAGTTCAATTAAAATTATTCAACCTTTATTTGTACTTTAAATTAGCGAAATTAATTACTTAAACTGTAGGCTATACAGTTTTTGAAATAAGCTTAAAAAAGTTCAGCCGTTTTCTACATGATAAACTCTACTTTCATGTATATCGGGAAGCAATTTTAGAATCTGGTAAACAGCTATTTTGAATTCAATAGTTTTGAAACGAATGACTTCGAAAACTAATAATTTGTTTTTTTTTATGTTGTAAAATATTTAAAATTTAGTACTCCGTCATCTAGAGTATTTAGTAATTCGATTGGTCAGTCAATCACTGAGTAGAGCATTTAAGGAGCAGAAAATTAAAAATTAATGCATTTTCATACAAGTTATCGTGAGTCAATGGATTCGGAATCAAATTGTGCAGGCAACAGGCTTAAAAAACTCCAATTACAAAGGATGAAACATTCTATAGCAAAAAAAAAGAAAAGAGAACAATGATAGGTAAATTTAAATTAAACACTTTCGAATTTATTAAAAATTAATTAATTTTTTTGAAAAGAAGATATGACACATGTTTCTTATCGATTTACTCTCACCCATAATGATTTAATCAATTAAGGTTGGTGCCCTCTTTTTATCAGTGTGTACGAAATAATTTAAAAAACCTCAGATTGAAAAAATTTTAATACCATAAACTGATTGTGGGTCTTTCTTTTTAGAATAATTTTAATACTGATTTCTGACTTAAAAAAATTAACTTTTTCATTACTTTTAAAAAATCTAAAAGGAGAAATTAACTAAATAAGTTATTTTTAAAGTGAACGTTAGTCATCTACCCTAAAAGGATTTTGCTCTAAAGAAAAATTGAGGAGGTCAAATTATTAGACATTATTTTCTAAAGATACCAAGATTATAAAAAGACCACTATGTCGGCTCAGAAAATTGTCAATGTTAAACTTTTCATAACACAAACTCTTTCAGATTTTGATCTAATAAATTGTAATTTTCGGAAATATGGTATTGTTAAAAATACTATATTAAAATAAAACTCACCATGCCAAGACTATCTACATTAATAAAGTTGAAACTAGCAGCCGCAGCCAGCAGATTAAGCAAAAACTAGGAATCATATGCACGCAGCCGTAGCACGATAGCCAGGACCGAAGAGTTGTTTTTTTATAATAAAGTCAAATAGTTATTTAAAAGCAACTTAGGAATAAAAAACTCAACATGAAGAATCATTTGTTTATTGCCGATGCAATGAATACGTAATTGTGAGGGAACAGGACTTTTTTTCTGATATTATTTACAATTCAATATATAGACACATGAAATTTTGATTTTGGTGCCAGAAATGTTATTTAAAACAAAATTCGGCATGAGGCATCATTTATTAATTTTCTAATTTTTATTTACTAGCGGCTTGATGCGCAAGTCTCGAAGGTTTGATTTTTGTAACACAATAAAAAAGTTGCTTAAAACCAACTTAGGAATATAAAACTCGACATTAAGCATCATTTGCATATTGCCGATGTAAATAATTGTTAGGGAGCAAGATTTTTTTCTAAGTTTTATTAATAATTCAAATTATAGATACAAATTTTGATTTTCGCGCCCGAAAGGTAAACGTTAAAATATCAAATTTGACTCACAAATCAACTTTACTTATTATACTTATTGTCGATTGAATAAAGAAGCTACTGTGATTAAGCAATAATTTTTAATATTTACATAACACAATTAATCAAATAACACAAAAATATCGGAACGGTTAGCAAATAAAGTCCGTAACATATTTATAACCAAACCCCAGAATTGAAAACAAAAAACTGTGCTATATCACGAACATAGCCAGTCCATTAAAATATTGCCAAAATATTTGCAAATGAATTTTTAATAAGTAGATACACATTATGTTGAATAACCCGTCCGCTTCATATGTTTAACTATGAAAATTGTATGTGCCACGACGCGACGCAGATTTTGCTTGGTTCTTTTTGACGAAAGACATAAACATGGGCAAAAACTCGCGACAGCTTCTAGACAAAAGCTATCGCAAAACGACTTTCACTTACCCTTATTTTTCGATAATTTTTTATCACGTCATCATACAAAGTATATAACATTTTTGAATTCAAATCCAATTTATGAGTAAAACTGAACTTTAAACCATTTGTAAAGTATACGGCGAAAAATTACTGATTTTTCCCAAGAAAGTCAATAATATTTTTAGCCTATATAAAGCGAAAGGCCTTGAGATGCCTATGGTTTTAATTTTTTGTAACTATGATGGTCCTAGAGTATAAATAATCCGATTTAATAAAATTGCTTGAAATATTTCACTGCGCGTTCGTACGATTTGTAATACATTTTGGGAACTCGCAGACCACTTACACCTACATACAAAAGGCAGATTCACGAGTTTTTAATATAGGTTTTGACCATGCCCGCACAGTGTACTTTTTTAAAAGCAATGTACCCACTATTGGATTTATAATACAATCATGCACAGTGGAAAATTTAAAGTTTTAATATTGTAGAAAAGAAAGTGTCTCAAAATTGTTTTTAGAAATTGCTAAACTTCTCTTAGTGGATAACGATACAGTTTTATTGAAGCTCTATTTACTGGAAAATGTATGTAATACAAGACGATGAATGTTCATTATCAAGAAATTGTAAAATTCCTGTGAATTCTGTTTGTGTCAATGAAATAGTGTTCGCATGCTTATGTTTATGCAAACGATTAAACATTTTGTTTGTGCAATTTTCATCGACTCTTGTTTAACTATTAGCACCAATTGCGGCAAGTGGGACCTTAGTTAAAATAGACCGGTGGCAGTTGGCTTGTAAGTAGTTGATTCTATTAAAACATAAAGAAATTTAACTGCCTTGTGCAAACTTTAAACACATTTTCTGCTGCGGGCCCACTGTTATGTAAGCTACCAAATTAGCAGAGTGTTTGAAGTTTAATTGCAAATAAATGAGATAAATCCAATTAAAGTCGAAGTCGCTCAATCAAAACCAGATATCCGAACCATGTCAGGTTGGTAGTAAGAATAGTCTTTTTTTCCCATTTGAATATTGAGATAACATTAACATTTTTTTTTAATTAAAAAGTAACGTTTATTAAATTAAACATTAGATTCTGGCGGAAAACAATAGTAACAATTTTCGAAAAAATCGAAGTGTTATGGTACAAGTCGAGTAGTAACGCATTTCATGCTAAAAACATCGTGCAAAATATGTTAAATGAATCCGTTTGCGATGTCAAATTCACGAGCAATCTCTCTTTCAGTTACAAGACGGTCTTCAAGCACCATTTCCTTGATTTTGGTCACGGTATTTGATGTCGATGGCCGTTTAGAACAAGGCAAGCCTTCGAACAATTCATGACCGTCTTTGAATGTTTTATACCATTTTTATACCTGTGATCTAGATATAGCAGAGTCCCCGTAAGCTTTCTGCACCATTTGATAAGGTGTTTTTTTTTCATAAAGCTAACAGTTGTGTGGTATATTTGAAATACCCATTTGAAAAAATCTTAAAAAGCCTGAAATTATAAAATTATTTAAAAAACAAGTTTTTAACAGAAAGAAATAGAGTATTTAGTTCTGAACAAAAAGGGTCATAATCGTCATAATTTTATCGTAGACTCAACGGTTTCCGATATAATAACGAAAAACTATTTGCCAATATGGTCAACGCTGAATGGATTTAATGCTAATAGATTAAAATGGATTTAATGCTAATAGATAAAAAAAAATAAAAAAAATTTGGGGGTGCAGTTATAAATATGTCGCGGTTTGTATATTGTGACTAAGGTTGACTTATAAGATAATTTTGAGTGATAGTTTAAAACTTTAAAAAGCTATGATTGCAGCTGTTAATTTAGCCGATGTAAAACGAAAGTTGAACTAGTTCAGGCAGAAAAGCTCAAGAAAGCATGAAATACCGATTTCATGAAACCCTTTGATGTAAATCTCACCTGTAGGAATTTTCCTTCAGTAAAGGTTTGCAATTTATGTAACTTCCCGGCCAGTTAAAACCGCATGAATAACGAACAGGAAAGCCAGTGAGTGAACTTTAAAGGGTTGGAAAGTCCAGAGCAAAATCTCATTATTTTACAAGCTTGTCCGAAAGCACGGATTTTCTCTAATCCAACAATTAAAATCCGGAGACGGAACTGCTGATAATGCTTTGATGATTTTAATTAATTTTCCCTGGCTCGTTTAATATTCAGAAAATCCACTCACCGACGTCAGAGCTTTTGATGGTTTATGCAAATTACAAAATTCGTCCTTTTAATTGCACTAGTGTCCAGTGATGTCTATTTTTGCTACTTGTTGATTTTATTTGCATCAGATTAATATTTGAATATTTTAAACAGCAACCATCGAAATAGTCCAAATAGCACCAATTAATTCGCTTCTTTCCTGTTTGAAATTCCGTGGTTACACGTTTGAAGTAATTTTAACTGTCGAGGAAACGGAATTGGGGGGGGGGGGGGGGCTCCATTAATTCATTACTGCTCTAAAAATCCAAGAATTTTCCTATGAAATGTGTCTCTTACATCAATCTTTAATGTTTTAAACTTTGAGTGCTGTTGAGGAGTTTTTCAAATGGTGTTAACGATAAGGTTTTAAGTTTTATTTTGTATACTTCTGAGGAAAAAAGTTGTTAATTTTTAGCATTTTTTTTTCTAAGCTGATGCTTAACCCTTTGCCTTATGAATTGAGCGACGATTATTAGTGCCACTTTCGATGAGAGTTTCTGTCATTCGCCGTGACCACAAGCAGTTTCATCACAGGCCAAATTTTGCGCAATCCACTGATTTGCCATTTAACTACTATTTACTAAAACCACATTTTTATATTGCAATTATAACAAACAATCACAATAAACATTATTGTGTAAAAACAACATTATTTGATATGAGCTTTTCACTTTTAACCAGAACAAAACATCACGTATCTGATACGAGCTTCTCATTTTAGGCACAGAAAGGGGATTACGTCCCCCAGACGTTGTTTTAAGGCAAAGGGTTAATTAAGCATAACATTTTAATTTGTGTTGCAACAGGGCAGAGGTTGGGATTTATTAACTAAATCTTTTAAGAAAAAATTGAATTTTTGCCTGCCTTTCATTCTGGCAACCGAAAAATATAGGGCAAGGGGTTTTCGCGCTCACTAATTAAGAGATTGGTAATATAAAAATTTGTATAATTTTTGAACTTAAAAAAATTTCCTTGAAAATGAATAAACAGGAATTTTCGGAGTCGCTGATTTCATAAAGAAATGCTCATACATAATTTTATGAAAATACTTTTGGTCATAAAAATCGATGAACTCAAAATGAGGCTGTTAAATTTAAAATTTGACGTGATTCCAATGAAAGTATGGTTTAGCTTAAGTAACTATCAAAAAAGCAAAATGCTCTATTTTTCTTGGAAATATGTTAAAAAATAAATTGAAAAAGTAATTCTTTTGGTGAAAATGAGACGATTTTTTGTATAAAGATTTTATTGAATTATATATTTTCCATTTTGGTCCAATACCTTTTCCATATTTCTGACAGTAGTATGATTCTCAATGATGATCATTTCTAGTCTTGTCTGTTTGCGCGAATCATTCAATTTGTGCAGTTGATTACAATATACTTGAGGTAAAAGCTACAAAAAAACCATTTCTTGTTCCCAGTGTTGATTCACAACAAAAGTGGATCATTTTCTTGAGAAGCAAATCACAGACGTTAATGCGACGGATGAAATTTCTTTCTGTAAGAACATGTGGAACCCATATGTCGAGTTTTGAAATTAAACCAAAGCGTTTGACGTGATCATGAACGATCGAATTCGATAAATTTAATCTTTCAGTGATCTCACGAATTGTTATTTGGCGGTTTGCATCAATTAATGCCCTTATTTTGTGTGCCAGAACGTGGTGCATCTTCAACATCAAAATTGCTGGAACGAAATTTTGCAAATTAGTTTTGACCCTAGCGATGAAAATGGGCCTCATCACTCATAATGAGATTTTTTTTTGTTGAAAAATTTAGTGTCATTCTCTTACACTTCCAGCACCCAATCAGCAGGCGAACGGCATTGTCCATGGCCTGACGGCTTATGCTCTTGTGTAAGCTGTACTTTGTAAGCCTTTAGGCCTGCTTAAAATACGGTGCAGACTAACTCACGTAATACCCACTTGTTGTGAAAGTTTCGAATTGAAAAATCGAGTGTCTTCTGCAAGACTTTGGGCCACAGTAGGAATGTTTTTGGTTGATCTTGCTGGTCGAGCACAAGTTGAATTATTTACATCCGAAATTGGACCGAAACGTTCAAATTTTTTGATTAAACTTACAATTGCGGGCGATTCGACATTTCGATCAAATTGCGTACGAACTGGATTAGAAAAATGTTCACTATTTTTGTAGTGAATTTTCACAATTTCAATGCATTTTTCAACCGTGTATCGTTCTATCATTACAAACTGCATACTTTTAACTTTATAAAGGTCAAAGAGTAACGGCTACAACTTTGTCAGAAAAAAATGGCTTGCAATTTAAAATGAAATCACACCCTTTATTACTACAAAAGTAAAATAGTATTATATGCTGTACAGCGCATAGCTACCAGTAACTAGTGATCAAAACAATACCCTGAGATTTGATATCATTCGTAGGACTTAACAATTCTTCTAAACAATTACTGATACTTTAGTTCCTATGTTTCTAAGGACGATAAATTTCATATTGAATCAATCGGTAAAATAAGGAAGGTATTATAGTATAAAAGTACAGATGGCATATATTTACGTTTCTCGTATATATAGCATTTTGAGATGAAACTATTTTCAAATTAAATGAAAACATTTTCAAATTGAATGAATCTTCAAATTAAATGAAACCATTTTCAAATCGAATGAAACAATTTTCAAATAAAATGAGACTTGAGAATAACAAATTTGCCTGGATTTATTTTATTTAATTTGTTTTCTTTTTTATATATATAACAAAGTATTCATATAAAAATAAAACGTTGACACAACATATAATTTCTTATTGGTGATTTTATTGCAGTAATACTAATGAAGAGGTTGTCGATTTGCAGCAAGTGAAATTTGCAAATACATGTCCACTATGTAATTCAAACATTTTCTTGTAATTGTTGGACACTTTGTGCGAGAACACTAATAAAATTTTGTTCAGCATTTGTATCACTTAGTATAGAACTTGGTATGCTTTTTTAATTTGGAGAAGGCCTTCTCAATAGGATTTAGCATTGACGAGAAAGACGATTAAAAATTTTAAATAACATCCATTATTTCTTACGGTTTCATGAATGTCTTGTGTTTTATAAATATGAGTATTGTCCATAATTAAAAAAGAATTCTGCAACAGTGGATCCCTATTAATTTTGTCGTCACGGTTGCATTTGCAATTACTCTTTGGAGTACAATACCCCCATTGTTTATAGCAGCGATTAACGTCACGTTTCATCCTCTCACATTGGGTACAAAAACGTGTGCTCTTTCACCTGATCTAGCACGGGCTTGTGATCTCCGAAGATGTAGGTTAAAACCACACTCTTCAATAAAAATTAATTTTCACGTTACTGTAGAGTTCACCTTGTAAGTTCGTTGTCGCAACTCCAGTGTTCTGGGATCATCCATTTGATTCATCTCAACCGTAGCTAATTTATTCGCCAGTTTCAAAATTGTTAATAAAAGGGATATATTTTTCCCTGCGAGTAAATTGGTCTTTATGTTTTTAGCTAATTGTAATTCCGGAATTTCTTTCCTCCGGTGCTTGAATACATTCCAGTATATGCGGGGTTAACTTTTTAGTACGATTTCCACCACGATTATGTTCTGCTAAAATTCCACCATTTTTTTTGTACCGTGAAAGAATTGTTTTAGCCGTGTTCACATTAATTGATGTAATTTGGGTTGTTTCTGATATTGAGTTACCCTCGTCATATAATTTTATAAGGAGCGATTTCACTTCCTTTTTAATATTTTTGTACTGTCCCACACTGCTTCGCATAGAGTTTCCTGGCGTAGCACCACTTTGTTCTTTACAATTGTTTGTTTCACTTTGAGGTGAAAGATTTGAAGAATTTTAAATTGTGATCTTGATGGCTAAGCTTCCTAAACTAAAATCTTTATATATTTTTAAAGGTTTTTATATCAATGCTTTGTTATGTCTTTAAATTATTTGAGTAAATTTAAAAATTAAATGATACTTAATTTGAAAATGATTTCATTGAATTTGAAAATGGTTTCATTCAAATTCAATGCTTTGTTATGTCTTTAAATTATTTGAGTAAATTTAAAAATTAAATGATACTTAATTTGAAAATGATTTCATTGAATTTGAAAATGGTTTCATTCAAATTGAAAATAGTTTCATTTAATCTTAAAATGCTATATTGATGGACTTTTGTAGTGAAACAAGGGCTATTTAATGCGACACATTAACAAATTTATTTTAAATCACTTTTTGAATTGAGAATGAAGGTATGTAGATATGACAATTGAAACAAGTTACGTATTTCGGTGAATCAAATTAATCAATTTGCTATAATATTCCTCTAATTAAGAATTTTATTAATTTTTTAATTCAACGACTGAGAACAAATAGTTGTGGCAGTGACATTTTCTGTATAAAAATTGAAAAAAATTGAAATTTAAATTTTAAAAATTTAACTAACTGCAAATACTGCCTTTACATATTTTTGAAGAAGTTATAAACTTGAATTACTATATGTTAGTTCATGCATGGTTTTGTATGAATATAACGTGATATTTCGATATTTAGAAACTGCTGACGATTTAGGACGGCGAATTTAACATGTTCCCGGACGATCTAAATTCAGATGTGAACATCCTTTGTAAGTGCAATTTCAATGTTTGATTTTTTTTTGTTGCTCAGAATGATATTTTAGCGCGAAAAGTATTAATTAATTGTATGCACAATGAACGTAGATTAAATAAATAATTTTATTTATAAATTTCTCATCGTATTTATTATGAAAGTTATAGAAAATTAATGTAGTTACGTATGCAGTGGCGACTCAGAGAAAATACTGCATATGCAGTAGTCGCCCGCGAATGGTTTAAAATAACTGACTGATATAAAAAAGCTGCTTCCAGATAATCTTAAACTTAGTGCAAGTATTATATAATGTTTTTTAATCTGGATGATATTATTCCAATATTAAATAATCAATATGTACTGGATGCCCTTATTATTGAATACTGGATTAGTATTAGTCATTTTTCCGATTTAAAACATCTAGTAAAATATTTGAAATAAAGTTTGAAAGTAGTATCAGATGATTTTTAAGTAAATCTGGTTTAATGAAGATCAAATTATTATAAATGTTCAGTTTGAAGCTTATTATATATACTTTTTAATGTTTAATAAAAAAACAATAATAATTCATCATTTACAACAAAATTCGTTAAAAACCAAAAATGCAAACGAAGCAATATAGTTTGCGCGTGGAAATAGACTTGTCACCACAAACATCACCTTCAATTTGCATTACCATTTCAATTCGATCTATCATACTATTTACTATTGCCAATTTTTCGGTTCTATGGAGTCGCAATTATTTTGTATTTGAGAGCGCAATTCTTCCATTGTCATGTTTTTTTTTTATTTTTCCCCATAAGGACACAATAGGACAGGTAGATCTGGGCTAGTGGCAGACCATTCCATAGCATGATTATTATATGAAATTAACCAGGTCTTTGTTATTTTACTAGTATGGCATGATGTGTCGTCTTGGTGGAAAATATATTTGCCTCGTGGAGATTCCAATAAAGGAATTGATTGTAAAAGTTCTTCCTGCGGGTTATTTGATGCTTTGAAGCGTTGATAGTATAGTTAATAAAATGAAGATGTATATCTTACCACGACCGCATACTACCCTAAGCAATAAGTGCAGTTGGGAAACTGATAGTTTTTCTCAAAAAATATGGGTAAAAGGTTTGTTCCGGCCACCCGTATGACCTTTTTGCTACTTTAACAAAAGATCAACTTTCTTATTGTCCAATTTTCGTAGTTTTACATGAAATCTAGCCGCTTCTTTTGTCTTAGAGTTAAAAAAAGCTTTTTCTTTGCCTGAAGAAGTTTATCACTTGGACACACTATTCGCAATTCTGCTGGCAGTCGCCATAATAGCAAAAATTAAACTGACACTAGCTAAGCGTTGGATGACAGTTCTCCCTGTGTTGTCATAAACAGGGTTTTCAATAAGAAGTTTTTCATGTTGTGAACTTTTTTGAACGTTTAAGTGATTAAAATCAGAGTTTTTTGTATTAAAAATGTTTCTGCCAGCAACAATTTGCTCTCAACTGATGGAAACATCTATGAAAAACTTTCAAAGAGCTTATTACCTATTTGGGCGCAGATGCCGCTGATTCGTATTTTACGAAATGAGGTCCTTTGAAATAATTTTGGAACCATGATTATAACGCTTTTTTGGTATAATTATGATGGTTGCCATCATAATTACGGATAGTGTGTCCAAGGTATTATTTATAACATTATCTTTTACTTAGGAGTGCGATATGATTATACTGTATATGCCACAAGTCATTTTATTTAACCTTAATTTAACCAAAACCTTTACTTTAATAAGCCACATTTTGTAAAATGACTTAAAATATAGCGTAATTTTAAATAAAATATTTAATTAATTAATGATTAATATCAAATCTGGAGTCATAAGAACTTTTCTACTAATAAAATAACCAAAGTAGGCGAACTATTTTGCTTCGTTTTTTAGGTGGTTTTTGTCATCATTAAAAAGTATATGTAATAAGCTTAAAACTGAGTATAATATTTTGTTCGTAATTATTCCATAAAAGGTATTCATAAAAAGCGAATGGTCGATTTGTTTTGCATTCGAATTACAATTAGAGTTTAGGTTAAAGATAATTGTCTTAAATTATTCTGGTTTTTGTTTAAGTACCAGCATTTTCGAGTATGTATAAGCGTAAAGCTAATTTATGATATGTTTCATTTCAGTAAAACCCAATAACAGTCAGATTGATAAATTTCGTAAAACAAACACTCATGCTTATAGTATCCGATGATTATATACTCCATTACCATGTATACGATATTAAACATATATCTGATTGAATATTGATCGAATAGAAGGATTTTGATTGCCTTTCGTCGTTTACTTATGAAAACGCTCACCGACCTACGTACAGTTTGCCAGAAACGTCCGCAGACTCTTGTGAACAAGTTAATCTTAGAAATTTTGCAAAGAGTGACTTCGATGCGCAATTTCGCTCGAATCGCATCGTGCCAACATCTTTGTAATACTTTGAGTAACTTTGTTGTCCGGAAGCATGTCTACTACCGTTGTCTTCAGCGGAATTGCTGCCATCAGAACTTCTCACGCCCGGCTGGCACCCTGTCCGCCCCAAAGTAATAACCCATCCTCTCACTCACTCAGGCTCCTTAAGATGGTTTTCCTTGAAGAGTAGTCTACTTGTATTGTTTTTTGTGCTTTATGTGCTGTCCGTCTTGTACTGCCTACACACAATATGCAACTAGCCCTTCATTAAAACTGTTCGCACAGCACCTTGACTAATTATTTTCCCTTCTTTTTTTCTACCCCCGCAGGCAACTCTTACAAAATGTCTCGAAATAAAGATAAATACGAGAATAACAATCCCAGGAGGCAGCAAACATTTATGTCACCGGAGGAAATTGCTGCTGGGAAGAAGTCCTCTTGGCATGGAGTTGAGATAACAGGTGAGATGACTACGGCCAAATGAGTCTAAGCACATGTTTTTTTCAAATTCCATACACAATGTCTTATTATTAAATATTTTCTACAAAACAAACAAATAAAGTTAATAAAAAAATCCCTTTCGTTTTAGGCTGTGTACGTAACATAAGTCCAGCACTTTGGCAATTTGAACACCTCACTGCCCTGTACCTTAATGACAACCATCTTCTAAGACTTCCGGCCGACATTGGGCTGTTGGTTAATCTAAGAACGCTCGATCTTTCTAGCAATAAATTAAGAAGTCTGCCCGCGGAACTAGGTGAATTAATCCAACTAAGGTAAATCACTTGAATTTAACTTGAAAGAAATTATTTATGAAATTATAATTTTTTTTATTTTTCAGAGAGTTATTACTTAATAATAATTTTTTACGCGTTTTACCATACGAAATTGGTAAACTGTTTCATCTGCATGTTTTGGGACTGCATGGAAATCCCCTTGGAAAAGAGTTTTTATCTATCTACAATGAACCAAATGGCACACAGAAGCTTCTGACTTATATGTTGGATAATTTGTCAGGTAAGTTTTAATATGCAAAATCAAAACTAATATTTTCAAATTAGTAAAATTAAGAAATAATTTAGAGATAGTTTGGATTAAGTAAATTAACATTGTAGTTATATAAGTTTTATGCATGTATATAAGATGTTTTCCGCCGTCGAAACAATTATTGTTTTAGATTAACCGTATAGACTTAGTGTCCGAGAAGATAAGCCATGCTAAATGAATAAATCACATTTAGATTAAAATGATAATTTCTCGACAGGTTAAACATGTCATTTGAAATGTTTTAATTATGAATCAAGTGCTCTGTCGGAAAGACTGCATTGGTATAAATAATTAAAGCAAGCCTACAAAGAGTTTTTAGTGGGATATTAAAGGCAGGTTTTTTAATTAAATCAACTATATTTTGACCATGACGATTTAGAAGAAAATGTGCCTGCAGATACTGAAATGGCTACTATTCTACTACTAATATATTATATTGTTTGTTTATATTTCATCGTAATTTATTTACCAACTTGCAACTGATAAGGATAAAGATAAATATAAAAGTGAAATCTTTCAGCACTTCGATAATAAAGAACATATTGTAATCAAAAATGATTAAGATAATGTTTTGATTTGAAGCGGTAAATCCCAAAACAATATATTAGTTGTGTTTTTTTTACAATCTGATCCAAATTAATTTGTATACACTTATACTTACTCATTATAAGCATTTTTTGTCTTGCGAAAATAAAATCGAATTGCGTGGATTTGTTTTCACTTTCAAAAACTTTCACTTTCACGTCAATATCTTAAGTTTGGATGAGTAAAATACAACGGCAATTTGATGCAATTTTCACAAATTATTATGATATTGGTGACGGTTTAAAAAATTCAATTCAATTAAAAAATTGTTCCAAATAATGATAATGTTAAAAACGCAGCTGTTATTGCTTCTCGCATATTATATTTAGACAAGCTTATTTAGTAACTTTGTTCAGCAATTAATACGATATTTTCGAGCAAATATAAAAAATACCTTCAAAATTAATATATAAAATTTAAATTTTTGTAATACATAGTTATAAATGACCAAAATTTCGATTCTACGTTTGGTTAATTCGCGATTTGTCTACATCTACAGGTATTATTCTGTTCCTATCAGAGTAAAACAAATTATAGCCTTTTTAGCATGTGTATTTCTAGTCTTTGTTAATTGAGCAGTTAAAATTTACCAAGTAATTTGAAATGATTGGAAAATATATATTAGGCTAATTTTCAACCTTAACTAGTAATAACTAGCACTTAAGAGAGCTATCCAGCGGTTTGAATAAAAATTTTGTTAACAATAGTAAAACTCGAATACTCCGATCTATTGCTAGCAAAACTAAAGATAATGCTTACCTCTAAATACCTAGTAAGAAAAAAGGAGATAATTGACATGACATGATATGTATATTATAGTTCCAGAGGTTAACTTTAGTAGTTAAGAGTTAAGAAATATCAAGACTGCAGAATCTAAGTGATTGTTTATAGTTTAAAATTATTCGTCAACTAGATTGGTCATAGAGTTTTACAAACTTGTATTTCTTGCAGGCAATGATAACATGTATTAATAAATTATTTATTCATTTAATATGTACACTTTGGTTTTAAGGATATTTTGTATAAAATTTCAAGTTTGTGTTTGCAATGGCTTTGTTACAAATAGAAAAATAAGTAATTTTTGTTTATATATGTTATAACGCTCTTAGAATTTTTGGAAAACAAACAGAATTTTACAATGAGAGCCTACATATATTTGAACTATTTTCACAATCAACACAAAAGACACTAATTTATTTAGCAAGTTAGTTTTGAAAATGTGTCTTGCCTCTTTTAAAGTCAGAAAGATTTCAAGAATAGGATCTTTAAACCAACTGAACTAGATTGCATATTTTACTTGTCACCATTTGAAATACATATATAATTTAACTTTAGCTTTGCTTTGGTATTTTTTAGTAGACATACCATTGTCTGAGTTAAATTGCAAGCAAAGAGATAGTATGATTTTATTACAAAATCATATAATTGTCAATATTCGATTGAAACGTCGGATAAGAAAGCATATATTTTGTATATATAGTATACGTGAATTATTTGACCCAATTGCTTTAAATAATATCGGTTTTTCCTGATATTTTATTATAAACATAAAAATATTATTAGACAATTGGAAAAAATAACTTGCTTTGTAATGTAATAGTATTTTTCTGTAGAAGTAAATTTAACATATGGTTATGTTAACGAATAATGGCACAGGCACAGTTTTGATTATGCTATTTTAGGATGTAAATCGATGAATGCTTTTAATTTTTAATGATCGTTCTACAGTCTGGTTCTTCAGGTTTTACGTTGTCGTATATATGTATATGCACATAAACTATTAAATTACCTCATTATGGTATGAATAACATTTAGGATTCTATTGCTTTAATCTATGGCTTTTCGATTTCTAGCTTCAGATTCCAGCTCCTGCCAATCGTTTCCTTTTCAATAATTACGCTCGGGAATAATTAAATCCAACTACACAGGACTTCCCTCATTAAAATGAAGGGGAAATGAGGTTTTTACAAACGAGTTCGGTTCGTTGAATAGGAATACATCACGCGACATAGAAAAAGCCGCAAGTAAATTTTCCTATAGAATTGGCTTTTGGAGTACAGCATTGTAAAATTACATAGGCTTTGATTTCAATAGGACAGGAGTCCTATTGATGAAGTAATCTCATTTGATCTCATTCTTACTAAATGAAATAATAAAAAGAATTTACTTATAAATATAATAAAACCACTAAAAGCAGAGTAACAAAAACCAAGATAAAAATAAGACTACTGTGCTGTAGTACTCTTTTTGCCTTAACAACTACTAGGATTCGATGATGGCATTGATTTGTACAGTTTTCGAAGATATTCGAACTGAAATATTATTATGCCAAACTTTTTTATACGCTTTTTTAACTCCAAGAGAATTATTGGCTTTTTTTAAATTGTAGTATTTTTTATTCAAAAAGTTATTCTAAGTATTGCAAATAGGATCCAATGTCAGCAAGCATAGTTTTAAATTAGAGGTCTTTCAGTCTACTCTCGACAGTTTCAAAATTGTTTTTTTGTATCTCCTTGCGATAACAGAACCATCTACCAGTATTATGTTATCAACACCAGCGGCATGTTTTTAGTGATTCAAAGTGACATGTTGCTAGGTCCAGGTTCCATAGTTTTTGACCTATTGCAGTATTTTAACTATCAATTTTTTAGTTAACTGTGGTTTCTTTAAAGATTCATTTTATTCAAACACCTTGGAATTGTTTGTCTGCTTATTTCAAATGATGTGGCTGAACTGCTAAGTGCTTAAAAATTCGATCTTTCCTTTCTGTTTTCTTATATTTTTGACCAATACTAACTTTATATTCAAATTCTATTTCGAGAATTGTCTGATAGTATTTTTATCCCATTTAACAAGAAGAGCTATTTTGCAGTGCCGGACGCCTACCCGTCAGGAGAACACCTATTAGCATCCTACCAGGTAAAACTCTTCCCTCGAGCCTCAAGGACACCAGCCCGGAATCGTTTCCCACATTACTTCAAGCTGAGCCTTTCCCGTTAGTTCCTAGGAGCTATCTTTCGTTGGGCTGGACGAAGTCTCGTGGTTCTTGGTGCGGAGAGTTTTCTCTTTCCCTGTAGCATTTCTCCTACCATCGTTTCCGGCGATAGGCGACCAATCTCCCCTTCAACGGCGGCTCTACCATCTGCCCAACGACCGCACTGGAAGAGCGTGTGCTCGGCGGTATCCCTACTACCCATGCAGTAAGGACACTCAGGTGTCTCGGCCCGTCCCACCTTATGGAGGTATGAGCGGAAGCACTCTTGTCCACTGAGGTAGTAGTTCACCTCACCGTGACTCCGACTGACGCACGGCCCAATCTGAGGAAGGAGCCGTGTTGCCTTTTGACGTGTTCTCCCACGATTCCTGTTACCTGCCCATGGTGTAAGCTATCTTCTTCTCGGCGGCTCGCGCCTGCCCAATTTCCCATATTCTCCTATGGACAGTTCCTCTCCATCGCCAGCAACCCAATAGGGATCACACCAGCGATGACGAGGACCGTTGCCTCGGAGACCATCCGTTGGGCGCAATCCATCCTCAGAACGACCCGGCGCTGTATAGATGCTATACGCTTTCTATACACCGCCAGCCGCATCTGACCTCCCTACATCTCCGACTGTCGACTTGTCAGCCGCCCGCCGTAGCTGTTCCCTGAAGGTAAGTTTCGAGTCGACCATCACTCCCAGGTACTTAGCAGCAGGCTTCGTCTGCACACGCTCCTCCCCCATTATAATGAGGGGCAGGATGATACTGATCATTCTCTTCATGAGGATGACAATCTCGGTCTTGGCAAGTGCCAGTGACAGACCGTGGCTAGCCATCCACATGTTCATCCTCCTCAGGACTATGCTGAGTTGCAATTGCGTCAAATTGACAGTGCCGCTATCAGCACTGCATTGTCGCCTGTGTAACCGATCAACCTGGTCCCATGATTCATGTCTAGGCGTAGGAGACCGTCATAAGCCACGTTCCAAATGTCGGATCCCAGGTTCGAGCCCTGGTTCGCCTTTCTAGTTACCGGCTTCCTACATCAGCCATTTACCGTGTCATACGCAGATAGTCTCGAATAACTCTCGAGATATTCGGGAACTTTGAACGTCTGCAGCGCCTCAAGCATGTCGACCCTCCTTGCCGAGTTAAACGTATTCCTCACGTCGAGGGTGACTAGAAAGACCAATCGGCGGGAGTGGTAGTTCCTTACTTCGGTGCTGTTCATAGCCCTCGCCGGAAGCCGTATTATCGTTCAGACAGCTCGCCCGTATCCTAGATCTCCAACAGCAGGCGTGGTTGTGCCAATTTTTCCAGGACCTTACTCGCCATGTTCAGCATGCAAAGGGCGATACGACGACGAGGCCGTAGGGTCGCCCCTGCCTTACCAACCAGGCGGGCGATTTTTCATCGCGGACAGAAGAACCCTGCTGCGAGGCACGCATTGCACATCCTGAGCAAAAGCTCAGGGCGCACGTGGTATACAGTTTTCAGGACTTCTGCCAGGATTTCATCCGGTCCTGGAGCCTTGCGGTTATTAAAGTAGGCCACCGCATCCCTTAGCTCCTCCACAGTGAAAGGCGGGATTTCCTCCACCTCCACCTCGGGACGTTCTTATCGTGCGGGGTCGAAGGGAAAGAATGCATCGTCAATCCGAGAGGTTATCTGCACTCCTGTGGGTCGGGGCAGACGCCGATCTTAGTTTTTTTTTTGTAGCAGTCCCCAGGAGTCGGCGTCCACTTTCTCCCTTGGGAGGTCTTATTTCGGTTGGTGGTATACCGGAGCATCTTCTTCGCCGCTTTTTGCTCGGCGGAGAGTCTGTTAGCTTCCCCACGACCAGTGGACGCTCCGCCTGAGCCAAAGATAGACCTTTCTTAGGTCTCAATCACCGATGCCGGAGGCGAGCTTCACGTTCTCCGTTCCTAGATTCAGCTCCGCGCAGAGCATACAGGTTGGAGCCCCTGAGCACTCTCTGGCCGTGTGTCCGGCCTCACCACACTTAGGCATAAGCTTTCGCGGTCAGGACCTTATACGCCCTCGGCAAGTGCCCGTATCCCAGGCAGCGGTAACACATCAGGACGGCCGCCCTGGCCCGGATCTGGTAGTTCACTCAGCCGACCTTTATGCACCGAGCTTACAGACCCTGGCTCGCCCCTTTCAAGCCAGGACGAATAAGGGCCGCCTTCTACTCCCTCCCATTTCGCGCCGTGACGGAGCCGGGCGTGCTCGCCGATAGCTCTTTTGAAGGCCTCGATCACCTCTTCCGGGGTGGTGAGCTGGTCAAGATCCCGTTTCTCGATTGTCTCCGTCGGTTTAAGGCTGCGTACCAATACACTCCAAAATTTTCTTGAGGGTGTCACTGAACGCTAATTGTCCCCGGTCTTGGCGCCCAACTCGACGGGCACGTCACCGAACCTCTTCCTCCGTAGGCTCTCACCTTGGTCCCAGTGTTCAATGGGTTGACCCTCCTTTTTTTCAGCCCACTTAGAACGGAGCTCGGTCCAGACGAACCAACTAAACTTCAAGAACGTATTTCTTTGTAACTATGATCTAAAACCAACTAAATCTGAATATTATTTATATAGTTTTATATATATATATGTTTCTTGAATACATCTAGTTACAATATCAGTAGTCGTTAATGATCTACAATGCCAAACGCTTTTTGTAGATCATCAAACACTGCTCGGGTAGTATCTTGTGTCGAAATCTTACTGATATCCATAAGAACGTCTACTATCAATGCACTCCTTAATTTGTTTATAGTTTGAAGTATTTTTGTCTACTCCTCCTTTCTGAATTTAGTAGATAGAAACAGGTATGGAAATATTAGAAGCAACCAAGAAAATATAAAATTTTATAATCAGTACAATAAAACGATAAAATAGGAAAACAACAAAGCGTGAATTCTCCTTATATTTATTATAAGGTTTTTGAAAAATCGACAATTTGAAAAAGAAAATTAAAAATATGAAATCGAATTTTATGGTCGTTTGTATTATTTGGGGTTTTGTTTTTGACTTGTGAAGATATGTATTTTTCTGTATAGGAAAGAGAAAAATTAAATGGACCGCTTTCAAGATTTGTCGTCTCTTAAGATACTCGCATCGTGTTCCAAAGAAACTGCAGTTTCTCTTATGATAACTTTGGTAAAAATACGTTTAATTGACTATGAAAACCTACTGAATAAAGCTATTAGTTTGTAATTTATAGAATATTTGACCAATCTAAATATAAGTAGATAGCAATTGCATTTATATGGAAAAACGCAATAGGAATTTTAAAAAAAAGGAAAATACAAATTATGGGTAATTTATAAAGATTAAGAACCGTAATTATTATGTTGTAATGTTTTTTTCGTCACTAATCACAATTTCTACTTAAGAAGTAAATGTAAAGGTTGGATGATTGGTAATTATAGCTGCTAAAGTACAAAATAATTAAGTTTACGTTTTTACGTGGTACTGAAACATAATGGTAATTATATATTAATACAATTTTTGTTTTTTAAATTACTCGTTAAATTGTCTGAATTGTTACTATTATTTTTATTGACTTAGCTTTGTTTTTGATGTACATTGAGCGGCTGAATATTGAACATCAACTTGTGTAGGCTGTGAGGGTATAATTCTTGTTATTTGAAGGTGATTGCGATGTCAGTAATCGGGCAAAGTGAGTATGTATGTTATGAGTAACACTTCATCAAATTTTTTATTCTGGGGTTGCATTGCTGTAAACATGATTAACTGCAAAGAAGCACCTGAATCACATTTATGTCGTGTAATTTTATCTCCGGGCACCTTTTGACATCGTCACGATATTTTTTTTATATAGGTCCAAATGGGCTGAAAATAAACAAATTCGTGATTGCTTCACTGGCCCCCGAGGTAAACTTTAAGTAACGTAAGTAAAGTTGAATAAGTGACTACGCACTTCTCACAATATTTTCCCGGGAATCACGACAGTTTTACATTAAGCAATTTGGGTCTCCACTTTTAACGGTCTAAGCACCTGAGAACTGTAAAGAGGCCCATTCCAGGTGTCCGATTTTGTGGCCAGAATGTACGGAGAAATTTCGTTCAAATTTGAAATCTCCGCCTGAATTATATCATTTCGGCTGTAAAAGGAACTATTGTCGCGGGACCACCAATTTTGTTTTTCACCTCACGACTACCGCGGAATGGAGAAGAAGTGCATCCCAAAGAAGCTGGCATTTTTTGTCAACAAAGACAGTTTGCCGGCTGGGCGAACTAACTGAAATGGACTTTCTTCAAGATTTTCGGAGAACCGTTAAATAATAGAGTTGGCCAAAGCCAGTAGCGCATATTGTTCTTCGCCGGGCTAGTTTCTTTTTATTACAAAACTGTTCTTCACTTTCGTAACCCTCTTCCGTTGCGAATAACCTGGTCTGAGTGAATTCGTTTCTTTCACAATTCTCGTAATAAGTTAATTATAAGAAACCTGATGTGGTTATTGTTGGTCTGATGATAAACGTTTAATTGGCTTGCGGTTCATTGCTCAAAGGTGTTGCATAACGAGGAATTTTGGGTTAATCATGGAGGCTTCGCTAAGTCCGCAACAACGACAATGAAATGTTTGAATAATTAGACCTCTTCTCGTTTCCAGATTCAGTTGACATTATCTTTGCATTTTTGTAAACTCTTACAAATGAATCGAAGTTTTTTGTATGTTCATGAAAGAAGGTGTACTTTTATTTTAAGAAGAAAGCCTTTATACATAATATTTCCTAAAAAATAAGAGAATAATGCTAAAATGAGTAAATCTATATAACTTTAAAGGTTTTTATGGTGGACGATCGTTTTTTCGTTTGCGCTTCTCGCTGAGTTGAAGAAAGCGATATCATGTACTAAGACGTTAAATATGTGAAGTTAATTGGAAAATATTTTGTTGAATGGAATTTTAGACTTTATTAAAAGAATATAATAATTATTATTAACAAAATATTGGCAGATTAGTGAATAAAAATATGATGTTGCTTGTACGGCAACATTCGTCCGCAAAGGGTTAAAGTTTGAAAGATAAAATTAAACAATTTTTCTGAATTTTGGCCGACCCAAAATCGAATTTAACTGAAATAAAAACATATTTTGTTTTTAATTTGTTTTTATTTTAAATGGAAAATTGTTTAAAATTAAAACGCATAGTTTGAAAAAGTTGATGTAAGTTCAGAAATATTTTTGCACAAAAAACTTAAAAACTTAAAATATTTACATGCGTGATTCAAGTAGATAATAGATAACTTGTATATGAGGATAAATTGCTTATGCTCACATATTGTTAGCGCTTCATTAAGTTTGTTTTCGACGCTTCTTGTAGAATTGCGTAAAGGTTATTTGCGGTCAAATTCTTAGATGACGCAAAGTGGTTCATGACAAATGTACAAAAAAATTTTTGCCTCCTACAAGCTGAAATGTTTTTTTTGGTTATCTGATTTCAGGTGGCACTCCTTTCTTCAAACTAGTTCTCATCTAACCCATGGCATTTGTTAATTTCTAGATTCTACCTCGGACAATTTTTCAATAGAAGGCTAGCCTGGAGATATTATTCTACCAGCCAATACAGTTTGCGATTTCTGATAAAATTCGAACGATGGAAGTAGTAGTGCAAGTACTATTTTAAATCATTAAAAGAAAACAATATTACATATTGGAAAAAAATTGTATATAAAATAAATATAAACAACTATCGCGGTTAATTATCAGAATATTCTTGAAGATATGAGAACGCATAGATTTGCAGTTCTGATTTGATTTGTTAACTCGTTATATTTTATAGAAAGAAATTTCGTAATTATTATTAAAAATAAAATACGCACACGTTTTTTAATTATAGCTCAATACAAGTTAGAGATAGGCTTTAAAGAGTTGCATTTTAGAATGAATATTCCACAGGTAATGTAAAGTAAGTGTAAAATAACGTAAAGTAAGAGGAATATAAAGTTGATGTGAATATTTTTGGAGACAGTTAAGGTATTTTTTATTTCCTATTTATCAAACTTGGCAAACAAAACAAATTTTTCGGATTGATTGATTAAGAAAAATAATTACAAAATTGATTCATTCTGGTCGAATTTTGTATGTATTCATTGAGTAAAAATCTTGATATTAATTCCGAATTTGGAGGATTTGTCAAAAGTTTGGAAGTGTACTTCATTTAAGATGTCCGTCTAAAAGTGAGATGGAAAATTGAATGGTCCATTTCTGCTTCGTACGATTTTTATTTTCCATTGTTTCCTACAATTAAAATCATGTACCGCAAGGTTCCCTTTACAGAGAGTACATATTTTAGGAAGCGACATTTGCTTCAGCGTCCTTATTACCTTTGGTCATATAAATAAAACAGTTGGTGTTATTTTGAAAAATTGTTATATTTGTTAGAATAAGCTAAGTTAATAAAATTATTTTTTATATTGAATTAAATATTAACGGCTTCTGTAGATTATAAAGAATCGCAAGAACCATTGCACTCCCATTGCAACGGATATTAATTTGTAAATTGAAAAAATGCGGATCATCAAAATCATTGCTAAATTAATAGGATTTTTTAGATGTATGGTGCAAAATGCTTTTAAGAGTGTAGAAAGATTGGGTACAACAGAAAATCAAGTTCGAAAAACAACATCAGCTGAAGATTATTCATCGATGCTGCAAACAAGATCTTTTTTAAACATCCATGCAAAATACAAAGGCGTATGGAGGAGGAATACAGCTGCCGAGTGTCGACAAGAACAATGAGCCATAAGTTGAATGAGATTGGCATCAGAGGATGCATTTTACAAAAGAAACTACTTATTTCTTCATAAAACAGAATACTTGCTTTTGCCAAAGAGCGCAAGGAAAACCCCATATATTCCTGGAAAAACATTCTTTGGAGCGACGAATGGAAGTTCAATAGGTTTGGATTATAAGGAAAATGTTATGTAAGGAGGCCCATAAACCAACCCTTCCATTCTAGATACACTATGCCATAAAAGAAGTTAAGCATGGTGGGGGCAGTATAATGGCTTCGGCTGCAGTGTCTTGACATGGAATTGGCCCAGTAGTAAAAATTGATCAGCGTATAGACTAAAATATCTACATATTTATTTTGCAGCGTCATATGGAACCATATGCTAATGAATTCTTACCATTGATATGGACTTTCATGCATAACAACCATCCCAAGCATACTTCCCGTCTAGTAAAACAAAAAATAAGTGCTTTGGATTGGTCTGCCCAAAACCCTGATCTAAATCTAATTAAGCATCTGTGAAACGATGTGAAACAAAATAAAAAGTTGTACAGTTAAAAATTCTAAGGAATTGTAGAATGTAATCCAAGAGGCATGGTACTCTATATCTTCACAACATTGTCGCGATCTTGTTGACAGTATGCCTCGCAGATATAGTGCTGTTGTGCAAAGTAACTATTTCCCAACCAAATATTAGTTGTAAGCTATTAGTATTATATTATTATAAAGAGTATAGTTTTGTTAATTAAAATTTAAAATAAAATTATTTAAGCTTATTTACTATATATGACTAAAGGTAATAAGGTCATTTAAGCAAGTGTCGCTTACTAAAAGATGTACTCGCTGTAAAGGAAACCAGCAGTACATGATTTTAATTGTAGGAAACAACAGAAAATAAAAGTAACAGCCAATAAAGTGGCTTACAAAACGTTTGGACAAAAATTAAAACAAGCCACTAGTTCTTATTTAGTTAGCCAGCAATGTATGTGTCGTTATGAATGCAATCTATGACTCATTCTAAGTTTTAATTTTTATGTATACATATAAAAACCGTAAGCTTTATAGCCATCCAAAAATACCATTCAAAATATGAAAGGCAAAAACGCGTAACTGAAAGGGTTAAAGTAGGTAACTTTCATTCGAAATAGACAATGCAAATATAAGAGTAAAGGTTTTAGCAAACTGTTGTTGTTCTGCTATGAAAAAGTGGAATAAACAGTGTTATTAAAAGGGGAAAAAGTCACGGATCATCGCAATTACTTTTTTATCGAATCGAAAGTACTTTCTTTTATGTCCAAGTGCCCGCTAAGAAAAAAATTGTCGTTTTCGGCTATGGCCTTTGATGGAAGTCCGTAATGATAGCGGAGAAAAAGAAAAAAAAAAATAGAAGTCGCGCTGGAAGGCAAAAGTGTAAACACGACACGTTGTATATTTGTGGTTGATTGACACGAAAACCCTTCAACAAATTTCAAATTTACAACTTTCAATCTACCGGTAGACCTGCGATAGGTGCGCATGATTTGTTCAACAGCTGGCGTCGGAACGAGAGTACGCAGTCGTCTAATGCGGGGAGACTTTCATTGAAAGTTTCTATTGACGCCTGTGAATGGGTCGCTGCGTGTAAATTTACATAAAATTTTATTGATAAAAGAAAGTAGCTGCAGAGCGTACTAAATGTAAATACGGATTTCACCGGACAACTAAATGCACGCTGGGTGAGCTCGCCGCGCCGCGCCACTGATTCGACGAGGACCGGACCATTGTTTTTGATGTTGGCACCGCAGCGGTTCGCGATATTTCCTCTGGCGGATGCAGGAGCTATTTCAGATTTTATCCGGTGTTAGAGCAGCAACGGTAAGGTCTGCCGGTGGGACGCTTTTCCTCGCCAGGAAAGTCAGGTTGACGGTCGATGCCAAAAGCAATTAGTGGCACGAAGAAGCGGGGGCTGACTGAGCCCCATTGTCCCGTCTGGCCCGGCGATATTCGACACCTATGTGCGTTCTGTTCGGATTTTCGTTCGGCAGTCGTTGTTTCGAAAGAGAAATTCATTTATCACCTCAACGCAACGATGTGTGTGCGGTGAACTGATTTTCTGGGTTTTGTTGCATTTAATCACCGCCCGGCCGTTCATTGCAGCGGTCCGCAGCTACGAGAAAGTTGTACCCCGACGCCCATAAAAAGCGTAAACGATAGTGGAACAACGGAACACCAGTTCCTATGGCCAACCACTTAAAAACTCTAATGATCAGCTGGAAACAATGTGACAGGCGATCTTAATTATTTATGTTTCCTGGAACGTGCAAGATAAGTCAATTAACCTCGTTTGCGGCAGATACTACCGCACACCACGCAGCAGCGATCATACCGCTGCCTCGCAAGGCGACTGGTGCGGTTTTACCGCCAAAGAATAGCGCGCTCCCTAAGCTCGGTTTCACTAGTTGAAATGGAGAGTTTTCAGATAAGTTTCAATTGTCTCAATTATTCTTAACGGTACTGCCACAGATAAGCCAATACATAGCGGCTTTTCATTTCTTGATCAGTCCCCAATAGGGAAATGCTAATGGGACCCGAAGAAAAAAGTACAACAATTCTGATTAGTTATTAACTTGTCCAAATCAAATGGATTCACTTGCTTTTCAAATGCAAGAATTTATGGTCAGACTAATTAATAGACCATGGATATGAGACATCTTTGGCCTCAGTACTTAAATTTAAATGAATCAGTACCCTTATAAGGGCCGAAAGATGCAAAGTGAATTAAACTAACACATTTGAATTATGTGGGCTCTCATTGTCATTTGTACGTAAAACGTGTAATTGAAAAAGTCATGAACTTTTTTAGATATTTTCCTTTACTCACTTTCTTTACTTATTTTTGCTTACTACCTGGTGTCCTGTTTTATTTCAGAATATGCTGATGTAAAATTAAAAATTAACGTTTGTTGAAAAATGGTGGTTCAACGACGCGGTCGGTTAAAAAGGTCTTTCATAAATTTGCGTGTTTTAAAAAAAAATTCTTTTCAGGATAATTTGTTTTTCTAATCGGGGGCTTCCAAATTACCAATTTTCAAAATAAAAGAAAAAAACAGCTACCTACAATCTTACAAAAATATTCCTTATTTAAAATCGAACAATGCAGAAAGAGTTATAAATTTCTCCAGTCTAGAACAATCGAGAAGACGAGATTGACAAAATTCATGCTCCTATTGGAGAAATATATTTATTCATTTATTCAACTTTACAACTTAAAAGAATGTATTATTCACAATAAAATTCTTGATGACTATGGATGGGCTACTCAGACATATTTCTCTGGTCCTAGGTGTTGGCATTCTACAAGCCATTGTGGCTCTCGTCTGGTTCTCATGGATGGTTCTCGTTGGAATTAGTGTTATTGTTGATTTTACTGTTTTTTTACGTTATCGGGATAACGGAATAGGCAAAAATCGAAAACGAGCCAAAACACGTCCAAGCAAAATAGCTGTCAAAATATTCAAAATAGCCGAGCTTCTTAGCATAACTGAGGGACATGAATACCAACATAACGCCACAAAAAAATCAAAAATCGAAAATACGTAGCCTGCGGAAATTCAAATTTCGCGATACTTTTTGAACAGACCAGGTATTTCCCCACAAGCCCTATATTTTGTATGTAGAGTATATATAGTACGAGTCCTAAGATTGAGCCTTGTGGTACTATTATTTCTATATACTTCTCCTCACTTAGGGTGTCACCAACTTTTGTTGATGTCATAAAGAAGCTCATGATCTACAGTGTGAAAAGCTTTTTTTTGGTCCACAAAGATTGCTACTGCGTGCTTGTTTTCATGTAGTGCCATGTTTATATAATGCATTGCGTCGACTGTCGCTATTTTTGTGTTATTACTTTTTCGGAACCCATATTGGGATTTGTCAAAATCTTGGTTTTTCGCAATAAACTTCTTTTCGAAATAAACTAGTAGAATATTTTTTAATTTGAATTCTCTGTTAAAATCCGCGGTAGCGGAACTATTTTACGTTTGGGTAGTAGCAATTGGGCGATAATTTTCTAGATCTCGTTTATTACCGGATTTGATAATTGGCGTAATAATGGCTGATTTTAGTATATTCGGAAACGTCTCTGCGCTCAGGTGCTCATTGAATATATTACTGAGTGGTTCCTCAATTTCGTCTTTAATTATTAATCATATTATATACTTTTTAGATTGGCAAAAAAAATCCATAATTTATTGTTATTCATAATTTGGTTTTTTAGTTTAATAATCAAGTAATTAATTCGTCGTTGAGCAACTCTGACTTGACAAATATGTATGTTCCGAACATTCTCAACTGTCTGCTTTATGGCAACACTGAGAAGTGCTATGCTTACTTCGATGACAGTTAACGCAGTTATTATTTTCAGACTTGCAGGATTTGACGAGTGTTTGCCGTCGCATTTGTAGCAAATGTCTGTGTAACTTTTACATCTGGCTGATGTGTGATTATAATCGTGGCATTTGCAACATAGCATTATATTATAGTCTTCTTTTACAAATTGGCTGCGCCAATCTTTGCTTAGTGATTCGTTAATTAGTTTCGAATAAAGTAGCCCATTAACCTCAAAGAAAGCTGACCATTTTGTTGTGTTCTTGTTTTACCGTGTGTGTACGTACCACCTTTAATTCATCGTTTTGGTTTATGCTGTGATTTAATTCTATAAATTCTTTAGCCAATTCTTCGGTCGAGTATTTCTGGTCTAAGCTATGGATGACATCTCTCGAACTTTTTTCTTTTGTTTGCGTTTCATTATATCCCTTCAGTTTAGCTGCTAACTCGTTAAGCAGTTTGTCATTATTTTGCTTGATGTCCATTTTTATAAGAATACATCCATCATTATGTTTTCTCGTAGCTGGGATTGGGGTTTTAATTAACTTTTGCTTTAATCCTATTTAGTGTCGTGCCGGTTTTATGATAATTCCTCTGTTAAAGACATTCACCTGTGTGGTACTTATAACTGCTTGACCGTTTTGGCAAATAGATCCATAAGAAAAGTTGTCAAGTTTATTCTCGACTGTCGATTTGCATACAACGAGTATATCTTTTTGTTGATGTCTGTCAGGCCCTCCATTGACCTACTACTATTTTCATCTACTAGACTCATAATATTACTTTTAACTAGCTTACTGGTCCAGGCTTTATCCATTTTACACATTTACATTACCGTTTCTTCCAAGATCTTAATTTGGTTATATTGTGTTTCTGTAATTCCTGCACAACCAATGTGATACCACTGACCACAATAACCCTCACATTGCACTGCAAAATCATTATTCTCCACTTTTCTCTTACATTTTTTCTCCTACCATCTTAGCTCTATCTATATATGTACATATATGAGACTATAACATTTTCATCTTTTTGATTTTTGATTTGAAGAGTCTTCTACATATTTTTGAGACAGCTAGAAGATGCAAGAAAAATAATTTGTTTTGGTCAATAGTGGTGCCCCTTTAAAGTACAGATTTTAGCTTATCGTTAATGCTGTTCATCAAAGAACTACAATGTTCGATTTTCCATAACTATTTTTATTTATATCCACATTTAAAATGGAGTAGAAAAGTATAAGTATTGGTTTTATAAAAAGAAAGGGATTTTGGTAATATTTAAATAATTGTCAAAACCATTTCTATTCTGCATTATTTTGCGTTGTTAGCTTTAATTTTTAAAGTTTTAATTGATGTATTTTTGTGTATTATATATCTTTTCTTTTTTTTTCTTTTCAGGTGAGTCTCTATGTGATTATAATTAAAAGAAATTGGTGAGTTTGTGTTATAAAATTTGAACATTTTATATATAAAAATATATTGGATGTTTGTGCACCGTGTAATGCTCAAACACTGATTTATATGCCTTAAAAATGCAAAATATATTGAAGTATGCATACATACAATATAATAAAATTATGAGGTAACAGCACTTTTATTTGTTATCTTGGAAAGGGAAGAATATTTTTTATAAGAATTTGGGAACGACGTTTTGGAAATAAACAAATAGGTATGTGTGTTGTAAGCACTTTCAAATAAGAAAAAGCACCACAAGCATCACAAGCACCCAAACATTTGATTCGAATAATATAGAGGCAACATGGCTTTCGTCTAATTGACTTTTCACCATGTTTGTTCTGTTCCTGTGTACTTATCGTTGTTTACTCACTTTACTACCTTTGTAGTCGCCTTTGAAAGCTCCTCTCTTTGTGGCTGATAATTTTGTAAAACCTCGTCTCAGATAAACAAATTCATTAAGACCGGGGAACAGTCGATAATATGTATTTTTATGATAGTGTAGCTTAACAGCTCTATACTATGAAATTAAACATTTTTGCCTTTCCCTTTTGGTTGATAGATATAGTAAAAAAGACAAAAAGTATAAGGTACTAGATTTCCTACAGCAAGTATGAATATAATTTTTCCACGAATAGAAGTCGTTTTCTACAGAAACCCCCGATTGTTTATGTTGACTCCAAGTGAATCATAGAAAACAAGAAGGGAAGAATCGGCATTAACGTCTCGGACGACATACACCAGAACAGGCCGCGAAACTGGAGGTTTCCTCCATTCACCAGGAAGAAATTGAGCTGAGAGGAAGACTCCAGCAAGACAAGATGACTATCGCGCTAGATAGAATTGTCTACAACCTGCATCATATTCCGAGCCTGCTGTTGCAGCAGAGCCGTCTTTGATGTCTTCGTTGTCTGTCATCTCTCCAGCTCCTCGGATGCTGGACGAGAATATTTTTTTCCTAAGTGTTCTCTTATAATGCATAATAATAATATTGGGCTGGCTGGGCCCTCTGCAGAAAAGGCTCCCTCCTGCGGGATGAGAGAGCAACCAACAAAAAATCGTTGACTGAACCTTGTTGCATAGGATGCTGTTGGTGGCGTTAGTTCCACACTATCCCATGACAGAACAACAAAGTCGCTACAAGTGGTTTCGAGGCTGAGCAAGCAGTATTTCGGGTTGCCTGCTTACCTGCTTGCTTAAGAGCATCAAGTTTAAAACTTTCCACCTTTATGTTGCTGCTGCTGCTTTACTTTAGTTTTACATCGACTTACACAACTCCCGCCACTGAAACATTTTCTCGTTTCATTCTGCCTCTTCTCGCTTGCGCCTTTATCCCATCCGGCTGAATGGAGGCCTTTGCTTTTTAGTTGCTGGTCGACATCAGGCCAAGACGGGTCTTGCGCTGTTTTCTTTTACGTTCGATGTATGGAGAATTTTCTTAAAAGCTGCCTTGCGATTCTTTCGTAGCGTCTCGTGTATTTGTTTTTGTTTTGTTTTTTTTTTTATTTTAATTTTTATTTTTAACAACGAAACTAATTCGATTTTCGATGTGTAAAAATTTGCTAGTAGACAGTACTACGAAAATATTTAATTATTCGTGAATTTTTCTCGTTTTCCGCCGGTTTTTATTTTGTGTACGAAACGACTTTTAACCATTCACCATTTATGGTATCCCCTAGTCGCCTATGGTGAAAAACCAGTAACGAATCGCGCTACCTTGGTGTTGTTGAAGTGCTCTTTTGGGTACTTTTATTTAAAATGTTTTAAGAGTTTTTCGAAATATATTTTCTGTGACAACATTTGAATTGAAACCAGTGCCTAAATGGTACGAAACGGGGTTGAATGCAATGAGTATGATATCACCTTTAGCGAATATCGGCGGTGGTATGGACAGATATGGGACAAATAGATTTTTGGTGTCTCATTCTAATCATCAGCAATTAGCACCTCCTCTGAATAATAGTTACTATGCGTGCGGACATCAGCAGCAACAGCAGCAACAACAGCAACAACAGCAACAACAGCAACAACAACAGAAACAGCAACATATGCCGCTTTCAAGGCCTCAACATCCAAATTATATGATTGGGTGCTTTTCGCCGAATCCAAGCGGATGGGCCGGAGTTCCTTTGATTTCGACTGCTTCAAGGCGACCTAGGAAAAATAATTTATATAATAATAGTAATGGTATTAAGCAGCGAATTTTGGTTCCTAGTTCAACTGAATACGATGAGACGGCAATGTCCCAACTTGCAATTCATGCACATGGTGCCCCACTAATTTTGACTAGAGGTTACAGAAATCGTAATCAAAAAGGGACTTCCATACATAAGCTGGCAGTATCTAGTACTACGCTTTTAGGGCAGGGTAGGAATAAAACTGATGGAAAATTTTTGAGTAGTACTAAAAATTTCAGTTCTACAACTGGAGGTGGTATAGATTCTGCGTCTGTAGCCAGCGATGAAAGTGCCACAAATAGCAATTTAACAACAGAGGCTTCTCTGCCACGCATTATAAAACCGAGAAAAAGGAGAAAAAAGGATAGAAAGCCACAAAACGTTTGTATGCCAGATCAAAATATTGTTGTACTGAATACACCGCATCTAGATTCAAATTTGCTTAGTCTGGGTGAATGCAAACAAGTAATGTCTCCAAAAGTTTGTAACGGACAGGAGTCATTATTGGAAAATAATAATCAAAGGCATAATAACAGCAATACGTTCTCCTTAACAAATGACATAACTTTGCAAAGCTCTACAACTGTAGCCAATCAAGTGGAAAATGGGATGAACTTTTCAAAATTGCAACAATTTAACGATATCTCGACAAGTGTATGCTACTGTCGATTATGCGATCCTTCTTGTCGTATTTGGGCATTTCCGCTTCGGCGATCGTGTTCGGATAATTCAGCTGAGATTGAGATGCAGAAAAATAGTAAAGATGTCGGTGTAATCGGTTCAAATCGATCGTGGGGCTCCAGAACTGAATGGAGAAGTTCTCAAAAGCTTGACCTTAGTGACAGTTTCTTGTCTAGAAATGGTAGTTTCAGTGATTCCGGAGATTCTGGATGTGAAATCTTAAATGGGATTAATTTTGTAGATGATATATTTAATAATAATAGTAATTTCGGAAGTGTTATTAAAGCCAACGACTTTTCTACCGGTTCATCGCAGTGGTCTAATATAGGTGATGCTGCCAGACAAAATTCAAATGATTTTCCCACAGCCGAATCACTTCTTACCGAAAGCATTAATGAAATATCGAAAAAACTTATGGAGACAGTGGACTTGCGCAGTGACGTCTTCTCCTCGGACTCTTCAAGCGTCTTTTCCGAGAGTGGCGTGATCAGTGATGATGTTCTTTTTAATATTGAATCCCTAACGAAAAGTGCCGCATCGATATTTTGTGCTGGCGGCCGTGATATCGGAAGCGCGATCGGTAGCAACGGAGATAATAAATTCCTGAATAATTCTTACGAATTTGGTGGCTCCTGTGTCGGCGGTAGCAATAACAGTAGCAGCAGCAGCCGGAGCGCCCCACAAGGCATATTCGCAAGTGATAACAATTTTGTGATGTTTCATGAAAAAGATCGTGAAAACGAAATTCTCAATTGTTTCGATATGGTCTGGAGTGGCTCCAAGTATCTATCGTTCGGCCGAGAAAATTCCGCTGCAGTGTGAGAGCCCCTTCCCTAAAATGTGGATTATATTCGGAAAGTCAGCGATCATCACCTCCACCGGTAGTGGTCACCACAGATCATCATGAAGACGTCACTAGAACACTTTCTAATTTCCGGCTTTCAGTCTGCTTCTTCGTTTGGTTTATTAAGTTAATCTTATGTATGTACTTAAAAAGATAAGACAACTCTCGTCAACGGGCTTCGGCCCCGGTCCGCCTGCTACGTTTTGCTTTATAATTGTTACTTTCACTTTCACCGGGACGACCATTACGAAAGCCAGCAGTCTTGAGAGCGTAGCCACACGACGAGTGTTAAGAGCGGTGAAAGTGAACGCCTTTTTTTTCTTGCTCTTATATATATATATTTTTTGTATTCGGAATTCACCGAACGGGAAAAGATAAAAGAAACATGACAAATAACTTTTCCAGCTCTTCACAAATTGGAAAGTTTAATAGCGCCGAATTTGCCACAGTTTTTTTCCCGTCTTCTTTTTCTTCGTCTGTTTCTTTTATTTTTTCTCCCCAGGTGACTGTAATAATTGTAGCTGTCGACTGAAACATGTACATTTGTTTTTGTTTTGTTTTTATCTTATCTTTTATGATTCTGTTTTGGGGAAACTTTAGCTTTGAATTTTAAGACAAGTCATCTTAATGGTAAGATAGAAAAAAAATGGTTGTTACAATTTTAAAGTTCGCTTTGATAACTATTTGGGAGACTCAAGCTACGCTATACTCACTATAAATTTTTTTTTGGGAAATTACTAAAGCATCTAATGAATGCAATACTGTTTTCTGAGTCTGTGAATAATTTTCTTTTAGTTTCGCAGCGCTTAATTGAATTCTCATTACTTTTCTTTTATTACGGCGTCTATACCATTTTCTTTATCTACGAGTTTTTTTTTTTTAACAATATTCCCAATTAACTGGAAAAATTTCTTTAGCTTGAGAAAGTGACCATTTATATTTGGTCGAAGTTTTATTAGTTAATTGGAGCATGTATATTTCTTTTACCAGTTCTTTTTGCTTAAGTGCTTTTTGATTATTAAGGTTATTGCTAGAAACGACTCAGATATGAAGTTAGCGGCAAAACACGTTTCATTTCGACTTCACAACTTCTACTGGTGGCGGTTATTGGGTCGGAAATGTTATTAGGACATATTTACGCGCGAAATTTTTTGGAAAAGAGGTACCCTTTTTTTTGTTAGGAACATTTAAAAGATTGCAAAAACTGATCGGGATTTGAAACCAGGTTGATTTTACGTTGTGTAATTCTCTCTTAATATTTTAGATTAAGGTTTGTTTTTCAATTTCCAGTTTTAGATGCATCCAAAATCAATTTAAAACGATATCGGTTTGTTATAATTTCACTTCCTAAGTTTTAGCTATTAATAACTAAAATTGACTTTTTCAGATTAGAACATTTCCGTTTTGTTTTTAAAAGTATCTTACGTATTTGATGTTTTAAATTGTGAATGAATTCCTTGAAATTTAAAAAAGGTTCTCATGAATATTAATTCAACGATATTACAAAGGAAAATTGATTCAATTCATACAAATAAAGCCAAATTCTGTTTAAAAGTATCTTTACTTAGCTTAGATTTTTAATGCACTAATACATTTCATTGAGTTAATTTTTCTAATCTACCAATAATTTTTTTTTATTTTTTGTAATTTCATAATTTGCTAGGATACAAAACAAATAAATTTAAATTTGTTATAAAAATGTATTTATATGTTTCTTATTTTCAACAAGAATTTTGTTACACTAAAAATACATTTCATAATGATTGCTGTCTTGATTACATCTACATCTAGTTGAACCTTTCATTTCAAAACTAAAATACTATTGTTGCTTGTTGAAGGTCGCAGTTATAGCCTTTATATAACATATAAATGATAAATTTTTCAGAAAGTGTCTGAAAATGATGTATAATGATAATGATATATGTGAATGTGTATTGACGTTTATTTTTTCATATATAGTTCGTATATTGTTATAAACCCTGAAACCCCTAATTTTGGCCGACATATATATTATTGAAGTTAAGAACGAAATAATTAATTGGAAATTGAATAGGAATATAGGCAATCCTCTTACAACACGGTATCATACAACACTGTTTCTCTCTTACACGATCAAGAAATTTAGGAAACTTCCCCGTATAATACAGCAACCTACTGAAATTGGGAAACCATCTTATAATACTGTTATAAAATTAATTAAATTATGCACTATCCATTTATCCACAATAGGTAAATGTATTTAGGCAAAAATAAAGTAAAATTCGAGCAATACCTACATTACCTCAAATTAAAGTTCTATTGTAAGGCCTAAAATACAACCTTTGGCTCAATGAAAATGAGAGATGTTAATGAACGTTAAATGCAATAGAAAAAATGCAATATATTGCTCGATTTGAGCAAAATTCAAAAGCGTTTGTGTGCGCTGTTTCATTGCTAAGTTGTGTTTTGAACTTAGTCTAGTATATTACATTGGTGGATTGCGTAAAACTATATATTATTGTTTTAAATTCTTGTATTGGCAATTTTTATTTCTCGCAAATAGATTTAAAACATTTTCGGAACGCATCCCCATATTTTGTACTGGCTACTAGTCTACTATAGCACAGATTACAACATGACCCTTTCTAGGAACCTAACTACCGTGTTATAGGAGGGTTACCTGCATGTTCTTTTATTTTATGAAAGCACAGCAATTTACACTTGTTATAATATTGCATTAATATTGTTAAAACAAGAAATCTGAAACCGATCAGAGTGACGAATTTAGTAGTTATAATGTTAAAAATTGCTCATTATCTCAATAATGCTTTTTCGTTGATCCGATATTGCTTAATTCAAATAAAATTGCATCTCAAGCAGCACGTCAACCGTAAGTTAAATAAAACTCAATAAATTAAATTTTGTGATCTTAAAACTGCTTAACTCACTTAGAAATGACATTAAATCATATTTATCAAAAAAAAAAAAAAATCTTCAAAAGCAACGACAGTTTTATACCTTTGCAACATTCAAACAATGATAATTACAACATTAAAACAAAGAATGTTTGCAACAAAGGTAAAATGAAAAAATAAAATACCACCACTTGATTTTACGACCAGCAAAACGAGACACTTGTAAGCCCCGAGCTGAGTAATGGTGGGCAGTGAGTGAATGATTTAAGGTAAACCCCGCAGAAGTACAAAAGATCGCAGTGTTCTTATTATAATTTCTCATTTAAACCGAAATGAATAATAAACTGAATGCCTCCCTAGCCATTGTTTCACAATTAATGTTGATTTGGACGTAACTGTGGGCGAGGACAGGAATTGAGGCCCACAAGCTCTTTCGCCTGTAACATGCATACTATTGCCGTCAAGTGTCGGCCACAATCGTGGATACGTCTTAAAATGCTCATTGAAACTCTTTCGCTAATGAAAATAAGATACCCATCTTGAATTATGTGTATTGGATCGATTGAAAGTTTTACGTTTTTAGAGAATATCACTTTGAGTGTTGCAATATTTTTGGAAACACTCCGTATGTTGCGCAAGAAATTGTTTGCATATATTTGAATGAATTTCATTCATGTTTTTGTTATAGTGAAATCTCGATTTATGCAGTTAAATATTTCGTTTCTCTGATTATAACCGGAATATTTCAAGGTCCACTAGGTTTAGCTATGCTTATTTTGGGTACTAGAATTTTAATTGGTTGTCACCACAATTTCATTAGACTTCGTTGTTTTGTATTTGCAATTATTACTATATTTTCATTTTATAATTGCATTTTTTTAAAGTCAAATAAGTTGGATGGAAAATTTTGTAGTTTTGCTTTTTTTTTTAGCCCTTATAAAGAGTTGCCGTGCAAATAAAAAATTGTTTTTTGAGGAGAATAAGTTATTTTTCAATTCAAGAAAAGCTTATGGTGGCAGATCTCGGAATCAAGTTTGCGAAACTATCTTTAAAAATATTTTTTGTTAGAGGTTTTGTTGACTGTGTTTCCAATATCAAACACAGAATGAATAAAAATGTGTGAATTTTTACCAAACTTTGTAGAGGTATTTATGAATGTGAATCTAATGTCTTTAATATATAAAGCAGCTACAAAATAATTAACAATAGCATTTATGTGGAAATGTTCATGAACCGAAACGAAATTTGCAAATCCAATTATTCCGCTAAATCAATGAAGCAAGAAAAACTGAAAAGTTTAATTAGTTAGTGTCTATTCGCTTAATTACTATAAATTGTATTACGTTAAACTTGAATGAAAACAAATCGTGACTGAAGACCTTTTCGAAATTTTAACCCTGTGGTAAATGTGTTGCTACACTTCACTGGACTTCAAAATGCATAACTCACCGCATGAGCATAACTTTCATGTACCGGGTGTGACCTTTGATAACTGCTAATTTTTTTGTATTTTAACTTTAAGAAAGGTCATTTGAGATAACTTTTAACATTTTGACACTTGTTAATGCAATAGATGAATTACACTGCGTCATTAAATTTCGCTCATTACAAGCATCCTCTAAAATTTCAGGGATAAAGTGTAAACAATGCGCTTTAGATTGAATATTTTTAATAGCATTAAAAACAATCTTTCGAATAGATATATGCTTAGAGTTTTCCTTGGTCTAGTTTCACTCTCTTGGACATAAACAATAACTGTGCTATAAAATTTAAAATTTTACTACTTAAATACCATTAACCTACCGTTTTAAATACTAATTTAAATTGCATTGCTGTATTGAGTACTATTGAGTCAACTAAAAGAAGAAAATGAATCTGAATATTATCTGCCGTCCTATTTAATATTAGGTTTTTGCTGTTGCCCTTACCGTTCTCATCATCATAACGATTATAGGCAGGCAACAGCTATTGACATTTATGTTGGGACTGGTGGGGTTCTCGAGACAAAACCTCTCGATATTTCACAGTCCTGAATGAAATAAAAGGAAAATCGGAAGAAGGAGATTGATTTTTGTCGTGTTATATTGCTATTAAGAGAAGTAATGAGTTAGCATATTTTTCTCTAATATCTTCCCTTCTCTTCAGTGATTGTATTAATTATATCAGAGGTGCCTCCGTTGCAATTTATATTAATTGGCTTTATAGGTTCTTTATTGGGTTACCCGCAATGGTTGTACTTGGATTATTACACAACCATTTCAAACAAGATTAATAAGATTTTTTTATTTAGATGGTATTTGTTAAATAATAGATTAATTCCGATTAATAGGAATAAGATATATCTAAATAAAAGTCTGATTGATTAATATCACATAACAGAACAAAAATATGAACACGAAATTTGTAATCGAAAAATAGCAATTGAAAATAAAAAAACTCTATTGGTTTTCGTTTTCAGAAAAGTAGGGGTTAAAAAAAAACGGATTGTATTTTGACTATTTATGAAAAAATATCGGATTATTTTAGGCGTTGGTAACATGACTTAAATTAAAGTTTAAATCTTAGGCGCTATTATACAGAAATCCAAAAAGTTTAATAATTATTATTTCAAAAATAATAACAAACGCCTCCTTCGAAAACTTGTTTGCCAATTTGTTAAATTTTGGGTTAACAATATTTTTCTTAAAAATGGCAACTAATTTCATTTAAATAAATTAAAATTTTTTAAAGTAAATTTAAAATTAAAATTTGTGTATTTTCATGTTGTATTATTTTAATAAGAATTTTTATCAAATGCTTTGTGACATTGATTGATTTTAAAACATCGGTAGGTTTAATTAACTTAAATTAAAAAGTAGCAAATATAAATTTTAAATTTTTTTAGAAATACGTTGTGTTGATAAAGTTTTGTTATCATTTAGTAATCAGTATTAGATGTTAATTTATTTATGATTCTTAAATGCTTCGCAAAAGAGAATTAAAGGCTTGTCTAAATAATCTTTATATGAAAAAAAAATAAAGGGAAAACCATAATTTATAAAAAAAGGTTAGCAAAGGAATTAAAAAAGGAAATCATTTCAAACGTGAATTTTATTTTTATTCTTTTAAAGGTCTATTTTATTAAAATATCATGTTGTTGGAATTTATGTTTTGTAATAAATAAATTACTAGGTTGTACGTAAGGGGATATTTTTCTGTGACATTATTCATCAAAATGTTCTCCCAAGATAAATCTGCGTATTTTTGCTCTCAGTTCATAATTTTTTTTAACACTAAGGGATGCCAATTCTCATGTAAATGATAATTTATTCACAATTAATTAAGGAATGTTCCATCAATTAAACTAGCTTATATGTATGAGTTATTCTCCAGACTTTGTCTGCCATAAATATTCTCAATTATATCCAAATGGTAATAAGTTTTCTTGGCACAAACATAAACGCTATTAATATCCTTATGTGCTTATTCAAGTTTGCTATGATGCACATTGCACTTTTATATGAAACGTCCCGCGAAGTCGCGGTGGTGCATCGAAACAAACAGTCATATAAGCAGGCACTTTTATTTATTTATTTATTTATTTTTTATTTTTGATAAATTCCACCTCCTTACGCCAGAATAGAGTCGTAAGACACGATTCTTGCGTGCGCGCAATGGTTCTTCTGTACGGAGGAGTGCTGCACAATAAATTTCATGAACTTACCGCGCTAAAATTGCATAAACACGAAATTGTAAAATCATTAGCACGATTCACATTCGTATAATAAAGGTAAATCAGTTGACAAATAAATGTTCGAGTAGTGTTGGGAAAGAAGCGATTATATGGTATTATTTATGGTTGATGGTAAAGCGATTTGACTTTACCTTCATTCTACGGATATTCCCACGGTAATGATGGTTTCGGAATATGAGGAAAATTAAAGTTCATTCATTTTTCATTGAATTTATTTATGAGTGATTGTTTTCTAAATCTGGTATTTTTATGAGATATACATTGGATACATAGTGATATGGCCGTTGTGTTGTATTTTATAAAATTTAAAATTTCGTAATAATGTCTAAACTTTTAATTTAATATCCTTTTATTAATTTTAACCATAAGAAAATTTACTTCTTCTGAGTTTTCATTTAAGGATCATAAAAATCTTGTTATTTTAATTTAATTTATGTATATTATGTAACATATACTAACGTTGCTATGGTAAGAAATAACTTCTGATCTCTTATTATCAATATTTAGGTTTTACAAATAAATAACGATAACTCAAAAACTGGAAGAATTTCGTAATTTTCAATTTTTAGTATTATTTATTTATTTACAAAAAATTTGACACACTCTGAGAACGACGTAAAGTTTAAAATGTAATCAGAACAGCAAAAAGAACCAAATAAGAAAAAAAATTTAAAACCAAATAAACATTTCCTGTTTGATTTAATAATTTTAAATTGAGCTACTTTTATAATGAAAAGTAGGAAATTTTTTAAAACTTATTAAAGCTAAGTTTCTAAGCTTTCTTTAGTGCATAATTAACCATAATTCTACCCTATTCTTTAGATTCGGTAAATGTTTTAAATCAATGTGCTTAACTATACCAGACATTACTAAATGAAAACATTTCCCTCAAACAATCTGCGTAGCCTGACATGCACTTCCTTAATTTAGAGTAATAAATTTCAAGAATTCTTGAGGATACATCTTATAAAATTGCCGGTGGTATTTGTCCCGCTTTAGATCATTCGAGGTGTATTTACATAATGCATTAATCCAAATCCACGCCATTTACTCACATTAACAACGACCACTTTAATAATTTATAGCGCGAACATTTAAATAAATTGTTTAATCAAAACTGTTTGCCCTCATCTATTGTCTTTGTGTTTGTAGTTATACTATCGGATAAAGGTGTATTTGCAATGGTTAGTCGTTTGTGCGCATCTTGTTGCAAAAACGATTCGAGCAACAATCCACGAGCGCGCGAACTACTTCTTGGCGAGTGGCGCGCGCATTCTTGAAGTAATCTAGTTCTTGGATTAATGCTATAAATCTCTGGGAAACAATCTCGATTGAGATTAAACAAGAAAATTACCACCATAGAGAGCATCGAGTTGTTCTGGTCTGTCTACCGGCCAACTACACCGATAATTTTCACGTATGATTTAATATAAAATAGAAGGCATTAACAATTCCGACACACTTTATGGGTTTGAGGCCTTTGATGTGATCTCGACAAGATGTAGAAAGTGTTGCATTTGTGAGGTGGCGCGCGGTGCAACAGACGACCGGTCGATCCGTGACGGGTGCTCCGCTCGACTTAACCTCAACTTGGGTTTCGCAAGGCCCCTATAAAATGCAATTGCAGAAAAGTCCGGTTCTGCAGGTCTTCCCAGTCTCCCGGTCTGCGACAGGCTAGACAGATTGGTTTGAGCTCAAACAGGTGCGTATAGTGTAATTGCAGTTGAAATATGTAGTTCTGCATTTAAATAGATCAAGTTCTGCGATTAAAAAATTCTGGTGATACTTCTGTCTGAGTCTTATAGCACTGTAGTCGCTGTTGAAAAAGGGAAATTCACCTTCAGATAATTTATTCGCTAATTACATGCTTGTGGAGCAGCATATTTGACGTAGATTGCGAAAAATAAATGCGGGATACACGAAAATGCGACATTTTTCGCCGTTCTATCGGCGTTCATGGAATAAACGTTAGGAAAACAAAGTTAGGTTTTTTGTTTTTTTGCCCTCACCGGTACAAATCGATTTTGCTACTGTGCCAATTAACACTTTGTGAGAGCTAGACAAGACACTCTACAATCTTCCAGGCGCTTAAGATTGTACTTAATTTCGTAGAGGTGAAAGAGGATCTGGCACTATCAAGTCGATTCAAATTTCTGTACTTATTCTATGGCTGGATGAAGACTTTAAAACAGCTAAGTATTTTTTGTTTTAATTTTGATGAATTCCACTGTTTTCGTGACACATACAATTTTTTTTAAAATTATCTTTTGTCATGAAAAAAGGAATTATTGATTTATTGGTGTCAATAGCGTGGTTCATTGAAAAGCGTAACATTAGATGGTAGTCGTTTTTGATTTGTGTATTTATTACAGTAAAGAAAGTTAATAAAGTCAAGTAACTGCTTTGATCTATTGGGGAATATTTCGAAAGGCTTCTTCTGTAAAATTCTCATGTCACGCTTTTTTAAGCAATTTATCGCTGATATCTTTAGAAAGCTGCAGAATAATCTGTAGAGCTGTCGTTCATCAACAGAATATATGTCATGAGTTTTCATGCACATACAAGTTAATCGCTGACATTGCATATATTTTTGAGACAATGAAATGAATGAATGAATGAATGAATAAAATAACGTTTCTTGTTACAATATAAAAACCATAGTTCAATTTTGATTGAATAACATATGTATAATTTGTAGACTATCAACCGAGGGTTCAGAGTTTTTAAAATATACAATATATACCCTTACGTTGTTTCTATTTCAATCAAGGTTCGATTCGTCTTAATTGTGAGGCGTTAGTGATCTATAATTTCTGTAATTTTTTTTTTGCTCTTCGTTTGTTTGGGATTAATAACGATCGAAGTTTAGTAAACTAAAACTCAAATGAAGAACTGAGAATGCTGCTTTCTAAATTACTATACTCAGTTCTAAATCTGCTATATACTTTTATTTCATGATATTTGAACCCTTTAATTAAATGTAATATAATTTATGATCCGAGAGATGATCATACTTGTGCAACTGTCGGATGCGGATAGTAAAAAAATTGCATCAAAGTTACCGTTTCACACGAATTACTCATTTCTTGTATTCCAGGTTATCACAGAAGTATACAAGCTTAAAAAAAATTGCTTTGTAGAGTACGAAAAATTCTAATTTATAAAAAAGGGCGAAGATGTGGCTTTTCGCATTTCGTAAAACTTAAAAGAGGCTAATCACTCGTGCTCGTTTCAATTATTTATTCATTATTGGGTTCGGTTTTGGGATAAATAAAAACGTAACTAAAAGAGAAAGATTTATAACTAAGGGGATGACTTGTCTTTTAGTTCATAATAAATTAAGGCTAATATGAAAAAAAATATATCCATCGTTACATGGATAAGTAAAGTATTTATTTATTACTTACGACTGCAACATGTTTTTTAGTTACTTTCATTAATCTCTGAAAGGATGGATGCATAAGTTTTAAGTGCACCGTAAAATAAAATTGTTGAATAAGTGAGTTTGTTTGTTAAACAGCTTTTACCAATGTTTGAAAATTAATATCTTTACACAATTTTGTGGTTATTGCCGAAAAGATCGTGCTTAGGGTTAATTTAACTTAAAAGTTCGCCCAGTCATAAAAAGAATCGTTAATGTCATGAGAACAAAGAAAATAAAACATAAAATTTGATAAATACAAGTCACGTGCAAGGCAAACAATAGCCCCTCGATTATGTAAATAAATAAAATAAGAGAGGAGGAAAATTCAAATCAGTTGTTCTTAGTTTGACTTTTTTTTTTTTTTTAAGTTTGTTTGTTGTCGTTTTCTTTTTTATTTTGATTTATTCTCTAGGTGAATTCGCGCATTGAATTAATTATGAGTGAAAACTCAAATGTTCGTTTTTCGCCAGTGTCAACCACTGTGAGCATTAAAAGAGAGATAATACGCAAAATGTCCATGATTTACTTTTGTTGGTTGCTTTTGACCATTGTTTTTTTCCTTAGTTTTTTATTTGTACACCTCCAATGGAATCGATGATCGTTTAACGGTTTCTCAATAATAATGGTATTCAACACCACTACCATGGATGAATGCTCAAGGAATATTTAACTGTTTAGACGCTAATTGATAGAGGATACTCTTCGTGGGGCTAATGTGGGTCTTCTAACACTAAAGTGTAAAATATTTGAAAGTACGTGATTTGCATTTGATAGACATTTTTTCGGATATAGAAGAAAGGGTTTTAATCAAAAGTGATGGTTATTGGGAAACTGGAATAGGGAAAATTATATCGATCGCATTATCCGTAGAAGTTTGAAGTTCTATAAAAAAAATCTTTCCACCGTGAGTTTAAGAAATTGGAGTAAATTAATTAAGTTCGAGAAATTGAGATAGTTGATTAATAAAACGCTATCAATTATTAAAAACAAAAACGAATAGCGTACGAATCGTTAAATATAACTTTTCAAGCGGTCTCGCACTTTAAAAAGAACTGATCTTAAACTTAATCGATTTCATATATATAAATCTAAAAAAAACGAGACAACAAAAATGGTAATTTCTTATTTTTACTATTATTAACAATATTTGTAAGAGTGAAAATGTAAAAGCTGTTAACAATTAAGAAAAAAGCAGCATTTATATTGTTTCCCTTTATAAGTAATTCTAATTATTACAGCAATTGTAAGAATTTAAATAGCGGTTGTAATCTACTATTTGTTTTTATTTAATTTAGTTAAGCGAATTGGGACGCCTTTAGGTTAAGGGTTTCAATAAGGCGATATTGGGGAAACAATTTGTAATTTAAGTGTTTAAAGTTCGGTTTTTCTTATTATTATTATTTTTTTTTTATTATTATTTTCCTTTCTTCGTTATTATTTGTTCTTTATTTTAAATATAATAACTGCAGCTATGCAAATCCGAACGTACATTTATTGTATAAATTTTGTAGTGATAAAATGAAATGTTTTTATTAAAATAATTTTTTTTTTTTATTTAAGAATTTGTTTTATTTGTTATTGTCGAGATCTTTTTTCAGCATAATTATAGATTGTCGTCGTGAAGTTAAAATCAAGAGAGTGGAGTATAAAACTATTGACGAAACTGAGGATGCGATACAAAAAAAAACAATTTGTTTAAAACATTTTTCTTTTAGAGTGATCTAATTCATAAAATAACAAATCTACAAACGAAGAATTCATCTTTACAAGGTGCAAAACGAAATGACGAAAGATGAGACTCTACGAATAAAAACAAGAAGTAAAAAAGTATTAAGCAGCAAGTTAAATATACTCAACTACAAACAATTTTTTCAAATATAAGGATATATTACCGATTATTACGTTGCCACATGCAGAGTATGTCGTGCCATTTATTTAGGCATTTCATCAAGATTACAACCTTAAATATAATTCGAGGTTGTGAATGAATTTGTCATGGACTGGTCCGTACAGTCGCCAAACTTAAACACAATACGGAACATGTGGGCCATTATTAAGTAAAATTAAGTGGTTCCAGAGTTTCAATTATACATATTTTTGCAAATTGCAATTATGATTTTTGAGCAGGAATATAAAACCCAAATTTCGTTCAACTTGATTAGTATAATTTATTGCTGCATTTATAACGTCTACAAATCGAATTTTAGTAATATAGCTTAGAGTATTTTGTAGTTATGTAGCTTAGAGGCTTAGAGTCGTTTTGTTGGATAGTGATGTTTTCTGTGCAACAAAAACTAACTTGAGATATATTGTCGTGATTCTTATACATATGTCAAAGTTTACTAATTGAACTGCAATGATGAAAAAAGGCCTACTTTTTTTCTTATACAGCAGAAATCCGAAGGCTTTCAAAAACAAGCAAAGTTAATGTTATCACGGATATAGTGACGAGAACCAAATCTAGTTACCCACCGCAGCTTACCGGATCCAAAACCTGGTCTTGTGCAATGTTACAAGTTGTTGCAACACAGCGAACCAACCCGAATTCATGACATTTACTCCGAGTGTTCGAGAACGAAGATTACATTTCAGAAAAAAAGTAAGCGAAAACAATCCCAAGCTCCGAAGCAAGCTCATCTAAATAAATTTTTTTTTCTTATATTTACCATAAGAACTAGCGGAGATTGCGAACAAGCGCGCACCTTAGAGACTAAACACCTTGAAGATCCCCCCACACCGTGTTTCACAAAAATGATAATCGTGAAACCGTGCACTGTGCTTGCTTAAAAGCGGGAGTCAATTTTCAGTTTTATAGCGTAACAAAAATGCCAAGAAGAAAACCAATCCACCGTCGAGAGCAAACTCAGTGTGCTGGTTGCAGATTTCGAAATTTTCTTTGCATCAGCATAGAGTGGTTTTTATATGCCAATGGCACCGCATTGCTACTGACTAGGCCCGGCTGAATCGACAACTGGTTTTCTTAATGTTGACATCTTGGCCCCTCCCATAATACAATTGCCTATAATTTTCCCGAAAAGTCATACTTCGAGAAGGTTTCGTTCACCCCTTTCCATTTTTCCCTGGCAATGTGTGCAATTATTGAATGCAAAATCAATGGATGCTAAGTATCGGATTACTCGCCATTTTCACAACTTTTTAATTTCTGTTTGGCCTGATTTGAGGCCGATGCTAGTTAACTAGATTTGCAGCTACTTTCGATAAAATCCGGTGCGTTTACTAGAGATCCACGATTGCTGCATATCGGGTGAAAACGAACCAATCGTCTGAGAACTTTTTCTTTTACTATTTCACACATAAGTAGTTAGTATAAATCGTAAAGATGATAAGGTAGGTTTTCACAAAGCGTCCGTAGTTAATTAATAAAGTAGAGGTACTTTTTCAGATATCTCAAACCATCAGGTAGGTATATATAATTAACCGTTTGGGATTCATAAACTCGAATTTTTCATGGCGTGCACAGCATTATTTTATTTTCATTTTGCTAAGAAACAAATTTGTCTATCTCTATTTTACCTGGACATGTACCTTTTTGAAAAGGTGTTAAGATGGGAAATTCGATAAAAATAATAAATAAGTGCATTAAATACATGAATTTCGGAGAAAAAGTGGCTACCAAAATCTTTCATTTTACTTATTTTGGCATACGGTATATGAAACATTCTGTATAAAAAAGTACAACAGCGAATATAACACGTTTTGTTCCAACTCTTTTAAAATTAAGCGGTAATATTAATGAGTAAACACAACATTACAGAGATTTATATTTGAGTAGTGATGTAACCTCGATTATAAAGAAATTTAAATTTAAAAAAATAAACCTGAACTTAAAACTTTATTTTTTATCATATTTTTATTTATTTATTATTTTCTTCCCGTCAAATTATTCGGAACGGAACCGGACGGAGGTTTTTACTATTTCAATTTTTAGCTCTTGTATGGTGTTGTATTACCTGCCATTAGCATATAAGCGCTGTGCAAATTTTCAACTGAATTCAAGTCGAAACTTCTCGATGGTCACTCCAACACAGGTACAATCACAGTCTTCAACCATCTTTAATGAATTTTGCTGTGCAAATAGCAGCGTTGTCCTGTTGAAAGATAAAGCTGTCGTCATCAACATCTTTCGCATGCTTATCCAACAGTAGTTCTAGAAACTCTCTATATTTTATCGCATTCATTTTTGGAGGAACTCTGCAAATCGGCATTTGTCAGGTTTAATTTGAGAAGCAAACATTATTTTTACGTGCTTGAATTATTGATTTTTTTTTGTCTTTTAACATTTTTGTGCGCCTATATCCTTTTTTTCCCAGAATTGCTGGCTATTTTTATATAATGGTCCACAACATTTGACGATCTTTTAATTTTGTGCACAATTTTGCGATTAGAAAGTCCACATTCTTTATAAATCAAAATTTTTAATTTTTCTTCCGTAAGACCCTATCTTACTGAAAACCGCAAAAATTTCCTAAAACTGTCAAACATTCTTAGTAAAGTAATTTATCGTATTTTAGAATAAAACTATTAAATAATAGTAATATATAGGGAAAAGTCGGGTGATCTGGGATGTTTGGGTGAATAGGGACATGGCTTTTCAAAGGGTTTATCTTTTTATTAAGTTGGTACTTTTGCGGTTTCCATGTACCCTTTGACCATTTACATTATTTCATTTAAGTTTGAGTTGACTGCGGGTATTATTAACTTCGTGACGAATGTTAATACAAATTACGACGCTTGAAAGTTTTATTTGTGAAGACTTTGGAGATGCCTAAATAAATAATTTTAAAGACTAAATTAAAGGTAAGTTGATAAAATCTATTCGTTAGGAAGTTACCTATTAGGGAGAAAAAAGATTTTGTGATTATTGTAAAATTGTAGTTAAACCATGTGTTTGTTTAACAAAATTGCATTTCGGGTGAATCGGGACACTTTTTCAAGATCAATCTAGAACTTTGATGATGCGTTATTTAACTTTGTTATTGACCCAGATTTGTTAATCGTTAGTAAATATTATAAATAATTATTTTTATTAATTATCTAACCTCTTTTAACCTCTTTTTTGTAGTTTCAAATAAAAAAAAATTGTTTATAATAATAAACAAACTAATATTGTTTTTCAATTTTGTAAACAATAATGTTTAGTATTTTTTAAGTAAAAAAATAAATATTGTTCATGAAATATTGTTTTAAACTCAGTTTTATCAACTCTGAAAGTCGTGTCCCAGTTCACCGGACAATTTTTTGAAAAGCCAAAAAGACACTTTTTTTTATAAATCAGCTATAAATTGTTTAAATATAATCGTATAACAAAATGACGTCACACAGTCAAATTTAATGAACCAATTAAAGGGAAAATGTATTAACATATTGAAAAAAAATGTTTATTTCTGATTTATAACGTTTTTACAAAACTAGTCCCGAATCACCCGATTTTCCCCTATAATACGTGCAGCAAATACTGCTTTCTCGAACTTGAAATTTTGTAACATAAGCATATACATAATTTGATGTGATACCAGGCTCTTACGGAATGAGCTAAAATGGCTTTAAAGTTTTGCAACTGATGATAGTTAACATTTACTTAATAGTTATAATTTGGTCCATTTGCATCCAATTGCTATGCAGCGGGCTAATCAAGGAAAAATGAGCTGCATTAATTTCATGGACTGTCGTTGGAATGTTAGTTAAAAATATGTCTAAGTCGATGAAATAAACATTGAAAGTATTACAAGTCGATGATCAAATGGCGCACTTGAAGGCATATAAAGGTATTATTATGCTTAGGAAGCAATTCGGATAAATAACTTATTTTACCGAGGACGGAGAGACCTTGAAATTTAGCGTTGGGTATATTTCAGTGATTTGCGCTGGTGTTCCCTTTGAGGGGTAATACAATTGTGGATCAGAAAGTAATTATTTAAAGTTACTATATAGTATTGATGAAAAAAAGGTTCACGTGTTCCAAATTTATGTGCAAACAGATACAATAAAAAAAATGGAACGGTTTTTGGTTTTTTCCTATGTATTAGAGATAAGGTTGAGTAATATTAACATAAGGATAAATAATGTCTATATTTATAGTGTTTTCAAAGACATTATGGTTATTCTTTATAAACAAATCCAATTTAACCCATGACCTGATACAACGAGACTAAGTACATTCAAACTGTACATGTCTTGCATGGTACATTAGGAACGTACATACATTTGTATTTGTAATTTTTAATTATAATATTTTTGATGTATCAATATTAGGTTGTCTTGTAATATTCAAAACGTTTGAAAGTATTACTTAGTTTCGATATTTAAAAGTAAATGCAAGTTCTTACAAATATTATTGGACCATGCAGGCTCAGTCTTGGTTTTGTTCTTGCGTTTTATCTAGAAATAACTAGACTAACATACGATTTTGTGCAGTACTATTCGACGATTAATAATAATCTATAAAATCCATCAAGCAGACCCTTTCCATTCCGCAATTGTGGTACAGTGAATAATTTCTCCTTTTTAATATACAGAAGGGAAATTATGGAGCACTTTTCTGCCCCATCAATTTCAATTTCCTCTTCAAATGCAAATGCACATCGAACGTACGCAGATCCGGGCCCCAGCCTCCTTTCCCGTGCAAAAGTTTTCTGTTCTATATCACCAACAGCGGATTATCTGGTAAAACAAAAGCACTAATTTTCACGCTTGCAAATTAGTAATATTGCAGAATGCTAGACTTTTTTTCTTCTCCCGTTCAAACCGCCGCCGCCATAAAATTCATTCAGCTGTGAATTTTCCAATGGTACCATTATGTTGCGAGCCCTAGCGATTTTTGCCTGCAGCATGTTCTTGGAGCAACGCAATGCGACTGACACAGATGCAGGGAATACCTGGAATTGTGTAAGTGCCTAGAAATAATTTATCCCGGGGAAATTTCATTTGATTATGAGAAAAGTGTTTCGTGGAATTTGAGGATTTTCACGAATAGTTCATTAGTTTCTATTGCGGTCATGATTTTCATTGAAATATACCGATTTATATGTTTACGTAACTCCGAACCGACACAATTTAGGTTGAGGATTCATTGCATTGCTCGAATAAAAAAGGTTCGATACCATTGTGCACCAAAAACCATTTATTTTACAGTTACACTTCAATAAATTGCTCCCCTCAACTAGAACAAAAGGAAGGAGAGCCGCAAGGGGCAGCTAAATCGTGTGGACGGATTGAACTGCTCTACAGAGACTGAAAAACGAGCGGCTAAAACACAAATACCGTGCTCGTCCTGGTTGTCAACTCTTTTAGATAATTTACAGCTTACGTACGCGCACAATTCAATATCAAAAACAAAAAATAAATAAATAAATAAATAAATAAAAAGGAGGAACATATCGCGACGGATGTGAATGCGCAATAAATTTGAATAAATCCGAGACCGGCTAAATGAAGCTCAGTCAGTCACACCTTCGCGTTATTTTCCACCGAGCCGCGCGCAGCCCCCGGATAACCGCGAGAAAGCCTGTGTGACAGAACAATTTGATTGCGTCCAATAAAAAAATCAAGAGAAGCTCTCTAGCATACGACGTCAGCCGCAGACTCTTTATTGTGGAGCCGTCCTCCTTATCGCACTCGATGGAACTGCAATTGCAAACTTATGTGTTTATATGTATAGTATATTTTTTTTTTTATTATTCCGCGATTTACTTTTGTTTTTAACCTCACCATGTTTATGTTTGGAGCGTGAGGAGTGCACAATAAAATGCTCGTGGACTTGTCATCACTCCGGTAATTTGCATGATAACACAGTCAGTGCAAACTGTACGACTATGGCTTTATTACTGGACTTAAAATAATTGCTGTCCTCGTATAGGTTGAACAACCGCAGCATCTTGTGAAAAGGATCGTCTCACGCTCTCAAGGTGTATCAAGTCTAAATCTAGGAACAGAAATAATACGAGAACTAAGATTCTGGGGCTTTGTCAAAGGCCACTGTGTTTGCAATTCGAGAGGGTAGAAGAAATTTGCATGACTAGTTCCTTTTTAGAGCTTCGAACCTTATTAGAAGCACACGGAACATTTATGGTATTAAATCGCTGTCTGTTTTTCTATCTATCCATCACAGCCTTCAAAGATCTCTCAATTCGGAGAATTGTAATTTTACAAAACATGAATGTAAAATGACGCATGGCATTATTTTATGAATACCTACTTTTCGTAATATCGTATTTTAAAGAATATTTTAAGGTATCGTCCATCCCTAGCTCAGAAAATAATGTATAATGGAAGAAATTGAACAAAAAAAAATTTATTCATGATTTTGAAACTAAATTTCTTTCGTTTATTTATAAGAGCAATTCTCTTATTTTTATATCCTTCGATAGCTTTTTGTTAACGAAATTAACTGAAAATGATGGGTGTCTAGCGGATAATTTTTGCCTAAATGAAATTTTTCAAAGGGTGAGGTTAAAGGACGGGATACAATTCAATTTGATTTGACAGTCACCATGAGCCACCACTGATCGGGAGTGCACCGCGCGTTTGATGTGCAATCACTGGTTCTTGCGCGCCACACTTTTATTAAACTTCCACCTATACAAAATGCAATTGTGCAAGTTCTTCATTTGCGGGAAACCTACGTAAGAACAATGTGGGAACATTTTCGAACATGGAAACATATTGTTTAGGCACGAAGCTATTTTCATATCGGTGGCTACATAAATGCTGCCTTAACAACCCTAGAGAAAGCGATCAAAATCTTTAACATTGTACAAAAAACGACAGTTTGGTATGCGATTTCTGTGAGGTTTAATTGCACCTTAATTTTTTTGAATCAGCGACAGATAGTCACTGCCGCATGATATGCAAGTTTATGGTACCGCAATTGCGGCAATTTTTCTGAATAAATTGATCAACTGGACACCTCCTTCGCCCATAACCTCCACAATGTAACTTTTTCTTATGCGGATGCTTCAAAATTTGTGGTTAATATTTTAGCTTTTACTTTTCTTAATTTGATTTTGAGACTACATTCTCGATGTCGATCTTTACATAAGTTTTTTTTTTTTTTTGTTTTTTTATAGCTTGGGCCAAACTCACCCCGGGGTTGGGGTGAGCTTGGATCGTTGTCAAGTTTTTATTGTACAATATTTAGCAAGAAGCTCACAGTCTCACGCTTTGTACAGGGTGGCTTAAAAGTTTCTCCCAATTAACTTTTTGCTAGAAAAAAGAACGAACAAATATTTTTTGAAAATATAAATATAAGGTGGGCAAATTTGAGGTTAGGAAGTAAATTAGCTTAAAAACAGACTTTTTTTGGCATTTTTATTGATACCAATGTAAAGTAGAAATATGGGAATTAATAATGGAATATATTGTCGGGCAAATGTCCACCTCTAGCACGTCATACGTCCGCTCTTTTCGCAATTTTGAACCACATTTTGCAACAAAGCTTCGCTTATCTCGTCAATTAGTTAGTTGTTTGTGGTTTGTTCACGTAAACCCGGTCTTTCACATTGCTCCAGAGATAATAGTCCAGCGGCATCAAATCACAAGAACGAGGCGGCCGGTTGACATCGCCAAATTACGCGACCGGGAAATTTCTCATGCAATAACTGAAGTGTTTGAACGAGTTGATGTTCCAGGCTCATTCTCAACATTTTGCTGTACAGCGGTTATGTTTGCATCACTACAGACACTACGAGAGTATTGTTTTGGTCTATTGTCAGCAACAGCACCGTGAGCCTCGAATTTAGCGATTAAATTACGCACAGCCGTCTAAGAAGGAGTCTGATTACAAGGAAAATCTGCTCGCATTTTACGAAGTGATACAGTAAAATGTTCATCATTTTGCTGGTAAATTTTCACAATTAAAATTCGTTGTTCAAAAGTGTAGCGTTTCATGGTTAAAATTTCCCAAGTTTTTACTAAATAAATGTTAAAGGATGACAGCTTAATTCTTGACATTTCATTATTTGATAGTCTATTTACTTCCTAACCTCATATTTGCCCACCCTATATATGTATATCGCAAGCACTACAAAGATATATTAGGTTGGATATATAATATTATTAAAAGCTAATAATACATACGCCTTATATTGTATTCTGTTCTATTCTATTTTGTAAACACTCTGAAATACGGCAACCAAAGCTTTCGCATAAATTCTTGAGTTCACCAAGAGTATAACTGTTTCAGTTATGTTGTACCTTATTACTTAATTGTTATGTATTCTTGGTTACTGGGTATCTCTAAAATAATGCGAAATATTTGTGACATATCCATGATCGTGCATCACTCGCATTGATTACAACACACCAAGCTGCCTCTTAATTTTCAGCGCTGTATTTATTTTTTTTTCTATTGATGTCTAATTTTCCTGAGCTTTACTAGCTCGCCTTTTTTTCCTACATCCTTCGTTACCATCTAAATTTGATTGAGCTTTTTTTTATGTACAGTGGTGGAAAAAAGTTTGGAAACATTTCTACCTCCTCACATAATTAGTTCATATTTCAAAAGTTTGTGTTTTTAATAAAACATTTTGTCTTCAGCTCAAAAGTATACTATATTTAACAGAATATTTATTTGTAAGAGAAATGATTTCTGCCTAGTAAAACTAAATTATAACGGTAATTTATAAAACCTATTTACAGCTGCAAAGAAGTACGGAAACTTATTATTTAATGAATATAATGTTGTTTTTAAAAGCAAATTCAATTTTTTCTTTTAATACAGTTGAAATTTACTTTCGTCAGTTCATAGAACAGTATTCCATTGCCGTATTGTCCACAAAATATGATCTTTTGGAAATTGAAGTGTTTTGCTAATATTTACGCGTGACAAAAGTGGTTTCTTTACTGGAGATCGTCCAAATAACCCGCTTTCCATTAGCCATTTCTTATCGTCCTGTCTGTTACTTTTACTGTACCATGTTTCTTTAATTCGGTGTTGATTTCGGTTGCTGTTTTCTTTAGATCCTTCTTCGAAATACGCTGAATTATACGATCCACATATTCAATAGTGTTCCTTGATCTTCCAGTTTTCGGTGCTGGTTGGACATTTCCGCGTTCCATATATTTTTTAATAATTTTAAATTTTTTTGTCTAAATAATGCAAATTCCGTGAAATATCAATTTGTTTTGTCCCATTTTTATAAATTTTGCTTTAAAATCAACAGAGAAGGCTTACATTTAGGCATTTTGGTGATTAATTCGCATTAACTTATCCAAATAGCGTAAATTAATCTTAAGAGCAAAAGAACTTTCGTGTCTCTCCGCTTCAACATTCGAATTAGTAAAAAAAATATTATAACTGTACTTCTTTGACGTTTTAGCGTTCGTGTTTCCAAACTTTTTTCCATTGGTATTGTCATGTATGCGGATAAAATATGTGAGGATAATATAAAAGCGTTGGAATAAATTAAAATTACTTCACCCGTAAGAAGAAAACAAATTAATGAAGCAATAACAAAAATATCGAAAGAGCTGCCACTGTATATGGAAATAATTTCACAACGCACGACGTTTTCTAGTTTAATGCAACAAATCACTAATGATGTATTATATTTCATATACGGGTAAAATGAGGTAAATTATTCTTTGATTGTCCTTTATTACGGATTTGTTAATTTTATAAAAACTGTGTAAGTCAAAAATATTGGTTTAATTTTTAGTATGGAACTTTTTGATAAAGGACATGTTCAACTCATTTGCATAGACCATATTCGATAATGCCAATTATTAAATAGCATAAGCGAAATATATTTATACAGTCTGTTCAACAAGAAAGGAATCGCTATTTTTCAAAGAAGATTTCTCTCTCTCTTTCTGTGAGCCATCATGATTATACCATGAAAAGGCTTCGACGCCTTTCATTTTAGTGTCACTTGAAACGACACAGTGCCCTTAACTTAACGATCCCAAACATCGGAGTCAATTGTGCAGGATCTGGAAAGGAGAAAATAACTGGAACTGGCCATCGCAATCGCCAGACGCCAATCAAATTGAGAATGTGTGGGGCATAATGAAGAGTCAACTCGCTAGAAGGCTTGTGTACAATCTCAAGCAGCTAACACGGATTCGGAAGATATTGCGTTCGCTATCAGTTAAATATGATGTGATACCAAATATTGACCAAAACTCGAAGAATTTACGACGTAAAAGTATGGAAGGGTGTCGCCAATTATAATGTGTCGTACAAGAGTACTTTCTACTATAATTTGATATATTTTACACATGCGTCATTTGTAACTGATTTTCATTTAAAATTATCAAAGGTAGTTTTCGACAATTATGCCATTATAAACAAACATATAACAGCAATTTGTTCTCACAGTTATTATGGGTGGATATGACCCCTTTGTAGCTTTAAAATTATTTCTGTTTTATCATCACAGCAATGATTTTCATTCCAATTAATTGCCACTCATTAAAACCGATGAGAAGCAGAAAATACCTCGTCGTCAACAGCCCAAATATTTACATATGCGTACTCTCCCTTTTCTATGTGAAAAGTGTACATAGTTTTGTAGTGATAAATAAATAAATGATGCGTTTTTAAAGTGTACACACGTCTCTTAGGTGCTTTAGAGAGGTGCGAAAATGTGTCAACAATTTCTGTATAAGTACTACACTTGAGCAATTTTCTCCTCGTGGACAGTTAGTTAGTCGCGGATGCGACTTAAGATCCAGATGATCAAATACATGAATTCCCAGATAACTCCGATAAATGGTAGTTAATGTATCTCTATTAGTCGACACTGTCGAAGGAGCGCTGCAAGGGAACGCCGCACAGAAGCCGCTGCATCAGCCGGTTGCGGAAGTATTGACCCCATTGTCTAGTGACCCACTGAAAGATTTCTCTTTGATTTCTTCTTCCAACTTCCAAGATGTTTGCTGAATGTGAATCACCCGAGTCAAGCATCAGACGTTTCGTGTCTGTCTCGCCTCGTCTACCTCACTTTTATAATTTGTGTGAGTTTCTACGTTTATTGCACTGTTTACTGGTCGCCGCAGCCCGCGGGCCGGCTGCGAATTATATACAAAAGCGATCCCGAGTTAATTACGCCGTTGAATGAATCATTACCACGGTAGCCCACCGCGCCAACTTTATGGATATCGCCAATCATGCTAAATTGGGCAATGAAGACTCGGCGCAGTTTTTCTCCAATTTTTCTTCATATACTTGTTTTTTTCAGTGAAACTTACTATCCCACATGCGTGCTCCAATTTCACCTTTCTGAAACATCCGCCGGTGATCATCTTCTCCGCAGCCGTGTCACATCAATTTCATGGCATCGTGGGTGCTGCTTTAGTTTTGGCTAATTGACTGGAAAAAATTATGACCAAAACCGGCAAACTGAATTCCATAGAGTAACGGAGTACTATTGTTTTTTTTCCGAGCCGTAATGTGTCGGCGCCTAATCAAATGTTTGATCTTTCCCAAGTCGAATGGGACTCGATTGTTTTTGGAATAGAAGAAGGTTGCATATTCCAAAGTGGGTTGCACATGAAAGGTACCTCAAATTGGCCCGGGTCTATAAATTTTTCAATTACCTAAATTTTTCAAAATTCAATTTGCTGAGAATGTGCTGGACGTGCAGGAATTATATAGTTGCGAAAATCAGTTTCAATAAAGACCCATTCGCCAGGTACGATTATGATGAGTAAGAATGGTTAAAATTTAAATACAGAATGTTCTAGTTTATTACCTTTGACCTCATTTATACTCCATGGACATGAATCAATTTCATAAGCAACTTTTGTCATGAAAATTAGCGCTACATTTACACTGCCATGGGCATCAGTTAATTTCATGATTTTCTATATGAAAATAAATCTGTAGAAAAGTATTAACATAATTAGACCTGTACCTTAAATCGCTTTTCATATAAAGGCAATATTCAATTTTCACTCATAGGCATGCATTAAGCAGCCTGCGTTTCTTGATTCATGCCCGTGATAGTGTGGATGAGATCTTTAATATTTTTACACTCATAACATTTTCGGTATATTTTTTCAGTATATAAATAAAAAATGTTGATGTTTTGTTGTTTTATCTCTTTACTTGTCAGTTTTCTTACTGCATATATTTTATTTTTTAAAAATATAACGTTTTATATATGAATTTTGATGTTTTTAGAATTTTAGTTATTATTTTAGTACAACAATATAAAATAATAGATTTCGTTTCGCTATAAAATTTAATATACACAATTTAAATTCAGGGTAATCTGCTGATGAATTTATTTTATGTAATTATTTGTAAGCTTTTGCCACTGAGAGCAGGCAACAAATAAAATAAGTTTGAATTAGCAGAACGAGTAGATTTTTGAACTAGTTAATCAAAAATACTGCGTTTTCTTACATCAGGAATTAATTGTTCTCGGGGATAGGCATGGATGTTTCATATAAATATGTTTATGAGTTTTGTAGTCCACTAAATTTATTGTAATCCATTACTAACGTAAGTAGTAAAAACGACTATCCATGTATTGAACACTCATTTCCATATGGCAATATTTTGCTTAAGAGAAAACGAATATGCCAGTCCATCATTCCTCCAAACAGATTTGCATACATAATGAAATCATGCTAAAGCCATACGGTTACAGCATCTCCTGGAAATTCTCAAATATTGCGATTTATTGGGAGCCATCATCAAAGCTAACTGATAAATTAGCACGCTAATTTGATACCAATATTCAAATTGAGTTTTTCCACCTGTCTTCATATTATGTAGGCATGTGTGTGTATGTATATACACCATCGCGATTATTCAAGACCAAGGTGGATCGATTCATCTTACTTGGCAAAAACAAAAAGCCCAAAATGAGTAACGAATAGAATTAATATTCTTGAGAGGTATATCCGTGGTGCTCATACGCGAATCTGCAGATGTAGAGTAGCCGATAGTTATTTTAATTTCTTGAAGAAATAAAGAATTCAGCAAAATCTTGCGTTTGAGAATTTGTTTAATGCCTAGCATAAATTTAACGAAATATGCGTATATCGTTCGCGATATTTACTTATGAAGAATCACACCGCATAACGCTCTTGAACTACATTTTATCTGGGAAGTGTATGTTTTTTTGTATTTACAGCATTGGCCAAGAAACTTACGCTTCATATCCGCCATCTATAGCGGTGCATTCGCGGCACAAACAAGACAAGTGCGTACCGCAGCGACATATTAAGAAATTGTCCCACGTTCGTGCGCTGCTCGCATCGAGCGAGCGCCAAGTGTTGTTTGTTCGACGTCTCTTGTGTCGTTTTTCCACTTGCGCACGACCTTGGTTCAGACTTCTTTAGCAGAATTTAACTGTTTCAAGGTGTTTGGTGCGCGCGCTTGTTGCAACACTCACGTCAACGTTCTCGCAAAAGTAGCCGTGTGCAAGACTCAATACCCAAGAAATAAGACCTAAGACGTGAGACTTAAGACAGTAAGCTGCTCGCGCACCAGACCAAATATATGTATCTTTTGCCAGGTTTAAGTAAATTAAGCGCTAGATATGGAAGAATAAGAAACTATCACGGAAAGCAGCTATTCTTGAAGGAGCGCGAGGCGAACGTTAGGTAACTGTCGAATCGACATAACTCCCCCGGTGCAATTAGTTTGCGCTTATTGGACTGTGCCTTACGAGTGATTTTATATTAAATAGATTAGTGCGCTATGTTGCACACAGCCGATTATGGACGCAGTGAAACATTTCTGGGGTGGCAAACAGGAAATAATTATTTCAGAATATCTTTAGTGGCGCTGTTCAGCGATAATGCCGCGATGTTGCTTCGGTCCCATTGTGGCGCGCCGATAATGTACATTAGCGCCATCCAATCTTGAACGAGAGAACAATGAAGTTATTTTTCTGGATTGCTGATTAAGTGACCTCAAAAGTATAAAGAAACCGTTTTAGCTCTCTATTGATAGCAAATTAACCCATATGACTCCAGATTACTTTGCTTAATTTAAATTAACTTGACGCGGCTCTATTGGTCGTGTTATCTAGATAAATAAAAACCCGTTACTATTTCGATGCCAATTAACCAGTATTCAAATTTAAAATTTCACTCACCAAACTGAAGGAAAGACTATAATTTGTATCTTGTGCTTTACTATAATTAGTAGAACTTGAATTTTAATTGCCATTACATATACCTACTTCCAAATTTTATTATTTTTTACCCACAATAAGCCGGGAAAAAGGGATATATTATTCACTTATTTAGAAGTGGTGATAAAGATAATTATGCATTGCTTATGCCGTCTTTGAATATTAAGTACAATTATAACACTGTGAATGATTTTTAAAAGAATTTGGAAATCATTGCTAGCTTCTGGTACTAAAATGCACTTTATTATATAATGTCTACTCGATGCGAAAATTTTTAAACTTCTATAAACATGCTCGTGCTACTACACAGCAGGAAAAGCAGTATCAAAATAGAGATCAATCTTTCAATTAGTTTTATTTAAAAAATGATTCCGAATTAAGCCTGCAACAATTACTTAATATCATTTTCTACATCAACGATTCAGTATCTACTAAATTTCTTGCTTTTAATATGAAGGATGATAGATTCGTGATATATGTTGTTTTCAGTATATTCAGAATGGGAGCAAGATCATAATGAATTTCCACGGATAGAACACGGGATGGGTTCTGAATATCGCTAAATTTTCTCCCTTTCGTCTCTCTCCGATAAAGAGACTTTATTTATACCGCCTCTTCGACTCTGGTCTCTGCCAAATTGGTGGCATAACTAATAATCTTGGCAGACAGATTAACCTGGTATTTTCCTCTGATTCTGTTAATTCAGTTGTCTCTCGTAGCACGCATCTTCTCTCTACCCTCGACCAGTATCATCCTTAGTCTTCCTCACCCTTGCTTTAGTACCCACACTTCTCCACTCTGCTTCTGAGACTTTTTACCACTTCAATTTCCGCAGGAGCGGAAAATTAAATTACCTTCTTTGCCAATCGTCCCTCCATTCCATCACAACTGATTCTTAGCTTTCCGTTGATGAAACCTTCAATGTTCTTTATACCGAAATCTTCGCTTGCCTAGCCCAATCCTTTCCCTATCAACCTCGGAGAGATCATGGTACAACAAAGAACTTCGATCCCTTCGGAATAGGAGAAGCAAACTATGGCAGGCTTATCTCTTAGTTCATTCCGACCCGGACTTCTCTAGTTACTTCTCTGCGGCTTTCCTTTTCTCTGCACGCAGCGAATCTTCCTATCATGACTACCTGAATCAAATGCAGTCAAATCTTATCTCCGACCCTAAACGTTTTTACCAATTCATTAACATAAAAAGAAAATCCAGTGGCTACCCCTCCACTCTCAAACTTAACGACACTTCTTCTTCCGACCCCTCTGCAATAGCTAATCTCTTCGCTCATCACTTTGGTCAATCCTTCAGTGAGTATACTTCCGAGCTCGACTCTATCTATTATCTAACTATTTGTACTTCATAGACTCCCGTCCTCAGACCTCCTTTGTTTCTATCAATATTGACCCTGCAATGGTTGCTACCGTCATTTATGCCCTTCCGGACGATCATAAGCCAGGCCCTGACGCTATTCCGGCCATCGTACTGAAATAGTGCGTTCTTCACTTGATTGGACCCTGCCAAACATCTTTCAACTATCTATCACCCAGGGTTTTTCTCGGCCAGATGGAAAGACCCTTATATCATCCCCATCCATAAAAAAAGTTGCAAGAGTGTGATCTCCAACTACCGTACCATTGCCAAACTCTCCTGCATAACTAAATTCTTTGAAAGTATCGTTCCCAACTGTTTGTTCTTTCTCTGTAAATCGATTTTTTCCCCGTCCCAGCATGGTTTGCTAAAGGGCAGATCGACTACCGCCAACCTTGCAGACTTCATCTCTAGAACACTGTGTGCTCTGGCGAATGGTGATGAAGTTGACGTCATTGCTACTTACTTCAGTAAGGCGTTTGATAAAACCTCATTCTCTTCAAACCACACTCCCTTGGCTTCAATTAGCTCTTTAGTTCCTGGATAAAGTCTTATCTTGAACAACGCCAGTACAGGGTCCTTATCTGTTCCTCTTCCTCCAACTCTTTTGTGTGCAATTAGGGGGTCCCCCAGGGTAGCCAATTAGGGTCGTTGCTTTGCATTTTGGCCATCAATGATGTCAAATGTGTTATTCAGCACCCGAACATTTCTATATACGCCGACGATATGAAAATATCCAAACGGATATCCTCTAACTCCAGACTACTTCAGGATGACCTCGATAATTTTAGCATTTGGTGCAAAAAAAACTCTCTTGAGCTTAATGTCTCCAAATGCCAATCCATCACTTACTCCCGTAGACGCCCCTCTTCTTCTTCCAGAGTTTATGGGCTGTCTGATGAACCTATCCCCTTCGTTTCCTCTCTTCGCGATCTAGGCGTCATTTGTGATAGCGAACTTAATTTTCATGAACACATTGATAGCATGATTGCTATATCCAATTCCGTGCTTGGCTTTGTGAAGTGTTGGTCCAAAGAGTTCCTTGATCCCTACGTTGCCAAATCCCCCTTTGTTACCTTCGTCAGGCCTCTCCTTGAATATGCATGCCAAGTGTGGCCTCCATTTCAATCCAATAGCATCAATAGGATTGAGGAGCGTAGGTTCCTTCGCTTCGCTTTACGTGACCTTCCCTGGTCTGACCATCAAAACCTTCCCTCTACGAAAACCGCCTGTTGGTGATCAACTTGCAACCCCTGTTCATTCATCAGCTGCTTACCAGTGAGATTGACTGCCCTTCTCTACTCCAGCGGATCTCCATATGCAGCAATCCTCGTAACCTCCGATCGGCACTTATCTTTTGCCCTGCTTATAACCGTACCAACTATGGTCTTTCTGAGCTTCTCACCCGAATGCTTCGGAAAACCAACCCCACCCCTTTTTTGACTTCCACCTGAGTAAATCATCTCTCAGGAATGCCCTTAATTGTCCCCTCCTAATGTTGCCTATTCTTTTCTAATTTTCCTTTTTTTCTTTTATTCTTAATTTGTTATTGCTTTTAATTTATTCTATTATTTAAGTGAATTTATTGTCTGTCAGTAGCTTGTATTAAGCGATGAATAAATAAATAAACTTACCCCATACGTTATACGTTAGTAAATAAATTAACAACAGCCGAACAACGCGCTTCTTCTTGGAAATTGGTACGAATTATACTGCTTTCACAGTAGTTTGTAGTTAGTTTTCAATATATCCACGCGGTGCTGGAGTGAATATAGGTCCGTTCTTTGAATATTTAATATTTAAATTGCGTTCAGTGAGATTGAAAGGGAAAACGAGGTTTGACCAATTATGAAACAATTCCGAATGTTAAATTTTTTCATGAATCTGCTTTTATACATTTTATATATTTTTATTTTTAATATCATAATCTATAATAAAAAGAATTCGTCAGCACAAGTATGATAGAAGGTTCAAAGCAACATGATAAGTATTAAACAGTTTCATTTTAATATGACTAAGTTTAAAAAAGTTTAAATTTCGTCTCGGGTAGCTTGTCTGGTCATAGTTCAGTATTTAAACTATTTACCCTTTGCGGAGGAAGGCTTTTTCATATGTGCTTCTCGCTGCATCGAACAAATTTGGTTGAAAAAAGCGATATCATGTACTAAGACGTTAAATATAATATATGAAGTTAATTGGAAAATATTTTGTTTATTGGAATTTTAGATCTTATTAAAAAACAATAATAATTATTATTAACAACAAAGTATTGCCAGGTTGAAAAAGAAAATCGAATGACGGTATAGATAACGAAATTATATAATGTCACTTTTGAAGAGAAATATGATGTCGCTTGTACAACAACAATGGCTCAAATTGAGGAAACGATATAATGTTATATATTCAAAACAACGTTAAAGAATTTAATGTGTACTAACTAAATTCGCTAATTCAGCGAGGATTTCGATTAAATAAAAACATTTTATTTCGAGTTGAGTCCTATGTTTTTCTACAAATTCCATCCGAATTGAATTAGTAATTTTCATGTTATGTTTGCACAAATAGTCAAAAATTCTGAAAATAATCTTAATACATTTTATCACTTCAAATATCTTAGAAATTCATATTAAACTCTCACTTTAAGTACAAAATGGTCTATTTCAATTAATTTTTAAAAGTCTTACAAACAGTTTTTTCGGTATACGAACTGTGTGTAGAATAATTCGAAGGGGAGAGTTGGGGTAAATAAATAAAGACGAAAGTTTACTTATCCCATCTTGTCTCTTCGGGCTTAAATTTAATTCCTATTATATTTTATATTTCTTTTGGTTTTAGAATGGTGGTATTTTGTATTTAGAAAATTATAATACCCCCTCTCCCTAATGTTTTTTAAACAATGACGACTCAAACCTCAAATTATTGATTGAGATATTGTGATCACAAAATTAACAGTGGATTCAGAAGTAGCTATCTTCAAAATTTATATGTATTGATTTTCATGGAAATCGATTAAATTTAATCATTCATTTTAAAATCCACCATCCTCGAGTAAAAATTGTGCATTGAATTTCCTATACACTGAATAACAACTAAATCGACACTTCAAATTAAACTACAATAAAATAACACCAAAGTAAGCCCTTTTGGCGAACAAAATAGTTAATAGTTATTTCTTTACAACAACTAATAGAGCACCAGCTTCAACACCGAATCACCACCAAATGACTACTATCGTCAAAAAATTCCATACCAAATGAGCACCAACATAGCACCGTTTACTACACTAAAATACCACCATTTGACAACTAGACGTATGTTAATTCGTGCAGATATAAATTTATAAGTAAGGCTGGTGCTGAATAAGGATGCAATCATGTTCTGGTGGTGTTTTGGGACTTCAATTGATATCTGTCCCTTATTTGGTGGTATATCAGTGCTCCTAATTTTCCAAAAGAAAATCCAGTCTATTTGGGTGGTATATTGGTGGTAATTAAACGTTTGGTGGTCTTTCGGTGCTCTTTTTGTGCTGACGATTTTTACTCGGGATCTTATCTATATTTTAGTTGAACATCAATTTTTACAACACCCAAAGATTATGTACACTCAAAGCAGCGATGTAGAATAGCGAACAAAAGATAGACAAAATTTTTAAAAAATAATCTAAATGAAATCTCACAAAAACGTTTACCTTCCAATGAAAGTTTCATCGAATTCGGTTGAGTTGCTTCAGAATTAAACACGGACAGACAGAGACACACACACATTAATAACCCATGCCCTAAAGGAAAGTATCACACAGAGTAAAACAGTTTTTTAGATTACGTCCCAATAAACTTATCAATTTATAAAATATTGTTCAGTTCAAATTCAGCCCAAAAAATAAAAACTATTATTTAATTGATATTCAATTTTATTATGTAGTTGTAATTTTTCTTTTAATTCATATTTACTGCACACTACTAAGTAGATTTAATGTGCAATTTTGGTCTTCATACTAAACAATTATTATTGGTCTAAGAAAGCATTTTCAAGTTATATTGAAAAAAGGCTACCAGAAAATTGCTTTATATCTATTAAAAGACCCAAAAACACAAAGCCGATTGTCTGTTCTTATCCAAAGTCTGTGACCGACCAATAACAGTTTTAATGAAGGACATATGACCCAATTTTGAATGACATGGGATAAAAATACATTTCTTACTAGGGTACGTTTTGACCCACGCCTGTCACCGGTGAAGCGCCTATTTGCCTAATTTTCTTCGGCTCAGCACGCATTTTTTCAAAGGCGTATTTGAAGTGTAGCGATTCATTATCTATGAGAAAGGTAAATACGTTTTCACTTCGTTCTAAGAATTTCGCATGGTTTTGGAACCCCATTGCTCTCTAAACCTATTTGTTGCAGATCAGAAAGCTGAGATTGCACCCCGCCGACGCTGCAGCTTGCAGCTAGTTCACGTTATGTGGAAAATTATTGCAAATTCGACGAGAGATGTAGATTTTTTAGCTTTTTCTGAAGTGCGAGATATACTTGAATTGCCCAAGTTAAGTTGAGCGTGGTGCAAAAGCCGTCAAGGGACGGTCACCCGTCCGCTTAGCAAGTGCACACGATTTCTCTTTAAAGCTTAATTTTTTGTACTTATTTCGTTGCGTTTTTCCCCCTCTTGAGCAGAATTATTAAGTGTTAAGAAAATTTTCCGTAGAACGAAATTGTTTCAGCTATTTCTCAATGTGAACCTACTACCTTACGCAGATATTTTCGCGGTATGCAGCAACATACCTTGTCTGCGGTTGAGCAATGCTCGCGATCGTGCTGCACATAAACCGGTTTTCGCCCAGGTTGTAAGCGACCACTAATGACAACTTTCACTTACTTCACCTTCTTATAATAAAAAGATCAAAGACCATGGATCAGACCGGACCCAAACGGTAACGCTCTGTTGCTGGCCAATGGACTCGCATCGGCGCTCGTCGAAGTTGCTGGCCTGCGGACTCACGATTTTCTTGCGAATTCCATCGTATCAATTACGTAGAATTAAAAGCATAAAAAAAATGTCAAAACAAATTATTAGTGGATATACACATTGCCGCTCCTGCCTAAGTACTCTCTCTCCCGGCCGTAATTTCCATATCATTAGAAGATCCCCGCTAATTTGCATTGATTCATATGGAGATGGGCGCGGCGTCCTTTTCGCGATTAGCGGTTTCGAATGGATCGGGGATTACACACAATCAGGTGTCTCCCCCTGTTTTAATAAATATTTATTGGAATTATTCAGAGTTTTATTACAGTCGTGCGATCAAGTGTTGAATTCAATTCTGAAGGTAGTGGCGATTTTTAAAGGCGATGACATCAGAGCCGCGCAATTGCAGTACAAAATAAACCACAATCTAGAGACATTTTTCTTATACATGTATCTTTGGCAACTCCGCAAGATGCGAGCGTAACCAGATCAGGCTTACCTCGGCGAGCTCACCTTCTCTTTATCAGCCGCTGGATAATTTATGGAACGTCTGGGAAGAATTAGTTGATGCGTGGGTAGATGTTAATGAGCAAACCGACATAATCCCAACTCAGTCAAAACTCAAATTGTGAACAATGCTTCGGGTGACAGATTGGCGTTTCCTTATTACCATGCAAATTAACTGCTTTTGTAAGATCTCTCAGCTTTATACGTACACCAGATTTTGGTCTTTTTATTAGTTTTCATTTGGCCCCGTGATGATTAAAAGATTTACTAATAAAATCTAAGTTTTTGTGCTTATTTAAAAAAAAAAAATCAAATTGGAAATTGTGGCTGAAGTATTGAGTTGTTTTGAGTAATTTTTGACGTCGTCAGTTGAGGTAAAGGTTTTACTGTCTAAAAAATTTTGTAAATACCGGAACAAGTAATAATCCGAAGGTGCCAGATCTGGAGAATATGGAGGGTGTAGCAGTACATATCATCCAAGCTGTAAACGCTTTTGGCGAGTTACTAGACTCGCATGGACTTGGTGGAACGCTACACCTTTTCTGTTGATCAATTCTAGTCTTCTATGATTCTCTTGAAATCTCACTAAACAGACAGCATCACCTTTTTTGATAAATTTCGGATTTTGAAGTACTTTGAATCGGTTCATCTTTTTTGCTCCATAATCTCTTGCGTTTATCATTATTGTAGATAACCCATTTCTCGTCCTGTATTGATTCACTTCAAAAATGTATCATTAGCTTGAGGTTTGAGAAACAAATCACAGACGTCAATGCGACGGATGAAATTTCTTTCCGTAAGAACATGTGGAACCCATATATCGAGTTTATTATTTTGTTTTCATCCGCTTTAACTGACCTGGCAAAAAGTGGGGTGCACCTTCAACATAAAAATTGACGGAACGAAATTTTGCAAATTAGTTTTGGCTGTGGCGTCCTGTCAATATATCTTCTCCGTATACATCCAATAATATTTTTCTTGCCCTAACTGCATTTTTACCTTTTCGATAGTAAAAAATTGCTTTTGACTTTCCATTTTTTATAAGTTGCCAAACAAAAACTATTGCGCAGAATCAAACAAATTTCACAGATAAGCCTTGCTATGTCAGCTATCAAAATATATAATGACAATGGGGCTTAAGTGTGAAGTTGGCCGCGAAAAACTACAATTAAATCCTCTGTTGGGAAATAACGAAATTACTTACCATACAAGCCGAAGTTACGATAATCTGTTTAATTTAAACGAGGAGACGTGAAAAAAAATATTGTGGTACGTTTTTACCCGTATTAAAGTGAATTTATAAACATATGACCTACATCACTGTAAAAGTAAATGTGAGACGATTTACAGAATATACCTTATGTTTCATGTTTATATATTGTGTTTAACACGGGTTAAAATTAAATAAATGATACGTGAATTATAATAACACTTTGGAAACAGGGTTCGCGCCTTGCAATATGCAAACCGGTTTTGCATTTTGGGCAGCACAAACCGAACCTATTTACCCTTTTATCTCGCACTAACTGTGAAAACAACGGAAAGTGCATGTGTAGTGTCACTACAAAGTGAGATGCAATACATTCAGTTTGTGAATTCAAGCTAATCGAACTTGTCATTTTACTGACTTTTTTCAATTATTTTGCTGAAAGTGCATTTTTTTGTATACATTTTTGTTCAAGTGCATTTACATTTTGCATGTAGTTGACAAATCATTCGATACGTCTATTAATGTACTTACAATTTTATAATTTTAAATGAATAAAAATTCAATTATTTTCTGTTCAAATTAAATTCAATTATTTTGTGGTCCAATTTCAACCACCGGACGGTCCTAGTAATCATTTTTCTTTTGCTTTTATGGTAAAACTCTCTTTTTAAAATTTAACTGGGAATATTTAAAAAATTACGCCTTTAAACAAGCAAAAACTAAAAACTATATAATATTTTTATATTTTCTATTAGAGTTTTTCTTAAAATTTTATATGATAATGATTAAGTTAAGAAAATAATGTTAAAAAATACGTCGAATTGACAAAGATACAAAAATAGTTATTACTTAATTTGCTTATCTTTGCAAAACATACTGACTTAAAATTTTCTGCATTCCTCATAAAAAAACTGGATGAATGCAGATGAAACTAAAAATCATTGAGAAAAGCGCCACTAAATTTCTGTTTACTGGGTTATCAAATTCCTTAAAAACTTAAAACTACCATTTATGGGCTTTGAAATGTTGCAACAACAAAGGTCGACACACGGAAAAGTGATATCGACTCTCGGTAAAAAATTATGAGTTTCTTCAAAAGACACCACGCATATTCGTAAGAAAAGTTAACAGTTTTTAATAAGCGGTGCGGTGCGTTGATAGCCTTGTTTTATTTTTTACACCTTACCGGTCGGACAGCAGGAGTCTAAAATACCTTTTTTTTTAATGTGTGAAAAGGCGAGGAGACATAAATGGCTATTTTATGTGGCCGCAACTCTTCGACAATACCGAACTTGTGTACATCCAGAAGCATTCCTCAGCCGTGGTCGCAAAAGGCGACAATACCAAAACCGGATCGCTTGCGATCCAACTTCGAGTTTTTGCCGCGTTCGGCTCCATAAATCAGAGCTAATGCCATGGAAAATATATTAATGAATCTTTCCGCGGACACTTGGCTGATTTCTTTATTTCTCGTTGCGAGGAACAGAACGCGATTTTTACTTTTCGCACAGTTTCACCGGGGCTTTAAAGATGTTAGCTTGGCAGGCTCCTTGCAGTAGCCAATTCATTAAGATGCAGCCCGCATTCACAGCATTTTTCATCGGGAGCCTGAAAAGTCGCGGGCCCCCTTAAGTATTTTGGACTGATTAACGCAACAAAAATAAGCAAGGAGCGATATTTGCCGACGAATCACTCTATAAAGTCAACGGTAATCTCGCGAGAATGCAATGCGTTTTGACCGTATTTTCGCAGTCAACAACGCCTCAGGTGCCTTTCTTTTTTTGGTAGATCAGAGGACCGAAGTCGTTGACCATCAGTTGATCAGTTTTTTTTATTTTTTTTTTTTTTTTAGTAGGCTTGATATTCGCCACTTCTAAGGGTATTGGACACGTGGGAGTAGTTTGTCATTTGGCAGCAATTTGACCTGATTTTATCTTCATGCATGGGAATCGCAAGCAGTAGTAGGTTTTGGAAATGCAAACTCCCACACTTCTCTAAGATTTTCATTCTGTTGTAGCCACATAAGGATTCAACCTAAATTCTTGGCATTTACTAGTTTGGTTGGGCTGATTGATTAAGCATATGTACTTTTATAAGCCCACATTTAAGAGATAGCAATGAATTGGGACGATTTTATGTAAATTGCCTTTAATTAATTAGAAACAAAATAAAAAAGTTACGTTACTGCTGTTATAAATAGTATTACTGTTGAGATAAGTATTCTACTATTTAAAAAAAGACAGAGTTCTGCTGTAAGTTTATTATTTTGAAATAATTAGCTCTATTTTGTAAGCAGATCGGGTTAACCAATATTTTTGGAATCGTCTTTTAAAGTTTTAATTTGATACTTCATGCGATTAATTTGGAGTTTTTATTATTTTGGGTTTTATATACCCAGGGTCACCAAGGACGTAAAAATATAATAATAACATATTATTTGTCAAAATCATACACATTTGGGCTGCAGTCAGATTATTTAAACTTTACCAAATTATGGCGGAAAATTATGAAAACAAAATTGACTGCCTGCTCCTACAAAAATTATCCCAAATACCTAGCATAATATCTTAACAGCTCAAATAGTTGCCGTCAAGCTGTTTTGAAGTAAAGTGAAAGTAGCTAAAGTAAAATTTTGTGTTTTTCCCAGAAAAGTTTGGTGAAAGTTGAGGGAAGTTCGTGCATTAAAGATATTTGCATCGTTTTTAAGCAAAAAACACAACGGTTCATTGTAAACATAGAATTTCTTTACATTTCACACGGCAATTAACTGTCTTTAATTAGATTATTAATCCCTTTTTCGGGAAACTCGTTTGTTTTCGAAACATTTTTTAACGATATTTGTTTTAAATAAATACTTATGTTGGAAAGTACAAGCGGCTTGCATATTGTTTCTTTTTTTTAAAATAACATTCTAATTCAATTTCTAATTTTAGTATAAATAAAACCTTAATGGGTTTTCCAGAACTCAAATTCGTGTTTGATTAAATAAAATTCTAAGATTTGGCTTCAAAAAGACAATTAACAAAGAACGTTCATTATCATACTTCATCAAGTATCACCTTAAATCGTTTATATAAACTATCAAAATAGACGATTTCGAATTAATAGCTCCTAAAATTTTGCCACTTCACTAACCAAAGAAAATAGGTAAATTTCAAAACATAAATAGATTCAAACTCTAAGCCATAAACTGCCGAATTTTATAAGACCTGAGCATTAGAAGGGACCTAAAACAAGGCTGCTTGCAAGCTGAGCAATAAATCACTGCTTGGGGCCAACCAACCTCGAATTGTTTCTCAAATATTTGGGATGCCATCCAATCTGTGGTGCTTTACCATAAATCCCTACAAATTGGCAGTGGAAATTTGGCGATATAGAAGAAGCGGCGATTGGTCATAAATCTCCTGAGCCCGTCTAATAGACAAAAAGGTCCTAAGCACATTAACGAATTAGCATAATTTTTAATTTACGGCGAATATACGCAGAGTTAGCAAAAACATCAACGATTAGATGCCGGGTCTCTGGCCAGACTGTGTCTAGCAGAGCGGTACGTGAATGAACTTTAATTGGAAAAATTGCAGCGACATCGCACATAATGGAAGAAGAGAAGTTGACGGTGACGGAGACCGCTGATCCGTTGATCCGCTCAATGCCGCCAAGAAGGCATCGTTGTTGGTGCAATCGAACAAAGAAAAAATGAATCATTTTCACGGTTTTGTTTCCGTAAATTGAACTACGGCAACTTCTGGTGAAAGTGTCCTAAAAATGACTTCCGCGTTGCGCCGCTCTGTTCGTCGCCGCTTTGGTGGTTTTTTTCATCTGGTGTTCGCTGCTCCGTCTATCGTTTGCCAGTGCGTGAAAATTTCCAATTAGGAGGCAAACTTTGGGCGCCCTTTTGTGTGTCGCTCAAGTTCGCAATTGCATTGCGTTACATAGCGCGATACACCTTCTTGCGTGTCTACTTTTGGCTTAATTATAGCGGCTGAAATAAATTCGAAGTAGAAAGTATCTGACGTGTACCTCTACCTCCTGTCGTGGCACAATAAACATATTTTCACCTGGGCGACTTTTTCCTGGTAGCTGATTGTATCTTATTTAATACGTAATTCTCCTGTGGCTCCAGACTCTTGTAGGTATGTTCAATTAAAACTGGTTTTACACCTCTGGTCGGACTCAATTTTTTGAATTCATTGAAATTTTTTTTTATTTCAATTTAAGATTTTTACGTACATACCAGATGTATCTGAACTTTTACTAATTTTTACGATTGTATACCTAAAGAAAAGAACAGAAACACGCACGCGTCTGTCTGCCTGCCTGTCCGCCAATTGTCTACACGTCTAGCAGGCAACAATTACTGAAGCACAAAACAAATGCAGTACACAATCAGGACATTGTTTCTGGGGAGTTTTCTTTTTGCCGCCGGAAATAATTTTTATAATTTTATGTTTCCAATACGAGCGAAAATTTATTATATTTACAATTAGTGTATTAAAATAGCAGTGGTTGAAATATTTACACAAATTAGATAAAAATTTTGAATAGAAATGGTGTACAAAGCATTGTATTGTTATGAAATTAATCTTTATTATATATTCCGTCCATTAGAATTAAAAAACATAAAATTCTCTCTAATTTAAAGATTATAAAAGCATTCATTAAAATAGCAGACCTTTTAACAAAATAATGAAAAAATGGAACAAATAAGGAATTTCAATATGATTATTTTATAATACGTAAGTATTTTGTTCCGTAACCAATTTTTTGAATAACGGCTGTGCATTTACGAGGCATGGGTTCCACTAATTGACGGCATCTGCTCCCATGCTGACTGAATTATTTTCCATAATTGCAGAGTATTTTTTCGGTTTTGCAGCAGAAATTGCGTTTTTAATATCTATTTATAGATGCTCGATAGGTTTAAAGTCTGGCGATTGTGAAGGTCAAATGATAAGCGATTTTTTATTTATCTCGAATTTCATAGTGTCACATGGTCACAGGATGTTTAGATCTTAAATTAGCTTTTATGAAGCGTCTTCTTATTGATGAAGGTATGATTGAAAGATTCAGATTCTATTTAATTTACGTTGAAGTGTTAAATGGTTCCTTTTTTGATAAATTTATAATATTCCTGTTTTCCCCTTTCCACCCTGCTTTTCAGTCACATTTTCCCATTTTTACGCATAACTAATCATTTTGGCTGAACGCTTTAAAGGTTCTTGTATAAATTTGTATATTTTACTATTTCTAAGTGCTGCCTGATAAGTGACCTTTCCCCAGGTGTGTAATGCTTTGCTCGATCCATTTTTTTCTGAAGATAAACTACTTTAATACATAACTACATTATATTTCAGAATAATCTTTATATTGTACTATGTACCGATAGTAAATAAAGCATCACTTCCGAATTATCCAACAAATTTGCCAAAGGAATCAACACTGCTGTTTTGATGTACATCAAATTTTGCAGTTTGCGATTAATGCCATATAACCAAGTGTTGCGACCACAAATTGTTTGAAAACAATAAAGAGATTATTTACAAGAGATATCCTTCCTCATTAAGGGATACATAATTAAAATTTACTTTTTTCAAAAATTGATACCGACACTGCTATTTTAATGCACATATGTATTATATATATATTATATTTAGAATATATAAAATATATTTAATACATTTCAAATTCCGTAACGCAACGCACATTGAGGTGTTCTATAGGCTTTTTATAGGGTTTCAAATAGGACTACAAGCTGGCCAGGCAAATAAACATATATCTTTTTGTTCAAACCAATTTTTTTAAAACTTCAATGTTGATTTATGTGAAGTTTGCGTGAATAAATTCTTCAAGATAACTAAGGTAATAAAGTGCAGTGTCTTCTGATAATGTAATCCTTTGACTTCATTTTCATTAAAATTATTTCAAGGACCACTATAGTTTCTGGTCTGTCTGAATTAAGTTTTTTCTTTTCCGAAAAGATCACAGATTGTTACTGGGGATTCGGGGAAACCTAAATGGTTTGTTTTGTAAATCTTTTTTAAATTAGACTTACCCCGCGGTTCTTTTTTGCCATCGGAAAGATTAACTTCATTTTTATCTGCCTCGATGTGAATCGATTTTTGTTTACTTGAATTATTTTTCTCCTATAGTACACTGTAAGTTTTGTGTTACCTTTCGTTGTCATGTTTTTCCCCATAATTTTCACCTTTTAAACAAAATTTTTAATTACAGTTTCAAATTTGTCAATTTCCTTCGCAATTGTTCGATTAGAGCATTCGATTTTTCTATATATTCACTTTGCAGAGTTACGATGCACTTAATGATTTTTTTCCCATAACTCAAAATAATAATATACATATAAAATAATTTAAAGAACTTAGTTTAATATAACGTCAAGTACTTTTTTTTACCCAACTACGAAGAAGGAAGGACTATCTCTCTCATCTCTGAGGTTTGAGCTCAACCGTCTCACGTGATTTCCCCTCTTCCATCCCCTGCTCCCTTAACCCCTCCACCCATTTGCCTTTAGTTAATTTAAATCCTAATCTTTAAGCGTTATTACTATGTAGCTTGTATTAAGCGAAATAAATAAATATATATTATATGTATGCTTGTAAGTTTGTTTTTATGTTCCATCGTAGCCTTTGGTGTAATAAGCTAGTTAAAAACTATAATTTAAAAAAATTGCGGCTACGGTGTGCAATATTATGACACCAAATTTTTATTTTATTTTGAAAATAGATCGTGATGAATATCAAATTAAAGCTCATTATGAAATGATTTTAGAAAATTATCAATATAGTAAATTGTAAAAGTTTAAACTTTTTTAAATAGGTATGGTAAAGAAATGTTTTTGGTTTAAGTTATTTGAAAGTTCTTTATTGTGAAAAAAGTCAAATATTAATAAGTGTGTTATTTGTAAATTTTAGTGAATGCGTGTAAAAGAATATTTCACTTCCAATTGATTGAGTAGCAAAAGAAATTTTATAATAGTTAAAGTATACTACGACTGATTAATTTTTCATATGTAATCTAAATGGCTTATACCAGCACAAATATATGCACATGCCTCACATCATTAATAATTAATGAATAAATACCTCGATCGTTCGAAAAATTCAAAGATTATTACTGTATCAGTTATTAATATAATTTTATTAATTATAATTTCAGCTTTACAAACCGCAATAACATTGAAGAAGAATAAAAAAAAAAATGTAAACCATGAAATCTTGATATCAACCGATAGCATTGTTTCTTGAAAAACAAGTTAATTATGCAAGAAATGCGAGTTCATTCACTTTTACATAAATTGTGGGAAACCTTGAGAAATATCGAAAACTGGAAATAATGTTTCAATGCTTCTATAAATAAAATGTAACCGTCTCGCAAAACTGTGGCAAGTATTTCCATATTTTCCATTTGTGAGCAATCTTTTACAAAAAGCAAAGTATAGCACCTGATGAAGTCCTCCCATTTAAACTTAGTTTAATGCAGTAAACCCTAGTCACGTAGGCATTTCGAGAGGTACATGAGCCTATACAAACCGGTGCTTCGCCTCCCACGGGCTAAGGCTACTTTTTTTTTTTGATTTTGAAGCATCTCGAAGTAGCGTTTCCTCTCAGATCCATCCATTTATGAGTCAATTCATGTTCCTCCGCAGTCCACGTATTTAGATACCTTTTACCTGTGCCTTTCTAAAGAGCGATCACCATTCGGAAAGGTAAATAAAGCGTTTTGGTAGTTTCGGTATGAGTCAAAGACAAGAAGGCTTAGCACTAAATCAGTGACACAATTCTTCGCGAAAAGTGGAAAGTCTTCTTTCGATTTCATTTTGCATTTGCATTTCTCTAACCGAACAGCGTAACGTCAGTTTTAATTTTCTGCAGAAAAGTGAAATTTGTTTTATATGTATATATAAAAAATAAAAAAGAAAAAAATCACAGACCTACCAGAATAAAAGCTGTAAATCTTGCGGTATGGTTGCAGATTTCATAACCACATTCCGACACTGTCGTGGAAAAAAAGGCAGCAAACGTGGAAAATTATTTGCATGAAACTGTAGAATAAAAATTCAATGCTGTGGGGACTTCATTTTCATTAATTAAAGTCTGATTAGCGCAGCACTTGAGTATATTTACTTCGATTAGTTCACTGCGATTGCCTTTTAACTTTTAACTCGTTTTCCTATGATTATTTCTTTAGTCATAAAAGCAGGAGGTTCGCGCGATGTAATTATTTTTTATTGCGAAATAATACCGTTAAGCAATAAATTTACTGCTCGCGCTTAGGCTTATCGTGTTTTTAGTTATCTCAAGAACATCTGTAAAATTCCTTTGAGAGAAAAAGAACCTCTCTTAAAGTGTTAAAGAAATCTCAGCGAAGTAAAAACGTTACATCGTAATATAGAATTATGACGGGGATTCTTCGCGTTATGTAATTTTATCAGTTTCAGTTATAGCAGTAAATCTCTTTAGAGTGTTTATCGAATCGGATTGATGGAGTTTACGTTGATTATCTATTATAAGATACCTGTGTTAGGCCAAAGTCTGTAAGTTATAGTGAACTGGAGTTCGACATTTTTTTTTAGACAAAATTAGGGCTTTATTAATGCCACAACTCTACAAAAAGAGCAAGAATAATAATAAATTAAAAAGTTTTGATTCGTAAGTGCGACTATGTTATTTTTATGTAAAATTGAGCGCCAAATACGAATTTGCTATTCATAAAATTCTTAGATAACAACAAACAAATGTAATCGTGTAAAGCAAAAAAAATCTTCCTCCTTGCGTCTTGACGGTAAGGTACCCTAAAACACTCCCTGTACCATCTAGTCTCACTATTTTAATTAGTTCCTCCCGTCTGCTCCATTTTATATCTGTATTGCTGCCCCTTATTCTATGTTGTTCTAGCTTACCTGATTACGTCTTTTGGTCTCTGTAGCTTGCATTAAGCGAAATAAAATAAAAAAATAAACACAAATTTTAGAGTCTAGGGCACTCTCTTTTGTTTTATTATGCGAGTATAAGGCTTTTTTAAAATGATCCTAGATCTTCCGGTTTTCTGTTTAACTCTATGAATTTACAGTCAAATATCGGTTAATCGGCCGCGGGTCAACCCAAACTCGGGTTATCTGAAACATTTTCGTAATCATAAATCGGGAATAATAAGGCAAAACAAATGTTGCTGCGTTTTTTGAATTAGTATGCACTATAAATTATTGATTGATTGATATATGCATAAAAATCTAATCAAAAGCATAAGTTAGTCTACTAAAAGACATTATATAACCTTCAAAATCATTCGTAATAATACGCTGTATTAAATGTTCATTACTTAACCGCCAAAATATTATTCACAACATCTTGTTTTATTAGGTTTTGGTAAAAATGCTTTTTTTTTAAATAATATTAATATATGATATATGATACATAGTATTGGATATGGTGCTCCAATTCGTAGAGTGAACTGGACTCATCATCATGCAGGTAGGAAAAAGAAATATAAAACTACACAGAGTCCTGTTCGTGTTTCTGGAGGCCTACAGAGTGACGCGACAAAACGAATCTTTTAAGGAAATCTCCTTTGATAGTTTAGAGTAGGATTTAGGGTTTAAGAAATATATTTATTATTTTACACAGAAATAAGAAAAGAGTTTCACTTAACGAGTAGAAAACTAGAATTGACGCAAAAATTAAGACAAAGCCATTTTAAGTTTTTGTTCGATATTTTTAAACATAGGGTGTTTTTTAGTGGGCACACCATAATGAGTGGGATGAAAGATCTGACCTAGACAAACAAAAAGACAAACAAAAAATTGTGTGGCAGGATGGAGACCATCTCAACCATTTAACAGTTAAAGGGTGATTCATTAATATCAATTTTCCGTGCCCTCAAGACCATTTTTTATCTTTTGATCAACTCAACGCAGCAACATCCAACTGCCAAAAATCTACTATTCTAGTGTCCTTTCCAAAGTTGTCAACAATGTTGACCTACCATCACGCACTGCAGGTACACTCACTTTCGAAATTGGAAAATATGTTTCTCATTTTCCTCAAATTAAGTGTCGTTATGACGTAGCGTTTGGATCAACTTGCTTCTCAGTACATTTTTAATATAGTATGTCTCATAGCCAGCCGTAATTGTTATAAAAAAGTTATATTACCAATATTTCTACGTTATTTACTTATTCATAGCTAATGTTTTTATTTTTTTCCTCTAGCTTTATATATAAATTTTAACGGTATTTGCAGCTGATGGATCAAATGTAAACAGAATCGAATAAGTTCTTAACGAATTTAGCAGCGTATAAAATAGGAAAAGTATACACAATGTTTTAAATGGGTCATGTCTGCATGATAACTGCTTGAAATATTGATGAATTCGAAAAATATTAAAAGATTATTGTAAAATAAGGTTACTTTTCAAGCATATGAATCAAATTTTTGTATTTTTTATACCGTACCTCAAAAGGAAAACAGGAACCCTTATAGGATCACTTCGTTGTCCGTTTGCCTGTCTGTTAAGATTTTTTCTCAGGAAAGCGTGGAGGTATTAAGTTGAAATTAATTTCAAATACTCTACGGTCCCTTGGAGCTGTAAAATCGGGTTTCTAAGTCAACTCAGTCATTTATGCCGCATATTTTGACACTTGAAAATAAATCAATACATATAGGATACTGCCCGTTGACCTAGAATCATGGAATTTGGCAAGAAACAAGGTCTCACAGTACAACTAAAGGAAAATCGTTGTAGTTATATCACATAAGAAAAAAAATAAGTTTTTGCGATCACAAACTTACGGGTCAACTGCAATCGCTACCGTAGGATGACGTGCACCTTTCAAACCAAAGTGAAGTCGGAGCTAATGTCTTTTAATGACAGTGAACTTAGAGCAAAAGATAGAAAAAAGGAATATATATATTTTTTTCTTTTTTAATAATTCTAGTTTTCTTATAGTGGGATTAAATATTTTTGATTTTTTTTTTTGGTGGAAAAACTATCATTAACAATTATGCTACTACCTATGAAAAGTAAATTTAATGTATATTGATGTATGGGGGAACATTTTTTTATACAAATAAGCCAAAATAATAGACTTATTGCGTGATAAATGATTCAATTTAAATAGTAACTACTTACAAACGTAGAGTAAGGTAATATAATGGCACGGATTCCTCGAAACGCGAGTTTTACTTCCTTTTTTTATGACAATTTCAATTTATATTACTTTTATATATATATATTTTTTTCTTTTGGATTATCTGCTATAACAAGCTATTTTTATTTTCTTTTATTTTTAATTTTGCATATCTAGGTGCCTGTCTTAGGACATATTCTTATAATCCTATATTTATTTTGCTTTCTTTTTATGGCCCGATGTCACAAAATATACACCGGCCTTGAACAGTCTTAAAAATGAATTAATGATCTCAGTGCTGGTCACCTTAAGTACCTCTTTTTGATACTTTTATATTTTTCTTGATTTCCTATCCTGCAGAAAATCGATCAAATTTGTAAACAACCAACCAAAACCAGTGTAAAATCGTCTCCATAACATAAAAATAAGAAATTCCAAGCAAGTTTCAGAAAGAGGCCAACAAAAATTCTGTTCGACCATTGCCATCACTCTTACATGTTGACGAAAATCGTAAGAATGAATTCTTAGAAACACGCAAGCTTAGAATCTCACCGAAGTTCATAGCAAATTCAGTTCATGACTGGAATTTTCTCCTATATTTTTAATTTTTATTTATTTTTAATAAAAAGCAAGTGCGGGCAATAGCGATCGATTGAAATCAGACGATTGGATCAAGCAAATGGAATGGTCTCATTGTTGACACCTAAGTTATTAGATTATCGGCTTAGCGTGTAGGTGTGATTTCCATCAAAATTCATGACTATTTATGACTTGCAATGTTTAGCGGTTAGCCAAGATCAAGGCGATGTTCGGATTCTGCTGTGATTTTCCTTGCTTTTGTTACCTGTTGCTTGATATTGTTGTTGTTTAGCTACGATCAGAAGGGGTCAGCCTCGATGGTGTTTTTTTGTTTACAATCCGTTCGATGGCAATGAAATTGGAATATTTTATGAGGTGGATCCGATACCGATCGCAGCGCACAGCCCCTTAGAAATAGGCGTAGAATAAATAGGCTTAATTTTTGAAACGTCTGTGCAATGATTTAGAGTTTTTCTTGCATACTTAATGAATAAAAAGAACTTGATAATTACTGAACTTGTATTTTTAGGAATTGTATGTTTTTAATCATAAATTTTCGAAATGATTTCATATTGGATGGAAATTAGGTTCATTAATTAATAAATAATAAATTGCAAAAGATTTCCGTTTTTTCAGGAGTTTCTTTCCTTTCTCCTACTTATACTCGTATGTATATGTAGATATGTATGCATGGGCGATATCCGTTCGCACGGATTTCTGTGGATTTTTTAAAATCTTGTAAACCAATAGAATCATAAGGGAAAATTGCCATAATTTCCTTGTAATGCACGAAAGGTATCTACTATAGAATCACTATTTTTGTAGAAAGTTTTCACTATTTTAACATGTTCAGCGGTTGTTAAATGATTCATATTGCAAAATGGCAAATTAAACATATGATGCCTTGCGTGACATTTTCGTTTGACATATGTCACTAAAACAGAGCTGCTAAATCCGGACCAAGAAATGGATATCCCTGTATAAAACATGTTTAAAAAATCAGTGTTAGTCTTAAAATTTTGCGCACAACTGTATAACAGGCTTACTGGAAAATCTTTACCAGTTTTTTTAATGAAAAAACACATAATTTTCTAAAAAGAAAATGGAAAAGGTAGTTCTTCAAAGTATTGGCTATTCGATTCTACAAACTTTGTCCATCTTTATTTTTTGAATTTATGACTGTCATCCCAAAAAAACCGTTTGTCCTTTAAGACAAATCATTAATCGAGCTATTTTTCGACTTCGTCAATCGGACGAGTCCAGGTCTAGAGAGTACGGCGTGATAATACGACCCATCCAAGCGATTTCAATGCGTCTTTCACCTGTTTTGCTGTGTGTGACGGTGCATTGTCATGCAACAAAATCACTTTGCCTTGTGAACGTTTTTCCATCAACGCATGGTTTAAATTTATTATTTGTTTTTTTGTAGCGATCAGTATTTATTGTTTCACGAGATTTCAGAAGCTCATAATATACCACGCACAGAGCATTGTTTTCTTTCCGAAGCGATTGGGTCTTGGAGTCAATTGGCGAGCTTGACCACGATTTTTTACGTTTTAGATTTTTAAAATAAATCCACGTTTCATCACCCGTCACAATCTGATGCAAAAGTAACTTCCTTTCGTACCGTTGAAACAGCATTTCACAAATGGTTTTTCGATTTTCCATTTGCTTGCTATTCAGATCATGTAGAATCCATTTTCCCAGTTTTTCAATCTTTCCCATTGTTCGAAAGCGGTCGCTAATCGTTTCTTGTGCCACATTTAACGTTTCTATCATTTGTTTCTGAGTTTGGGTTAGGTCTTCGTCTAATAACTTTTGCAATTTCGCATCAACAAATGTTTTTGGTTTATCCGAACATTTTCTGTCTTTCAAATCAAAATCTCCACTTTTAAATTTTCGAAACCACGTCTCATATGTTTTTATGCTTAGAGCATGCTCTCCGTAAGTTTCTACCAGCAAATGAAGACTTTTAACGGCCTTTTTGTTTTAATGAAATAAGAACAGCAATGCATGCTACAAATGCTCTTTTTCAGGCACGAAATTGGATATATTCACAGAGCTATAATACTATGACGCTATTGGCAGAATGAAACTTTTGTTGTTTTTGAAGCTTAATGACAGTAGAATAAAATGACTTATATGTCAAATTATTTTATTTCATACTTAAGGCTAGCGATATCTATTAGACAAACCGGTAAGGACTTTCCGGTACACCTGGTAATTTATAAGTTTACAAAAATTATGAAATTGTAATATAAGTTTTTACTAACTCTTTAGGTTCAAAATTAATCTATTACTTTCCCATAGATATATTATAATTTTTGATACTCTTTTTTTATTTTATAGAAAATCCGTCTTTTAAGAGTAATTCTTAGTCCAAATTTGTATTATTTTGCAAGAAAAGGTACAATTAAAAAACTGATTATATTAAATTAACACGTTGTTGTTGAGTTCTTGTGACGACACACTGAACTTTCCATTTGGGCCGCGTCAGTCACCGGTTGCTGGCAGTAAAAAGTAAAATACGATAGATTTGGCACTTTGTTGAAACAATGGCCCCAATATTTTTAAACATCTGTATCAACTAATTTTCAATCTTCAAAGTGCGCTTGGAATTGTTATAATATTACGCACTTATAAGCAGCGCGCGCATGCCCAGACAGAAATTTCCTTCTAAATGCGTGTCAACCTGTTAATTGATCATTATATATATTTATAATTTTATAAATTTGCTATAAATATTATTATATATATTAGATGCTAAAAATCTCGTTTTCTTTTCTTTAAATTACGATTTTCAGTCTGTTTTTATTTTCTTTAATTTTTTATCTGCGACATCAGCCGTCTTTATTTCTTTTTCTTCTTTCTAATTTTAAAATTTTTTCCATTCAGCAAAAGGTTTTACACCAACTCTGTTTACATTATTTGATTTAGGCAATTTGTTTTATTGATGGTGGTATTTAAAATGTTCTTTAAGAATTCATGATATACTTTGATATGTAATGAGCGAATCAGTTACTGCTTTGTGTTGAGAGTAGTATTCATTGTTCTGTGTTTCATCATTTTAATATTCATATTATTGTTTTATTATCAACCTTGGCGATAATATAAACGTTCTTTAAGTTAAAATTTCTAGAATTATAAAATAGATAGAAAATAGGTTTAAAGCGATTGATTAATGCAAATCATGTTGAAAAAAGAAACTCAGTAGTTGGTTATCTGATTTTTTTCAGCAAGAAATGTAAAAATACTTTTTTTTTATAATTTACGTTAGGTAAACAAATATGCAATTATACTAATATAATATTGAATTTTCATCGAATTCGAAAACGTTGTTCGTTAGTGAAAAAATGGCGAACGCAACAGTTTGATAAGTGTTGATTGACAACTTCAAAATTACCTCAAATTATACCTTCTAATTGTTACAACGACTATTAATTTTTACAATAATTTAGAAATTAAGCAACAATTTTAACATCAAATTATTCATTAATTAAAATTAAAACGCTTACAACCTTTAAAAGATGCTAAATACTAAGTGCTGATACCTCTACTCTATCTTTCGTTTAAGTGGTTTTATAGCTGTAACATCCCGCTAGTACAGATGTCATACGCTGTAAAGAATTAATTCAATTTTACTATAACACTAGGGGCCTCTGGTAGTTCAGTTGTTAGCGCGCTGTCCTACCGTCCCAGAGGCTGTGGGTTCGAATCCCACGAATAACCATGGACTCCTGCGCTACGTGGTAACACAATGGGCCAAAATTGGCCTAAGTGTGCCTTTCTAGGCAGCCACAGTTAAAAAAAAAAAAAAAAAACTATAACACTAAATGGAAAATAACTTTGAAAACGAAGTAACATGCAGGCTTCGTTTCTAAAAATGTACTTCTACTTAGTATACGAGCATTCTAAATGGTTAAATGTGCATTAAATCATGCAAAAATCCTTTCCAGTAGTGATAATCCTCAATTTAACGTAAAAGTTAAAGTCTATGAAATATTACAGAGTTTTACAACCAACGTGTTTGATAATTTTAAGATACCATCAGGGCTTCTTGCACTGATTAGCACAACTGCACAGTTTGTACAACTTGCACAGTTTACCCACATGAAATTTTACTTGGATGGGCTGTGTAAAATTACATCCTTTAAGAAATAACTTAGGAAATGCTTAATTACTATAAATGCCCTTACTCTTCAATGTATTTCACTACATTTATAAATATTAGTAACTGAGTGCCTAGTATAATAATGGTAAAATTAAATCCAATATTTGAACAATTTTCATCTTTAGCTCTCTTTACAGGGTTTTTTCTAAGTGCGATATTTAACAAATTTTCGTCTGCTTTCTATCAGTTCTTTGCAATATTTCACAAATTTTCGTCGAATTTCTGTCTCTGCTGCTCCTTGTTATTGTTCAATATTTGAAAAATGTCTGACTGTTAACTAAGTTCAGTATTTGAAAAGTTTCCCTCTGTTTTCCGTCAGTTTTCACTATGTTCCGTTTAAAATTGAACTTTTAGTCTCTTTTTCGTTCGGGGAACATTTTATTACAGTGTAATACAAGTGTTTGTTACTGAATACTACCTTTATACTAAATGAGCGAGCACAAGCATTGTATCGATTTTACCGTATTATTCAATTTTCTCTACTAGATTCAGCGCGATTTCCGATTCGTCTATTAAATTCGAATGTGCCTTAAATTTGTGATTTTTTTGTATTTGTCATTATTTACCACTAAAATCGCCAAAAAGTACTTCGAAATTCAAAAATAAATTTTTGATTGGCTATTAGAACAAAAAGAAATTGTTTGATAAATGCCAATCAATATTAAGTTTTTGTCTGTCACCATGCAGAAGTATTGAGAATATTATTTTATAGTATCCAAACCATGGTATCGATGGAATGAGCATATGAACAAAGTAATTTAAATTCTTTTGCTGAGAACATTTTCTTTTTTTTGCTTCCAAACCATTGGAACGTTTTAAAGTTCTATTGGAATACGTAGAACTAGGAAATTGTGTGCACGGCAATAAATCATCAAAAATAAAGTGTTAGTGTGACTGAAGACCATTTATGTGTAATTCCTCCCACACCCAGTTTAAGAGATTTCTAGAAGTAGCGTCATACAGTCACAAATATTCCAAACGGCCTATTCATCACGTAAAAAGCATGCTCCCTGGCAAACATAAAGTTCTGATGCGAGGCAATTTTATCCAGTCATGAGCTTCACTGGCGCTTCTTTTGATGTGGCTAAAACTCCTTGAAATCTTGGAGCATTCCTTCCTAGAAATCAAAACAGTCTTAACTATTCCCCAGCCCTCTTCGAAATGTCTTCATTCGTATTCAAATGGCATCGGCAACCAAATTATAATGAAAGAGATCTGAAGAGATTTCGAAAAATGTTTTCATGAATTTAATTTTCTTACGGTCGGCGGCGTCGTCGTCGGTGCCACATCGTACAGCCTCGCTTTATGTTATTCGCGCGTTCGGATGCTGTACGGCTCTGTTTTTATTGCTCGCGTCTTGAGCCATCGGTCGGCCACTGCTGCTGCAGGAAGGAATCCTTGAGAATCTGGTCTAGTGGCGAGAAATTAAGAAAAGACAGACAAATGTTTAAATTATAAGAGCCGGAGGTCAGTAGTAATGGAAAAGACTCATTGAATTTCACATTGTCTTTAACTTCACAAGGGCGTCGTTCGTTGGTTTTTTATGCTATAACGTTTATGCATAATGAAATTGCTTGAAATAAGCGATTATCTCAAAGATGAAAAAAGTGCGCATTTGCATTCATTTTTCACACAATGCTTGTAGTAGCAGTTATAGAAGCGAAAAAAAACAAAATCAAAGATTAAGAAAATCGGGCCAACATTAGCTTAGTAACGGATACCTTCTGTATCTATCTGTATGTAATAGATTTTTTTTTAAATTATATTATGTTATGTTTGTACACCTTTCCATGACATATGATATAAAACTGAGTGCAAGTTGTTTACAGCAGCTGTTTATGTGAGATCATCTCGAATGCTTTTGGCGGTTTTTAATATGGATAAAAACAACGACTTTGTTTGACATTTTGTATTTTGATCAAAAAACCGCGCAAAAGTTGCTCTTTTTTTTATTTGTTTTGATTATCGCAGTGTTGTCTACAACGAATTCTTGCCAGAGGATCAGACAGTCAATAGAGAATATTACTTAGGCGAAATGCGGCATTTTCATGAGTTTATCCGTAAGAAGAGGCCATATTTATCTAAGGACAACAATTGGATTCTTCACCACGACTATGTACCATTGTACACTGCTCGTATTATACGATTTTTTGACCAAAACCAGCACAACTGTCATCGCTCAGGTACTTTATTTGCCAGATTGGGCTCCGTGTGAGTTTTCTTTTGTTCTCCTTAAATAACCATTTCATGGGAAGCGTTTTGAGTCTCTGAGATCGCTAAACCAGAATTCACTGAAGGAACTAACGACTATTCCTGCAAGAGCCTACGAAAAGGCAATAAAATAAATTTTGATTTAAAATTAAAAAGATTTCTTTTATTGAAAAAATCCGGGTAATTATTTAGCAGAAGGTATAATGACTGAAACCGATGTTCTTCTTAAGAGAACACATTTTAAACCACGGAAATCCATCCCTTTTATTAAATTTGTTAATGTCTAGATTGCCCTAATAAATCCAGATTTCAGGTGCCTAGAAATTTCCACTTAATAGGCTTAAGTATAGAGTAAACTACCGGAATGTTGGAATAATTTATCCACTCAGACGTTTACCTTCCCGACCTACTAATTTTTGTGAATTGTTGCGAAACAAATTTCGCACAGTTTAAAAGAAGAGAAAAGGTCTGTTTTAGATTTGCACAAAATTCGCTAATCATTTGAATAAAACATCACTGTCCAATATGCAATTATGCAACATTCACGGCATTAATTGTTATCAAATTAATGAAAGCAAAAATTCGCCTTGCGGGTGGAAATTGCACAAAAGTGGCTTATTACTGGGGCACCGTGTTCTCGACCCCGTGCCGCAGAAAAATGCTAATTTTCCTCCCGACAAAAAAAAAATTATTTCCATTTAATTGTTGTCAATGAGAAGACCTGAGAAGCACCCTCGCTAGCCGCCTAATGGAATTGAAAACAATGGGCCTAGAAAGCCGGTGCCGAAATTACACTCATTTGTTCGCCGCTATTGTGATTAATTCGCACGGCACGAATATCGAAGTCATTTTGGTGAAAGTAAATTATCATACGCGCTCGACACCTTGTTCGTTCTTTGTTACGCCTCCGCCCTGGCGCGACGTGGGTAAGTGCCGCGAGCACCAGAGGCAGAGCGTTTTTCACATTAATTTCCGATTAAGTTTTGAAACGACGACGCGATCAGCTATGCTTGGAATCATTCTTAGTTTTGCAACCTTTGCTTGCCCTCACTGCAAATTAAGTAACCCCAAAACGCAGCCGCGGCGTGATGATGACTTAGAAAATTGCAGGAAGCTTTCCAAAGACGTTCGCTGGCAATTTGCTGTTCTTTTGATTATCTCCCTATATTTTAGCCTAACCAAATTAAGTAACCAAATTAGGAACATTTCGAAATAACGTCCATTACTAACTACATAAAAGTGATTTACTCTTACGACAATTTTTAATATTATATTGAGAATTTGATGTTTGCAAGTTTTTATCACTTCGAAAAACATTTTTATCTTGTATCGATGATGAAAATTATTCATCATTTGGCATATTGGCTCAGTATTAAGAAAATTAAATGAACAATCTCATGGAATTTCTTTGAATTGTAGAAAATTTGGTCGGCATATTAATTTTCATTAAAATATTTTAAATTTAATATTCGGTCCACCATTTTTGAATTATTTTATGTAAAAAGAACATGATTTCACAAGCAACATTTTTATAAGATCCTAACATTAAATATAAAAAGATATTTAAAATGAGAATTTTTTCCTGCAGGAAAAAGTTTTTTTGATTATTAGTTCTTTGTTTGCTTACCGTCGTTGCGGATAATCTGATAAATTCGATCCGGCATTAAAGTTATTAGTTTTTTTTTTAAATCAATTTCGAGGCTTTCTTAACACTGTTTTATTTCATTTCTCAGAGCACAAATATTAGGAAATTGGCGGCCGTTCTAATAAATGTTTCTAACCATAATACCCTATATATTTCCTATGGGGTTAAGGTTGGGGCTATAGGCTGGCCATTTTAATAAAGGAATGTCCTTACTATAAAAACATTCTCGAGAATAACGAGAAACATGAATCGCCGCATTATCCTGTTGAAATGAAAAATGCTGATCTTTTCGACATCTAAAGAAGATATCAAAATCTCTTCCAACATTTCCGTGTATGTAAATAAGTTGGTTTTCGTTGCAGTAAAACATAACTTTAATTTTCTGTTTTAACAAAAAGCTGTCCATACCGTCACACTTCGGCCTTGAAATTTTCGGAAATATTTTATTAGGTTACTCTTTCTTAGATCATGTCAAAGTGATGCACAACCTTCAGCCCATCCAAATTAAATTTTTTCTCGTCTGAAAATATAACTGTTCCCCCATTTCTTTTAGTCGTTTAGTAATTGGCAAATCCAACTTTGAAAATATTTGAGCAGCGCTCAACCGATTTTCCTTCCAGAGGAATTTAACTTTTATGTCTGCGGATAAGTTTAGTATTTCCTTTCCTGGGTGCATATTTTTTCCGTAGTTTTCGCCTAATTTCAAAAAATTATAGATTACGCATTCCGAACGACCAAATTCCCTAACTATAAACCTGCTTAGCTGCAATATGGTTACTAAATACAGAAGTAATAAATTTAATTTGTTTGCGAGAATACAAAAAACATAAATTTTCCTATTTGCTTGCGAAACACTTAGAGAAGAATTTCGCATCTGCAGAGTGAATCCAAATGCAATAATTGTTTTAACACTGAGTGACGGGAGTGCAGTTTTTCCACTAAACTGCGTATAAATGATGTATACTGACGAATACGACGGTTAGAATTTTCAAAAATTCGAACTTTTTTTTATGATTAATTTTGTATCTTTAAGAATGTAATTTTATTAATATTAAAGTTCAATTCAATTTTAAAAATAAGTAGTGAGCGTGTTTAGTTCGACATTGCCTTATTTTTGATAATTTTTTCTTCCTGGTATGGATTAATAAAGTATCACTCGATGGATGGAGAAAACGATCCCGAAAATATCACTCGATCGATCTTTCTGCAATTGTTTGCTATTTTGTTATTTTTAAGTGGACGTTTTTCCTTGTACCCCATCCCGTAGCCCTTTTCATAAGGACTAAAACCCATTTTTTTTGTTTTTATTCGGACGTTCTAGTGAAGCGCAATAACTTCCACCGTAAATTTTTGGTGTTTTTGTTTTTTTAAGAAGCTAAGAAAACCGAAAATTTGAAATAAAATAATACATATATGTACAAAATTTGATCATGATATCCCCTTGTTTTCTTTCAAAATATTTCATTTTAAAACTATAAACTATAAACCCATCATGTCCCCTTAACAAACGCAGCAAAGGGAGTACCTTCTGGGTGATATCACGTTATATGAAAAATAATAAGCGTGCTTATGAGAATTTCACTTATTGTATATTGGGTTTGCCATTTTAAAGTTTTAAATTTTTAAAGTAGATACGCAATTAGCGTCTTCAGAAATCTCCAAATACAAAATTTTATGGCTGTCCGTTGCTGGCCGCCTTCTTGGGTTCACTACTTCGAAGCACGCGAATAAAATATAGTCTATAGTATAATTTAATTATGTTTAATTTAAATATGTAATACCCCGAACCACCGAGGTTCAGGAGATCATTTATAATCGATTGGCATACCGCTGCAACATCCTGTGTAATACTTGTTGCAAAACTTAAAAAAATTTAATTTTTCTTTACAAATAGAATGTAAAGAACCAAAGCTCGTTTCTATTGCATAATAAGATAACATTTTTTATTTTCATTAACAGAAGCAAATAAGAAATATGTACAGAAATCAAGAAAAAAAATGTTGGATATTTTAACTTGATTTATACAATTTACACGCATTTTATTTATAACACATAACTGAAAATAATTATAGTGAAAATCGATTGAAATATAGAAAAAAATAAACACGGACAGTTATTTCTTGTTTTTAGAGTAATTTTAAATGTATAAAATCCCTTTTATGTTAAATTTATACTTGCGACGAATTGTGCATTTGGTAGGTTTAAAAAACAATTTAGTAACTTTGAAGGAAACATTTACATTTACATGTATATTTTTTACACAATTGGTGGATAACATAATCAATATATATGTACTATTCTATAGAATGGCAATGATGTTACCGTAAAACGGGGCTAAATTGACTTTCCGGGTAATTTTAACAGTTTTGGGGCTACTTTAACAAAGCACCAAAATACGGAGTAAACGCTAACGTAGCGAACCCGCATGATCTTCTGTGGCGGGGAGTGCGGGGAGAGGTAACTTTGCGATCATCTGACTCACTGATCAGCCATTAAATCCATGTGTAATGTGTAAATGTTGTCAAAGTAACCTCATTGCTTTGGATGTTAATCATATGTTGCATTTTAATGCCTCATACTCGAGGTTACTTTGACCCTTTTGCTTTTAAAATGTATCATTGTGGGGGTGGGGTGGGATGGTGTATGATTGTTATACATTTATCGGGCGAAGGACTCATTGGAGCAAAAAAAAAAAATAAATAAATTTTGGATACTAAAAAAAGTTACCAACAAAAAACTACCAAAACATGTATAAAATAACCCTGTTTGCGGTATTTAATATTTTTGGAGATATTTAGAGTTTTGAAAATTCCTCACGAATTTTGGAACGAGGTTCGCGGCGACCCGTCTCATGCCCAAATCATTGGTAAGAATCGAATGGCATGAGCCAATCGATATGCTTAGGTCGTCAGAAACTTCTCTAACGGTGATTCGACGATTTGCCAATACTATTTTCTTCACTTCTTCGACGTTCTCCTCTGTTGTTGACGTGCTCGGGCATCCGGTACCCTCTTCGTCGTTCACTCGTTCTTCTCGGCCCTCTGAGCACATTTTGTACCACCGATAAACGTTGCTCTGGTCCAAGGTAGCTTCACCATATACCACAGTCAACATTCGCAATGTGTCCACGCACTTGATTTTTGTTTTTCGGACAAAATTTGATACAGATTCATTGATCCACTTTTTGGAATAGGCAAAAATCGAAGACGACCCAAAACACGTCCAAGCAAAATAGCTGTTAAAAATTAACTCAACATTCAAAATAGCCGAGCTTGTTACCACAAGTGAGAGACAGGAGTACCAATACAACGCCACGAAAAAATCGAAAATCGAATATACGTAGTCCGCGGAAATTCAAAATTCGCGATACTTTTTGAACAGACTATTTTTATTTTGAAATAATAAAGAAATATTTATAGATGTAATGTAAAAAAGTGCTGTGCAAAACTATAAGACCACTGATAACAGAACAACCAATTTCTGATTTAACCCTTTGAGAGCTAGGCGAATATTTATACATATTCGAAAAATGCCAGATAAGTTCGTACAAAATTTTATGATTATAAATAAAAATTTATATTTCAATCAATTTTGATCGAAAGCTCTTAACTGAACTGAAGTTACTTAAGGCTCAGTCATTACTTCCGTCATAGTTTTTTATTCTTCAGATGCAAATGTTTTTAATTTGGTTATAATTTTACTTACAAGCTGAAACCCAATCTCCCAAAAACTTCCAATGTTTATTGTATGTAATGTTTTATTTACAAAAACCACTTACAATAACGTATCCAAAACAATTTAAGGACGAGCACCACGAGTTCGAGCTTCGCGGGTGATAAGCTTGCGCACAACGATACTATCCGCAAAATTACTTTAGTTAATGGGAAATTATTATTTTTTCCCTGGCAGTCACATTTGGAGAACTCTGCCGTTTCCAGAAATTTGTTTCAGCCTAATAAATACATGTGATCATTTTCCTTATAATAACATGGTTTTGTGTTATTCTAATATGGCTTTATTTCCGAGTGCTTGATTTTTTTCTACACTTGTGGGTTTTAGTGGTGGTATAAACTGTATGATACAGTAAACTAAGCCTCCCCCGGATGGTTCTGAGTAGTTCGAACACAGCCAATAAATTGGAACAATCGATTTTTTTCCACTATGGAGATAAATTACATCACCTTTGAAATTACAACGTCCCATACGGCGGCTATCAATTATATTTGGGAAATTACTTTCCATTGCTCGCCACTGGCGGTTGAAAGAATTAAGTCCGCGGTTTTCTGGCCCACTCGAATGCGGCTCAACCTTGAACTTCATTTGTGCTGGTACTGAGCCGCACCAAAGTGTACATGGACCATAAAACCCCTTTCTCCCGATAATTTTCTACAAGCCCCATTCAGCTGGCTCAGGAGGAAAGTTGTATGGAGGCCATTAAATCAGTCTTTTCTGCGCTCGCGGCTCCCAGCCTGATGCTGTGCGATCAGTGAAAATCTGCCCGACCAGCATGTCTCGCATAAATCTCCCAATGCGCATAACTTTCTCGATTTTAGCGAGCCGCACGTCGTCACCGCGGCACCACAGAATCGAGTTGTGAAATTAATTGAAGTGGTCAAAGAGGAAGTCTTCGTTCTGGTTACTTTCACAAGCTGAATCAATGGGTGTTGTGCTGGAGCCGCTGCATCCGCTCGTTTAGATCTGGTGCGGTGGAGCCGGGCGCGGATCGTAGGTCACCTTTTGGCCCACAATCCACAATGCATTTCTACGGGGAGACGGAAGTAGAACAAAGTCCCAACCCAAACCAAGATCCCTGAGCACTGATGTAATTAACCAGAATCAGACTAACTCCCTCATGGATGTCTCGCATTGGATTTTGAGGTGCGGCTTAGAGGCCCGACTCGGTGCTTCTCTCGCAGCATCTGGCCATATTCAGCGCGTTAGATGATTTTCAGACGTCCCCCTCGCGTCTCATTAGACGCTTCACCTCTTACAGAGATTTCGAAAGTTTCTGCCCGGAGGAACGTGAATCAAGATAAAATATTATGCTTACCCCCTTCCGATGCACCGAACTCTTAGGATTACTAGCGGCTGTAGCTCCGTAGGTGTCCTTAGTTGGCTCGGTGTTGGTACTCATTTCCAACATCGGTCCGAGGAACTCTGGCGATGCGAAATTCCGTATAATCGCAGCAAAAGCAACTTAAAGAGTGAAACATGCGTTTATAAATTTAAAGATCAAAAGGAGAGAACTGATTCAACCTACACTCACAATTCGCACTCGAAATAGCGTATGTCTGGAAAATCAATTATCCTTTTCTTTTAGTTCTTATCGGCAGAAAAAATAAATCCGATGCAGTTTAGAGCAACTTTAATTGTCTTGTCATCGTGCTACAGATTTTTTATATGTTATCTTTTTTTTCGCTTTAAGAGACATCAACGTGATGCTTGCATCTTGAGTGCACTTGCTTTATTAGGCCACGGTTCAACAGACTTTAGATTACTCCGTGCCATTCTCTAGTGAAATGGAAAATAAAAATTATATTAATAATAATCAGGGAACTTCTAAAAACCACGATTAAACTTCTATTCAAGTGCGAAACCGCACAAATGAATATACTATTCCTCTTTGCGAAAAAAAGCAAATAATAAAAATAATAATAATAAAAATAATAATTTATTTGCGGTTAACGTTGCATTGTCCACTCAAGCAAATTATCAGTTCGGAAAGGCATTTCCTTTAGGCAGTCGTACAGTAGTCGATTGCCTCACCGCATCTCTAAGGACATTACTTTACCATGCTTACTTAGTCAGAGAGATCGCTAAAGGAAAATAACATAAACTGGCAGATGAACTGAGCACTGATTGGAATTTATCCGATTGTCGCTTCGAAGATTTTGTGATAATTCAATTATTACTTTATTGGCGTCAGGATAAGTAGAATGCGACATGGTTATAGAAGTGATTAAACTTATCCTTAATGTTTGCATTATCATTGATCATTGAAAGGGTTAAGAAGTGTTAAGGTAAGTTAACCCATTTGAGACAGCACATTTTTTGGAGACCGTCCACAGGAGCCAAAATGTTTTCTTGCTATATAGAGACCATTTTTGTGCCTTTGCATTTTGGTTTTGGGTCACTGATTTTAGGAACTAGAATCAAACCAATACGAAATTTTATGTTTACACACTTCTAAGATACTTTTTACTTTAAACCAGTCTTATCTGGATAGTTGCCTTTTCCATAACGATTGATAATTGCTATTCAATATTATTGCACCGATCTTTTTGGCTCGGAAATGCATTGTACACACGGTGTCGGTCTCAAATGGGTTAAGTAAACTGAATTGAAACAGTGAGAAAACGAAAAATGTCTGTTGAAATAAAATCAGAAATTATAACTATGAAAAGATCATTGTATTGTAGACAAGTAGCATCTAAAATATGATTCAGTGAATGTGCTGTGGGTACATTATTGCAAAAATTACGGTGAATCTCTGAGTTGTGAGAGAAAGCAAGGTTCTGGATGGAAAAAAAGACTACGCCTCGGCAGGATAATTTATTGAAGCAGTTAACCCTGAGAAATCAATTTGCTTCTTCTGCAACTTTAGGAAGCAACAGGGCGGCAAGTATCCGATCGTTTTGAACGGTATAGACTAAAAGAAATGGGACTTGTATTCTGTCGAACATCAAAAAAGCCGTTATTAACGACAAGAATAAAGCGCAAGCACTACGAATTATCTCTAAAAAGAAAAACTTGGACGACTTCCGATAGGAGAAAAGTCATATTCTCGGACGAGTCCAAAATTAATAATTAATGGGGTCAGATGGAGTTGCTAGAGTTCGCCAACAAAAAGGTGAACGTTATAACGATGAATACATCATATAAAATGTAAAACATTCGCCCTACATAATGGTTTGGGAAAGCATTACTTCGATTGGTGTTGGCCCTTTAATAGTCTGTGAAAACAAAAAAAAAATATTAGATGGTGCTGTTCCCACTCTAGAGAAGCTAAGTTAAATAACAGAAAATCCTGTTTTTCAAAACGATTCAGCCCTTTGCCATCGAGCTAGATCTGTGAGCATTTACGAAAAGATCCTATAAAATTTCATTCTCTAAATCATAATTGTCTTTCCTATCGAAGATTGAAGTCTACAAAGAGGAACTGGGAAGAAATTCTTTGCCTTGGCCTGCAAACAGCTCGGACATAAAGAAAGTTTGGGCTACTTTCGGACAAAGAGTCGGTTAAAAAACACCTCAATCAATGCCTAATCTCAAACAAATTGTGGAGGAAACTTGGTATAATGAATATTTGAAAACATTGTAGGGTTGACGAAGTAATAAGAAAGAAAAGTGGTCAATTCACTATTAAATGCAACAAAATGAACAGAACAAATACAAATGTGTTATTATTTTTCAAAAGAGTTTTATAAGGATATAATTAGTCACCTCGAATACTAAAACACCTGAAAGGAGCTTCTTCTGAAATGTCCTCGTCGCCTTTGTCTTAATCTTGGGAATTATCTCAACTCTTCCTCATTTCAAGGGTCTTTTGAGTTTGGGGAACAAGAAAAAGTCATAAGGGGCATGATTAGGTAAGTGTTTAGCCAAAAACCCATGAATTTTGGGAACTGAATGGGCTGGAGGGTCGTCGTAATGGAAAAACTAGTCGCCACTCCTTCAAATTTCTGGCCTTTTGTGACGGATGGCGTCCCTCAGACGTTTCAGAACTTTATTGTAGTAGGTCTGGCTTACTGTAGAGCTGGGGGCTTTCACTTCGATTGATGTTATATAGTCTGTATATTTTTCTTGTTCTCGACTATCCGTTTATTTTTTACTAAGCTGCTGAATTTAAATTAGTGACCCTAGTGTAAAACAGTAATTAAGTAAAAATAAAGCAGCTATACACTCAATGAAAACGTCGTATACTTCAATCTGAAATTTGCAGTAATAACTATTTGTACCTGTAAAGTGAAGTTTAAATATTTATTGATCCTGGAGAAAATGGCAGTGATTTCCTCACAGATAACATAATAAAGGAAAGAAAAGATTCATTGATATTTCTATATTGAATATGCTGTCGTTTATGGCAGAGGATGTGTCTTTATAAATGAAAATATTCCAGCAGGATAATGCCCGCCTACACATTGCGTGTAGTTTACAGGCTTAGTTTAACGATCAAACCATAAATAAGTTGTAGTCCTGACTTAAATATTATGGAAAGCATAAAATAAGTTTGTGATTTCCGTAAGGATTTTGACGTTGTAGGAATGTTTAGTTAAGATCAAAAGACACTTCTATTTCTTAAGATATATTTAACTGCATATCAAGTTTCAAAAAAAAAGAAAATCGAATTAATCTGCTGGTATAACCTACCGGTGTATGAAGTTTGACCCAACAAGTTTTCTGGAAGGCGTAACAGAGGATAAATTATACATTAGACCGCACTAGACACCTATAACTGGTATTAATAGTTTAATGGTAAACTTATAAAGAAATTTAGTACAGGTGGCTCTTCCTAATAATTTAATTTTATTTCATCTTTATACTAAAGTTTTTGTTTTCTTTTGTAAAATGAACTTTCAAGGTTATATACATAATGCCGACGAACTGAACGTGGAAGAGGCACGGTCATTACCGCCAGCAATTTTACACCGTATATTGTCGTTTAAATCCATAAAATTATCGCCTTAGTCGAAAGGTATTGGACGTGACAACGATTACGTTAAGGTTATCGAGTATTCTCAAATGAATTTCATTTGAAGGTAATAACACAACGACTTTCTGGGAATTTAAAGCGACAAATAATTTGTTAGAGTTTTGTCCCAGAAAAACGTATGTACATCCATATATACGCCAGCGGTGGCAGGGCGGGGTATCGCCGGGCAATTGTTGGACAAGTTTACTCAAACAAATTGCCATTGAAAGATGTAGAAATCGCTGCACGTAGAGACCATTCCAGAAGAAGTCGTCTCGAGGTCGTTAAATCCGGCGGATTGCTTCATTTCATTTAAAACACCTCGTTAAAGTGAAACATCTTAAAAGCCCTAAGGTATGTTAATTTTACACCGTGTCATCCCGGACCCGGGTCCCCGGTCTCACCGCCGTGCACAAACATTTCTCTCACAGGTCCCACGTCTTTTGTGCTGGTTGGGGGCGCGAGAAGACATCCGCGTGCAATGCATGTTTGCATGTTTGCATACGTGCGGATCACCGCCACATTACCGCTAATACCCGTGAACTCTGGACCTTTAATGAGGTGCGACGATTACTTTTATTCCGGTTCAATTCACCTTTTCACTCGTGCCCATCCGTTCGGCAATGCAGCGCTACAATCGGAGGCCGGGCAGCCAATGGGGCTCCAGAGAGGGATCTTTAAAACCGTGTGCACATTCGTCAAAATCAAAGAATCCATGGGTGCGCCAGGGCCCCAGCCCCACCCGTCATCATTATCAGCCAGCGTGCAAGATTAGTTTGTAAGCGCAAGACATTTGCGTGATGATATAACTTTCTTTGTGCGGGAAAGTGAAGAAATTGATCTAGGAATTACGAGTTGGCATTCAGTGGTTGCGCGGACCCTTTGTGTGGGTTCATTTCTCCCGCCAAGGAATGCACTGTTTATTTATCGACGTTCGACGACGATCGAATCATTTCCCATTACCAAGTGTCTCGCAATTTATTTCCGATTATATGTTTCGTCGTTCTGAGCTATCCAGCACGTTCATGCAAATTGAATTCGAGCCGGAAAACATGCTATTTCGCGAAAATAAACATACATAATTTTTAATTTTTGTTAATTATATCTGAGACGGTATCTTCCTATAAACTTGTGCTTAGTCAATTGTCGCATTTTTCTCATTATGCTCGACGTAAATTTCAAATCTTAAATCTAAAATTTTACTGAATATTCATTTCTCTTTTGTTTCAGGTAAGCATTTAAATGAAGACTTCGCTAAGATAAACGTATTTTGGGTTGGGTAAGCAACATTTTTATATACTCGCTTCAGTAGCTTCAACATTTGAGATGTACTCATTAAATAAATTAGTATTTATGAAATGAAATAATGTTTTTGCTGGAAGAATCTAATATCTTGCATTTTTGATTTAGATTTTTTTTAAATTCCGTTTTTAAGCTAGTCATTATAATTGATAAAATTCGTTTTCTGAAATGGAATATGTTAAGTTAATCCTCAATAATTTTGAATATGAACACTTCTAAAGAAAATCGATTTCAGATGATGAAGATAATGAACTGAAACGCATGAACTTGAGTCGAAACATAGGGTGTTTGAGACTAGAATAGTTTTTCTGAAGAATTTTATTAAAAATATCAAAAACTAGTAGGCCCTTCAGTATGATAAGTTGTCTACTCACAGGAATTTGTATTGGAAAATTTTGAATTTTGTTATTAGTACACAGCCTTAGTCTACACCGAAATGGTGTGCCAGTTTCTCAAATCTAAAATTTTAAAATAACAGTCCTTTAAAATTCTATCTATCTATTTGTTTTTTTTTATTTAATCTTTAAAGGATATCATGGGTGCAATTTCACCCTATGACAGTTGCTCTTTTCAAATTTTAGAAAGGCCTAGTGGTTTTTAACAGTGATTTGTTCTACATACATCTATAAGAAATCATGTCCTAAGAAATTTCTTTTCTTTCTCTCAAACACGCTCTTTATTGCCCCTGCCCTAGCCTACCCAGTCCCTAATTTCATTTTATTTATTCTTATTTTTTTTGTTTAGCTTAAGTTAAATTAATTTTTACTTATTAATTTATGTTCCTAGTAGCTTGTATTAAGCGAAATTCAATAAATAAATAAATAAAATGAAAAACGCAACTAAAAGGAGCACGACTGTGAAATCCGTACAGCTGTTCTGATATCTCATTTATTCATGCGGTATATTTGCTTTCGACCAAAATGCAATTTCTCAATGAATTTTAGATTTTAAAATGTTTATATAATTCTTTACTAGCGATACAGATTCTTTGATCCATTTTTTGGATTAGGCAAAAATCGAAGACGAACCAAATACGTCCAAGCAAAATACCTGTCAAAAATTAACTGAACATTCAAAATAGCCGAGCTTGTCAGCATAAGTGAAAGACATAAGTACCAACATAACGCGACAAAAAAATCGAAAATCGAATATATGTATCCCGCGGAAATTTAAAATTCGCGATACTTTTTGAACAGACCTCGTATATGTGGAAATAAATAAAACTTTTTTTTTTGCCAATTGGGCCACTTTTGCGATTTTGTGACTGCACGCCACTTAGAAATTTCGGACCGATAATGTTTCATCGTATGTTCTATAGATTTTTGTCTTTAAATAAATTTTTAGATATAAGCAAACGTTTTTTGTTCTTCAAAGCAAAGGAGTCGTGATCGACCAGCTTCTTTGTGTGCATGGATAAATTTTTAAGGTTCTCTTTAGTCGGACCTAGTGGTAGTGGTAGTGGTATAGAAAATGTACCGGCTGTAGTGTGACATCGAGATTAATAACATCAGTTACATGCGAAATGTGGTACAATTCAAAAATGCATAGCTAAATCCCAAATCGTCTTCGAATGTTACGAGAAATGGAGGTATACGTATTTTTAAGGTTTCATTACTACAGCTGGTTAGTGAAATAATCTCATGTTTTTTTTTTTAAACTGGAATTTGATGTCGCACTGAATACAGTAAAACGGGGTTCCTTTATTCATGTTATGGTAGTTTTTTGGTAGTAACTTTTTTAACGTTCAAAATTTAAATATTTTTTCCGATAGAATAATGTATCCTTCGGCCGACAGAGTTTTATGCTCCGATACGATTTTCATATTCGTTTCAATATTAACTTCATATTCATGAATTCGCTCATAAACGATAAAAAAGGGGTAAATCTTACATAAACTTTAAATTCAAAACAAAAGCTTTAAAAAATCAAAAAAGGTACTATTCTTTTAAAGAAAAACGTGTTAAATGTTACTTGTTATAAATTTTTATGCTAACATCAATCAGCGGTAAGTGATATGCTTTTCTCAAATTATCAAAGGTTTTATTTTTCTTTTTTAAAGTTTAAATCTCCAAAGCGAATCGGAAGTAATTGATATTCAAGCCTAAAAAAATTCAATAGTTATAGAGTAAAATCATAACCAATTTTAACTTCTGCTTATGGTTCCGTAATATTCTTTTTTTCCTGGTCAAATTTGAAGTGAAATAGAATTATTTTTAGAATGATAAATCAAAATGAAAAAATGCCAAGGATTTGATGCCAATAATTAATTAGCTATGCACATTGCTATTTCATGAACGTCAATGGTTCGATCTTAAACTAACAAAAAGGTTGGCTGAGATTCGGAATTATAAGGTAGTACCGATTAATCACATTTGGTCAATTAAACAAATCATGTTTGTCTGACCGATTGGCTTTGTCAGCATTTAGCAGCAGTAACAGTTACTAATCGCGTTGTTGCGTAACAAAATCAAGGTCAGTGATCAGCTGAGAACCGCCTTTTGCCCTTGTAAAGCAGAAGTGGCAGTTTTAGGTTAGTAAAACCACGGAGGCCTTTGACTTTCTATACTGCGTAAATTCTGCGTCTATGACAAATATGCTGACCCATATTTTGGCTCAAGCCACTCTATGGTCGAAAAAAAACGAAATTGAAATTCTCAACGTGCTTTGCTTTGCTTTGATTGAAAACATTTTTCATAAAATATTGAAAAGTAGGTTCCTGATTAGCATTGCCAGCGCGCGCGGAAGACGAATGGGATGGAATGGAAACGAATGGGTAGATATGCTGGTTACCTAGAATTAAGATAAATTGTTAGCAATCACGTTTTCGTACAACGCCAACGTATATTCCGCGGAAATTGCAGGTTGCTTCCCCAGGTGGAAGTCGAAATGGTTCTTTCACAACTTCCAGCCTTTTTGCCCATAGTATGTCCGCCGTCAGTCTCGATTCTTTGGAAGATTTTTATTTCAAACAATTTTTCGAACATTCGATTAAACCTGTAATTGGTAGATGTGGAGATTTTCGATGCGATAAATTCAGGCATCGACCGTTAGTAAATGCACATCGATGATTTGTTTTGTTTACTTAAACCATAAAGCAATAGTTTCGGGCCGATCGGGTCGCCTTTTTTATTTTGTTTTTGCGTTTCTGATTTTAGGGAAATGAGCTCTGATTTTGAGATTGTGTTAAGTATACTGCTTCGTATCCGTGTCAAGTGCATTTTGGGACGTGAGAAAAACAGTGGGCCATATGAGTTCATTTCAGAACGGATCAGATTCAGACTCAGAATTAAAATGTAGGATTAAGGACCTGTGCGAATTCAGACTAAAATTTAGACTTTGAAAAACGCCTAAAATTGTTTGAAAATATTGAAAATGCGAAACTCTTCCAATTCGTTAAAATTTCGTTTTTCCAACCAGACTAAACTTTACAACAACAACAATAATAAAATCTTTAAATGTTTAAATGTAGGCACGGGAAATTCAAGTTGCAGGTCTGAAATACATAATAAGTCAGTGGCGTAATTTAATTCACAATTTGTACAGGCAAAAGTATAATTGTAATAATATATTTATGACTACCAGAACTAGATGTAAAGTGGGTAGGTTAAGTTAGGTTAGTTTTACCCACCTTAGGCTACCTAACCTAAGGTGGGTAAGACTTTATCTAATTTTTAAAAAAATGTCGACCCAATCGAATGACATTTGGCAAAAGAGAGGTTAGGTAAATCAAACTTCACTTACAATGAAACCCTGAAGATTGCCGCAAGTAGCCCAGAATTCGAACCCTGAACGTGTACGCAGTAAGCACAACGCGTTTCTTTTTCGGCTACGCTCCAAATATTCAAAGTGTTGTAAACTTAAATTATATATTATTATTGTACTGCCCTTTTTAAAAGCCAGTAAACTATTTAGTTTTTAACTTTTTTCATGATTTACAACATATTAAAAATTCATTATATCCCAGGCGGACGATCTTCAGAGTCTGTTTGTTAGTAAGTCAAGCCTGACTGGTTCAAATTTAACTCAAATCTAGCTCAAACCTGACTTTAGACTTGATAATAACACAACGCGGTGTTAAAATTTCACCATTTGCTTATTTAAGCTAAGCTTTAGTCGGCTATAACTCTGCTAAACGAATTTTCCCAAAGATAGGACCTTTTAAATTAACTTTTCGTCTCTGAAAACCGCTATTCTGTAAATTTTGCCAAAATGTTATATTATACAAAATCATTATAGAGTTAATTATATACTAAATAATACTAATAAAATATTAGCAGTGTTATCCGGTATCAATCGGTATAGCATAAGAACTACTCTATTGAAGCTTTCTAAAATGCTCAAATTTACTATTCACCCAGCTTAGGAGTGTCTTATGATGTTACTAAATTCTGTGAATTTCAAATGGAATCATAATCCAAGTTGAATTTAAATCAGTCTGAAAAATTGGGAAATTATCTGCAACAATATCGGATTTAAAATTTTATTATTTGTGTTTTGTCCCCGGTGCTTAGATGACTGATTTATTTTTACTGGAATATTATTTATTTGCTGGTAGTAGAAGTTGTTTATCTATTATTGAAGAAAGTTCAATTTTCATAGAAATCCTTTAAATTAAAAAAAAATTCCAAAAATCATTTGCCATGATTGTTGCCGCAATTTTTAATTCTGATAGTAAATTTCCGTAATATACCTTCAATACTAATTTTTATGAAATCCTTTCAATTCGAAATATCGTGTTCGCCGTATTGAATCCGTGATTGCAATCAGTGTCACTGATAAATTTACACTACTCTTCATTATAATATATTGAATATTTAGTCCAACATTTTGAATTTGGAAATTAATAGCCCCCCAATATTTTTTTAATCAATATTCAATTGAATTTCCAAAAATGTTGGTCTCCATATTAGATCCGTCATCTTGAAATTCTAAATTTTGAAAGCGGATTCATAAGTCTCCTAAATCCTCCAATTACCAATTTATATGGGAAAACATTGAAGTTTGAATTTGCCCTTTGTCGTCATTTTGAAGCCCTATATTTTATGCGAACAAGAACACTAGCCTACAGTTATATGCAAAAGTGAACCAATGATGGTTCCTAATTTTTTGCAATTAACTCATTAAAAAGTAAAAATGGTTATAAATAATGTTGTAGAGAATACAATTTTCAATAGAAATCCTCATATAAGTACATTTTGACGTCTGATACACAATTTTTTAATTATTCATGGATTAAAACGTCGAATTTCATTTCAATTAAATCAAAAAATATCAAACAATTGTGTACAAAATTTAATAATTTTCTATGCATCTAGCGATTATTAACTAATAATTTTAAATATTTTTTGCACTACGCATTATATTCTATTTCTGTAAATAAACGCTAAAATATTAACCTGATGTAGAAAGTGTCTCTTGTGCAAAATTGTATACATATAATCTTCCTTCCCGTAACTTCAATATTTGTTGAGTTATGTAGGAGATGAAAAGTACTGAAATTTGACAGTTTTATTTTATGAATAACTCAAAAATGTTCACCCAAACGACAATATGTATATTGACTTGGCATTTCTATAGAAAATATTACCCTCTACAACATTGGTTGGTTGGTTGGTTGGTTGCTGTGGCTGCCTAGAAAGGCACACTTAGGCCAATTTTAGCCCATTGTGTTACCACGTAGCGCAGGAGACCATGGTTATTCGTGGGATTCGAACCCACAGCCTCTGGGACGGTAGGACAGCGCGCTAACAACTGAACTACCAGAGGCCCCTCTCTACAACATTACTTCTAACAATTTTTACAAGATATTCAACAGTTATTGAATTATTTCCAAATAACCTTAACCATCATCATTGGTTCACTGTTGCTCGTAACTGTACCATATATTATATGTTAACTTAGAATATGTGTACTACTCTGTCTCAAAATGAAGAGTGAAAGATAAATTAAAATTATTAAAAAATTAAAATGATGATAAATATTTCAATAAGTCAAAGATAAAAATAAAATGGTATTGGATTTTTTTTCAAAAAGGAGGCTACAATATAATATATGATTTTATAAATTTTACTACAATAAGAAATTGTACGAATTTAAAGTCTGGAAAAAAAAATGTTGCGGCTATTTTTATATAATTTACGTTTAATAAACCTGAAAATGAAAAAAGTTTAAAAAAATAAAACAATTTTATCCTCCTCCAAAGTAAAATACTCTTTAGAAATTTTCAGCTAATATTCATTTTAAAATGAGAATATAAAAATTAAAGGTTTTAAGACTTATGATTCAGTTCTAAAGAACAATGTCAGCGAACTTTTAGGATCTTAGAACTTAAAAAGAATGGAAAAAAAGAAATAAATATTTTTAATATAATCACAAGATAATGAAGGTATTTTCAATAAATAAAATTACAATCTTTCAATAAAGTACTTACATTACATACAAAGAAACACCAATATAAGTCCAAAAAAGCAGAAGAAATGATTCGAAATCTTATAATTTGGAAAAGATTTTAATCTTTAAATCAAAAGGGTGTTAATATAATTTTATTTTTAATAAACTCATTCCGGAAAAGCAGTTTGGTGGGATTTTTTGATAAATAAATTTTGTAAAGCTTTGCTTTTTTCAGATATTACGATCTAAAGTTCGTGTTTTTATTTTTGTAATTGCATAATTAAATATAAACTTGTTAACTACAGAAATTATATATTCTGGGGGAAAGTTCTAATACTTAGTAGTCAATATGAGTTCATGACTACACAAAATAACTAATGAAAAGGTATTTCGGAATGGACTTTACTAATTTTTTTTAATAAAAATTTTAGCAAATATCACATTTTTTCTATAGGCTAATATTGTGTTATTCATACAAATATTTACGATATTTTTGAGTACTACTTTATATAATTTTCGGCACGGTATTTAATGCTTGCACAATAATGCATGCATCTTGTTGCACATAGTTAAAGTAACTTGTTCTATCTTTTCAATGGCTATGTTTTCAATTCAATTTTAATGTTTTTTTTTTTTTTTATTAGATATGACTAATTTCTTTGTACTTTGCAACTGAAAATAGGTTGTCACAAAAAGAAATCTTGTTAAATCAAACTTATTTCATGAATTATTTAAGCAATAAATAAATAAATAAATAAAAGAAAAAATAAAGGAAATATTCCTGGTTTATCACGTTTATACGCATATCTTTTATTTTTTGAGCAAAGTAAATCAAAAGCAATTTAGATTAGCCCGAACTCTAAAAATAACTGAAACAGTATTTAATAATAAAATTAATTTACTCAATGACCAAGATGAGATAATTGTCATCACTATTGGTTTCAATTCTAAACATCCTGTTGAAAACTACAAAACTACAAACTACCAAAAAATATGACATTCTAAAAAATTCTGTTGAATGAACAAATATTTGATTAATAACTTTACGTGTATTCATAGTTAACGCTAGAACTACCCAGACCAGTTAAATTTACTAAAACTCAATTTCTTCCCACATTTAATTCAATATATTTTTAATTCTCTTCAGATTTATGTTAAAGTAGAATGAAATAGAGATTACCCCATATTCAAAAAACTTTTTCCATTTATAATAACTAATTCAAAATAGAATATAACTTATATGAATGTTGCAGAAAATGTAGTTCTGCTATTAATTTAACATTATTCACACATTCAACTTAACCAGAAGACATACATAGCTATTTTGAAAATACTGTTCTAATTAGATTATACTAATCAATGTTATTAGAAATCATGTTATATCAAAATCAATTGTTGAAATAACCTGAAAAGTAGTAGTTTTAGTTTTTTTTTAGTGCGTCGTCAGTGCCTACAACCCACTTTAAGGCCACTGACGATGGATCGGGAGCCACTTAGTAGCCCATCTACCAACAGGTTTTAGAATGCAAGGCTTATGAACGGCTAATTTATCTTTCTATAGCCTATTAACAGCCAATTCAAATGTCATCCACCCAATCTAATTATTGGTGGTTGGTTACCTGTAATTAACTATCTGCGATCTTCCTTCAACTGTCTCGGTAGTGGCGGTCTAACCTGTTTGCGGGGCTCGTCTTTTGAGAAATGTTATGTCATCACAATTACCCGTATGTCATAAAGTGGAATTTTCGCGCAACAGCGGTTTCTATTGCATGTAGGTTCACGAAGAAGACGGTTGTGTGGCCACATGTCCTCGCCGGAGCCCCACCGTTCCCAGTGGCTCTTGCAATTTTTCCTGCTTGCTGCTCTATCTCATTTTTTTTTTTTACTTTTTGTGCCGCTCCCTTCAATATCTAGATCAGAGACGTATTTAGTACGAAAAAACTAACCCACCATGGAGTTTACCCACTACCGGTGTTTTTGCTCCTTCGGCTATCATTGCAGAGATTTTGCATTGCATTTTGTTTTGGCCTTTTGGCATCTCTTTTAGCTCCCCTGGTTGCTGCCAAGAAGACAAAGGCCAAGTCAATTAGTTTTTAGACACACACTCAATTAGCCAAATGTAATCGAAAGTTTAGTTTTGTTCTAAACCACTCTAAAAACAAAATCTTGAGTTGAAGGAATGAAGTGGAAAATCTGCGAAAGCTTCCAGACATGATTCGATAACAAAGGTATGATATGCAATTTTCTTTAATTTTTTCTTTTTTTAATTTTCTGAAAGACGTTAAATGGAAGACAGTTTTCAGTCAGATTACTTTAGACAAACTATTATAACAATGGAACATACTGTATAGATCTTTTATACACTGCAAATAATAAAGCTTCCAATAGCTTTCTTCTCAGATTACACATAAGATTTTGAGTAGAATAACATCATTTTAAAAAACTGGCGAAGTGTGTGTAGGACCAAGCAATAGTGTAGAGCTTTATAGTCATTTATTTTAATACAGTTTTCCCTTCATAATTCGATAAGTGGCTATCACAGAATGCCCGAAATAATTTTCATTGAGAGTTCCCACCATGGCTTACTTATGCAAGTGATTACGTTTTGTTTACGTGATTAAGTTTCTAGATCACCCTGTTTAGAAATTGCTAGGCTATGTGGTGGGATATATCTCACAAATAGTACAGCTGATAAAAATTTGTTGTAGGGAAACACTGTCTCATTTGAAAAGCCCTATTTAACGAAACCCCACATAACGAGAGAAAAGTTATCTAATTTTAGAGAAAAGCAAGAGCAAAATCAATGAAAGTTGACCAGGATAAAATTATTTCAAATAAAACTAGTAATAATATTGAATGTTATTAACATCAATAAAATGTTACTTTTCTTTAAAACAAAAATGCAGATTTTCTTCAAAAAAGTAAATAATTGCACAAGTTTTCGTTTTTAAATTTAAATTTAAGGATGTGAATATGTTAGTTACTTGATTCAACACGTTCAACACGGCATGAACTACCAGTGGTCCACAGGCATTACTTCCATTTGGTGTCGTGAACTGCTTGTGGTCCACAGCTAGTTTTCTCCGTCTGGTGGCGTGGAACACCGGTGGTTCACATATGTTTTTAATTATATTTTCAAAAGCATACTTTAAATTAGATCATTGACAAGGGACTAAATAATAATATAAGCCATTAATAACATAAACAAGCAGCGAATCAAACAAGTACCGCCGGGAGAATACAACTTATATCGTTCTCACCCATCATTTAGATGTCGAAAAAGTGCGCCGGATTGAATGTTAAAGAAAATATTTGTTATGTATTATAATTTTTCAAATATTCGCTCCTTAGCCCCAATATTTGAATTTTTTGATTCGAGTCCATTATACGCTTCTGCTCAATAAGTACCCGGATTTTGTCAATAAAACATTTATTTTTAATTTTTAATCCTCGATACACTTTTCGTAGACCCGTGCAGGAATGGTCTTTAGTTCCTTCTTCTCGATTTCTCTTTTATGGATTCGATCGACTCAAAACCCAAAAATTTGAGCTTAGGGAATAAAAAAACCCGCACATCTGGCGAATATGGTACGAGTTGTGGAAAACAAACACTACGATAATCAAAGAAAACAATCAGCATAATTTTAATTTTTGAGCAACTTTTGGGCGGTTTTTTGGGTCTGCCTTCGAAGCGCTACTCCTTTGTTCCGGTAGATTTTGCAAAATATCGAGGTGTTCTGGTGCAAGTCAAGCAGTAACGCGTCTCATGCTAAAAACATCGTGCAAAATGTGGTAAACGTATATGTTTACGAGAAACCTCTCGTTCAGTTGCAAAACGGTCTTTAAGCACCATTTCCTTCATTTTGCCCACGTTTTCTTCAGTATTTGATGTCGATGGTTATTCAAAACGAGACAAACCTTTGACTACTTCACGACCGTCTTTGATTGAGACCCCAAAAGCTTTTTGCGCCATATTCATGAAGATGAAATGTCGTTAAAAATACATAATTTAAAAAAAAAATTTTATCCGTATTAAAAATCGTTATAAGACTTTTAATTGATCTCACAAGCAGAAGTTATATTTATATATTTGGTTTGACGATCAGTATATTAAATGTAATGAAAATACATTTTTGTAGTTCATTACATTCTAGATTTAATGATGCAATTATAATATTTAATTTCTCATTTTAATAACTCATTTTTGTCCTGAAATAGTATTTTTTACCAAAACTTTTGTTGGAATACATATGTATACCTATATTCTGTATATTGACCTTGGCTTTTCACATTTATCATATGCTGCATACAATTAAAAAAAATGTGTCCGCCACAATTAAGTGATTCTAACTAAACTTGAGCACTTTGTAAGAAAACTTCACTAAAAGACGTTAAAATTTTACTTGTTTCTTCTACCAATCTGTAAAGGTATATAGCAATTATCTCACTCTAATATTGAGCCCTTAAATACATACATTAAGATCACTGCTGTCACTTCCTGCTCTCAAAGTCTATAGCAAACTTTTACATGAATTTAATAAAAATAATAAATTAGCTTACCTTTAAAACGAAGGATTTTAGCTTTAAAATGAAACGAAAAATGGCTCTTTAACTTCTTTAAGATATCGACAAATTTTGATGCAGAACAACCCGAAATTGAATAAAAAAATAGTCTTGAGGCTGATGTAACTAAGATTAATGCTGACATTTTATAATTAATTAATTTCTTCATTAAATCAAAGATGATGTGCCGAAATTACCAGATTTTATTATATAAATTCAATACTAATATCTTTGAATTCACGAAGTTGTTCTTTACATCAGAGAAATCACATTACGATATTATTGCAGCATCATTTTTAGCAACTACTTTGCTTGGTTTGAATGCAGCAGTTTTACATAAAATAATAAAAATGCTATTTCAATCAATAAAATATCTTTAAATCAATGTATAATTTTCCTTAAATAGAACTTTTAAGTTACTTCAAGTAATATTTTCTTTGATCATAATACTCATTCATCGATTTATGTCAATTCATGGTGTACTAAAATAATGCATCCCCTGTTTACATGTCTGGTACCCTTAAAATGGAAATTATTATATGTATGGTATAATTTATTTAATTGAGCATCTGTGTACAAAATTTGATACATTTCGATTCATAACAGTAAAAGAAATGTCTGACGTAAGAGGGATCCTTAGCACTAAAAACAAGCATTTATTTACTTTCAAGAATTTCAAAATTAAATTTATATCATTTTGGAGTTTGTACAATATTATATTGTATTTTGGAAGATAGGCCCAATGGGCATGATAATTTTTTTCGTCATGGACATTTTCAAAAATAAAATGTGTAGTATTAAGTGGAACGTTAATAATAGTCAAAACATAATATCGGAGGTTGTCGTATACTAAGTAGGACCGGCGCAAAAAGGGTTCCACACCACAAACTTCAAAATACCAATTTTGCACCAGAACAACAATTATACAAGCTAAAATTAGAAGAAATACGATTTTAGAATATAAAGGGTTTACCAATATGAATGATAGGATTTTGACAGTTCATAGCGGCCATGTTTATGGATGAATTTTTGACTAGCGACAGTTGTGTTTAGTAAGGTTTGCCATTTTACCATGAACAAGTTCACGTTCTCACCAAGTTTAGAAACCGTCCAAACATTCATCAAAATGCGAAAAGTTTTGTTGCTACTTAAAGAGAATTTCGTGTAAAATATGGTCGTCATTCCGCTCCTTCTAAGCTCATTATAGGCCGTATAATTGATAAGTTGGAAAGTGATTTTACTCTATATGAGACTAAGCTATCAAAATGGCATCATAGTGCTCGAGAATATTGCCGCTGTTCAACCAAGTGTAGCCGCCAACGACAATGTGTCGATTTCGCACTATCCGCAAGAGTCGGGTCTGTCTACAATGACTAACTGCCGTATTTTGTGCTTGGACCTTACATTGATATAAGATGGTATTGCCACAAGCCAAATAACCATCGTTTACGTCGTGAGTTCGCATAGAGGCGATGGAGACATCGAAAAATCATCTTTTATGACGAGGCACATTTTTAACTGAACAGCTTTGTTAATAAGCAAAATTGTTGTTATTGGTGTGAGTCAAATCCACAAGTGGTTCATAAATCTCGATTAACTCACTGTTTGGTCCGGTTTACGGTATGGTGGCATTATCGTACCATACTTCTTCAAAATGAAGAAGGACAATCCGTAACTATGATTGGAGAGCGCTGTTGCTCATGTTGATCGATATTTTCATCCCGGAATTTGATCATATTGATGCGGACGACATTTATTTTCAACAAGACGGCGCAACTTGACACACAACAGTCATTACAATGGATTTATTGCGCAGAAAGTTCGGTGAGTCATTAATTTCGAGAAATTGTCCTCGCAGCTGGCCGCCAAGATCGTGGGATTTAACACCATTAAAATATTTTCTGTGAGGCCATGTTAAATCACAGGTTTATCCCAGGATACCCAAGATTCTTAAAGAACTTGAAGCCACCATTGGTACGATACCACCTAAAATGATGTACCGAGTCATCGAAAACTGGTGTGTCCGCATCAATCAGTGCAAATAGCTTAGTAATATACCACCTAATAAAAATAATACATTCCATGTTTAGGCAAAATTACTGTATTTTATTTATATTTCAAATCCTATCGTTGTTATTGGCAAACCTTTTACAAACAAAGCGTTTTCATACGATGTTTTGGTGATCATATGCTCTTCAAAAGTTTAGAAAAAAGAATCGAAATTTTTTTGTTTTTCGATTGTAATGTTACTTTGTGTATGATTATTCCTTCGAAAAATTTGTTTAATTAATTCTTTGGACATGGGAAATTCATAGACTAGAGAGCCGATTTCAATAAACAAGAAATTCTGACTATCTTACAAAATGAATTGCATATACGAAAGTAAAATTTGAAAGACTTCATTTTTTAAATTTAAATTTTAAATATTCCCGGATTATTCAATTTCCGTCTCACCAATAAACGGCAAATTTCTGAAATTTTTTTTTTTTAAATCTGCAACAACGTTCCTTGACTGATGTTCTTGACCATTCATGTTATAAAGACAAACATAAAAGAATTACAGCTCCTTGTAATTTTATATAAGCCGAAATTCTCCGCCGCTAAAATAAAAATTCAATCTCAACGTCTTAAATCTCAAGCACAGTTCAGGGACAGTGCACAGAGATATATTCGTATGTAAATAAATTCCCGGTGGAAGGACAGCGGGTATTTAAATACAACAATTTTGGATGATAAAATAAAAACGATGTAAAGCTTAAAAAACGTGTGAAGTAGCGAAACGGTCATGAAGCTGCAGGTACCATTAACTCTGAAGCTTATCCATGGCTTAGCTGCGAAACTAGTTGCTTTTATTGAGTGTCACAATTCACATATCGAAGTGATTTGATTAAGCTGAGACGGTACTCCTTGACGTGGTAAAAAACATAATTACAGCTTTATGAGTCTTTGTTGGTTGTAAGAATATCCTCGGGGAGGTTTGGTTTTTTGAGACCTTGTCGAGTGATTGACTAGCGGAGAACCGAAATAGTCGGACTATGGCTTTATTGAGCGCGCAATGACTGGGGATAATTAAATCGAAATGTCAGCGATTAATTTTTCATTTGCGATCACCTTGATCTAAGAATTCATTAAAATGCATAGTTCATGAAATCTGTGCTACTTGTGTTTTTATGGGTTCACTTTTAACCTTTGTAAATTGTACACTGAAGAGGAAGAGAATTTTTGCAAAGCTAAGGTAAGGTCTAACTAATTAATTTTTTCGCCGAGATATATTTTAAATGGGAGTAAATTGCGCTTCAAATATTCCATATCATTGCTGGCCATACCTCCTGGCCTTACAATGCGTGAAATGCCATATCTGGTTTTTTAAATGAATTAATTATACCGTCGCTTCATGCAATATTGGTTATTACGAACTGCAGAAAAGTTTATTTTATTTTTTAAGGAACATTTTTTTGTACTTTGTAGTCATCATAATCGTGATTTTGGTAGATTTCTTTAATTAATTAAAAAACTGGTAGAGAAATATCTACGTATCATTGAACAAATCCAGGTGACGAATTTTTTTAAGGTAATAAAGCGAAGCATGGAGAGGATTCGACCAATTGCATTCTCTAAAACGACATACCTCAAACGCTCACTTTTTTTGAAACTCCCACTATGTTTTGAAATTAAAAAAAAAATACTGAAACACGGGTGGAAGAATGATGTTAACTTAAAACATTAAAGCCAGAAAACTTTCAAAAGCTTGTACAATACAATACGTCTTAGAAAATCTTGACTCCTAAAAATTGGTTATTGATTATGGGGATTTGGGAGCTAAAGACTAATTCAGAAAAAAATTTACTACCTTTTCGCTCTGCCTACTTATCTTACCCCCAGATAAACAAAATTTGGGAACGCAGGAAAGCTTGCATCTATAAAAGAGTCATTAAGTGCAAATTTTTTGAGTAGTGAAAATGGAAGCCACCCAAAATGTACGCAGGCGCGGATCCAGGGGGAGGGTCACGGGGGTCATGACCCCTCCCCCAAAACAGCCCTCATTCCAAAAAATAGAGCTGAAACAATATTTTGCAAACCGAAAAACAAAAAAAAACAAACGAACAAAACCTAGTTTGTACAAACTTAAAAACCTGAAACTAAGCAAACGACCAAAATTAACTTACTTTTTTGCACTCTGAAAAAATTGGAATCAAAAAATGACTAAATCAACAAAATTGACTAATTTTCTTAAAGAATTAAATTAAAGAAATTCGGCTTGCTTTGTTTATTTGGTTATTCTTGTTATTTTTGTTATTTTTGATTTTTTTCTATCCTGTGACCCCCTCCGGAAAAATATTCTAGATCCGCGCCTGAATGTACGTTGGCAATCAATTTTTCCTAGACACGTAGAAAATCCGAGCATTCTTAGAGGAACTTAGTTAAAATATTGAAAATCCTGAAAACGTTCCATTGCACCACCACCAGACAGAACACCAGAAAAGAACCATGTTGCAAAAACCAAGAGTCAGTCGACTGCTGCATTATGAACTATGAAACTTTCCGGACTTCACCAGTTTTCAGCGCAGTCGTTTTATGTAGCAAAAAACAAGGGTGACTCAAATCGCAAGGTTTTTGTCAAACACTTAGTTTGGCAAGCAACACTATATGCACGTGTGGTAAAAAATAATTACCTTTCGTGACAAATTGCCGCTATAGCTAGAACACAAGAGATTTCTATGCACAATTCAAACCCGTTATACCAAAAGAAGCTAATTCTCCAAATTGTCCAAAACTAGGTTAGCTTAGGTAACCTTGTTCGGGCTAATCAAAAAATATTGGGCTAATATTAAAAGAAAGCTTAAAAAAAAAAACATCTGTAACACTTTTAAGAGGCAATATAAAAGAGCGTCCGATACGTTCGATATTGTCTCTGCACAAAATTTAATAAAGAATGTAAAGCGGAGAGTTAATTATTAAATAAAGAAAAAAGTTTTCTCTTGTTGATTTCATCATTCATAGGTAGTCGGTTTTCTTTCTAAATCAGTCTTTATTTCTCACAATTTATGAATTAAAAGTAATTTAAGATTAGATTATAAGTGAAAAGAAAAATTACCAGACAAACACAGAAGACATTAGCAAACTTTTCTCATTAGAAAAACTCCTGTTCCAAAAGTATCATATAGCTATGATGATAAATATTTTTTGTACTATTCTCAATGTAATGCATCACTAATACTAATATACCGCAATCGAACTCATTTAATTTCGCAACAGTTTTTAAAATGTTTTGTTTAAAACAGCAGATAATCGTAAATGTTAACCAAACTTTTCAAAATAAAATATACAATTGACCTCAATTTTTGCGTTTGCAATGCTGTTGAAAAACATAACATAAAGTAGGAAAATATGAACAATTTATGGTTAATTCCATTAATATTGATTGTATTTTTGTTATTTGAAAATTATCCGATGATTGGGTGTCTCAGGGTTTTGTAATCCATATCCAAAAATCATATATTGAGGAAAATGCGTTTAAAGTTTAACATAGATATGATGCTTAAACTCTAATAAAAGTTATTTTACTTGTGCTTCTTATCTGGACTGCTTATCTACATTAAATTTATAAAAAATTAATTCAGACTTAAAAAAGGAAAGTTTTTTGGGTTTGATTTTAGATTTCCCATATAAAGCATTACTACAAATAAAATATTGAAATATGTAAATAACGTTAGAACTACAAAATGCGAATAATATGAATATGTGAATAACGTTAGAACTACAAAATATTAGAAGGAATATTTTGTGAAATACGTTGTAGGCCAACGTTAATAACTTTTTTTTAATCATAAATCGTTTTACTAATATAATAATGCGTTTTCTTTCTAAGGAATTCAATGTTCAAAAGGAAATACAAAGTCTAGACAAAAATTAAGAACGTTCCAAGGAAAGATAAAGTGCTCCTAGCAGAGTTGTCTATGGTCACGACTTATGTAGTGCATGGCTAACTAGTTCTTATTGAAGACCGGTGACTTTATTCAGCGACGATTACTCGATAAACACCTGAAAGAGTCGTTAGATTCTAGAACCTGTTGGCACTCAGATCGGCGAACACGAACGTCCAACATTGCGCATGTACAATAGGTGAATTAAATTACGAAACTTTTATCAATGAAATAACCATTTGGCGGCACCGCCGACTTATAAATGAGTTCTACTCGTTGCGATATTAGCAAGTGAATTCCGCGGGCAAATAATCGCAGACGTTCGATTTATTTACGACATCCACTCAGGGACCGTGCAATTTTTGCTGTTTATTTGTCTTAATCGACTGGATGTAATGTAACCAAGGCGCATCGCGGCCGCGCATTAAATCTGCGACGTTAGCGACGCTGTCCTGACTATCGCGATAATTGCACAATTTAATTTTCCCTTTTTTCCCCGGCCGATACTATCAAAAAGGGCACCGATCAGGCAACTGGACCATTTAGTTCAGTTCTTCGATTGGGCAAGGAATGCTAGTCATTTGCATGGGAAGTCGTCTGTTTTTTTAACTACTGTAACTGCTCGTTTGCAGCGGAATCGTCGGATGCACCCTACAGAAAATCACTTTTAATTACAGTCATAGAGCGATTCGTCTGCGATCATGCGTATAATTGCTTCTATTTGATTCTCGCACAAAAATCCCGTTTGGTCAGTGGCCGGAGTGGCGGAGTGGCTAGGTGCCGCCGGTGAAACGAGAAACAGACTAAGATAGAATATAAGAAAAAAGAATATATAAAAATAAAGCAAATAACGCGGCAGGTGGCACAGGCACTGAATAGGAATCGTGGCCGATTGTGGTTGTTAATTAGAAGCCGCCTGAATCACCGAACCACCTGGCGACGATGCTCAGAGCGGCCAGACTTTGAGTCTCCGTTTCAATTTGCGAGTTCGCTGCCTTTCAGAGTTTTATTTGCGCAACTGGTGTAAACGTGAAAGTAAAGCCGAAGAAAGGAAAAACTAATAAGTTTTTAAATAATCGACGTGCAGTTGAACAAATCTGCCACTGAAAAGCAAATCCAACCTGATTGATTAATGTCTTTGTATGGCTTCTATGGCATTATTAATTTAAAGAAGGTAGAATAAACTTGTTCAAGCGTTGATCATAGGTATACAGTGTTGTGTATGTAGAAACACCCAACTTAAAAATTTATAGTCAGCTTGCAATGTCTTTTATGTATAACGAACTGAACCAAAATGTATACTTCTGAAAATAATTAAAACAACTCATGTACAGTGTGCATAACGCTAAACCTTAGTTTCTACTGATGGCTATAGGAACGCATAACATTCAAGCATATCTACAGAATTCACAATATTCTCAAAAACGTGATGTGTTGCCCATTTTCCATTAAGTATATAAAGGAGTAGTATATTTCTTAAAATATAATTCATATTAAACCTATATTAAAAGGCTATGTTTAATATAGCAAGATATCTAACTCTAACCTACCATATTTAAAAATTCAATGTAATACAGAAGATTACTCAGGTACTGACCAGGATTGCCTGATTTGGGTTCCTGGTTTTACGGATCAAAGGGTTGTCCTGATGGTATTCATCGTGTGTTCAAAAACTTAATAACTTGATACTCAGAATGTTTTTTATTGGGTATGCGAAAATTAGTGGGATGAAGGATCTGACCTAGATAAACGGTTGAGATGCCACAAAAAACCACAAGGTGTTAAGTTGGGTAAGATGGGGCTATAATACTCTGGATCTAACTTATTCCTAAGAAGGTAAATGTTTAAGCCTTGCAAACGCATTAACATTATCTGATTTTATCTCCTGAAGTTAATAATTCATCTGAATAATTGTAATTGATTATTAAAAACAAAAAGTAAAACTATTGATATTTTTCCATAAATCACCCGGTACTGCATCCCTGCCATGGCATGCATCTAGTTCCTCAATGTTTGTGCAAATACTGATTGCTCTAACCTCCACTTTTGTGAAGGGAGGAGCCGTAAATTCTCTACCTCCAATTGTGTAAAGTTCCCGCCGGTGTAACGCCGATATTGTGTTCATTATTTTTTTTTATTCCTTTGTATTTCATTTTTAAAGTTTATGCCATACGAAGTGTAACCACTTTTAGAGTTAAAGGAATGGGCGATTTTCTGCGTTATTTCCTTATTCGTAACAGCATATCTTTTTTTATTTTCAATGATTAAATTATATTTACAAACTAAATTTATCAGCAAATTAGCCGCGCGTTCCCTTTAAAAGTTAAGCTTAATACTATATTTTCAAGCAAAATGCACAAAACACAGAATTAAACGGACAAATTGTAAATTTCTGTCAAACTGACTAAATTCTGCGCAGTTTATATGACATATAATAGCTATCTTATCCTATCTGACGATGGAGAAAAATGGAGTAAATTTATTCAGCAGATTTATATATATAAAAAAACAGATAATTTTATTCAACGTATAGTTATCATTCAGTTTATATGGCTATTGAAAAAATGCCCCTAAAAACGTAAATAAATTCAGATTTGGTGGCCATTATTTTTTCCATGCATTCACAAGCATATTTTGCAAAAAAGTTACTAAAAATTGGAATTTTTATAAAAGATGCCATATTTTTTAAGTTTTCATTTTTTATTTATTTTTCTTAAAAATAATTACAAATTTATTTAATAATCTATACAAGATCTTTTATTTTTTTTTTACTTTTGTAATCCTTTTCGGCATACTTGAAATACACAACACACAATAGCAACTTTTAATCCTTCGTTATTATTCCAAATGTCCGTAATATTTTCCTTCAGGACATTTATATTATATTCCCCCGGCCATATACTTTTCATTTTAAGTAATTCTAGCAATTCTCTAACGGATTTAAGTCCAGAGAATTGCCAGGCCAAGGAAGCACCTCCAGATTTTCTTCTTGGAAGAAGTTGGTTAATGATTTAGCTGTATGACAAGGTGCCTCATCCTGCATGAGGCATGTATGGCAGCAGAACATCTGGTAAAGCATTTTCATTCTGCTGTTGCAGTCAACAAAATAAATTGGTCCAGGGCCTTCATCACTAATGCAGCTCCAAATCACGACTGAAGGTGGATGTTTAATGGTCATCTTTTGTCTTATGTTAAGAATATTAATTAAAAAGATTTTCCAAAAAAGCAAATCATCAACTAACTGTAAAGTGTTGATGCTTTCTAGCCCAAATAAGCTGCCTTTTCTTTATCATCTTTGCTAGCCTAGCTACACTCTGTTTGGTAAGAGCGTATCGACGATTTCTCAGAAAGAAAGAGAAAGAGACATACATAATTGAAGTGGAGGGGATGAGTATTACCTATATATATGCGCGTCATGCATAACGTCTAATTTTGCGTTGAACTTTCTACTGTTAAAATCGATTTTCAATATGAGTACTTTATTTTATAAACGTTTTGAAGCTGTGTTTCTCTGTCTTCCTCCGAAAGGACCTAAATGGACTTATGCCCAGGCATCAAGATATATTAAAAAGAATGCATCTTTTGTAAAGAAGTGGTGTAAGAAGTTTTCTGAAAGTTTCATCAAACACCGCAATACTACAATCAAACTACTTTTATCCGAAAAGCACATCGAAAACCGTTTGAAATGGGCTAATGAAAATTTGAACCGCGATTGGACAAACTTTGTGTTCACTGACGAAGCATCATTTTGGGCATATCAAGAACCTAAAAGAGTATGGTTATAAAAAGGACTGCATTGCATCCATACTGCAAAAAAACCAATAAAGGTTCATGTGTAGGGATGCCTCTGTTCGCAAGGATTTGGAAAATTCATTGCTCTTATTGGAAATCTAAATGCAGAAAGGATGCTGAAAATTTACAAAAAGGGATTATTAAAGTCAACAGATTCTTGGTTTGCAACAGGAAACCGATCGTGAGTCTTGCAAAAAGACAATGCTCTAAAACACAGAAGTCGTCTTTGTACCGAATGGAAAGATCAAGAGAATATCAATGTCATGGAGTGGCCCTCACAAAGTTCTGATGATAATCCAATTGAAAATGTGTGGGCCCTTATGAAGGCAAAGCTGCAGCGGAAAAATGCTTTCACTTTGCAACATCTTAAATCATCGGTAAAAAAAGCCTGGAAGGATCTACCACTAGAATATGCTGAAAAATTAGTTGAAAATACGAACAATAGACGTATAGCTATAATAGAAAATAACGGTGACTTCACCAAATATTAAATGTACTGCGTAAAAGAAAATAAGGTAAATAATAAGGAAAAATAATATTTTGTTAATTTTTTATCGCATTATTTAATTCTGAGCTATACGTTCTTACCAAACAGACCGTACACATGTTATTCCAATCTTCCATAATCTTCGCCACAATATTGCCGTCGATATCGTAATTTATGTCTTTAAGGATGTTTGTAAGCTGATGCTCTGCAATAGTGGATGGCTGTAAAGATAATTCTCGATTTTTCCTTGTCAAATGCCTTTTAGCAGTTTCTTTGTTTACTTTGACTGCCAGGGTATCCCCTGGCCAGTTGTCTAGTCGCTCTATCAACTGTAGAGGCAAAAGCTTTGCACAATCTTGCTATAGATCGATTAGAAAGTTCTCCAGTTTTTAATAAATTCGCAATTACACTGTTTTTTTGGGAATTTTATATCCTTTCCGCGACAATCTTTTAACAAAGTTCAATAACTTACTTGTTAAGAAACACTTTTATAAACATTAAAAATAAAACTTAACTCGTTGCTTGCAAATTTAAGAATGACCGCAAAAGCAAAATCATTTTGGTGAACTGCAAATTATATACCTACTTTCCTTTTAGGGTTTTCCCGCTATAAAAAGATTCCTAGTATTCTAACACTGGATAATTTTCAAACACAGAATTCCCAGAAGAATTAGTTTGTGAACAAAGAAGGCGTAATTTTCAAAGTTTTTCAAACATTTTATCGATGCGCCTAATTCATTAGACAGAGACTCTAACATTTATTAACGTTTTCATCAATACACACTTTTAGTCTATTTTCAAGGGTCTTTCTAGTATATTTTTTCACCCTGGATATTAATTTCAAATATTCACTTAGACGTTTAAAAGTTATATGCATCTCATTATATTCAAGAGCGAAAAAACATACTATGGCCTCAACGACAACCAGATATGTATTTTCAATTTTTATGAAGTAAGTCTTAATTTCTGAAGCCAAACATCTTCAAACAACCGACAATCATCGAGCTATCAGTAACCCCATTTTTCAAGTTCTTTCGGCCCCAGAATACTTTCGAAGAACAACAAAAAGAAAGATAGCTTTAAGACAGTTCAATATTCTCGAGTGCATGACCATTAGATCCTCTTCAGTTGAAGACAAATAAGAAATATGTGAAAGCAAGCCCCGGGGTTAGTCACTCACGGAAAACCAATAAAAATTTGTCACGGTGATAAATGACAGACACCTGCGGGAGTCCTCCGAAAAAACACCTCAGAGAAATTAGGTGCATATTACGTGAAAAAAGAGGAAAAGAAGAATTAATGAACTTATTTGCACTAGCATGATAAATCGCCTGCGGAGGGTTTTTATTCACCACTCGTCGCAGAAATATTGAAAGAAAATGGGAACTCGCAGCTGTCGTTAATGAGGCAAATTAAGGCTTAATGTGGGAAGGCGGCGCTATCGTCTTGTACCAGTAGCACCACGCCAGATGCAAAATTTCTCACTGGAACCATTAGTGCAGTCCCGGAGCACCATGCGAGGCGAGTGCCTGCTTTTTCTTAATGCATACTTAATTGCTTCTACATGTGACTAACGTTCGACACCTGAGAAGGAAATAACCCGAACGGCTCATTTTACCACCGATCGAGTTGACCGCGATGGTTTCACGCCATTTAAAGCACCGCCACGGAGTTATAGATTTTTCCAGGGATTTATTGATCACTACTCGCGGAGCTTATAAATTGCGAACAATGTCGCTTTGTTGTCTGGCACAGTGACTCATGGGAATAAAAAAGAGGAACACGCTCGCGGGCTTCATAACGAAAACAGTGTACGAGCTTAAATGGCTGTGAATCACTTGAAGTCGTTACAATGACTCCTCTTAATTTAAGTTCGCCGAGGCTGCCCTCTTACTCAGCCTCAGAACTGATTTCGCAATAAAAGTAAAAATACGACACTTTTAAAAAGCCTTCATGGCGCCAAAGAATTATTATCTTAACGATGATCCAGAAGATTCAGGGTAACAAAAGAAAGATGTACCAAAAGAGGTTCTTGCGTATCTATATAAAAATGATGAATATTATTTAACTTTGATATTTGAATTTTATTTAGCTTTGAATTTTTCTATATATCATAAACTTAACTTTTGCTTAGAATGTTTTGAAAATAAATCACTAAATTGTGTCTCGGAAATAATAATAAATAAATTTGTTCGCACACTAAAATTGCAGAGTCATGTCAGCGTTGTCTGTCGAACCACAAGTAATAACTCATTCGAAAGTAACCACTATGTATTATTTTTTAATATCTTATAAAAAGTGTTAAATAAATTAGTTACTAAAAGGTAATGATTTCTTTTTCGAACTTTTCTCATGGGTAGCGCTGGCAGATCGACTGGCATTGGTGATATAGAGTTTCGATTTCTGTCAGATGTCCTCCGGTAGCGTAATGCTTATTTTGGACGAACCTATCCTCGAAAATACTTATGATATTCTCCTTTATCATCCCCATCCATAAAAAGGGTTGCAAGAGTGAAATATCCAACTACCGTCCCATTGCCAAACTCTCCTGCATACCTAAACTCTTTGAAAGTATCGTTTGTGACTGCTTGTTGTTTCACTGTAAATCGATTCTTTCTTCGTTCCAGCATGGCTTCCTAAAGGGCAGATCGACTACCACCAACCTTACCGACTTTGCCTCTAGAACACTGTGTGCTCTTGAGAATGGTGACGAAGTTGACGTCATTGCTACTGACTTCATTGCTACTGACTTCAGCAAGGCGTTTGATAAGATCTCTCTTAAATTAATTCTCTTCAAACTACAATCCCTTGGCTTCAATCAGCTCTTTATTTCCTGGATGAAGTCTTATCTTGAACAACGCTAGTACAGCGTCCTTTTCTGTTCCTCTTCCTCCAACTCTTTTGTGGCCAACTCGGGGGTTCCACAGGGAAGCCACTTAGGACCGTCTCTTTTCATTCTGGCCATCAATGATGTCGCATGTGTTATTCAGCACTCGGACATTTCTATATACGCCGACGATATGAAAATCACCAAACGGATATGCTCTACCTTTGACTCTCGACTGCTCCAGGACGACTTCGACTATTTTAGCATTTGGTGTAATAAAAACTCTCTTGAGCTTAATGTCTCCAAATGCCAATCCATAACTTGCTCCCGTAGACGCCCCTCTTCTTCCCTCAGAGTTTATCAGCTATCTAATGAACCTATCCCCTTTGTATCCTCTCTTCGCGATTTAAGCGTCATTTGTGATAGCGAACTTAACTTTCGTGAACACATTGACAGCGTGATTGTTAGAGCCAACTCCGTGCTTGTCTTTGTGAAACATTGGTCCAAGGAGTTCCTTGATCCCTACATAGCCAAATCCCTCTTTATTACCTTCGTCAGGCCTCTCCTTGAATATGCTTGCCAAGTGAGGACACCATTTCAATCTAATCGAATCAATAGGATTGAGGCTGTCCAGCGTAGGTTCCTTCGCTTCGCTTTACGTGACCTTCCCTGGTCTGACCATCAAAACCTTCCCCCCCTACGAAAACCGTCTCTTACTGATCAACTTGTAGCCCCTGTGGAAGCGACGGGACCTTGCCGATATTACTAAATGAAGGAAGAAATTAGGTACCAGTCAATGATAGGAACTTATTCAACATGAATCTGAAAAACAGTATTTGTACCATATAATAATTGAATTGCATTTTTTAATGAGAAATCAGTACGTAAATGTAAGAATTGTTTAAAATAAAATTATGTATCTATGATTGCTATTGCTCCTCAGACTGAAATCAGCAGATATTAAAAAATGAAAAGGTATAAATTAAATAAGATAAATTGTCATATATAATTATTGAAAATTTTTTTCTTCTAAATATTAATTCGAGATAAAACGGCGGTATTTTAAATGTAGAATGAATTTTTGAAATTTCGCGTTTAGCACAACAAACCACAAGCCTTGCAAGTTTTGAAAGCCAACATTGAAGAAAAATCACTAAATGTGCATTATCATCATTTTTTTCAACTTAATGTCATCAATTTTACAGTTCTAATAGACTTTCCGTGAAAACAGCCCAATTTTTTAATTTCTAACGAAATGGCAACCAATTCACAGTTGTATATACATATATGTATGTCCTTGTATAGGACTAATTCTTCAATTACTTGATATTTTATTACTTAAATTGGAATAAGTACTTCATTGTGTAATCAACAAATATTTCAAAACTCAAAATCATCGAACCCTTGAATGGGACGCATGAATTCTTATAGTAGCCTAACTTAAATAATAAATAAAAATAATTTATTATTATTATTTTTCTAGTTACCGTAGCACCACCACCTCAAAGGCCTTGGATACCTTTAGCAAGGCCCAACAAAAGTAGGCCTGCATGTAAGTATGCTTATAAAACTGAGTTTAGTTTTTATTATGATACTAATTTATATTTCTTTCTAAACAGGCATTTTCACTGTTATGTGTTATAATGTGTTGTGTGACAAGTATGCGACCAGACAAATGTACGGTTATTGTCCCAGTTGGGCGCTGGGATGGGAATATAGAAAGAAGGTAGAGTAAACAACTTATTACATACATATCTATTTCTGTATTTGCATTTTTAAAAAGGGTTAAAAAAACACATTTTTAAAATGAATAATGATACACTTAGATAAAATCTTATAATTTCCTTAAAATTCTAATAATAAATTATAAATTATTTTTAAATACTTCGCGGACTGAGGAATTCATTTTTAAGAATGCTTGATTAAAGATAGAACTAGAAACTAATAGCTCTAATTCGCGTAAAAAGGAAAAACATATATTTTTATAGTTTTTAGTAATATTTTTTATATGATTCAAGTCAAAATATTAAAGGAATATTTCTTTGATGACATTGAGTAAAGGCATTATTTTTATTTGCTGCTGCCAGCTATGGTAATCAAAAGAAACAATATTTATGCATAGTGCAGTACTTTAGTCTAAACTGTAACGTTACAGATATATTCACCAGCATTACAAAATCAATTGCAATATAAAAATTTATTATCCTTCTAAAAAAATACAATAATTCTAATAGTTTCAGCTGAAAATCATATAAAACTAAACATAGGTTAAGCTTTTAATATCCAGTGAATTTTGTTGATTTTCTGATAATTTTAAAGTACAATTAGAATTAGTGTAGTATTTCACTACAAAATCAAGAAACTGAAATGAAACACAGCAATTTTGTTAAAATCGTCCTTTTCTTCTGAGGTTATGGGCGTATTAAACGCAGCATGAGTAGTCATTCGCTTGTGCTATGATTGTTAAAGGAAGCAGATGCGTGCTCTACAAAGTGCAGAAATTTTAATAAAGTTAGTGGCTTAGTTAGTAATAAAATTTTTAAATATTGGTAGTCATATGCCAAATAAGCAAACTATTTTACTATTTGTTTTAGCACCTCTCTATTACGTTTTTTTGAATAGAAACTGTTAAAAAAAATAATTTAGGGGTTAGGTAGGAAACTGGCAACAAATTTTACTTTCTAGTCATTACCTATTAAAATTCTTTTTTTCTCATTGGAAATAAATTTCAGTTAAATTTAATAGAATTACAGGATACATTTAATGTTAAATTATTGAAATAGTTATTCTATGTGGCTTTTTCGTTGGAAAATTAGAAAATACCGGTCCCTGGTTTTACCAATTTAAAAATAATTACTATTCCAAATGTTCGAGTCGAAAAAGCATGCATTTTCAAGTAATCTGTTCTTCTTAATATATTAAAATATTTTATTTTTACAGGCTATTTTAGACGAGATTAGACATTATGCAGCAGATATCATTAGTTTACAAGAGATCGAGACAGATCAATTTTACAATTTTTTCAAGCCAGAACTTAAAAGCGACGGATACGAGGGGATATTCTCACCGAAATCACGTGCAAAAACAATGTCTGAACAGGAGAGGAAATTTGTGGACGGTTGCGCTATATTCTTTAGATCATCAAAGTAAGTATAAATTCTTTTCAGTAAGAAGTGCTTAACTTGAACATTCCTATGACATGGCATGATCCAATATGCATTAAAAACAATATTAAGTTGAAGAAAAATTGAATACTAGAATTTTCATTAAATATAGTACTTTTAATATTTGTATCTACCCAAAAGCATAATCATTCTCATGGAGAATATTAATTGTTGTGAAAATGCAATTTAACAAATCTTGTTTTATTTAATTTGGAATTAATTGAAAATTACCTACCTTGTTCTATTTTTTGTTTTTAATAAATTGAACATTCTCTGGCCATATGGTATAATAAATAAATGAAGAATTGTAAAATAATATAAACTTGCGTTATTGTGCCTTTGAGTTAAATGTAGGAACAATTTTTTCATAATATTTTAATGTGTTGTATCGTATTGAAGAAAAAGATGCAACAAGCTAATAGTATGATTTTTGTATTGCATAATAAATGGTCAAGCCATTTTAATTTATTGCATTAGTCGCAAAATGTGCAGAGCTAGCTGAAAATCTTAAAAAATATCAAAAAAGAGTTATTTTTTTACAGCTATTTTCCTTGGACCCAAAACACGTCTTTGATCCATTTTTTGGAATAGACAAAAATCGAAAACGAGCCAAAATACGTTCAAGCTGTCAAATATTAATAGCCGAGCTTGTCAGCATAAGTGAGGGACATGAATATCAACATAACGCCACAAAAAATCGAAAATCGAATATACGTAACCAACGGAAATTCAAAATTCACGATACTATTTGAACATACCTCGTATATATTATTATGATTATGATATCTTTTCGGATACCTCCTTTACATGTAAAGTGGAATTGATCTTTTTTATTCGCATTGTGTCTAGGGTCAATAGGTCTAACAAAAATATTTGGGGAATGTTATGAACATTTTTTCAATAAAGGTGTTCCGTTTACAAAATATTAAGCTTTGAAATGGTAATTCCTATTAGACTTACCTGTTCCCTTCACCTATCAGCTAAACCGCTATTTTTGAATATGAAAAATTTATATAACAATTTTAAAAGAAAACCTGTCACAGATAAGTAGGCTCTATTCGTTTACGAGCCACAGTCAAACAACTTATGACATGTAGTTGGGTCTGCAAAAAGATCATAGAAACAAATGACTTAAATCACTGCAAAAATAACTTTGCATTCTGAAATGCATTATTTTGTAACCTGAAGAAGACAGTATATTATACATTATGATTATGTTAACATCTATTATTACGCATATAGTTGTGCTGACCACGGAACCCTATACTGTGCGTGGTCCAACACAAAGTTAGCCAGTTTTTTTTTTCTTAGTATGAAGTGTAGGTTAAACTTAACATTATTCATAATAATACTTCAAAATAACACCTTCTCTTCTTAATTATTTTTGTTGTCATAAAAAACAGAAGATATATAGTAAAAATTTGAGGTACGAGATTGAACCAGGAACTAGTTGATATGTATATTTTGTAAGCTATTTTATTTGCAAAACGAGAAATTAGAAAATTTAAAAATGGCAGAGGAGCTTATAAAAACTCTTTATGGGTAGTAATTTTTTTATTAAATTCCTAAAATGCTCACAAAATCATTCTATTTACTTTTGATTCTAGCCTATAGTGAGGTCAATCAGTGACTACTCGAAATACAGATCTAGTGACTGGTGGACTCAAACTTCGTAGTGACTACGATTACTAGGTCACCTGCGTAGCCTATAGCCTTATAGTCTTATAACCAGGCTTACATAGATTAATTAGAAATCATTCACCATAAGGTATCAGAGCAATGCTGATAAGATCCCGAGAAGGTCCCCTAACATAGAATTATATGTGACTGTGTTAAAATCTATCTCTCTCCATTGTTTTTAGTAGAAAGGTCTATAAGATTTAGGCAGCTCAAGCGGCCTATTGCCTTTCCCTGGAAATGAAATTAATCATAAATAAATTATTACTGGTGGCGACTTCCGGTGTTTAGCTGCCCTAACAGCCTTCGATGATGAATGGTCGTCGCTTGGGGAGCCAAATTCTCCTTAGCAGCAGAACTAATCTGCCCCATGGCATGACTAGTCGAGGGTCCAACAATGGGCCTAGTAACCATTAACTCTCCGCCTGATGCGACACTACTTAATGTCATTAAGGCCGACTATTTCAGTTTTGGAAGTGGTGGGGCCCATCGACTTTGGCCGCTTCTCTTTATGTTGAAGGTTCCTCACTATTGCAGTAGACTATCTTGCCTTTCATCTCCGTCAGCACCGCCTATCATCAATGGCAATGATAAGGTGAAGCAACTCCCCATGAGTCAACAGTTAAGAAAGAAGTTTGGGCGCCAATATTTCCCAGTACTCTCTCGTTTGTGGTGAAAAGGCTTTGAGAAAAGTAAACCTGGAGCACATGCGTTCGGGGGTAGTTATCCTCCTCAACTAGGATCAGGCCAAAAGCACTTTTAGCACAAATTTGTTCGAAGTTTTTCATTACCCAATCGGCTACCTGAGAATAATACAGAAAAAAAGAAGCCAACAGACTCGAAGAATACAATACTCGAACTCTTACTGATTCTTTTCGTTCGCAAGCTCGATTCTAACATCAACAATCAGCTCCTACTGCAGATCCATCTGCTCTATGGACAAAAGCTGGTTGATCATACCAACCTATATCAGCCTGACTGTATGCAGGACCAGACTTCGAAGTCGCCAGTTCGGTAATCTTATCCTTCGATCGAATCCGTTTCGATTCCGCCTTTGGAAGGTTTGTTTTGGTGCCTTTTCTCTGTAGGGGGCTGTCATTGTCATCTTGAATCTTCTCTGTTACGCTTTAATAAACTTGATTAAGGCCATCGGGCCTAGCTGTGGGTCCTGATCTCTCCGAATACAGACTAGCACTGTCGGGCATTACAGTGCAAACGGAATCTGCGTCTGAGGACTCCTCCCCAGATAGAAAAATCCATTTGTCATTTTCTTCCTTTAGCGGCAGTGCAAGCAGATTAGGGACACTGATACTCGCCGACTATGATAGTACTCCTACAGCGTGCCCATTGCCTCGATATTAATAGTCTCTCGTTTTACTAATATGATCAATGGATTACGAACAACTAATGCTTTTTATATCTTTTACAGCCTGTAATCCTTAAATGCAACTAAGGACGTCAGGCAAAGAGATAAGTGTTTTAAAAATTAAAAGAAGATAACAGAATATATTTAAGTGAAACTCAGACTTAAATTGAGTTTGAGGACTTCTCTCGAATTTGGATGAAACTTATTACTACGTAAATTCAAAAGTGGCAGATATGCAAAAAAAATTTGTTGGTCTCTTCTATATCCTGAGACATTTAACTTCAAATTTTAATAGTTTTTCGTCGCAGTTTTCTTGATGTTCCCACAATTTTTTGGTGAATGGTTCCGCCTAATTTATGTAAATAGTTTTACATCCGTTTCCATCAGTCGATAAATTTCAAAAGATGTTTACCTTTAATTCGTTAATTTAAAAGGTTCTTGAAGAATTATTTAAAATCAAAAGGTTGAAACATCGTTGATTTAAAGGATTTACACAGTTAACAACACAATTTACTTTTCGAAATTTCACACTTTAATATCTTGGGAAGTACAAGCGAAAAACAAATTTTGTTTGCATGTTCGTCAATTTTGACCTCAAATGAACATTCTTACAAGGTTTCGAAAACCTCAAACTCAATTTATTTCGAAGCTTATTATAAAACTGAATGATAAATATGTAAATCACATTGTTTGATGATTTTGCAAGGTAAAATCACATTATCGAATTAAAATTAAATATGATAGCCATTAAAAATGAGTAGGTAAGAAAGTATGTAATTTTTCTCATAAAACGAAATGTTCTGCTGATTTTTTTATGAAATAAAGTTAAAATAATGGATGTCTGCAGTCGAACGAAGAGCATATGGGACTTAGATAGTTAGCTACTAAGCTAAAACTCATGTTTCTAAATAATAATACACAGTATGATAATGTGAAGTGCACTATCTCCAATTGATCGTTTTTGCTTTTATAGTTGTGTTTGTTTTTTTGTTGCAGCCTAAAACTTAAACATAGAAAACATTCGACGATTAAAGACTTTCAAATTATTCATGCTCACGACTCTTTTATTTTCCGTTTTCTTTCATAGATTTTCACTCATTAAAGAGCACCTGGTTGAGTTCAATCAGCTAGCGATGGCGAACGCTGAGGGCTCCGACAACATGCTAAACCGAGTGATGCCCAAAGACAACATCGGCCTAGCAGCCTTACTAAAAGTTAAGGAAACGGCCTGGGAACCGATGACGCCCGAAGTGACACAAATTGCACAACCGATTTTAGTTTGTACGGCCCACATCCACTGGGATCCAGAATTCTGTGATGTTAAGCTTATCCAAACTATGATGTTGAGCAATGAGCTGAAGAGCATTCTCGACGAAGCCAGCCACAGCTTTCGCCCCGGCCACAAGTTTGATTCGAACAGTGTTCAGCTGCTGTTATGCGGTGATTTCAATTCGTTGCCTGATTCAGGTGTAATTGAGTTCCTCAGCTCAGGCCGCGTCTCAATGGACCACTCCGATTTTAAGGAACTCGGGTACAAATCGTGCCTCCAGAGATTACTGTCGAGCGAAACGAACGAGTTCACGCACTCATTCAAATTGGCGTCTGCGTACAGTGAAGACATTATGCCTTATACAAACTACACATTCGATTTTAAGGGAATCATCGACTACATCTTTTACACAAAAACCGGGATGGTGCCCCTAGGACTCCTCGGCCCTATCTCAAGCGATTGGCTCCGGGAGAACAAGGTGGTCGGATGCCCTCATCCGCACATCCCTTCGGATCATTTCCCGCTGCTGGTCGAGCTCGAGCTGATGCACACGGCCAGCCAACAACCTCCGAACGGCCTAATTAACAGACGGTAGCATTAGAAAGTAAGACCCGAACAGACGTAATAGCATAATGTACCACAACTCAGACACGTTCGTCGTAAGATTTTATACTTTTTAAATAAATATAAGAGAGCATCCAGCCAACACTCAATCAAACAAAAAATAAGGGATAAATAAATCCAGCATGTCATCGACTAGGGATAGACACAATAATAGAGGACTAGGTAATCAACGCAGATCCCACACCACATTAATTTTTTACAGACTAGCAGCCGTAGATGTAAAGTTTAACGATAGCGTATACACAAATTAACGTTTCTCTTATTTACCTGACAAGCGAGCAGAAAACTATGTTTCTTACGGAGAACTATATCATTGTAACTAAAGCTATTAAGTGAGTAAAGTCATTTTAAACATTCTGACGATGCGTTCTAAGTCATGCCAGTCTCAATTGCAATTGTGTTTCGGTCCAGGGTCGTAGTCCCCTCCTTCTAGTCCGAAGGACAGCAATATCACGCCGTAGAAGCTGCAATATCTGAACTGTAGATTTATTCTGCTAATTCTGTGCTTATTAATTGTATAAAAATTTTCCGGAGGTGGCTCTTCAACACCTCCTGTTTTTGTCATTTTATAGTCTTATTAAGTAATTGCAGCGTTTGTATTTCTTAGATCTGCTTCTGTGGGCATTTATATTTGTTTTTAGCTTTTGTCGTCTACGGGGAATATCACAAATTTAGTGCAAAAGATGAATTTTCCAGGTAATATAGCTTAGCTGTTTCCCCCTTTTTGTTGGTTCAGTTGTGAACACAAAAAAAAATCTAAGGATTTGTTTTAATGTCACTGCAAAGTGTTTAGATCATTGGAATTTTCAGTAAGCGTTATGTAACAATTCCAAAATAAAAGTAATTATACTTAAAACATTCATCATTTTAATTCAAACCCCGAACACATCTACCCAGCCGAGAGGTGATTGACATGAATCCAAAAAATTGAGGTAGGATATTAATTTGTATATTATTTTTCGCATTCATTGATTCCAATTTTAATTTAAAGATCTAATAGATAATTTCAATTACATGTATAAAAATGCGGCTAATTATCATCTCACTATCTAAAATAACTTGATAATTTCTTTGACGCTCATTCACTAAAATCAGTGTAATACATGTTTTTAAGGTATGAAATGAAATGTGTACCTCAGATAGCTTACTTGTTTTTTTTTTAATTACTTAAATTAAGGTTTTGCTCTAAAAAATCCAACACGCAGAAAGAGCCAGATCAAAAACAACATACTTAAATGTTCAATTTCAAAGAAGTGCTCAGTAGTATATTTTTTTTTGTTAAAAAAATAAATTTATTTCTTCTGCTATTTCATTTCATTACCCTATAACTATTTATTTAATTATTTAAACCGATTACTCAATACAAAACCCCAGCTTCTAAGATAAGAAAAGCGAGATGCTATTCCTCGAAATTGTGTTTTATTTATTTATATATATATATATTTTTTTTTTTGTTACAATTTTAAAATAAAACTCAGAAATAAATATAAAAATATTTAATATTAGCCGATGTTAGCGACATTGAGATATAAAGCATCACCTTTTAAGAAGTAAAATACGGACCGTGAGCAAAATAGCAAAACAAATTAATTTTTATATAAAACTCCCTATATTATTATATCTGAATCTGGGTTAATATTTTAATGCAATTTTATTGGAATTTCCAGTGTCAAATTATTCAAATTCGAGACTATAAGAAAACTTTCATTAAAATCTATTTTGTACAAAACCCTTTTTTTATTCTACATTGTATTCCTCAAAGTGTCGCATTAAATTCCACATCTGAGGTTTTGAGTATAGAAAACAGTAAAGCTAAATTCAATCATCGAACTAAAATTGTCAAATATTTGACAATCTTCAATTGATACACTTTTATAAATTAACTAAAATTATGCAATTGGGACTTTCCGATTTTGAAAATGAAGTAGAATACGAATACGCAGAATTGTAAAAAATTGACATCTAAATCCTTAGTGATAAGCAATGATCCTTAGCAATAAATATAAGAATTACTTTGGAGCGAGTTTACATGCGCTTAACATGCTCCTTTTGAGGGAATATTTGTTATGTTTTTAAACATAGTTTTTTTTTCTAGTTTACATAAGTTTAAAAATATGATTATAATATTTAGAATACATGTGCACTAAGCACCCAATTTCTTCATTATTTTGAAATATGTACCTCGAAATTGAAATCGACATTATTTCGAGTTTTTTTGTACTCAATAAAATCCTGTAACATATTTTTCAAGGTAAGGAGAAGCAATGTCTGTAATATTGAGAAAAACTTAAAATTACCCTCAAAATTGTAAAATTGCATTCATTTCTTGTAAAAAATGCTACATGAAATGACCATCTTGGGTAAAGCATAATTTATTTCTTTTTTGTTTGTACTGAACACTTTCATTCTTTTAAGAATGAAAATGTATTAAGGGCTAGCAATTGAAGCAAATATGTATTGTGATCGTATCAGTTCGAAGACTGGTTGGCGTATTTAAATGAAAATGTTTGTATTCTTCAAAATCGAATAAGGAAGCAAAGTGATGCAACATTTTACCTTTTTGAAAACGAAAAACACAATTTTAGTTGAATAACTTTAGTGCAATACATATGGTATATATATCCAGGTCTATTCAATTCACCCCAAAACGTCGACTTCCCTTTTTATAGCTTTGTTTTTGCGTACAAAAATTAAAATTTTAGACATGTTATTCAGCTATAAGTAGGTTAGTTGAATCAAGTAACACCGATTTATTTTCTGAAAAACATCGATTGCAATTGTGAAACGTTAAATAATTAGAAATTTGCACGCATGTAACCTGAAGATGACTCTTAAAAACTAGAATTACTGTTCTTTGGCATTCAATCATAATAAATATGTTGTGTTTATTAAATTAAAATAAAGCTTAACAATTTCAAGGGTACAGTAAATGTCTTATTCGGATACATTAAAAAATCGCAGGATCTGTGAAATGAAAATAAAAGTACAAAAGTAAATTCTGCCATTAATCTCTAAAAGCTCAAAGGGAAATACGTAAACTGTTTACACCAATAGAATTAATGTACGCATACAGGTATACAAAATATGTCGCTGTAACACTAGGCGAGTAAGCATTTTCAATTTTTATTAAAGGCGTTTTTTTCACAATTTTTTCCTATTTGATAAGTGTACTGTTCGTTCCATGTTTTGCGTAAAGTGCTTCTTTAAATTTAATTCAAAATAATACAGCTGAGGATAGATTCTCTTTATCTAATGTACATAAAAGAGAATTAAATAGCAGTCAATTGCATAAAAATTGCGTTTATTGTGCGTTGTGTGTGGAGAACTGCATGTGTAAATTGTAAAATATTCTCCATTTGTAAGTATAATTGTCGCTCATTTGTAACCCGGTAATAGATTTGACTTGGAACTTAGAAAGCATCCTTTTAAACGACTACTCCTTTAACATTATGTCGTAATTACGCTAAGCACCATTGTTAGTTTTTAGTTGACTTGCGCTCTGGCATATTGGTTCATTTATTATCGTGTAGAACATAACCGTAGCTATGTAAGGCATAATGTATCCGAATGGAAAAGATTAGATTTAAGTGAAATTTGGAATTAGGATAATAAAAACATTAATTTGAATTAATGGCCTTTTATTGCAAACCTTCAACATTTTTAACTCTCCTAAATCCTTTATTTAATCAGATTCTCTATATCTAGGTGTTTGCAATAGTAAAATCTTATCTTTGTACTAATTTTAACATTTAAAAATAATAATTGTATTCGAACCGTGCTTCATCTACAAGATTTCTATTTTTGTTTCTTATAATTCGACTTTCTTCTAGCTAAATAAGTTTCTGATGTGAATTTTATATATTTTCTACGCTCGAATGAGCATTAAATTGTTATCTTACAACTGTTTTTAAGTATAAATTAATTTAATTAGAAATGCTATCCTATTAACCAGCTTATTTTTAAATGTTAACATAACACACGAACTGAATTTAAAAACTTTAATTATTCTGAGCAACAAACTCTGCGATTTCTGAAAGCTTCGAAACTTACTTACAATACTCAGACCATTCAGAAGTTGGGATACTTTTCTGTAGTTATCAAACGTGTCAACGAAATTGTCATAATTTCTACATTTCAATAATTTTTTACCCAATTGCTTCAGAAAGAGGTAATGTTTTTTGGATGTATGTGTGTATGCATATCCGTTTTTTGGCGCATCCTGTAGCCTAACGGCTTGATGGATTTTAATAAATGAGGTGTCTTTAGACTTATTTTAATCGTGGGAGTGCTATAGGATAAATAATGTTTAAACAAAAAAATATGGCTACCATCAGCTGGCATTTTTGTCGCATCAGCATTTTTTTTTTATTTTAAAATTTACTTATACGAGTATCAATGAAAGGTCTTGATGAAACGAGTTCAAATATATATCCACTTATGTGTACATAATAAGTGTGCTTAACCCATTCACTGCCAACGACGAGATATCTCGTAGTTACCTATAGCTGAATATGTGGCTGAATATGATCTCGGCAGCGAATGGGTTAATAAATTGAATATTTTCAAACAAAATACCCTCGATGTGGGATGACGTAAAATTTAATAAATTGTATAAGTACTAGCTGTTCGTGATTTTTGTTTTCACTTCCAATATATATACAGTCTGTTCAACAAGAAAGGACTGTATTTTTTTTTTTTTACTTACAAAGGAAATATGTATTTCTATTTTTTTTTAAATACTTGCATATTGAAAGTAATATGAACGCAACCAATTAATAAATTGTGTAGTCCTCGTCAGTATCGAGAATGGCTTGACATCTTCTGGGCATACTTTCGACGAGTTTTTCCACATATTCAATAGACAACGAGCACCATATCTTCCGAATCATCCGTCCTAGCTGGTTGAGATTGTACATAGGCCTGCTAGCGAGTTGGCTCTTGATTATGCTCCACACATTCTCAATTGGATTGGCGTCTAGCGATTAGGTTGGCCAGTTATATTATTTTTTGCTTTCCAGATCCTGCACAGTTGATTCTGATGTTTGGAATCGTTATCCTCTTTTAAGGTCCAATCATAGTTGGATACAAACATCTTTTCATTGTTTTTTTTTAAATTTTGACCATCTTAGCGTCAAAATTCTCGGTAAAGTCAAAACCGTGTTCCGAAAAGTATCCCCAAACATTGATTTTTATTGGTTGCTTGACAAGAGTGAACCAAGTACGCTTCATACGAGTCCACGGCCAGAAAGTCGATTCGTCACAGGACACAGTGTTCGACCAATCGTAATTCAAATTCTCGGTAGCACGGGCCCTTCATTTTTCTCTATGGGCTTTGGAAAGAAAGGGTTTTGATATTGTAGCACGGTATTCTACGTTTACCTCACGTAAACGCTCTCTGATTGTATTGATGCTGACATAAATTCCCTTTTTTTGCCAGTTGAACTTTCGCCTCGCGTAGTCTTAAAGCAGGGGTGCGCCCAAACAACTGTATTATCACTTATTCGTAGTTGCTCTCTTCACCCCCATCCAGGCGATTTTTCTCATGACGGTTGCTAAGAATTGATTTCCTTTTCTTCACACGACTTTGTTTGTTCAGGTAATTATGTTTGTTAAGTTCTACTAATAGTAGTAGTATAGTGCAAATCCGTCTTCTTTGCTATTGCTCTTACATTGTCTTAGCGTCCGATGTTCATATTCTTAAAAAGTTAGAATTGCTAAACGAAAAAAAGTTCTTGATAATATTTTACACTAAACATACTTTCATGATGTATCTCCAGGTAAATAATAAAAGAGAACTGATCGTTTTTGACACAAAAGCAACCTAAACATCTCTAGTCCTTCACTTAGAAATTAAGTTAGGAAGCTCCTATTATTCAATACAAACAACTGTTGCAATGAGCCAATATGAATAAATTCCTGGGAAACCATTAAATATGGCATAACAACGCAAAATATTTTTCCTGCTGTAAGTTCAAGATAGCTGTAATATAAGGTTTCAATGTTGTCAGATATTTGTTATTATTTTTATTCTTTACAAAGCTAAAGAGTAGCAAATGGGAAACATTAAAATAATTGTTCAGTTCAGGTCAGGCTTATGTAGCTCAAAGCCGAAACACTTGTACTTTTGACTTTTATTATTTTTATCGTTCCATACTGGCGGTTAGAGGAACCCTTACAGGATCGTTTATACGTCCGTCCATCGGTTTGTTACAGATATTTTCTTGAAAACAACGTAACGTAGGAACTTGAAATTTATCTGAATGATTGAAAGTTTTTAAATACTTTTTTTTTAAATTTTTAATGGAGTGAGTTATACCCCTAAAAAAACGTTTAATTTTTTGTATCGTGTGACAAAGAATTACAAAAAAATTTGGTGACTTAGTTATAAAAATATACCCCAAAATATGCGGAAAAACACCTTCCCTCCGGATTTTCTAGGTTTTTAAAGCTAAAACTTCGAAACCCATTATCTCCATTAACCCACCACGCTGAACTTTTATTGATTTTTGATTTTCCTCGTAATGATCACCTTAAACATTATCTATGTTCCATCTTTAAAAGCTCTAGCTCAGTTGGAAGTACGCTAGATATATGATAAATGTGAATATTCAAAATTGTGGTGGTAGTTAGACCCTCGTATCTTGGGAACTACTCCACCTAGGTATATAAAATTTAAAATACTGTTCCTTTTTGATAACCTTAGCTTTGGCATTCCTCCACCTCAAAGTCACGTAGATTAGACGATTGATGATAATGATAAAATTAATACCTTAGTTTTACGAAGGTTCTGAACTATCAGCCAGCCCTCTGACAAATTGTCAGTAGTTAGTTGCAAGGCATAAGTAGGATTAGATTATTATTAAAATAAAATTTAATAGGTTTGGAAAATTTTGTTCCCTAAATCTGTACGTAATTGCATTGTAAAATGCATACATTTATTTTCCCCTAGGCTACGGTATAATATTTGTAGGCTTTTTAATATTTGGAAGGAAAACACGTAGCGATCCGGTCAGTTGCAGCGCTTTATTCAAAGTGCAAGTTAACAAAACGGTAATCAGTCTCTCTTTAAGCATTTCATTGTAGGGACATCGGCTGATGGAAATCGAATGGTTTAGACTCTCACACTGGTATTACATATATATATGATTTGGCTAACGAATTTGCTTTTAAAGATATATCAAACGCAAACATATTATAGATGAGTGAAGTTAATACCTTCTAGCATTAAAATGAATTATTATATTGCATATATGAATGAATTTTGAATTTCGAATAAATGAAAATGAAGGGAAAAAAATGATAGCCTTAACCGTCATGTAGTGCAACTAGCCTCGGAGATAGAAAAACTCGAAATGATTTGTCTAAATGGTGCACAAACGAAAAAGCACCCTGGAAATCTTCGATAGATCATTTTTTGTGTGGTACACTTTTAAGTAGTTAAAAAATAAAAATAAACTTGAACTGGATAAAATCTTGGAAATATCCATCTTTTTTCGAGTTCATGTCACTTTTTATAATGTTCGCTGCTGATCTGTTGCAAAAAAGAGCCTATTTATAGAACAGGGAGTATTTCATTAACTTCGAAAAGAAACGCATTTAAGATCGGCACAATCTTCAAAATTTTCAATTTTTAAAATGCAAAATACCAATTAATATTATGTTTCGACTACAAAAATGTTTATATATTGACTTACATTATAAGCTCCCTAATTTTAAACCATTTTTAAGATGCTCTAACAAATTTGTTCCTTCACGATTTATATTTTATTAATTTTTTCTGAACGCAATGAAATAAACTAGGACTAAAACTAGTTTTTAGTACATAATAACTTATTAATTATAGACTATAATAAATGTTATTACCTCGAAATCTACTTCAGTTTAGTTGTTTTACACTAGTTTAAGGGTAACATCATTTATGTTTTCAAGTAGTAATGAAGAAAGGGTCATGAATTGAACTTTGTTTGTCCGCAGGGCGAGTGTTTTCAAGGAATGGATTAATTTCAATTAATTATTCTCATAATAGTTTCCTAAGTATTTTGGTAAAAACTGTAAAATTAAAAAAAAAGGAACATCTCCATCCACTCGTTTTCGAGATATAAGAAAGAATTTTTACTTGTGACTAAAGATTTCCCATATATCACAATAATTTTGAAGATACCCCTTGTGGAAAATATTTACACTCGTAACAGTTTTTATTGTCTACGACACCTTATTTTTTGTGCGGACCGATATTCACTTGGCTGGCTTTTTTCAGTACGGGAACCTATAAACCATGTGTCTTATTGCGGAATACGTTGGTGAGAATTCGAATGCAGATTTCATACATTGAACGCGTATTTTAGAATCCAAATGTATGAAATACGCATTTGCATTCTCGTCGACGGATTCCGAAATAAACCCCAGTATAACTATGAAAAGAAATTTAAGTCAGCTTTTTAATTAGCAAAATCTTGCGTTTCCAACTATAAATAATTGTTTCGTGTTAGTCTAAAAAGTGAGTACAATCAGTAAAATATTAGAACGAATAATTCCTAATCGCATAAAAGAATTTATTATAACAACCGGGGAATTCGATCGAAATCAGTTCGAATTTCAGAAAAGGCAATTTTCGTAGATTTTCAAAAGGCATTCGACGCTGTAGACCATCATAGATTATTCGAGTTTTTGGAACAAATAGCTATCAGAGGAATATGCAACAATTTAATTAGAAATTAGATGTCATCGCGGTCATCAAGGGTCAATCTTGGGGCCTTTACTTTATCTGTTTTATATAACTATTATTCAGAACGTTCAACTAAGAGGTACATACAAGATATAAGCTGATGACACTGTATTAGTTTACAGGGAAAGAACTGAAGAGCAACTGAGAGAAAACGTAAATGGGAATTTAGTAGAACTCAGTAAGTGGTTGCAAGGAAATAAGCCCACACTAAACATTGAAAAAAAAAACAAATTCATGGTATTTCAAATGAAAAATAAACAGGAAAGCTTGATATATGTACATTATTTAGGACCCAGGTTAGATGAAAACTTAAATTGGAATGCATATATATCGACGATGATAAAGAAAATCACACCAGTAAAAGGAGCAATAGCCAGGTCTGCAAAATTAAATGGTTTTGTTTCCAGACTAGTATATGAGCTGTTCCTTTGCCAAATCGATTAACTCCACAAGCAAAACACTAATTATATTACTCGCATTTGATTTAAAAGCTCATTTTAAAATAAATATTCAAATAAATTTTGTTAAACGTAAATACGGTGCAAACCGGAACTTCGAATCGATTTGACCTGTGAACGCACATATAACGCTCATGTGTTGAGCCACCTAAAGTACCTAATAAACATCTGGTTATAAGCGCCGCAGTGCAATTTCGAACGTTTACAGAAGTTAATGAACAAGGTTCTTAAAATATTGTACCGTCTTCTGTGGGATACACCAAAAAATAATGTTTATAGTATCACGAATACTTAGCTTGAAGGAGGTAATTTATATAGAAAAGGCAAAGTACATGTACCAGGTACTAAACAGAAAGATAAAAAACAACATTGAGTTTACAAGAAACAATGGAGTACACAACTATAACAAGAGAAACAGAGAATTTAGAATGAATACGGCGAGAACGGAAAGGAACTGTACAGGACTCATCAACAACACAAGTGATATTTATAATAAGCTTGCAGCAGAAATAAAAAGGATAGGAGATCTAACAAAATTCACAAAAGCCATGATGGATTATGTTGGAAAAGGAACAACTATCAAGTAAATATATGAGTGCAATTATATCGTACAATTGTATGTATAAGTAAAAATTATATGTTAATAATAATATTTATATTTATGACCAGGTTGTAATTATATGTTCAAACTACTTTTATACGTGTCCAGCTGTCTGAGCGGTTTTGCTGATAATTAACGATGTGATACAGGCATTTTAGCAAAGGATCCGAGGGCCTAAATTCTAACGTCGGAGAGATGTATAATTATTTGAAAGTTTCCAGCAACATACCGAGAAGTGCGTCAAATATCTATTATTATTAGTATTAAAAAATATTCAAAAAAGAAACAAAAACTAACTAAAGGACCTATTGGAAAAACGAATTTTTAATAACTTATAAACTTCCCGTAAATAAAATATGTTAACCTTATTTTAATTATAATGTAAACACTACTTAGCTAAAAATTAGTATGAAAACGATCAATTCTCAGTATACAGATTTTAGACCAAAAAAAATTAAGAATATAAAGGTGAGTAATAATCAAAAATCTTTCCTACTACTTTCAATTTATTCCACTAGATATACTTAAATATAACATCCTTGCTATCAGGCGTAGTTTGGAGCTCCAGCGTAACAGGGCACTGCAGCCAGGAGGCCAGAAGCTCTTCGGTATAGCCTGAAATTTTGAAGCGATTAAGTGGCTCAGAAAGAGTCGCTAAGCTGCCCCACTTACCAATGAGGAAGTACATCTTTCTCGCGGTAATTCCCTGGCGGATGATCGCCGCTATCCGAATGTGATTGTGCTGCCTTTTTATAATAACTTCCGAGAGGACCAGCGAGTGCCAAGTGCCAGTGATAAATTTCCGGATGAAGAGGTCCTCCAAGGCCGTTTGGGAAGCGCGGAGCCCACCGAGAAGTGATGCTATGAGGGGAGAGAATGAAATAGTTGATTTATTTGATTAAACGGTATTTACATGTATTCCATGAGTTCCACGACTTCCGGTGAGCTATTTTATGAGGAGGATTTGCCATTTCATAAGTTAGAGGACGGGTTCGTTTTGGAGTTACTTTGTACCGGCCCGACTGAACTTTTAAATTTACGACTGAGGTCTGTATCCATCTTTGGAAGCAGGCTCGGTCAAGCGCAGGGCACTTTACTTGTAAGGGTATCTAGAATTAGTCACTAGAAATTATTATTTGCTTAAATAAATCAACCAAGCTTACTACTTTCCCTAAGAGGCTCATTTCCTAACCTGTGATGGAGCGAATGCCAGACTGACAGTTCTCGAAATGACATCGGGTGGGCTCTGAACTATTTTCTTATTATTAAACTTTTTAGAAAAAGCTTAATATCCTCCATAAAAACAAAATGTTGATTATATTTTTTAAATAGTTTAATTTCAAATATTGCCAATTTTTTCTAGACAATTTAAAGAAGTTAAATGCAACGAACGCAGTCTTCGTTCAGTTAACTGTCACATTTCGTGAAATGGGGTGTCAAAAGTCAAAATGACAAAAATGGCGAAATGTCACAATTCGGTTTGTGCGGTGCATAGTTCCGTGTGAGATTTCTTCCGGGGTTTATTGTTTTGAAATTCTTCTGAATTCGTTTGCCAGCTTTGACTTTGACGATCCGACAAAGTGGTGTCGAGAATGATTTAAATTTATTTATTTATTGCTATCATTTTAGTGAGGTGAGTGCCAGCTGACCCCCAAACAGAAATGACCGCTGAAGAATTTGTGCGAAATTTTCCCAATACAGATATTAAAATTTTGTTGTTGTGAATGAAACTAGACGTGATCGCTGTGGAAAGTAATAACAGTTAGTGCCCCAATTTATGAATGGTTTCCACGCGAAAGATTTTCACCCGATAAGAAATCAATAAGTAGCACTCGAGCAGCCTATTTGCAAAGAAATCAGAGCTTATAATAACAAGAGGTTCTCATTACTTCCCACAATTTGATTTGCGGTCAGAGTCGAGCTCCGCACAACTCGCAGCGATAAAAGCGGAATATCGTTTGGCTAGGTGCAGTGCGAACAATTTAAAACTGGTGGTTTTGGTGCGTGGAAAATCTATACAACGTGAATTTCGCTTACGAAAATCAATGCTATCGCTGAGATGATTATTGGAAAATATTGCCAATGCAGCACCTTGTGCAAAGTTTTATGTAATTGTGCACTTTGTTTACTTTTCGCTCGGATTTTGCTGTCCGAACATTGTAAACAACGACGGTGCATTTTGCAATGCAGTGCCTCAGGACTTCAAATTGCCTCAGAAAATAATATGAGAAGTGGTAAAGCATCACCCATCAGCACCCCGAACCTCCGTCGAAGAGTCCCATCGGTTCTCGGTCAGACTGCACAAAAGTAAATTCACGTCTTCCTCCTTCGGAGCAAGTTAACCTAGTCTGCATTGTGTCCCCCCCCCAACAAAGTTTCAGGAGCGCCCCCAGGATTATACGTTCATAATAAGATGAAGAGAAAGCGCCTAGCCCGGGGTATTCCGGCTGAATAAAAATCTGGTCAGGGCCATTATCGAACAGGAGAGGCATCAGGCATTTATTTCTTATTCTGCTCTCGTACAGCGTGGTTTCTTTCTTCCGTGATTTATTTGCTCTTGTATGCCGCTCAAGAACAACTTCCACTTTTAAACAATATTCGTTACGTTTTCTGGGTCAAGGCCTCTCTCGATGCATAAGTCTCTATTCCAATTTTAGTGTCGGAGCTTCTTTTATCCCGCGCACAATAACAAAGCATACATGAGTCCGCACAAAGATAACTTTTCTTCTCGCGGATTTAAATTGACATTATATCCGTGTTATTTTTCTTTTAGCATATCTGCAGGCAATTTCTATAATTGCGGAAAGTCCACAACTAGCAGTGCATTGTCGTCATTTTTTGCAGCTTTACTACATTTCAACCATTCGAAGAGCTCTTGAGGGGCCTTCATTTTTAAAAAAAATGGTATTTCCCGACTCTAGCTCTGGTCCAGCACGGCGATACAGGGTTTCATTCACATCCTTCGGATGCCTTTCGTGCCATTAAACGATATTCCTGCGGTGAATTTCCTCCGTCCTTAAGTCCATAAGCTGCAGTCCCTCGGAATGTTCTGAATTCTCACAGGACAGCACAATCCATGCCTTTATAAATAAAGCTTGCATATTTGCATGATATGGAGCCCCATTTAATCTTATTTATTAATACTAAACCTACTTCACGAGTATCTATTCCCACCGAGAAACAATAAAAGCTCATTTTTACATATTTTATGAGAGGTGTTACACAATCTTATGCTTGTTTAGAAAATTATTGCAATTTTCCTTTATTTTCTAAAAATTTTATATCTCGGGTAAAGTCAACAATCAAAATATTTTTCTTATAAATCCCTTCAAGAGGTATACATGAATTAAAACAGACTTTAGAATATATCCAGGAAAAATTATTCCTTCAAACTTCTTAACACGTTCCCTGCCACGTGTACCGTTGTCGGTACACGCTAAACTGCATTTGTACGCCAAGCTGAATTTTTGAATTTAAAATGTTTTCGTCTAAAATTTAATTTGTGGTAACACTGTTTTATGTGACGTAATGATGTTTACAGTAATTTTTGAGGAGTGTACTGATAACGGTAATTATGAAAATAATATACGTTCTCTCAAAAACAAGAAAAAAATATGTATTTATAGAAAATTATTAAAGTGGTTACCGTGCGCCGAAAATGGTACACGTGGCCTAGAAATGACACCTTCTCATAAACAGCATGGCAGGGAACGTGTTAAAGAGCATTACCAGCCAAAAGGTGGCGTATGATTTTAATATGTTAAAGAGCTATGAGATTTCTAAATTCGCTTACAATAATTTGTTCAAAGCAGATATAAATTTCTATAAAAGACTTTTGGAAATGTGTTTTGCGAGCTCAATTTCCATTAAAAAAGATCCTATTTCTAATAGGAAAAATTTTTCTTGACTAAGTCCGGCTAGATTAGTTTGAGATTACAACATTGAATTACAACGTTCTTCGATAAGATAAATTTAAAAATCATTTAGCGGTGACAAAAAAGGTACTGATCTCCATATTATCGTGGACGAAGGAATTTTCATTTTATTTCATATTTGTTTTTTCTTTTTTAACAAAACTAACACCATCGCCATTATCACGGTTTTGCATTTAAACTATATAATTCCATTTACTGAAAAATTAATCAGAGAGCCACTTTCTGGAAAAGTTAGAGAATTTGTTCAACCATTTAAATTATCTTCTGATTAAATTTCAATCCTAGCAACGGGTAGTTTCCATCATATTCGACATGAGATACATACAATAAATTTTGTAGGAACACGGATTTCAATAAAATTTTGCAGAAAGATCTGAAGAAATTTCTTGGCGATCGGCTATTTTTGTTCGAAATCTTTAATTTTTAATTTTGACAAATTCTCTAAATTAAAAGTAGCCTTTCCCGCCGTTAAAATTCATTTCCACTTGGACCATTTCGGAAAATCAACATGTAATTAAAAGCACTTTTAACACATTTCCAATTAGGAAGCCTAAAACGCTGAAGAAAACAATGTTAAACAAAAATTCCAAATTATTTTGCCATTCATGTTATTTTGTGTAATATATCCAAATTTATAATAATGCGAAAATCGAAAAGTCAAATGAAACAGTCACATTATTGCAGGTGTTATGAAGAGTTCGGGCCTTGTATGCTGTGTTTCCAGTTTATCTTCCTATCCAAAATCAGTCGCAAGTATTTTACTTGTTTTGAGAGGCTTATTTTCACTCCACAGAGTGAAAGGGGGAATTTTATGCTTCCTAGTGAATGGCACTAGCTCCGTCTTGTTTGGATGTACACTTAATCTACATTCGACACAAAAGCGCGAGTTTAGTCGTCATTGTAGCAACTTGGATAACATTTCCAGGTATTTTCCCGAGATTAAAATAACAATATCAAATGCAATCATCTTACACCCTGAACGGTCAAGATCCGGCAACAGGACTCCACCTTGAAGTGCGCTCCTACCCGCATATTTCTTGATGGAAAATGTCCAAGAAAATGTTCAATCAGTTCAGTCACCGATGGGAGGGTGATAGTCTCGATGGGTCCACGCATAAATAACCTTAACTTCCGCTCAGGATACAGGGATGCCCGTTAGGCACAGACTAGCATCAAAGATGCCCAACAGCCATGGAGTTAGCAGATCGGAACTCCCTGAAAGTCGGTCTGTGTAATGCCACCCAAACTAAAAAGTGATAAAAGCATTTAATACTCCAGTCCAACCTCTTTCTATTTAGGATTTCCTGTGCAATTTCGCGTTCAAAGTTTCAAATCAGAGCGCACCGTTTATATTAAAATAGTCTAATTTCATTAGCTTTTTAAAATAAAATTGTACGCCTTTATTCTTATTCGTACATACTTTCTAAATATCTATCTATATAAATTTTTCAGACAACCCTCGTATACATGGTAGATAATTCATAAAAAGTCTTAGGTTTAAAGTTTAACTATAAAATTGGAAGTTGAGCTTTCCAACAAAATTTGCTATTCATTCGTTTTGAGCTTAAATTAAGGCTTGTATAAAGTTTCATCAAAATTTGGGGGTAATCGGATTGTAAACTTATCACTTGTATCATTGTATTGTTCAAATTCTGGTTGCTGTAGGTAAATACGTTACCAATATTTTTCAGGAAAACATAAACTACAGACGTAACAATTGAAGAAATAATTGAATATATATGTATTATAAAAGAGAGTTAATTAATATCACATATTTTCTTAAGGGATGTATTTATATTCATTAGTTTTCCTTAAAAAACGATTAAATGTTAATTTTAAGAAGACGCAAAATAAGTTAATCAATGGAAAATAAATAAGAAATTCATTTTTGGGCTCTTTTATGCAATATTCATTTAATATGCTTGCAGATTTCACATTTCCTATTGCATTGCGTGCCCATTTTCCGAGTGTCTTTAAAGCCCACCAGAGATGATAGATTATCGGAAATAGGTAGTTAAAGTCGGGGAGGATTACCATGTTTCTTGCGGTACCAGCCACAATCTCACCGAGAAATGTTCCTCCGATCGGTTGTCGCCTGTAAATTTGCCTTAACACTTTTAAAAAAAGGCAGGTGTGAACGTCTGCACGCGCTGACCTTGCAACTTTGCGCTCTGGAGGAAGGAAGGAAGGAACTAGTGATATCAGCGGCATCACAATAAGAACTCGGCTTAAGAATGTAGAGATTGTATTCGTGAAAACATCAGAAAGGAATTACTTTCTAATTGCAGTAAAGCAACATGTTTCCCTTGGCGATTACTTGAGAAGTATTCTAGAATTGAACCTGAACTTGTTTAGGATCTTTCCTATTAAATTCAATGATAGCCTATCCATAGGTTATCTGATATATAACATGCATATTTTTGTTTCACAAGTGCCTGATTACTTTATCTGGCTGATATACCTCGTGATAAAATAACAGCTAGATCAATTGGTCGTTAGTTTGGAATTAGACAACTTTTTCAATTTTGTTACTGCACTGATATATAAGAATCGCTTCGTGACAATATAATTATTTTTTATTTAGTTATTTTTAAACGTAATTGTGCAATATTTTTAAGCATTTCAAATGGCATGATTGGCCTTAAGAGGTTTGGATCTGAACTAAAAATGGTCTTGTAGGTGTACCTGTTCTATTTAACCAAGTTTTCTCCCGCCGGATACTTTGTAAGTGGTGTGGAACTCTTAAGGTAATCCTGAGTGAAAGTCGTTTTTGGATACGAGCTTTAGTTTTGAAACAGTAGCGAATTTTTTTCCATGTTTAAGTCGTTCACCATATAACTTATTAGAATTTATTTGAAGATTTAGACAACTTTCTATAGATGTGTGCACATGCCGGTCCGCCACGGCTTTTTATGTAGACAATTTTGGCCAAAAATCATCTAATACAATGATGATGTTTTTCTTATCTTTTTTCGACCTTGATCCCGGTACCGGCCTATAGTAGATAGTAATAAAGGGGTCATGTGTGAGAGAAAGACAAAATATTAGAGGGAGACGAAACGAAAGTGGAAACTACGTTCGAAGACTTTATCGCACCTTTAAAAATACGCAGTAAAGAAATGTAAACAGCCCGCATGCGTATATAAGGTCTGTGTGTGCTGCCTACCGTCTTCTCATTTTTGATTCAGAATTATCCTATGCCAGAAAATTGCGCGGGAACGGCACTAACATCACGCATGCACAGATACACAACGTGACAAAGACTTTACCGCGCTTTTAAAAAGGCGTCGTAAAAAAACCCTGCACATTATTCTTTACACTGTAAATGCTGTAGATGGGAATATTTGGCTGCCTCTTCTTGTCTCTCTTGTTTTTACTGGGATTTGCATAAGGCATGGGAAGCAGTAATTCTTTGCTGCTTTATCTAATGTAAAAATTTTTCCAACGCCGTTTTAGAAGTTGCATATGGGTTAGAGTTTTGGGCTTGTAGAGAAAGTGTCACATCTTGTTATTTAGATTATCTTTGGTTCTGTAGTCCAGTTTCTATATGTAGTATATTATTGGAATCAAATCAAATCAAATCGCTCGGACTGCCAGGTAACTTTCTATTAGATATTATATCAGAGACGAATCGTGAAATACAAAACAAAAAAATAGGCAGATTTATCTGACTGATATTTTATCTTTCAGGTTACTATCTGAAACTATATCAGCAACCGGCAGGTAACTGCGTTTGATGCTTAACACGTTGATTCCCACGCCAGAGCTGTAAAAAAATCATTACCATTACAGTACCATTACCATTACAAGTACTGCAAAAAAATAAGAACCAGTACCATTACTAGTAATGCTGGTACTTCAGCATTATCTAAAAGCATGTAATCATTGTTCACCATTGCTTATGATTTGAGGTTATGGTGAAGTTTCAGTACCGTTACTGATGATGATGAATGTCATTTTTATGAACTGAACTGGTACCTATTTTTTTGCAGTACTTGTAATGGTAATGTCACACAGAATGTACTATGTAATAGTAATGCAGTATTTTACAGTTCTGTGCCATACGCTTTTTCAATATTCAAAATTAGGAAAGCAATATATGTTCTATGTTCAACTATCTTTATATAAACTTGGTGGACAGTTCAATGGCTAGTCAAAAACCGAATTACTCATTGCGAAAAGTGTTTGGCTTCTATATGACGCATTAGTTAATTCTTTATATTTGTTGTAATTTTTTCTAAATGGATTTAAGAGTCTGATAGGTCTATAGCTATTTGGGCATTCTGATTATTTTTCTTATTTTAAATTAGGAACTACTTTGGTAATGAAAAGATTTACAATTTTAGACAGGAATTTATAATATTTTGTCACAATAGCGCGTTCTTGAAATTTGAATACCGAAATTTCATCAGTTTTTTTACCTAAAAAATAAAAATTTATTAAAATAACAATTTGTGGGTGGTCCTGGCCAAACCATACCTTCGAAATATAAAAAAAAAGTTTTTGAAAACTCTAGACTGTGACTCCCACAATTTGGATTTTACTTTTCTAGTAGAATACGTTCTACATTTATGTTTATTTTTAATTATTTTAACGATATTCGAGAATGGCTTGCCGAACTTGGAAATGAAATTAGATAGAAGATTGCCCCATTTCGTAGAACATTTATACTCTCGGTGTATTGAATAATTCATAAATTTAAATTGCTTTTTAAAAAACGTGTGCCGTGTTCTTATCCATTTCATATGCTAAAGTTTCTCATATTGGAATTGGAAATCATCGCTTATATTTAGTTGTCGTCCTACGCGAGTCCTTCTTTGATTTATGAGGATTGGAGACTTGATTAGCTTTATAAATTCTTCAATTAGAATAAATATTTATTATTAAGCTGTTTGCTGCCAGGGTCTCCAGGAAAAAAACGTGAACCACATTCCAAAACTTTTTTCGGATTACATGACACCAATTCAAATAGACTTTACGTATATACATATATTTAGCGTTACTTGTGTTTTTGACTAATAAAGAGACTTTTCATTACTACGTAATTCATTACTATTGGAGGGTATGGGATCAAGAAAATGTAGGGATATAAAATAAATTAAGGGTTTCTGCGAATTTCAACTAAAATTTAGACATAGCCTAATTCTTTCTAAAGGCTTGTGAGAAATAAATATGACTATAATTTAGATTTTGACGGCTCTAGACTCAATTGTCGGAATACATGGGCATAGTAATTCATTTTCAGTTAGCCAAGTTGAAATAGGATACTTCAGCTGACTAAATTTTGGTGTTTTTCCGACCGAACTAAATTTGGCAGTTACGTGAAATTTCAAAAATTTCTTAAAGTTCTTAAAGCTGTAAAATAGCTAGTATGATGGTTGAATTTCCTGTGAGGATTTTTTTATAAAAATTTACTTACGCAGATGACCAAGCAAAACTGTCAATTTAAAGCCGTCAAAACAGTTTGCACATTTCAATTTAGACATTGGATATTCGAGACGTTTAAATTTTAAAATTTAAGAGAAAAACCATTTGGTCAACTTGCAGCCCCTGTGGAAGCGACAGGACCTTGCTGATATTACCTTCATTCATCAGCTGCTTACCGGTGAGATTGACTGTCCTTCCCTACTCCATCTACACCAATCCTCGTGACCTCCGTTCGGCACCTCTCTTTTGCCCTGCTTATCATCGTACCAACTATGGACTTTCTGAGCCTCTTACCCGTATGCTTCGGAAAGCCAAATCCCACCCCTTTTTTGACTTCCACATGAGTAAATCTTCTCTCAGGAATGCCCTTAATTCCTCCTAATGCTGCCTGTTTTTTCTCTTCTCTCTTTTCTCTCTTGTCATGTGCTCTCTCCCATTGTCATACCCGTACTTTAATTTTAATCTTTTTGTTAATTAGTTCCCATATTTATTGTAGCTTGTAAATAAATCAACTTGGCTAGCATTTGTTAGCAATTTAGTCTAGATTCCCAAAGTTTAAAATTTTAATCACAATTCGCACAAGCCGTAAATTAGCAATGTGGGAGTTAACAGTGTGAGAGTTTTAACTACACAAAAGTTTTACCCAAAAGTATTAGGGGTATTCATGTTCTGGTGTATTACGCTTCTTATTGTGCCTATGCACCGATGTAAATTTTTTTTTAACTTTTTTTCTATGGCTCTTGCATCAATAAAATAGCAAATACAACGAAGCGGAGTAAGTATTTTTAGTCAAATTAAATTATGCTTTGACATAAAAAATTATGACCAAACTGGATTTTTCCCGAGATCTCTATTTTTTCATTTTGGTTTTTATTACTATCTCCAAAATGGTTCATTTTTTAAGGAAAAAGGGTATAATTTAAATTTTAAGTCTGCTTTAATATTGATTCATGTTAGAAATATTTTTTTAAGTTTATAATTTCGATTTTGTTTGGATTTGTTATCGAATTGAATTTTACAAACAGTCACATAGATTTTAAATTTAAATTTTGCGAAAGGTGCGTGTAATTGCTTTGATATTTACCCATCTATAATTCAAACTTTAAAGTGGATAAATTGTTGGATTTAGATTTGGCGAAAAACAAATTCAGGCAATGTCATTGTAATTTCGCGAAATAAGTAATTTTTGATATGTAACTATGTATAAATTTCAAGTATGTATAAAATAATCTCCTTAACCTGGATCCAGATCCGAAGTAAAACAAACACAGCTTATATATTTAATTTTCAGCTATGTATAATATTTGTCGATGCATTTACGAAGGCAGTAATTAGTCAAAAATCAGGAGTAGAATGAACTAAATGCCGTTTTTATCATATAACACAAGTTAACTCCAAACTCATTTGCATTTTGTTATTAGCTCCAAAACTGTAAATTTTTCAAAAAAATATCTATGGAGATAGAATTATGTCTGAAGATAAAATGTGCCATCCTTCCCCGGTGGTGTAGAAAAGACTTCCTATGTATTTTGTTGCAATTGTATCTCAACTCAACTTGCAACTATTTTACTCAAAAACGATTAGTGTATGAAAAAGTCTGGAGACTTTTTTTTTTGTAGAGAATTACAAAATTCTACTATTTTCATAATAATTATTTTTGGAACAGATCAAGTTTGGTGCTCTGTACGGATTTTAAAGAAATGTTGTTGAAACACTCATTTTGACGAAGCAGTGATAAGTATGAAAAAAAAATTATAATTCGCTTGTGGTTCTCGAAATTACGAAAAATTAAACTGTTTTTTTTTTTGGTAATTTTCGGTATATTAAAAACAATTCGCTGGAAACTGTATAAAAAGCATAAGTAAAGAAAGTTTCTACCTTTATCTTAACAAATTTCGAGAAAAACCTAAAGTAATACAAAATAACTCATTTGGCTTATCGACGGGAAGACAACCACGCGTTTGTCGTATGAAGTCACAATCTGAATTAGATAGAAAAATAACAAAAAACCACAGCTAAAGTGTTAAGTGAAACTGTTCTACCTTGGAATTTTCATTCTTTTTGGGAAACTTTCTATTCTTGTAATTCTACAGCTCATTCATGCTAAGCAGGCCTACAAAAATTCCTACTCTATGTTTTTCGTTTAATTTCATTAATTAATCCAAATTCTCTTCAACTCATATGAGCGACTGTGTACGATTTGCACATTCATCATAATTTCAGGTAAAATGGTGATAGCTTCTTGATGAAATCATCTAAAAGTTCTATAAAAGTAAAAATATCTTATTTAAATCCGATAACAACATTTTTTTTTTTAAATAAAGTTCCTTTTATAGCTATAATACGATAATGCGATCATTTATTAATTTTTTTCTTTTTTTCAGATGTTTTAAATTAATTTCAACAATTAGTTTTATTTGTATTTATTGTAATTGTACCCCTAATTCAGGAAATATCATGAGCGTAAAATTAAAATATGGCAGGAAATATATTTTTTCGTTTTATTGTTAAATTTCAAAAATTAATTTTCCTGAAAATGTCGCTTATAATATTTTTTCAATTTATTAATAAAAAATAAAAAATTTGGTTTCCTTTTGTAATCTGTAGTCAGTAAAAAGTGATTCAGGAAGATTTGTTTAAGAGAGATTTCTGCTGCTTTTGTTGAAGAATTATTATTTATATTTTTTTGTAAATTTAAATATGTATTTATAATTTTTTATTATTTGTTTAAATAAAGAAGAGTTTGAAAATGTTATGTTTTAATTACTATTATAAATATAGTAGATAAAAATTGGGCTTTTTTAAAATCCTTCATTTTCCTACACGCCTGAACTTAAAAGAGGACCAGGTAATGTTAAACAGTAAAGTATTTAAAACTAACTTTATTTAATCTAAGTTATGATTTAATTGTTCGTAGAAATATTAAATAAATTAGTTAATTGCTAAACACATTTTAATTCTGATCAAACTCAAATCCGCTTAAAACTTGCTACAAAACATCTGGAGCCATATTTGGCACTCGATTTGATGTCGATATGTAGAAATCATTAGTGAAACCAACAGTGCGTTCTCCGTAAATGCTGCATGTTTTAAAGTATGTGCACCCCAGATCTAATACAAGAAAATATAATTAATTAATTTATTTATTAATATTTCGTGTGCAATACTTTTACATCACTAATGGCGTTTAGTTTTTTTAAATTACTTGTATCGGATGAAATTATGGACCTTTCCTCAAGAAGATCATTTCAATTATTTTTATTTGATGGTTTCCTTTTTCTAATTTATGTGTCAAGAATACCATAAAATTCCCTGGTTGATGTCGAGTGATAGTGCGACGACAAGTTGGTATTGTACATAACATCCCAGCAAATATGACGAAACGAAAAACATTCACTTTCTTATAACTTTTCATCCAAATGTTTGCCGGAATAGTAGCTATTCTTGAGATTTGCTTCGTTGAATGTTTGGGGTCCTTATCCTGTTGGAAATAGTATGGACGATCCAGACAAAATTTGGCATCGCTTTGCTATAAATTATTTCGCACCACCTCATTATAACTACCATATCTGTTGTCATTGTCCCAGTATTGAATATGAGATTTTCAATTCCATTATAAACCATGCAAACACACAGCAAAATATGGTCGAATTCATACTTTACTGTTGTTTTAAGATTGTAGGGATACAGTCCCAAAGGGGGCTATATGTTTCAATTAATTATCCTTGGGAAATTTCATAATGTTCTCTTGCAACTGCGCTTTGAATAAAAAATAATAAAAATTTCAACCACTTTAGATAATATTTCGCGAGTTACTGTTGGATAATGGCTTACAGTACTAAACTATGTGTCTAATCGTTTTCATTATCAATAGGCTTCTATTCTGGTAGTTTGATCGATATAAAAAAGAATTAAGTCAATCAAGATTTTGGAAAATATTCTCCTTGCAAAAAGTTTCATTATAGATATTACGAAACAAGGGCGGAAAGGAATTGATTATACACGAGGGCATCAAGCAAACATATTTCCGATTGACATTTCTTGAAAATATTAAATTACATACAGTGACTCAAGTTATTGATCATACATATAATGCGAAATTAATATTTAGCTTTATTTGAATCCTTACTAAGTAAGAAAACAGAAGAGGGATGAATTCATAATTATAGATAAAAGTATATTCTTTCTAAATAAAAAAAAGTTCAATTCAAATAGTCAAATAGTTCAATTAAAACCTTGATTTTTTGAAAAAATAGAGAAAAGTATTTTATCAATTAGTTGATTCTATTTTACTAAAACAAACTTTTATTACCATTTAATATTTTATCTTTTGACATTTATAGCTCCCTGGCTTTAGCAAGACATTGAATTTATTAAATTTAATATTATTTATTTCAGGAGTCCTATGCACGACTCTTACATTCGTTTAAGAACTCAATTTCTTCTGGCGTTAAAGCAATAGATCTCTTGACTTCAACCCCTGAATATTCGATTTGGGTTGACGTGGCCAGTCTAAAAGATGAAATCCCTGATTTGCTATCCCCTCTATGGCCAATCGAGTTACGTGCTTTGTATCGCAATCTTGTGGAAAACTGACATCAAGCACATCCTTTCCTTACTCTTGTTAACTACTAAGGAAATCAATTTTGGGGATGCTATCACAACAGCAGTCATCCTACCTATGATTCGTCAGCATCGTCTAACTCTTTAACTCATCATACATCCTTAAACCCGATGTTGCCTTCATATCTCATCGTAACGATCTTAAAGAGGTTCTTTGGCCATCTTCTAAGTCTGTCCAAATTACTTTTCGCCAATCCTCGGTCGTAAAATTCTTAGAGCGTTTGGTGAAATTTAATGGTGTTTGGCGACGTTTTCTTACCTTTGCTCGATTATGTACTATATGTTAAGTCAAGCTTTTGGAGGACTTCTCTCACAGTTTCGGCCGAAACGCTTTTATTATTGGATGTGGTTAAGCTCATCTTTTATTGGTATAGCATTATCCTCACCCTCCTCCCTCCCGCACATCCCTTTATTGTGGTTTGTCGTATAATTTTTCGCTACAACGCTTCTGTTAGGGTGGCTTTTTTGCCAGTGATGTTTTTAAATGTGTGAATAATGCAATTTTTGCAGACTTTGGCCACTTTGTCGGCTTTAACACACATATAATTGGCGGGTAATTGCCCGGTGAGTTTTCCACTCGTCGAGCAGCCGTTTGATGTCTGCAACTTTACTACTACCGCTAGCCGTCATTGAAACAAAATTTGAAATACTCGTATAGACGAAAAAAAAGACAGGAAGTATGCAAACTTCAATTACTTTTAAATTTTCACACACTCACCTTTTAAGTTCATAAATAATTCGAAAGCAGTTACGCTTTTTATTTATTAAAAACAATTTTGTTTGTCTTACTCATTAGCCTCAACTAATTAATCAAGTGCTGAGAGTGGTATTTTAGTAATTAATAATGCTTCTCTTCGTATTTTTTACTAAGAGTTATTCAGTACAGAAGACGAGGTATTTTCTCCACGGAATCATATTTGAAACTTGGTATTCAAGGAAAGAAAAAATGATTTTTTCTAAAATTCTCTTTATTTGATCAATAAGTCACTGTATATACAGAAAATAATTTACATAATTGTTTCCATAATTCCTGTACACATATTCCTTTACATAAAAAATAGCGTAAACTCAGTATGTAGAGTACGAAAATATAAATAAACAATTGTATAAAAACGATTTTCTTAGTGAGTAAACGTAGTTATATATTTTTCCGTTATTTTTAAATGGGAATCGTAAGAAAATGTAACTCTTCAGAGAAAAAAGGCGAATTACGCAAATGAATGGCTTCAGAAATTCTGCAATGAAAATTGCTATCGAACATTTTCAAAATGTAATTGCGGCAATTCGTTTCCGTTTATTTTCGCTCTGCTGAATGAATTCAGCATCCTGCGGAAATTAAAGCAAAGTTCTCTAAAAAATGCTTTCGCAGACCTTTTAATCTTCCGCACGACAACCAAAGAGAAATTCTGGTCCGCAACAAACTCGCGTAATTCCTTTCAATTCTGTTTAATGATTTACGAGGGCTACTGGCACACGAAGTGGAGGTGTTCGCCGCAAGGAAAATCGCTTTATTTTAAAGATAATAACTGCAGGAAATGTAAACAGTTCTTTTGAAGCCCCGTAAATGGGAGCACCTGGACCGGCCCGGGGACCAGGAAGGACGAGCGGCATTCTATCAAGATGTCAATTATTCGTCTTATCGATTCGCATTTCCGACTGGAGGAAAAAATTAGAAGTCAAGTATTTAATGACTGAAGTAGAAGTCGGCTGGGCCGGGAATGAGGTCAAGGAGATTGAGATAAAGTGCTGCTTACGAAATGGGAGAACTGTAGTGGCCCTTTTGCTCCTTATTTATTTATATAATTTTCCCTGCTTATTTACAGGAATGCACTTATCGCCAGTTACAAGAACATTCTGCGCTGAAATTCGGATGCTAAAACATGGAACAGGAAATCGGCACTTGGGACTCAGTTTTACTTGAGAATCTGACGGAGGACAGTTTCATTAGCAATTTACATCAGCGCTATAAAAGAGATTATATTTACGTAAGGCTCTCCCGGATCTTTTGTCTCTGGTTGGTTAAGTAAATAACGCTCTTGCAGACTTACATCGGAACCTCTGTCGTCGCAGTAAACCCATTCAAAACATTGTCGTTGTATTCACCAGAGCTTATAAACGCTTATGGGAGCAAAGGGATTTTTCAACTACCGCCTCACATGTAGTTTAATTCCCCCAAAAGCTGCGAAAGTCTCCTCAATGTCTTAATATTTTCAGATATGGGCTTGCGAATTTAGCTTTTCAATCGCTCAAGGATCAAAGTGAAGATCAGTGCATTGTTTTATCAGGTAAAGTAGTTATAGCAAAACAAAAACACTTTGAAATCGCTAAAAAGCTGGCCAAAATTTAAAGTTTTATCAAATATACATTGGATAGGAAAATTTTATTAAAATAATATTATTAGCTAAGTTATCCCATTGTACTCAGTGTTACATTATTAATGATTTCTCAAATAGTCGTTTGATTTTCAGCCAATTTAAGTACCATAACTTCCGAGGATTATTCCGGTAATTCAAAAACGAGAAAAAAGGGATTTTGATCAAACTTGTTTTGTGCTTTAATAGGGTACATTTAAGTTTCGAAGTGCAAGCAATTTTTGTGTGCATGATAATTTCCATATTTCTTAATCTTTAGATAAATTTTCTCTCAACCGTACAAGCGAGTGGCTAGGTTCGCCTCAATTTCACAAGTATCATAAAACTACGTTCACCGCCACTAACTCTGTAAAAATAAAAACAAATTTATCTATATAACGACGACTTCTCTCTTCCAAATTCCTCAAGTTTTGAATATATCATGAACCGGATAAATATGTATATAGATAAAGATAATATATCGAAGTAATGTTTATAAAAATAGATTATATTATCTGCTACTTTTCAGGAATAAGAGAGAAAAAATATAGCGGGCAAGAAAACGAACAGGATGGGGCGATTTTGGTTAGTTCTTGGTTTGTGCATCACTACATTGAAGAATAGTCATTACTTTCCACCCTGTTGTCGGGTTCACGCCATTTGCGAACTTAGTGCTATGCTATGTTAATCAAGTTTGCTTCAACACAATTAAGAAATACGCTAGCTTTCGTGGTAATAACATCATTTTTAGATATGATTGTACCGCCTCACCTACTTAAATAATCAGTACCAATTTGATACAGAGCTTGAAAATACATCTTGTAAATATACATGCCAAATTAAGTCCATAACAATTAACACATATAAAAGATATCGGTTCCAAACCACTTTTACATAAACTAAAGTAGCCTCTATCCTTCCTTGATAACTTGAGGCAAAGAGACACGTTCCAACCATTTTACTTTTGCCATTATTTCTAAAATGGTAGCATTTTCACTAAAAACCCATAAAAATTGAGTTATCGCAATTAAAAAAACTAAAACAAAAATACCATATTCATTTTCTTTTAAATATTGCTTCACAATATAAAAAGGGAATTTTCAGCTTTTTAATGATGATTGATTTCATTTACAGAAACTACATCGCAATCATTATTTTACGAGGTATATAAAAATATACAATAGTTTCTCTTTTAACTGTTCGTAGCTCAATCGCTGTTACTACGTACGAATCTATGTGTTAATTTGAATCTAGTGACTTTTCTATTTATACGGTGAATTATTTAATGTTAATTCGATTTTTTACATGATATGCTTGACAATGGCAATAAGTTAATATATTTTTGGACCCAAGATTTAATATCATGATGTCTCACGTCATATTAATATTAATTTTTCTGTGATTTCATATAGCCTAAAACACATTCTGAATCCACACGAATCGAATGGCACCTTTTCTGATGAATCGGCTCAGTAATTTAGAATGCATTAGGTAACAAACTATCTCACATATTGCACGTACATAAATAGCTTGTGAGATTCATAACCCTTCCTTTTGACTTTTCCATTGTTAAGTAAATTTCAAATATTGTTTATTACTATTGGTCAGCTTTTGAGCAATTTGGTGCATTGTGGCTGTATTGGTGAAGTATTAATCTAGAGTGAATCTATGTACTTCTTAGGAGAAAGTGGGTCTGGGAAGACAGAATCGTTCAGAATGGTGGTACACTTTTTGACGCAAATCCAAGATGCGAAAATGTCCAAGTCGAAGTGCACTGCTCGCCGTCGGAATTCGAGCGGTTGTTCGGCGACATCCAGTCCGCGGCCTAGCTCCCATCCGAATTCTAGGCCCTCAACGCCAAAGCGGCAGTCACCAGTGACTTTTGCCGAAAAATCTGGATGCCTGTTGAAGACCCGCTCAGAAAGTACAGATCGATCGAATATGCCTCGGGTAAGAAATTTTCGAGTGATCAAGTGAGTTCAAGAATTAATTCTTATGATCAAAAACACTTGGTTCTAGAAGCTCTCGCGCGAAAAAGTCGTTGATTTTGATTTCTCGCATCACAAGAGTTCCGAGAACATTCCTCAGCACGTTTCGGTCCAGACAACGCCGAAATCATGTTTTAAGCATAATCATGTGGACGCGATCGGGCGCTCGAAGACCCTTACGAATGTAGATTATTGTATAAGAAAATCGAACTGTGATCTTACAAAAAATATAAGCACGAATAGGATAAACGAAACAACGTTACTCTCCAATAAGCTCAATGCATGCAGCACGAACAGCATCAACCCTAAGCACCTCCAGCACGGTGTGATCGCGTACCAAGAGCAAGTGAAGTCGAAGGGCATGGCGCAGGGCTGTAAGCACTGCAGCCACATAAAGTGCATAAAACAGAAGAGTTTAGAGAGCAACGATGACTGTCGCAGCATAACTTCGACCTTGCACTGTAGTAATAGTTCAATTGCCCCAGTCACAAGAGCCAAGTCTGATATTAGCAGTAGAGGTAGTTGCCTCAACTTAACCAGAACGCTGTCGACGGCGTGCAACGTATCGCTGTCGAACGTCGATCCCAGCAAAAGATGCTCAAGAACTTCGCTGATCGACATGCATAAGTCGAGTTTGCGGTCTGACAAGGGCAGATCATCCAACTTATCTCTGGACTGCTCGTCGGATGCTGCAAAGAATTCTGCTCAAAAAATTCGAGATCGCGTCGCTTGCTGTGATACATTTCTTGATGCAATGGGAAACGCTACAACTACGAGAAATAGTAATTCTAGTCGATATGTAAGAAATCACACAAACTTTTGATGGTTTCCTATTAATCTCATATTTGTCTAGGGTAAATTTTTTGACATAGAAATAGACTACAGAGGCGAACCCATTGGTATTCATATAACTCATTGTAAGTATTGATATTTTTGAAGAGTTTTTACGTAGAAACGATCTGTGGTACATAAAACTAGTAGGATATGTATGCATAAGTTTCATTATAGGTAGGTTATTCTCAGTGGAGAAATAGCCGAAATGAAAAAGAATATATATTATGAAAGATGTCACTATATAACAATAATTGTTTAAATTTCTGTTATGTTATGGGGTCTATGGTTCTATGGTAGCTCAGTTGTTGGCACGGTGGATTAGGGACTGTGGGTCCGAATTCTACGAATAACTTCGGACTCTTCCATTACGTGGTAACACAATTGGATAAATGGCCTAAGTGTGCCTTCCTAGACAGACACACCAACCTAGCCTAGCCTGCCGTTAATATATAAATTAAGAACAAAAAGTTCAGCGTATATTAAAATGCGTTTGTTCGGTTTTTCGCAAGTTCTGGTTTGTCAATTTTGATTAAGGAGCTATTCTACTTCAAAATATTTGAAAAAAAAAAAAATTTATTTCTGTGTAACAAATTACATAGTTTCAACATTTGAAAATTCATTCATTGGAAAATGTTTAATAATTTTCGAGATATAAGATTTTGAGCGCATTGCACGCCGCTTGCTTAAAATTCTAAAAGAGCTTTTACGAAAACGTTACGGTTCAATCAATAAAATTAGTTCAAATTAATAATTTAAATGCATTAATATGTATGGTAAATAACATCTTAAAATCAATTATATATAACATATAATTTTTGAGAAGAAAATAAATTTAAAATGTTCAATTTTTACTGTCGGTAAAGAATAAATTCTCCCCAGGAAAAATAACAAAAAGGTTTGATTTATTCTTGTTAGATATTATTTAGGTTTGTTATTGCAAAAATCAGTTTGGCACATAATAAAAGATTAATGGTTTTCAATTTTGTGTCTTATAAAAAATATTAATTCTAAACGGTTCAAGGAAACAATTTTTGAAAAGTTGTAAGTTCCATAAAAGACCATTCATAAGACGCTTATAATTAAAAAATAAAGAAATAATTTCTAAAGTATTTGAAGATCATCCAAGGTTACAAATCGACTGAAATCCACCACAAACCCATCCTTTATAGCAAACATATTCCTAGAGATAGTTTATTTGTGTTAGAACCGTAATAATTAAGAATATTAATTTTTTTGAAATAATCGTAAGATAATCGGTAAGATTACGGTCTGAAAATTTTTCTGAAAAACTATAAAATATTTGTTACAAATATCGGTGTTTTAATGGTTGTTTACTGATATTTGTCAAGAACAAGTTTTGATGGTTTTAATCTTTAACCGAATTAGAATATTCGTAAATTTTGAAGATATTTTTTTAATACATAGAAATTGATATCAAGAAATAACTCATGTATGTATTTATGTACCACACTTCTGCTGCTGTTATTTAAATAAATATTAAATATTATTATTAACTAAACAACACGAATTGATTTTATGCTGCTTTTGTAAAAAAAGATATGTTAGAAAAGGTTTGACTTCGGAATTATTTAAAGTATTGAAACACTGCTTTAATATTGTATTTATTTCTAGACTCGTGTTACTCATATAAGTCCAGGTGAAAGAAATTTTCATATCTTCTATCAGCTTTTAGTTGGTGCAGACATTCAGTTTTTAAGTAAGTTTAATTTTAATAAATAAGAGTAATATTATTTGCTAGAAGAGCTTTCATTTTTAAACGTCTAACTAATTTTTCCGTTAAGCGAGATAATTTTCTAATCGAACCTAGTCTTAATTTTTCATAAGATGATTTTAAAATTAAATTGAACTCATATTCAATTAATTTGTAACTTGAATGAATGAGAAAATTATATCATTCGGATGGTAATTTATACTTTTTCCAGAATCCTTAAAGCTTTACCGGAATATAGATAAATATGAACTTCTAAAGAACACTATAGCTACGGATGATGATAAGCTGAATTTCGCGTATACCAAAGTAAGTTCATAAATTTCGCTTAAATGTGTGTTCATTAAAATGTTTTCAGAAATCCCTAGAAAATCTCGGCCTAAACCCTGAGGAGGTTACATCAGTTTTTAGGATAATCGCCGTTGTACTTAAGTTGGGAAATTTCGTATTTGTACCTGTTACTAATATTGATGGTACTGAAGGTTGCCAAGTTTCGAACGATTATGGTAAAATAGTCTATGCAAGGCGTGGAGAGAGTAATAATATTGGTTATCTTAGAATTGCAGGAGACGGCTCAGTTACTTAATTTAGACGCTCAAATTTTACTACATTGCCTTACTAGAGCTAGTCCACTATGGGTGCATGATGATAATGGTAACTGAAATTGTGTTACTGCTTCAAAATAAGAAACTCAAATGGAATTCATTTATAGGATCAGAACTTGATGCCCGGCAGGCGTCACAAATACGTAACACGCTGTGCCGTACGATGTACGGACGTTTATTCACGTGGTTGGTGAATCGAATAAATGAAATTTTAAAATCACACCAAAGGGAAAAAAATTTGGCCTTATTAGATTTTTACGGCTTTGAAATTATAGAGAGTAACTCTTTTGAACAGCTGGCTATAAACTATTGCAATGAAAAGCTTCACCAAGTATGAGGTCCAATTTGTAAAATTGTGAAAATAATGTTGAAAGAAATATTTTAAATTGTTTTTCAGAATTTTGTGCAGACAGTCCTCAAGTTCGAACAAGATTTATACGTTCGAGAGGGTTTGGAATGGTCACGGATTGATTTTTTTGATAACGAATCAATTTGCGAATTAATTGATAAACCCAATTATGGGATTTTAAGCTTGTTAAATGAACCGCACATAAACTCCGATGAAGCTCTTTTAGTTCGAGTGCAACAATGTTGTGCAGGGCACCCGAATTTTCTTAGTAGTGGACCAACAATGACTTCAATGTGTTTTAAGTAATAAAAAATCATTTTTCATATTTTTCAAGGATTAACAGAAATCAATTCTAGAATTCGCCATTATGCCAATGTAGTAACGTATTCAGTTCAGGGGTTCCTAGAGAAAAACTCAGACATTTTGCCGAAAAATATTAGTTCAGGACTTTTTCAAAGTAAATTGTTATTAGTACAAAGTCTTTTTCCAGAAGGTAAACAAGTGAATTTTTGTAAAAGTCTTGAAAAATTTAAATCAGATTTGAAAACTTTATTACTATCCATTCCATAAAATATATAATTTGTAAGTTTATTCCTTTTCAAATAGTAATTGCGATTAGTAGTTTCACAAAATATCGAATTATGGACTCAATTTTGAGCCAAGAATTAATTTAACCTTAATTTCTTTTTAATTCCATTGCATTAAAAACATTTTCAAATTAATAACAGCGTTTTTGACGTATTTAGAAAAACTATGTATAAATTTTGGTTAATTAACTTAATTGAAGAAAATACTCTTTCGTTGATTTATTTGATTATTATGTATAGGTGCTTGATAAAAGGAAGACAGAAAAAATTTATTTTCCTAATAAATCCTATGATGCTTCTTTCTTTTTGAAAAGCAATAACACTGTAGCGAAAGAAACGACATTTTTAGGGAAATTATAATTAAAAAATAACATGTTAATCAAAATTCTGTTATAGAAATGTATTGTAAACGTTTTTAAGAGTATAAAGTTTTTCCCCATGTATCATAAAATCCATATGTACGTTTAAAGGTAATTTAATTTTAAAGATAATAACGATGTCAAGTGAATCGATTAAGGTCTGTGAATACGAATCTGACCAGTTTAAAGAAGGTATGTTCGAGATGGCCTGTTTAAAATTGTCTGACCTATTATTTGATTAAAATTATTGATTTTGTATTATAAATCACCTATAACACTTAAGTTTTTTAAGTTGAAGTCAAACAAAAAAACATGTTTGGATAATTCTAGAATGGTATTACTCCTTAAAAAAATGTCCAAATAGAAATTTGTAAAGTAATGGTGATAACAATCTCAAATTTCTGAGATCTATTTAGTACATAGATTAGTGCGTGATGAACTTCTGATTACTATAAGTATATGAAAAGGGACAGAATTAGAAAATTTTAATTCTAAGGAATGGAAAAGTAATTAGGGGGAATTAATTTCAAAAGGCATTAATGTTTTTGAATTGTTCTTGACACATTGCATAGGTAATCCAAAGCGGTCGTCTAAAAAACCAACCAGTCTAAGTTCAACGCTCCGTACACAGCTGCAAACTCTGCTTTCGATAATTAAAAATCGCAGGAGTCATTACGTGTTTTGCATAAAACCGAACGAGAGCAGGCAGCCCCGGTGCTTCGAGCTGGCCTTGGTGCAGCACCAAGTGCGTTATATGAGTCTTATGCCGCTGGTGAACCTCTGTCGAACTGGTCACTGTTTCCACATGACGCATTCGAAATTCTTCAACCGGTACAAATTGCTGAACAGCTTGACCTGGCCCCACTTCACCCACGGTAGTATGGTTGAAGGAATCGCCCTAATCATCCGCAGCGTCCCCTTGCCGTCAGCAGAATTCACGATTGGAACAAAAAATGTTTTCATCCGCAGCCCAAGGACTGTAAGTTGCCTTGAGATCCGAATGCTCCCCAGAAGGAGGTGCATATGTTGCTCTTTCAGATTTATGAATTAGAAGAGTTCCGGAAAGCTAGGCTAAACGATTTAGCGGTCCTCATCCAGAAGGAGTTTCGAATGTACATCAAACGGAAGAAATTTCTTCAGATGAAGGCGAGCCAAGTAATTATTTCAAGTGCCTGGAGGACGTGGAGGGTGAGTTTCAATTTCAAGGCCTCGCAACTGAAATTATTCATCATTTTGCATGAAGTTAATATTCTTATATTTTGCAAGTTAATTTTTTGCCTGTTTTATGTTTAGGAGTTGCGTTTTGGTATTCCGTTTACAGGGCGAAGGCACTTGTGGAGTCTGTACAGGGTGGTAAGTAAATTTTGTGTATTGATTAAGTGAAATTGCCCCATATTGTCTCTTGCTACTAAAAATACCGGAGCACGGTTATGAATTTTGTTGTAGTAAGTACGTTTTTAAATGTTTTTGATTAACATACGTATTTTTTTTCCTCTTATTCTCGCGTTGCTCTGGGTATGCACGTCACTCTAGTGTAGTTAAAGCTCCTTTCGGGTTGAATTTTTCTCCTTTTTTATATTATGTTTAATATAGCACCTATATAATTATACAAAACATTTTAATAAAGCTTTGTGAGACATTCAAGGACGTAATTTAATAAATGTATTAATTATTTTAATGTAGACACGCAATCAAGTGCTGTACTTTGTATATTTCGTCGCTTTTTTGTTTTTTACACTTGCGGAATAAAATTGCTTAGAAAGAATAATGCATATTTTTTTCCGTTCCATCCGTTCAACATTTTCCTCTTTTTACTAATGCAGTAAAAATAGAAATTCTATTACAAAAATATCTTTCATTAATAAAATTTGGTACTAAGGTAGTACATACTTTAACATGGACATAGTCGATCAAAGGGTGTAGAAAAGCGTTGCAGGGGGTTTTTATTTTCAAATTTCGAAATTACAAAAATTATTTGATCCTCTAAAAGTCACACGTATTATTTAAGAAATAGTGAGTGAATAGTGACTTTTACAATATCTTGTCAGAAGTAAATTTGTAATAATGCATTTAGAGGCTGAACGTGATTATTTCAAACAATTTACAATTTTAATTTAAAGAGGTTATTCCGGAATGCGATTGTAAACTCCTTTTAACAGCTCTAGACAATTAGACTATATTTAAAATATAGAAAAAGAACTTTTGTTTCAAGATTTGAAATATAATCAATTTTTCTTGTTTAATAAAATGTTTCGCAAAAACTAGCGTACATTGAAAGTTACTCTCATATATCTTAATTTTTCAATTATTTTGATTTTTTTACTATTTTTATTGTTTAATGACATTGCAAACGCTTTTGAAGGTCGCCGCTTACTCAGAAAATGAAATTATTGAATTTGAGACATACGAGTATATTGTAAATTAACGTTCGTAAAACTTATTACATTTTCCTTTTTACGTAAATTAGTGAATATATAACAAAACGTATATGTATGTAATATATGAACAAAATTAACTCTTTGTGGTCAGAAATAATTTTTTAGCTTTATCAATTTATTATATTCCTGCAACTCTACCACAGATAGTCATTTATTTAAAAAATATCGAGTCACACTCGACATTGGACTGCAGAGGGTTAAAAGTAAGTGAAGTATATACTTTTGTGAATCACCTACAATCACCTACGGCAAAAACAATAATTTTGTGCTTGTAAATAATTTTAGAACTTTAAATAATTGTTCCAGATCTTTTTAAGATCTATATTAAATTTCATTGATGAAAGATTTATTTTGTTATATATACATATATATTTCTTAAACTTTAATATAGTCTACATACAAAAGAAAATCGTGATTGTAGATAATTGTATGTAATAGGGTGGTAAGGCTGAAACGGTTTACTGCATATGTAGCATTTTCAAATTAAATGAAACTATTTTTAAATAAAATGAAATCTCAGAATAACGAATTTGATTGCATTTATTATTATTCAATTCGTTTTCTTTTTTATTATATATAAAAGAAAGTATTATGAATACAAAAAAAATTCTATTGCAGTAATACTAATGAAGAGGTTGTCGATTTGCAGCAAGTGCAATTTGCAAATTCATGTCCACTATGTAATTCAAATAGTCATTTTGTTGTAATTGTTGAACACATTTTGCGAGAACACTAATAAAATTGTTTTCAGCATTTGTATCACTTAGTATAGAACGGGCATGCAATTTTATTTTAGAAAAGGCCTTCTTAATAGGATTTAGCATTGGCGTTTAAAGCGACAAAAATCTATATATAATTAGGCGTGGGAAAAAATTGTGGTACGTTTTTACCTATGAAAAACTGAACTTATAAACATGTAACTTATATTACTGTAAAAGTAAAAGTGAGATGATTTGCAGAATATAGGTTTCTTGTTTATATATTGTGTTTAACACAGATTAAAATTAAATAGAAATGCCATGTTAATTACAAGAACTACACTATGGAAAAAGCATTCGCGCCGTGCAGTATGCAAACCGGTTTTGAAAAGAAAAGTTAAAGATGCAAGGAAATCTCTACAAAGGTGTTGCACTTTGGACAGCAAATTTGCGGCACAAACCGAACCTATTTATCCTGTTATCTCGCACTAACTGCGGCAGGTGTATGAGTAGCGTTACTTTACAAACTTTACTAGATGCTATATATTCTGTTTGTGAATTCAAGCTAATCGAACGTGTCACTTGACTGACTTTTTTCAATTATTTTGCTGAAAGTTATTACGTTTTGTCGTGTATATTTTTGTATGCAGTCGACAGATCATTCGACACGCCTATTAATGTACTTACAGTTTTATAACTTCAATTATTTTCTGTTTAAATAAAGTTCAATTATTTTGTGGTTAAATTTCGACGACCGGGCGGATCTAGTTTTAAACAACACCCATTATATCTTACGGTCTCATAAATGTCTCGCGTTTTATGAATGCGAGCATTGTCCATAATTAAAAACAAATTCTGCAACAGCAGATCGTTATTAATTTTTTCGAAGAGCTCCCGTAAGAATACTTTAAATTGATTGGCATTTACGGTTGCATTTGCAATTACTTTTTGGTGTACAATACCCCCATTGTTTATAGCAGCGATTAACGTCACCTTTCACCCTCTCACTGTAGGAACAACAACGTGTGGTTTTTCACCTGATCTATCACGGGTTTGTGATCTCCGAAGTTTTAGGTTGAAGCTACACTCGTCAATAAAAATTATTTTTACACGTTGCTGTGGAGGTCACCGTATAATTTTTGTTGTCGCAACCCCAGTGTTCTGGGATCATTCATTCGATTCACCTCAACCGTAGCTAATTTAAGCGTAAGTTATAAAATTATTGTTAACTCCAAGTAACTTGGTCTTTATCCTTTTAATTGTAATTCCAGGATCTCTTTCCACTAGTGTTTCAATATACTCCAGTATATGTGGGGTTAACTCTTTAGCACGATTTCCACCACGATTGCGTTCTACTAAAATCTCGTGAAATCGTGAAAGATTTTTTTTAGACATATTCACATTAATTGATGTAATTGGGGTTCTTCTGATATTGTTTTACCCTTGTCATATAATTTTATTAGGAGCAATTTCAGTTCTTTTGTAATTTTTACTGTGGCACTCTTGTTTGTGCAGAGTTTCATTACGTATCACCACTTCACTCTTCACAAAAAACGTTGGTTTTACTTTGAAGTGAGGATTTGAAGAATTCTGAATCTGATGGCTAGGCTGTCAATAATCAGAGCTTCTTGATCTGAACTTTTAACTCATTTTTAAAAATTTGTGTATAAATACTTTGTTGCTTCTTTGAATTATTTGAAGAAGGAAGCAATATGAGCAAAATAATTTCACTAAAATTTTTTGATTGAGGTTTAATTCAATTTGAAAGTGGTTTAATTTAATTTTAAAATAGTTTCATTTAATCTGAAAATGCCATTAACGCATATACAGTATTTTCAACAAGAAAGCAACTGCCCTTTTTCAAAGAAGATAAAAAATATTTCTCTCTCTCTCTTTCTGTGAGTGATGTGTACCATGGAAGTGCTACGACGCCAATACTAATTCATTTCCGTGTCACTTGAAACGTCACAGTGCGCGCAACTTAACAATCCCAAACATCAGGGTCAACTGTGCAGAATCTGGAAAGAAGAATATAACAACGTTGGACTAACAATCCTAATCCCCATACGCTAATACAATTGAGAATGTGTAAAGAGCCAACTCGCTAGAAGGCTTATGTACAATCTCAAGCAGCTAGCACGGATGATTCGGAATATATGGTGTTCGCTGTCGATTGAATATGTGTAAAAACTCGTCGAAAGTATGCCCAGAAGATGTCAAGCCATTCTTGATACTGACGGAATTTATTAATTGTTTGCATCGTAGTACTTTCAATATACTTGTATGTAAAACAAATAGAAATAAATATTTCTTCTGTAAGTAAAAAAAAATACGGTTCCTTTCTTGTTGAACAGGCTGTACGTACAGGGTGGACCATTTAAAATTTGGAATTTGATTTTACTATAAATAAAAAACGAATATTTTTTTCAACTTTTTTTTATTCGATTGTACAAACCTTCCGGTTAATTATGGAGTACCACTTTGTTCAAATTACTTTCTCGGCTGTATGGAGCTCTTTGTGACCGATGTCTGCGCCAATTTCGTCCTTAAGAGCCTTAATCGTTCCTGGATGATAAGTGTAATACTTATCTTTAACGGTTTCCTAATTTTCCAACGAAGTTAAACCGTAGCTACGCAGTGGCTAATGCAAATCACTAAAACGGCTAATAATGTGATTTTTGAACTTGCCATGTAAAAAATCGATTATTAAATGGCTTGTGTGATTCGGCGCGCCATCCTGTTGAAACCAAATGTTGTCCAAGTCCATGTCTTTGAAAAAAGGCCGTAAACAATAATAATGCTCACCATTCACTCTAACGCATCTTCCTTCTTCATTTTCGAAGATGACACCACGGATCCAAAAACCACACCAAACAGTTACTCGTTGAAGGTGCGACAATTTTGCTTATTAACGTTTTCGGTTGTGAGCACTGTACAAGTACGAGGACGTGTTGTTTTATCCAATAAAGATCCAGATTTACGTACACGTTTCACAAATTTCGTAGAAGGCGCTTACTTCTACCGAATTTTGAACAAATTTTCTACAGTTTTGGTGGAAAATTCACCATTTCGCAAGTGAATTTTAGATATACGTAAAACTAATTTTCTATCATAATACGAATGACATTTGAGTTGTCACACTAAAAATAATCAGTAGTTTAAATTCCAAATTATAAATGATCCTCACTGTATGAAGCCTAAAGTTAATTTTGCACCTATGACGAGGAATAATAAAAGTGATACTAATCGAAAATTAAGAATAAAAGAAAGACAATTGTGCATGGAGCTTATTTCCTAATATTATTTAGGAGTTATACACAGCTTTATTTTATATTTTCCGATTTCCATAAATTTAAATAAATTACATATATTGTTGTAATAAATAAAATCATTATTACTCAATCCTATTTTACAAACGCCATATAGAAGATCTTGCTACAATAACACTGTATTGTACAAAAAACAACTTTACTTTACTCGATAAATATCCCATGTAATGTTTATTGTCTACCGCTATATTTTTAAATAATTCCAATTTACCCAAAACCTTTTATCTCTAAAATATGTGCATACATACATATACCGGAAATTTAGTGGACAAGCCAAAATAAGTTGGATGAAAGGTCTTACCTAGGCAAACAAAAAATTGTATGGCAGGAGGGGAGGGGGCAATCTTAACCGCTTGGGGTTACAGGGTTATTCGTTAATTCCAATTTTCCATGGTATGCATATCACTATTTTATTTTTATCTTTTAATCAATTCAACTCAGAGACATCCAACTCACACCAAAAATCTACTATACCAATGTCCTTTCCAAACATGTCAACAGTGCAGGTACACTCACTTTCAAAATTCGTAAATATGTGTCTCATTTTCCAAAAAAAAACATGTTGTATGTATGTCATGTACACTTATTTATTATTTTTATCGAATTACCATCTCATTACCTTTCCAACAATGTCAGTATGGTCAAGTAGAGAAAAAGTATAGACATTTATTCGTGGAAAATATTTTCTGGTAAATTAAAAAAAAACGAATTATAAAGAAATTAAACTAAAATTAAGCCCAACTCAATTTTGTTTAATTAAAAATCGATTTAAGTTAATGTTAATGTTCTTAAGCCTCCCCCGTATTTCTGTCGCTGCAGTCTAAATTTTGCTAATTATTTCCTCTCTGTTATTAACAGGACTTCATCCGTTATCGTTCTACATAAGAAAAACTGGAATAGAGTAAGGTCTGGAGATCTAGCAGGCCAAGGAATCGGTCCATCTTGCCCAATCCAGCGCTCTGGAAATTTTTTACTTAATTTTAGAATTTTCAGAATGTTACCAGTATGCGTTGATGCTTCATTGTGTTGATAAAACCTTAACCGTAGAACCCAGAACCTAGTAGGTCTGGCAGTGTATTCTCCAAAAACTCTACATAAATTTGGCTATTAAGCACTTGCGGCAAAATTAATGGTCTTATTAAATGATTGCCCAAACATTGACACTGAATTTACACTGAAATAATGTCGCTCTTGTTTTCTATGGTTGTTAATATCCGAAGATTGTGGAAGTTTTGTAATACCATTTCGATTCATCCGTCCACAGAAATCGGTCTAGACACGCCCCACGTCGTCTATATCGTATTCCGAAAGACATGTGCAAAACTGTAAACTTCTCTCAGAATCTCCTTCTAGTAGTCCTTGTACTGGGATATGATGATATGAATGCAAACTTTCTCAACTTTCCAAATTTTATATGAAAACACTCCTAATCATCTTGCGACTTGTCTCGTGCTCATTTCAGGTGTTTGTCTGTTTAGCTGTTCGACGTCGGCAGTATCTTGTGATATTCCTAATCGGGGATCCGTTTTATTTGATGTTCCACTTCCAGTTACTCTTAATCTTTAGAGAGTCCTTTCTACCCGTCGATTTGGGAATCTGCTTTGGTATTCCTGGATAGCCTTTCTTTCGTTTCCGCCTACTACACGGTAAATGCAAAACAAATCGGCATATTCCTCAAAAATGAATTCGGCAAATTTTTTAAATATTTCAGCTTAGAACACCTGTAATTATCGCTTAGTTTTTCAACTCTGATCGATGTTCTTTCTGACTGACCCTCAACATTTTTGGCAGGTATTAGTAATAGAGCGTTGAGATAATCCCAAGCTGGCTAAGACAAACTTATCACGGCAATAAAATAAATTCCATTAATCTTTTTATGAATTTTCTGCAGCAATATTTAAAAGTAATTACCTGTGCATGCTAAAGAAACTTTTCCGATAATTTTTGGAGACATTTTGTTCATTTTACGATTTTTGCAATTACAGTGCAATAAAACAGTAAGATACCAGTTAAGGTTTTTTATAGAACAGATTTTTCTACCTCTATTTAACCTTGGCATGTTGGCATATTAATTAAATGAATTTCTGGGCAAATGTGAGGGAAAACTGAAATTCCAATTTCGGAAGTGAGTGTACCTGCAGTAGGTGGGGTAGTTCAATTGTTGACATCTTTACAAAGAATATTGATATAGTAGATTTTTGGCGTGAGTTAGATGTCGTTGCGTTGAGTTGATCAAAAGATAAAAACAAACTAGTGACGTGCATACCATGAGAAATTGGAATTTACGAATCACCCTGTAACTCCGAAACGGTTGAGGTCTAAAAGATTAAAAATCTCAAGGCGGATTCATTCGTCCAATGTGTTTAGTTGGGAAATTATGTACATTTTAAATGATGTAATTTAATAGTCTCAGCTTTAGCAAAATACTTAAATAAAAGAAAAAGTACCCTAAACCGATAAAATCTGCTTAAAAGAATAGAATTGAAGTACTGTTTTTGTCGAAAATATAATATAGATTTTGTTTTTTTACAATTTTAAAATTTTTTAATTCTTAAATTGCTCTCTTATTTTCGTATACTCGAGAACTAAGCCCATAGTGGCGCAATTTTCTGTGCGTTTTTCTTTCTGCTTTTATTCGTTATTTTTACTTTTTAACCAGGGTTTTCATATGGGAATTGAACCCACAAAACTTCGGAATAGCATTCTTACGAGTACATCACAGCCAAACCGCTCAGCCAGCTATGCCACCCAAAGCCCGAATGTAGAATTGAATTTCGATAAAGTTAAAAAACAACAACAATAACTTTAACAATATTTTTTTAATGTCAGAAAATTCAAAATAATCATAGGAATTTCTTAAACAATGTCAAATTAGAACACGATTAAATAGCAAATATACTCTGAATGCCAAATTTTATAAATCATGGGAAGAAATGAGCATACAACTTAGAAATTGAAATTTCCAATCTTTATTAAATTTACTTATTATTGGCTTTGTTAATATGGTGAAAAGCCTGGTTGCGAATATTTTGGCTAATAGATTTGATCCAAAAATAAAATAGAAGCATTAAAAATATTACATAAAGAGCTAATTTAAATTAATTAAATAATTTTTAGATCGGGACCTTTGATAAGCAAATTTAAATTAAGTAAATTGTGAAAAAATATATATGGTATGCATACTTAATTCCATGTGCAATATTAATATTTTTGAAATGTAAAAAGACCTAAACAAGCATTTTTTGGGCTTTTTAGACCAAAACCTTAGTTTAAATCAATTTAACTTATTCATAGAAGAACGTAAAGATTTCAGTGCGCAATTTTTATTAATTTGCAGGCGAAAGAAGAGTTTCGAATTATGAGATACAAGAAACAAATCGACTGGGCGGTGAAAATCATCCAAGACTATTATAGAAAATATAAAATTAGGCAATTTTTAATGACTCTGCCACTGCGTCTTCCCCCAAACACAATGAGCCCCTTGTCGGTGGAGTGGCCCAGTGCTCCAAGATATTTAACGGAAACATCGCGGTTGCTGAGAAGCATTTACCATCGCTGGCGTTGTCTCGTCTACCGGAGATCGTTCGACCAAACCTCCAGAAACAGAATGAGGGAGAAGGTCACCGCAAGCATTATTTTTAAGGACAGAAAAGCTTCATATCCTCGAAGGTAGTAAATCAATCAGGTCTATAATGCTCTATTTTTATATGCACTTTTTTCGCAGTGTTGCACACCCTTTTGTTGGTGACTATGTCCGTCTTAGGCACAATTTACAGTGGAAAAAATACAGCGTTGAGAGCAATGACCAATATGTTGTTTTCGCAGATATTATTAATAAAATTACAAGGACTAGCGGCAAAGTAAATTATCCTAATAACCTTAATTATGCTAGTTTGGTTTAATTTCAATTACGTTTCAGTTTGTTCCTATTTTATTAGTTCTGTCGACGACATCTATGCTTTTACTGGACCAAAGGACGTTGCAGGTGAAATACCGCGTTCCAGCAGCCGAAATTTATCGCCTCTCGTTAAGCCCTTACCTGGACGACATTGCGGTGTTCCACGTAAAAGCGGTAAGTGATTTTTGACTAGTAAAAATTGTCTGATTGTTGTAAATAAAGTTTGGTAAAAATGATATTTGTGTACACTCTGTGCATCTTACGTAGGATCATTATTGTGCTAGAGAACAGCAATGTACAGATTCACCCACTGGATGTTTATTTCAGGTATCAAATTGGTTAGATTTGTTTTTATCCCATGTGTGTGCAATGTCGAAATTTCCCTAATTTTCAATTATGCTTTGTTGATATAATTCGTTGTACATACTATATTGTGTCTGCCTGATATGTTGTTTTTAGTAGTGCTTGTATAATACTACTCCTATGCAAAATAGTTCCCCCATCTACTTTTTAATGAGTACTTGAAAAAAATGCAAAATATTATACTCAGTTTTAAGGTTATTACATGTAACATGTACTAGTTCCTAATTAATAAAAAAAAACAACAATAATTTATCATTTACAACACAATTCGTTAAAAACCAAAAATTAAAACAAAAAAAAATAGTTTACCCGCTTAAAAAATTAGGCAAAATAATTCTCCCATATTGGAAATTAAGTCGTTACCAGACGCGGATCTAGAATTTTTTTCCGGAGGGGGTCACAGGACAGAAAAAAATCAAAAATAACAAAAATAACAAGAATAACCAAATAAACAAAGCAAGCCGAATTTCTTCAATGAATTAAAAACAAAGCCAGAATAACTCGTCCAATTTGTTTTACTTGAAAATTCATTACATTCATATATAAATTTATTGTTTATATAAAATTATAAACTTTTTATATAAAAAATGTACTCTTAAAACTAAGAAATGTCTTAGCTGATGAATGTCTTTATTTCGAATTTTCTTCTGAAACGTTTCCTCGTGTGTTTTCAAATGACTTGGCGCCTTTTATGACAGCGTGGCTAACTTCACAGTTTGCAATCAAAACATTGAAAGCACAACAGTCCATTGTTGATTTCAGTGTCGTTGAAACCAGGATAGTTTTTACTGATTTTAGCAATAAAAAAAGAACGTAACAAAACAAAAACCAGAAAATAAACAACAAAAGTAAGAAGATAAAACAAGTATATGAAGTATAGCTACAATCCAAATATAGAAAAAATAATAAAAAAGTCAGTCTTGTTTAAGAAAATTAGTCAATTTTGTTGATTTAGTCATTTTTTGATTCCAGTTTGACCCCCGTGACCCCCCTGGATCCGCGCCTGGTCATTTCCACTCCGTAGCGTCATCTTTATTTTGTATTACCACTTCAGTTCGTTCTGGCACATAGTACTTATTAATTTTGAACAATTTTCCGGCTCTATGGAATTCCAAATATTTTGTATATGAGAGAATTCCTCCATTCCTCTGATTTTTCTGATTGACGTATCCTTAATAGTGTTGATAGATCTAGCCTAGGTTATTCCATAAGATGAATATAATTTCATGTTCACAACGCCTCGGTTTGGCAGAATGGCAGAATGCGCCGTCTTGCTGGAAAATATATTTACATTCAGGAGATTTCAGGAAAAAAAGGTAAAAATTCTTGCTGTACAATATTTTGATACTTGATAATATCGTCAATGAAGTGAAGATGTCCATTTCCCCGCCACGACATAGATCCATAAATCATAAGTGCTGTCGGGAACATTGAACAATATGGGTGAAAAATTCATCCTAAGCCAACGACCCTTTTGCTTCTTTGACCACAACTCAAACCTAGACTCATCACTCCTAATTATGGACTGCAATTGTCTTATTATCCAATTTTTGTAGCTTTACACGAAATTCAGCTGCTTCTTTTTTTCTTGCAATTAATAAAGGATTTTTATTTGCCTGAAGAATATAACATTTACTTTTTCTTTCGATATTGATGTCATATTTTATAGAAGCTATACGAGTATTGCGGTATTTTTGTTACCGTTGATTGATCCAAGAAGCAGTAGCTGAAAAGGAAAAAAGGAACCCTTATAGGATCGTTTCGTTTTCCGTCTATCTTTCTGTCAAGACTCAATTAATACCAAATATTTAGGTCCACGGTCCCTTGAAGCTGTTAGAAAATCAATCGTCTAAGTTAATGCAATCAAAAAATACAACCATTTATGCCGCATATTTTGACACTCGCAAATAAATCAAAGCCTATATGATACTTCCCGTTGACCTAGAATCATGAAAGTTGGTAAGTAGGTCTCACAACAAAAGTAAAGGAAAAAATTCGAAAATCGTTAATTTGTAGTTATATCACATTAAAAAAAAATAGTTCGAGAGTTCACCGTGACGTTTATCGATGTATGGAGAATATTTTTTTTGTAAAAATAAGTCAAAATTATAGACCTATTACATGATAAATGATTCAATTTAAATAATAACTATTTATTAACTAGGTAGGGTAAGATAATACATAATAAATAATGGCACGGAATCCTCAAGGTGCGAGATCTACTCGCACTTGATCGTCTTTTTTTTTAATACACGAACACTTAAAGGTAACGCTATGGGATATCGCCCGTCTTTCTTTTTTTCCTTCCGGCTGGGTGTTTTGATTTGTTGGTTTTTCGGTTCTTAACGAATTTTGAAGTAAATGATGAATAATTGTTGTTTTTTTATTCACATTAAAAAGTACATAAAATAAGCTTAAAACTGAGTGCAATATTTTGTTCTTCATTATCTCAAAAAAGATAAATTTTTTTTTGTTTTTTTACAAGTAGTAATTAAAAAGCAGATGGGCGAACTCTTTTGCATTTGAGTAGTAGATAATGACAGAACATATGCTTGGACTTGTTGTTTTAAAATTTACTACTTGTTGTTTAAAAATTCTCTACAATTGTAATCTTAAACTTAATTTTTTGATGTTATTTGTTGTCTTAGTTAGCATTACCTAATTTTTGTATTCATCGTTTTCATATTGTTATATTATTTCATTATTACAGTATATTTTGTATTTTTGTTTTTTTGCTTTACTGAACCATGCTTTGTTTTAGATCAGTTAATCAGTCATAATTTTGTTAATTACAGTAGAAAGGAGTTGATTGATTTGAGAAAGATGTCAGTGGCTAGCAGCATAACCCGTAATTTTTCGTTCGTTATAAAACAAAACAATCATAGTTTTTTGAATTTTTATATATAAAAAATGTTAAGAAATTTAAGAGAAAGTTTGAATAAAATATAGTGGAATATTAACACATTAAAGGCGGGAGTCGTAGTACTACGATTTATCTCGACTGTAGCTTAAAGGCGGGAGTCGTATTAGTACGGTTTGCAACCACATTGCACAATCCATGCGCCACTTTACATTTGTATTTAGTATATTTTGTGGTTTGAAGCTGTTCGGTTGTTCAAATTCTACTTACAGTAAATTTTTAAATCCTCTAATATGGTTTCACGCGAAAATAAAGATATATGGTATATGCAGACGATTTGTCTGACGTTGATTGCGATGAAAGAGAGTTAGATATTGATAATAATGGTAGTGATATTGACGATAATGATAGTGATAGTTCTATACAACCTATGAGAAGGACCCGAGTTTTTCCACTACCGATTAGCGATGATGAAAGCGAAAATGATTATGAAGAACAAATTATACAGCAATGGACTGAAGTCGACATTCCACCTACCATAGAACCGTTTTTGGATCGAACGGGGTTAAATATTTTACTACAGAACGGCGTTGAAGGATCTCTAGATGTGTACCTTGATGATAATTTCTACGAAATGATGGTAACAGAAACTAACCGATATCACCATCAAAACGTCGAAAAATACGTTAAAAAGAAGAAAACGATAAAATGGACGTCCAGATCCCCCGCCTTTAAAGTGTTAATAATAGCTGAAATTTAATAAAATTAGTCCAACCGATCTCCGTGGAAGGGATTCAGGCGAACAAACTTTATAATTAACAACTCTGAAGAACAAAATTGCAAAAAAAAACCGTTTTAGAATGTGCAAACAAAGCATACGATGCATTAACCATGTGACCATGTAATTTTAAAAATTCCTAAAATTAACCCCCGACAATGAATATAAAATATATTCAAATTTCGTTCACCTGGAATAGATGCGAGTAAACAAATTCTACAACTATACCAAATTTTAAGTCGGTTGCGTTAGTACTTTCCGAGATAATTGGCCGTAACATATGCAGAATAATTGCACACAAAAGTTTTTGAATACCAGAATGATTTATTTGGATGAGAGTCTTCACTAACAGGTATTTGGAAGGTAAAACTAAAATAAACCTATTTAGAAATGCCTAGAAGCAAATGAAAAATTTTAACAATTTTAACCCAAAATATCACACTATAGGTGGTATATAGATGCATCAAGAACCGGCTTAGATATGTCATAAGATATTTATGGAAAATGTAGTGTTCACTTTACACACGTATACCTTTTAAAACTTAATTGAATTTATTTATTTTTGAATTTCTAAAGATACTAAAAAACATCTTTTGAGAAGGTGGATATCGAATTTAAAACGCTAGTGGAAATTGCGTTTACCTTTAAAAAAATCATGCGAAATTCATTGACTATTTCACATTTTCAATGATATCCTTTATTTTGCCGCACTCCGGTGGGTTAAAACGGACTGTAAAAGAAATAATATCCTGTGGAATCTTATCAGCATTAAATTACTTAAACAAAAATATATACGATGACTCAAACAACTTATGCAATGTTTCCTATTGACAGATTTGCACTATAATACTATTAGTAGAATTTGCAAAACATAATTACCTGAACGTGAAAAGAATCGAAGATATCGTAAAGTATTCATGACTCCAAAAACTAAGAGAAGGATATCACGTCTAATGAAATTTGGTGCAATGGATACTGCAGTACAGGTTCATACACACCTAGTAAATACCCAAAATTTTACTGAGTCAGTTGAAACTGTACGAAACGCACTGTGAAATTGTGGTTTATGACATCGTGTAAAGAAAAGGAAATCAGCGCTTAGTACCGGTCATAGGAAAAAATCGCCTCCTTTTCATTCAAATGCAGAAGGATTGGTGTCGTGATTATTAGAGGAATGTTTTTAGCGACGAGTCAAAAATTAATAGAATTGGGTCAGATTTGTTAACAATGGGCTTGGAGAAAACCGTCTGATACACTACAAAATCGGGGTATTCAAAAATTCAAAAAACTTTAAAGTTTACGGATAGAAATGTTTTGGTCTGGGAATGCATGATGGGTACTAAATTGAAATAGTTGCATCGAATTAGTCGAATGAAGGCAGACGACTACATTAATATTCTAGAAACAAGTTTTATGGAGAGTTTGGAGATTTTCGAAGCTGAAAAGAAAACAATTTTATTCCAGCAAGACAGTGATTCCAAACATTGTGCCCGCAAATCAATGGAATGGTTGGAAACAAATCAAATATTAGTAATGGCCATCGCAATCTCCAGACTTAAATATTACTGAACATGTCTCGAGTTTAAAGAAGAGAAAACTGGCATATTTCGACTGACCCAAAAAATGTAGATGAACTTTTGTACGCATAAAAAATGTATGGGAAGAAGTAAAAAATAATTGTAGTAATTTTTGGAAAGTATCATAAAAGCTAAGGGTGGACATACCAAATATTAAGAAAAAAATATTAATCTTTCAAAAAATTAGTATTACAAAAACCTGTTACAGTGCATCTATTATTTAAAAAAGTTTACAAAAGGTCCACTGTGTACCCGGTACCAATCCTTAGAAGAAAACTTCCATTTTTGCAAAAGATTAAATGTGAAGGTGTAATAAAACCAGATGTAACTCACAGTGTACTTTACAATTTTTTAAAAATCTTACATAGATGTGACCCCTTCATTAAATTCTGAAAAATAAGCGTATATAGAAATCAAAAATCGACTTTTTCGACTGCGGATCGATTTTTTATATTTATTTGAGAAAACAACCGCAATTATAGAATAAAAGAACTGAAATGGATATCTTCATTTATGTATTTCTTTTAATTTTAACTTTTTAGCTGTATTACGAGTTATTTGCATTTTGCCCTTCAATAAACACTGTACCATTGTTATTATCGTAATTTTTTTTTTGTATTAACACGTTATTTTAATTTAATTTTAACTGATAATATTTTTACACATCTTTTTCGTATATTTTATAGTCAGAATTTGGGAGAAAAAAAGGAGACTTTGTATTTCAAACAGGCCATGTTATAGAAATTGTTACAAAACTCTTCCTTGTTATCCAGAACGCTACAGCAAAACCCCCCGAGGTTCATATTAGTACAGAGTAAATGAAATTAAATTATCTAATTTATAATTTTATTAAAAAAATTTTTATACAAAGGTTTGAGGCTAATTTTGGACAGCAAACAGTAATTTTCACATTTAAATATGCTGGAATGACGGAAATAACACAAGGACCTCCGAAAGTAAGCAGAAGAGGAAATCGAATGGAAATAATTGTTTGATTAAATCCTATATTTTGCAAATGTTATGATTTTTAGTAATTCTGGTACCAGTGTTGTTTGAAAGATTAAAAATATGTTGTGAATTTGTTTGAAACTATAACTGCAAGCATTTTAAAAAACTGTTTAAAGAAAACAATTTTCATTTAGTGGAAATGCTATATATGCTTTATAATAAGTTCGGTTCTTGGGATGAATTCAAGAAGTTTTGTAAAACTAAAATAGTATTGTACTTGTATATCATCGGGTAAAACAATAAATTTCTGTTAAACTAGATTTTTTAAAAAGTGGTTAAATAAAATTAAATAACACTAAAATAGCTAAATACGCGAGAATATTTCATAGAAAAAAGTAGTTTCCTTTTATATTTGTTACTAAAACTTATAGTACCAAGGACTCAGTTTTAAAGGACCAATTTTTAATTTAAAAGATATTGAACACCGTGTTTTACAAAAATAAATATTACTACCATGTTATAATTTTGCAATTAATTTCAAGGACCGATCTTTATTAAGGACCAATGTGAGCACATATTTTTTCAATTCTTAGTACAACTCTGAAATACAACTAGAAATTAAATACGATGAGGCTCAGTCCACTAATCTCTGTGTACTCTAAGTTATGAGAAATGTTCAACCCAAAGAGGTTCAAAATTAAATTGTTGTGATAAAATATATTACCATGAATTTTTGACGCTCAGTTTATTAAGAATTAGGTATCAAAATTAATTATTCATGTTAAAATATGCCGAATTGGAAAATGTGCATTGAATTGAACATAAGACTTAAAAGTTGAGGAGTTCTGTAAATTATCAGGCATTGGATCAGAAAAAATTTCTTATTATATTTAAGACTGTTTTTTGGAAACAAAAATATTTAAGCGACTTTGTAAATATTCGGCCGGTTATATTGGGCAGTTAATAATTCATAAGAGCAGTGCTAATATTTTTCTAAAGTAATCAATTTAATTTTCCACTCAAGTAATTATTGTATTAATTTATAACACGTTAAAAAATGCGTCCCCGCCTGCACAGAAAATATTCTAGATGTACGTATGCTAAATAACTAAAGACTTAATTGTTAATAATTGCTCACGCTTTTACTTCCCAATTGGATTTTCACAAGTACATAGTGAAGATATTATAAAATATTTGATTCCTTATTTTACTTTTTTACTATTCGAATTAATTGCCCAATATGTTATTGTACAGTTTTCATACTGATCGAAACTGTATTATATCACCGCCCTTTAAATCAAAGCCCTATTTTATATTTCATTATAATTTGTAATTGCTTACAATTACACTAACGTTGCTACTAACTAATTGGAGTAATCTGCGGACAGCATATGAAACTCATACCAGAAGCAGTTAAAACGAAAAAATTTAAAGCAAAATAATAATAATATTGTTGAAAATTTTCTTCTATGCTCAAAACTAAAATTTGTATTTGATTCGCCAAAATATTTTTGACAATCATTTGGTTTTCAAATTATGAGAAAACTTTCTAAAAATTTTAATAGCATCTCTACGAATTTAAAAAAAAAAAGAGTTTAAATATATATTTAAAAAAATTAAAATCGTGGAAACAATAACAATTGCAGCAAGCGAAGCAGATTGAGGTAATTTGTGCCAAACATATCGCGATTTAAACAATTTTAATAAAGTAACACCAACTGATGCCAAATTAGCAATAAATTATTACACACTTAAAAAAATTTATAAAGCGTTTCAGATTTCACTTAAACAGAAAGACAAATTATATTTATAAAGAAGCATAACAATAAGCGATTAAGCATTAAGAAGCATCTAATAATCTATTTAGACGTAAGGAACACTTAGCTTTAAGCATTGGAAATATTTTAATTGTACAGTTGTAGGATAGTCCGGTAGTGCAATTGATAAGCGAAAATATGGAAAAAAATGTTAACAGATTAGGGGAGTTAGCCAATTCGAATGTATACTGAAGTTTAGGTTTGATTACCACTGCCAACAAGCCATATGCATTGTAGCGCATACGGGACACATACTGTTTGTTAGATCTACTCACTTAGCGCAATATAACCAAACTACTAATCTGATTAGTTAGCTATCGAGTCACACAAACTGAAAACGTAGCTACTTGCCACCTCCACACACCTTGGACACTTATCAGCAACCACGTTCTGCTCACCCAGATAATGTAAAAAGTCGCAAATAATTCGAAATAGGCATTTTCTAGCAGTAGTTGAAGTTGCTAAGCATCAAGGCATAACAATATTTAATGGATTTACTTAAAGGAGATGCAATTTCACATCATGGACAACATTTAGAACTCTATCTACGAATTTTAAGGGTTATTCGAGTAGTTTTGTTAACTTTTAATAAAGAAATTCATTATGTTCTACTCAACTCTCTGCAAACATAGATTTCTTCTCAACGTCATGTATATACTAATTGTAGGCAAATGTAAAGAGTTTGAGTAATAAAAATTCGTTATAAAACTATTTATGTTACTGGAATTTATTCATTGTTCTTTATTTTATTTTCTACATTTCATATTTATTTATTTATTATAACAGGAGTAGGGTAGGCCTCAAACGACTCTTTCAAATTTTGCCGCTTAAAATTGTTTTAAAATTCTACCAAATTCTCCCAAAATTGTGAACATAGGAGCGCATTTATATACTCGTCATTGGTGACCGAAGTTTCACATTTGAAAGCTGGCTGTGAGCGTGGTCAGGCGTGCTTTAAAGTTTTGGTGTGGTTTTCTGCAAATATGCGTAAGGATTTTTTTTTTTATACGGAATCACACTTTTTGATGTAAAAGATAAATTTAATAATAATATAAAGAAGTAAATTTTACTATTTAAGAAGCTGACAAAATTATACCATATAAAAAGTTGGAGAAGCTCCGAGAAATAATACGGGGACAACCCGTCGGAGGTAACCCCAGTTGCCAAAATTTAAAAAAAAAATTTGCTTTAATATATTATTAATAGCAAATAGTTATAAAATACAAAAAGATACCGCTATAGAGAAATGCTAAGTGAAGAAGGTCATAGCTGATGTTTTAATATATATTTATATATTTAATATTGAGTACAATCAGCAAAATATATGAGTATATAATAAATGGATGATTTGATCTAAATCAAAATGGTTTGCAGAAAAAAAGTGGCAATGAAACGGCACTGGTAGATGTGCTTAAGAAAATCGACGATGACTTGGATCTTATTCCCTAGCAAAAATTTGTAAATTTACAGAAAGCATTCCACACAATAGATCATCATAGTTTACTAGAATTTTTGGAATAACTGGCTATGGTGCAGAATATGCAACACACTAATTAAAGATTACCTATTATCACATATTGCAAAAACTAGACTGGATCAGCATCACACTGAAGGTAAATTGCAAACGTGTGGTGTCTCACAAGGATCAATTTTGGGGCCTCTATCTGATGTATATAAAATTTAAAACATTCAACAGAAAGGGAAGTACAAAATATATGCCGACGACACTGCATTATTATACATATAAAGGTATATAGGACAAAAACCGTAAAAGACCTTAATATGATCGATGAATTTATATCCTGCTTACTTCGTACTCTAAATATGTACTTCGTTTATGTTTTCTTGCAACCACTTATTGAATTCTTACTAGATCTCTATGTACGGTAAATAGATATATACTATATACTATGTATAAATTGGATGAGACTGCCGTATGTAACGTTATCAATGCACCAAAGGTACTTTTTAAGAGATCACGCTTATTTTTTATTTAATGTTTTTCCAGGTAATCGCAGCGAAAGAAGAACGAATAGTATCTCAGGCCTCATCAGCTGAAAGAGGTTCCAATATTACTACGGTGTGAATAATAAATGCAAAGTCACAAATCACCATTCCTGCACCAGTGTACATATTTCCAAGCAGCAACTTAAACTGTATCAGTCACTGCTCACATTACATTTATATTATATACATATTTATATATATAAATGGTTTGGAAGCAACAGGGAGAACGGAACAGTTTTCCCACCTCATACATTCCACCGATTATATCTTTCTACCCTTCAAACGTTACTGCAAGATTTCATACCATGATTACATGGTCAATAATCCAGGAACCGTAATTGGCATTGGTAATTTACTAGAATAGTTGTTAAAACTGCTGTTTCTTTAGTCTTTTAAACGTTACAAAGGGATTTAGTTCCAGTGGTATATGTATTATTGCTTATAGGGGATAAGCAATAAACTTTTACGGATGATGATTATGTAGTATAGGATACAAATATTCTACAGCTTCTGTTCATCAAATAAAGACTATTCATAATTTCCTTGGAATTCGTTCTTTTCTTGTTGGTCAAACATGAAGAAAACATAAATATAAGAAAAGAAGTGTAGTATTTGAATAATTGTTTTATTGGCTATTAATTAATGAACAACATATTTTAAAAATATTTTAATACTTATTAGGACCACCTTTAGCACTATTAACTGCACTTATTCGTTCTGACATACTTTCACAGCAACGCTCTATCATTTCTTAAATTTCGGGGATATTTTCCCACACAGTAATATTTTGCTTTAAGATCGTTAGTGTAGGATTAGGAAGGGACTAAAATTTTGATTTGAGTAGACTACAAACATCTTCAATTGCATTTAAATCAGAAGAATTACCTGGCCAAGGAAGAGCTGGAATATTATGGGTGCTAAAAATGCTTTTTATTGATCGGGCAGTGTGGCAGGATGCACCATCCTGCATAAAGTTGTCAGAAAAGTCAAAAAATTTTAAGTATAATAATTAAAAAATGGTATTAGAAGGTCCTCAATGATATCTCTTTACACATCCTGGTTCACTATACCGTCGACAAAGTACAAAGTACAAAGTTTCAGGTCTGTTGACAGGATCAAGACCATATCATTGTAGTTGATGGAAGTTTCACTGTCTTTACCATACATCTTCTTCATTATACCTCTCTTGGCCACCTTGAAACGAATTGGTGGGGTCTCCGTAACAGCTTCTGCTCTCGGTGCTAAATACATATAAAAAAAATCTGAGAAAAATTCGTGTCATTAGAGGAAAGTAACCAAATGTGGAACAGTATCCCTAATATGGTATGGAATACCGTAAACAAATAGTTCCAGCTGTACAGGTTTCAACTTGGCAGACTGGTGCGTCCTGTGTCCACGGTGAGGGTGTTTTCTTTTGTCATTGTGGGAAAAGTTTTTAAGGTATGCAAATATGTGATTGTAAATAATATTTTATATATTACCATATGTCTATGCATTGTATATCTGTTTGTCTGAATGTTGTATAAGTTTTTTATTGCTTAATGTGATAAGTTAAAAAATTTCGTATATACTCGTATATATCTTATAGTATGGTATCTTGTAGAAGTTAAAGTTTATTGTTCATAGTTTTGTAGTGTTATCTAGTTGGGTGCCTATTCCATAATTAGAAAGAATAAATTGAATACTTTAAATTAATATGTGTAACACAAGACTGTTACTAAGTCAAGCGCAAATGTATGACTGATTATTAATTACGAATAAAAGTTTTTGATTTATATTATTATTTTTTTATATCCTATATTTGGTTTCTTTCCTCTTAATATTTCGTTTCTGAGTGATAATTAAACAAGTAAATGCGGTTTAAACGTGTCAAATACTTTTTTAAAATCCTCTGTAGTATAATGGCGATAAGCTCTTCCTCTACCGAGCTCGGTGCATTTTCGCAGTTTGGTTTTTCGCTGTTTGTCTTGCCTTAAAGTTGGCTTCATTTCGATCTCTTCGCCTTGTACCTCTTGATGCAAACCATTAAGGGAAGCAAAACGATTTTCGATAGCCTTCAATTCTGCGGTCAGTTCGAGACATTGCCTTTCTTTAACTTCTATTCGACAATTATTTACTACTTTCGCTTTTTCAAAATAGGTAAACAAAAAGTTCTTTTAACTCACAGAAAACCACTTGCAAAAAAAATCTCAAATCATCATACATTTTGGGTTTCTTCGGCCGATTTATATATTATAATAGTAACACAAATCTCACTTACCATGCCCATGAAGGGCAGGTCAAAAACCACCCTGAATAAGGGATAAAGGTTTTATGGTTTTGTAGCTACAAATGTGAAACATTATGTTGACCCCTTCACTAAAAATAAGATAAAATGAATTTCTTTGGAAAAACCCGCCTTTTTATTATGCTATTGAGTTAGCAATTTGTGAGTGATTTAGTGAGCTATTTCTGAGCAATGATAAAAATTGTGAGTGGTCCTAATCAGATGAAGAAAATGCGATCTGTTAATGTATAACAAGAAGGCGAACTTCCAAAAGCTCACATTTTCCCAGTGCTATTACCTACCTCGAGTACAGAAATTGCTCAATATAATTTTGAAGTTATTCATGGAACTATAATTAAAAAATTTTCCTTTGAACATAAAAATAATTGTGTGATGACTTAGACTATTCATGCATCAATTATCTACTGCATGCGTCCACGTTTTTCATTTTAATTTTTACAAGTATTTCCATAGCTATTAAAAATTCACAATTCCAAATTTTCAGCACTATCTGTATGGGACTGGTGGAAATTATTTTATGTAAGTACTTTTTAGTTTGTTTTAAAAGCGTGGTACATTAAAAATTTATTTTTATTTATATAATTATTTTAAAAGTACTACATTTTGGAGACACATCCTTGATCGAGCACAGATGTAGGAGTTGTACTGATTGAAACTGTGGAGAATTTGAATATATCCCGAGATTACAACACCAGATTTCACCAGATCGTGTATGCAAACCACTTGATTAACTTATGGTAAATAATCCACTCTAAAAGGATATAAAAGTAAGTCGATTTGCGCGATTGAATACGCAGGATATCATTCGCGTTGCCCCAGCTAAGCCAGAACGACTAAACGAAGCTGATAGCCAAGTTACTGATCCTCCACCTCGCAATGCGTACGTGCGAATCAATGATTAATCATGAATTGTACGTGCTTCCTGGAATCAAAGAAATGAAGAAATCTTTCAATTCGGACATGCCGGACACGAATGTTTCGCCATGGTCGTGGCAAATTTAATTCATGCTGCCATTCTACCACCAAGCCAATGGGATCCAAATGTTTTAAATCCAAATATGATCAAAGACAATAGATTTTACGAATGGATTGATTTGGAAACTATTGTAGAAAGCAATCAGGTGCCTAATAGTATTTAGGTTTACAGATAAGTTGTTGCAGATATTTTTTTTTTGCGGATAATGCATTGTCGTCCAGTTCCATGTTTAGATTTAAGAAAATTTGATGTGCGTTAGAGGTAAGCTATAAAATATACATACTTATTATTAAATTGTTGTTAAGTTTTATTTGTCTTATTGCTTCAGACTAATTGGGCTGATATGAATTCGAAGTGACTCATATGGTCCGGTTTTTCTATCTTTGTTGAGAATTTGTTGTGTAAATTAAAAGTTTCCAAATAAACTGTTATTTTACACACAACATATGAAATAAACGATAAATGTAGGAAGTTTCCACCTTATGTTGGAGCAACCTCCAATTGAGGCACTTCTAACACATTTTAAATATTTGCTAATTTGTTTCATATCTACACTTTCGTTTTAAGCGAGCTCCGGAGCTTTCGGATACGTGCGGAGCAGCACTTTAATTATTATTTAAATTTTTTATGCTTATTGATGCTTAATTCTTTTGAGACCTCGAGAAATTAGGGTTAAACAGTAAAATTAAAAATGAATTTTCTATCGCTGTAATTATTACAGTATAAATGTTTTTTTAAAACATAAATAAAGAAAATTATTATCCAAAATTAAAAATAAAAATAGAAAACACAACTAATTAGATTTTTTTTTATCATATTCCGTATAATCCAATAATTAACAATTTTTGATAGTTTTATTTATTTAAAAAGAAGTATTCTTCCTGAATATTGCCTCTATTCATTTATCGTAAACTGCACCGGAAAATTTTGTGGCATATTTTCGCCACATTTACGATGGTTGTCTAAAAAGTTACAACATTTTTTCTTCAAATTTATTATTATTTTTTTGCATAGTCTCCTTGAAAGTCTACATTTTTCCCAGCTCTGCTCCCACCTCTTTAACCCATACAAGGAAAGCGTTGGAAATGTTCATACCAACATATTTTCTTCCAAAGTGAGGATACCACGCACGGACAGCTTTGTCATGCCTAAATCTTGATTCAATATGTGAAAAACAAGTTCTTTGGACTGAAATTTTGGTGAGTACCACAGACATGCATATAAATACAATGGCCCGCTCAAGTGTTCGCCAATTGTACGAGAAATATATCTGATCAGCGCATTTTTCGCATTACAAGGATAAGGCAAATTAGGGTAGGATCAGGAAATGAGACCTGCCACCGGAATTAATTAATTAATAACTAGTGAACCATGGAAAAGTGGTTACAATTTAACCAAATCCTCAAATTAGACGATTTTAATTGATAAATCGAAAAGCGTCAAATTGTTCTTGTGTGTTACCATTTTAAGAAAAATAAACTTACTAGCAACATTTGAAACATTTATAATAACTGAATAAAATAAAATACCATATACATTTCTTTTTACATATTTATTGATATATCACAAATACATTGGTAATTCAAAAGGCCGAACATAAATGACTGAAGCTAAATGGTATTATGTGAATCGAGTCAATGTAAGCAATGGTAAAGAAACAATGAATAGCTAAAATTACAATTGATAAATGGGTAAGTTTAATCAGTCCACTAGAAGTAATGGCAAATAAATAAACAATGCGCGAATAGGAGATAAATCCTAATTGGCGGGCCAGTTATTGGCGCTATTATTCTTTAAACTTGTGAATATATTCATCCATAACCTTAATTTCCATAGGCAAAAACAACTGATCACCAGCTAATTTGCAAAATAAAACAAAATTATGTGAAATTGAGTTGATATATCGCGATTACAATTTAATTTCGTTAATCAATCAGAGACTAGAGTTTTGGTAATTTAAAATTGTTTACGAGATAAATGAGATTTTTTTTTATTTCTGAGCGACATAAATCAAAGCTCCTGAACAGCCTCCATGATCAGTTTAGATTATATTTTCCTACGCTACGTGTACTTAGTCTATATTTTTAATAAATTCCCTTAACTACGTGAGAAGAGCACTACCACTTTAACACCCTTCATATGCTCGCATATAAGCAATCAGGTCGAAGTCCTAGAGTACTAATGCTAAACTATCTCCCTATTCTTATGTCCTAAAAATAATCTGACGAGTAAATAAAAATCTTGAAATCTGCATCGTCGAGGGTGTTCGGAAATTAAATTTATGTCGCTCTTAGTACAGTGCCTACTGACTTTTAACTGTGATGCACGTACTTCGCCCTTTAATTTTACAACACCAAGAAGTACTGAAATACTGCTATGTCGGTTTAGGACAACATTTGCAATAACTTCCAAGCATACCATAAAAATAAACTAATAACTAAAGGGGCGAATTACATATAAATTTAGCTGGGAATCGCTTGCCAATCACTTCCCGCAGTGGGCAATTGCCCAAATTTTGGTATCCGTTTGGCGCCTGGAAGCTCCGATGGGGTTGGGGGTTTATTTCGACGAGCTACATTACTGGTAGAAGGTAGACTGCTCTTTTTGGCTTGGGCAATGCCACTAGTGTCAGCCTGCTGCTCCATGGGGCTATTATCGAATGTCGAACTTCTAATTAGTTTGCTACTTCCGGCTAAAGGAGGTTTGCCAGTGGATTCCCTTTTGGGAGATGTTTGTGCTGCTGGTTTTTTGCCCTCATCAGTCTTTTTCCAGATGCTTGCGATTCGGCTTCCAATATTTGGGCGCGAAGACGTTAGATTCGAGTTACTCCTCGAAGGAGGCGTAGTGGATGGATGGTCTCCGCGAGTTGCAGTTGTAAACGGAGGCCGAATTGAGGCATTGCTGTTGGACCGTTGTGGGACAGTAGGAACACTTATTGATTTTCGGACTCCAATTAAACTTTTCTTTTTTGTGGCTTCTTGATTTATAGGAACCACAGTTCGAAGACGGTTTGCAGCAGCACCTGCTTTAGTTGTTACCTTGCTGGCGTCCACACTTAAACTTTTATGCATTGGGGCCCGCAACTTTGAGACGGACGAATTCTTCACCGGTGACTTTGGTATATTCGATGGTTTGGAAGCGCTGTTGGCTTTTGTAGGAAGCTTAGACGTCTTCGCAGGCGATGGAGGAAGTGATGTTACAACAGGAACTTCACTTACAGTGGCTTCTTCTTTCACGAATGTCCCTTGTCGCTCAAGTACAGAAGCAGGAACCTCCAATTGATTTGCAGTATCTTTAGATTTTACTTCGCCGCTTATTTTTTTATTGAGCAAATTTTTTTCGGCCACATTGTTCTTCTTTGATGTGGTCCCCTGACTGGCTGCAAATCCTGGTCTGGCTAAACCAGTCTTGCTTGCATTAACTTTATTTGTAAAACTCGTTTTGTTTAAGATAACATGGGTCTTGGCTACAATAGTCTGATTTCTAGGGATATGTTTAACATTAATATTTTTCTTAGTGTCTTGAGCCGAATTTTTAGTAGCCAAATTTGCCCTAAAAGTAGTACTTCCTAACTGTGATTTAGGTGAAGTCGTTCTTGAATTATTGGTAGAAACCACTGAACGTTTGTAGGGCGAAACGTATACTGGCTTCTTTCGCCCGCGAACCGGCTTTACAGTTTCAGGTGGGGTCATTCCATCCTCACTCCAATTAACATCAGTACCAGAGTCCTTGTCTCCAGGCTTTAAGATTCGAGGCTTTCGAAGTTTCTTAGGAGAATTGTCATCGTCAGTGTGAAATACATTTTGATCGCAGGATTCAGTCTCAGAATTTTGATCGCATTCCATGCTATTATAATCACTCTCAGTTGTTGTGCGTACCTCGTCCTCGGTTAATTTAGTCTTAACGAGAGGACTCACGGGCATGGGTTGTCTGTAAGTTTCTCGAGGTATGTCTGACTGATTTATATATTTGAATTGTTTTGTAAGAGCTCGAATAGACGAAATTTCTTCGGAATCATCCTCAGTTGATGTGAGACTTTCTTGCTCTGTCCGATGAGAACCAGCACCCTATAAACAGTAAAAAAGAAAGCGTTTTTCAATGTAATTTATTAATGCAATCGGGGTTCTACTGTATCAACCACATTTAGAATTGTGTAATAAGTTTTTGTTTTACCAAACTCAAAAATTCAGATGCTTTCACAACTATGAAATAATTTTAATTTTATAATTTCGTTGCTGTTAACAATTTACATTTTTAAATTTCGCTAGATGTTTGAATTCGGCACAAGTAATGCAAATCACATGATAAGGAAAATATTATTATTATTATTAAAATAAAATATCAGAAAATATCTTTCTTAAACTTCCTTTATCGGATATGCGTCATATCATCTCATCATATAATAATTTATAACTGTTGGTGCTAATGCAGAAGTTATTAAAGATGTTTTGAACAAAATTATTCAATTGGACAAGGCCGATGTCCAGGGAAGAAGAGGCGGATCACAGGGCTTGATATCCCCGATATTTTTATTAAAATCATTATGCAACCATATCGCATAAAATCAGTTAAAAACAAAATACCAAATTCTCCCTATCCTTTCTTTGAAAGTCGGGTTAAAGTAACGAAAATTACAAACACAGTAAATGTTATCTGATAACACTTTAGAATTTGAAAATTTGAACAAATAAAATTGTTCCCAATTCGCGCTGGCCACGAAAATATTTTTCTAATTATGGCCTTTGCTGTAAAACTATACAAAATATTTCTAAAGAATTTAAATCACTTTTGACTAGATTAAATTATTTTTCTTCCAAAAAACATATGCGGCATTAAATTTCGCGTTCTTCAAATATATTGTATGCGTTTTTATGGCATTAGAAAGATTTAATTCAATGTTGTTACGTTTCGTTTCTACAGCGAACTAAATTAACAGGACATTTTTCAATCTATATATATATATATATATATATATAAAATCACAATTATTTGATCTGAATTGTATAGACTTGGAAACTACTGGGCCGATTGAGGTCAAATTTCATTAGTATTAGTATTATTTCATTTTGTCAAGTGAATACTGGCACATGGCATGAGACATGATATGATTAATGACATGACACCTGAGCATTTTTAACATATTTATTTCCTTGAAGTTAAAAAATTCGCCGCTGGATTTAATATTAAATTTAATGAATTCAAACGGAAATTTAATATTAACGACTCCAACAACCCCCCGTGTATCCCCTTTCATAAAGATTCCTAAGCTTAAAAACTATTCAGCATTGTCGTGATATATTGAATCAGAATCTATTGAGATTCCCGCTAACCAGCAATCTGTTTGCACAGACCGTACAAGCGTAGAGGAAAACAATGATGGATGTGAAACTCATCGTTATTAAAATATATTGCACAAGTGCTGCAACAACAGTTAGGTACAAAAGTGATTTAATGTTGTCTGAGGAATTTCTTCCAGATAATGACTAAAAAAGATGGTGGTACAGTGTAGTCCTTACTTAGTGCAGATTTAAGATAAGCCCAACGATTTTCGATTGAATTGAGGTCTGGACTCTGTTTGAAGCCATTGTTGCACCTTTTTGACTTTGACCATGGAATATGATTTGGCTTTGAAGAATGGGCATACATCTCATGGATTTTAAAAATTATTTCTTTAGAATATCTTTATACATATTTTGATCCATGGTTACTTCGATCATTCCCAATTCCTACAGTCCAAAAGCACTGAAACCGCCGTGCTTCATAGTTTGTTTCACATGTCTAGGTTGCAAACACTCCCTCAGGACCGTCCTTCGGTACAGTAGCGGTTTTAGTTTCTTCAGACCATATCACATTTTTCTACTCATGCTCTGACAATTCTCCGTACTTCTAGGCTTCTTTGGCGTTCAAATTTTTATTTTACAGTGCCCGCTTCTTTTTCTTTTTAATGGCCTTAATTTTAAGCTTGTGTAATGTACGACTGACAGTTTATCGGCTGATCTGTTTGCCAGTGACTCATTGAAATTTTTTTGCGGCCTTTGAAGTTGTCGAAACACTTCCAGATAGTTATATTGTGCCAAAGCGCGCTCATCTTGGTAAGGCAGTTTCTTGGGCCTACCTCCTGGTGAATTCTCATTGTCCAATTCGTATGTTGCAAAGCAAATCAATTTTGACTGACTTATACTATATTATTTCGCCACATAACATTCAGGCCACAAAAATTCGGTTATCATCCGACGATTACGATCACCATTGACAGTTATAGCTTTACCAGCAGCATTTTCGAAGAAGTGAGGTCCTATTACACCACCTGACCATAATGCATACCAAACAGTAACTCGTTTAGGATGCATAGGTTTCTCATGAATAATTCCTGGATTTTCCTCACCCCAGATAAGGCAATTTTGTTTATTAACATAGCCACCAAAATACCCAGACGAATTCAGTGCGCCATCTATATTTTATTTATTCTTAAAAAAACCGCGCAATTTGAAAAATACTTTATTTTTATAAAATATACATATTTTTAAAACATTGAATCACTTTTGCACCTAACTGTAACTTACACAACAAAGTACCCTGAAGAATAACATTGTTGCAGCAAATGATCGATATCTACCTGCATCAGCTTGACTGAATGAACAACATTTTATTTATTGTAACAAAAAACGAAAATCGAGGTGTTCAAATTCAAATTTGAAAAGAAAGTGTTCAAATTCGAGATATTCAAGTTCAAATTTGAAAAAACACATTTTGTTTGGGTGCAGCAGAGTGCACTGGGTATTGGCTAGTAGTTTATAATTGAAATTTGTAACTTTGCTAATTAAAAATAATGAGTTTTGAACTGAGTAGCATGAAAAATGGTAAGTTGGATAGATATGGAATTGATATGATTAAATATTTTCAAACAGAAATAACACTCAAGTTGTATTTGAAAGCTTATTAAATGGCATTAAAAAATATAATTGACGCTAATTTTAAGCATCAATTTAGAATTTTTTAGTATGAGTGGCTTGTGTTGAATTTAAGATTTTCTCTGAATGATATCAAAAAAAAATAATATGTTTTATTAAACCATATTTTCCATATACATATGTTGTTTTGTTATATAAGAAAAATTTAGTTTGTCATTATTTTAGAAGCACTTCTTTATTGAAAGGGGCCTCGAGTGGCATAGCTGACTGAGCGGTTTGGCTTTGATGTACAAAGTGTGCCATTCCGAGGTTGTGGGTTCGATTCCCATATAAAAACTCTGGTTAAAAAATAAAAAATTACACCGAAAGTTGCCATATGGGCTTAGTTCCCGAGTGCACGAAAAATAAGAAAGCAATTTGAGAATGAAATTCTAAATTGTAAAATAAATAAATAAAAAAAAATATTTCTTTCCTTCAAAGTATTTCAATTGAAAGTATTATGTATTTTCTTTTGGTACAAAATATTATACCTTAAAAAAAAATTAATTCTTCTACAATTTACTTAAATGTAGGTGAAAAGCGGATGATACTAAAGGCTAAAATTAATTTAAAATATCAGCTAATTCGGAGCATATCACTAAATACAATAAACTACTTACCAAAGGATCAGTGCAACCATCCAAATCTGCTCCACTTTTGTATGAAATTGTACGCGTTTTGAACCGTTCTGGATCCAGACTCCTCCTTTTCACTGAAGAAGGAGGACTTCCTTCTCCTTCATTTTTCACTATTTCTGTTCTCTCAATGGTAATAGTTTGAAACCTTTGAGAGTCTTCACTTATAGTCGCATTTATATTGTCGTGCTCAATTTCGATCTTCATAATTTCATCGTCCTCGATATAATCGGACGTACTTTGATGATCAGTAGGAGAATAATTCTCCTTAAGAACATAGTCTGCGGCAATGGTGTATGTTTTGTAGCGATCCTTTATTAAACGCCTTTTTTGTTTTGGTGTCAGAGCACGTTTTACACCACTCATGTGATGCCCACTACTATTCCGTCCTTTCCTAGGTGTTGATTCAGCTGAACTGAAGTCGGAAGGTATCGGAGTGCCATTCGAATCGTAGTCTATGGATAGAACTTCAGTACAACTTTGAAGCGTCGTTGTAATTTCATCAACGTCACTAAAAGCTGTTATATAATTCGTTTGTGCTCCCAAACTGTTGTCCATTATTTCTGAAGTGATACTTTCGACACTTATCATTGAGTCCAACAGTTCGTCCATTAGTGATGGTGGCTTTATATTATCTAGATTGCAACTTGAATTTACACTTTCTGCACTACCGCTTAAACCTGCACAGAATTGTCCAGCCGCTAGAGCCCTTCGTGCCATTAATCCAGCTGGAAGGGACTTCTTACGAGCTCTGGGAAGTTGGGGACTATGAGGAATATCAAAGCATCCTGACATGCTTAACGATTCCATACAGGACGGTGGACGTATGTTGTCCAAGTCCAAACTTGTAGTACTTTCAGTCATATTTTTCAATAGGTCCTGTGCTAGTTTACTGGCCTCCATTGCTATTATGGTTGAGCTTGTCATTGTGGATGAGGCTTCGAAGGACATTGGTCCAGATGATGCAAACTGACTGATATTTGTATTGAATCGCTGTTGTACCTCTCCACCAACTTTGAATTGAATACCACTGCTGGTTGAGGATTTGTTGTCGCTGTTGCTCATTCCATTGGAGTCATCATTAACTAACGTGTCCGTTTCAGTCTCCAAGGAATTAGGCTGCGAGCTGGGCACCTCCCGAATTTGTGGTATAATTCTAAAGTTGTACATCTTTTCTTCAGCACAATCAGCTTCAAAACTATTAACCTCATTCGTTGGAGTTGCTTCAGCCAGCTCTTGACGATCTACTTGGGATTGTAGATCACTTATGGTTGTTTCGTCATCATTGAGGGATGCAATCATAGGCGCAGTAATACTAACGCTTGGGAATGACACATCATTAGGGCAAGTATCTTCATTCCATGTATTATTTGAGTTCGAGTTGCTGCCAGATTTCTTTTCATAGGTTGTATTACTGTCATATTCATGGAACTCTATTTCTGTATGGTTTCCGTTCGTTCTGAGGTACTCTGCTGTGGACACAAGCTCCTGCGTTAAACGTTCTACAGATTTAAGCATTAAGTCTGGGTCCTTGTGCTTATCTTGAATTTCTTTTTGTGAAATGAGATTGCCCAAATCACTAGCATCTTTTTCAATTAAAAATTCATTCGAAATTTCCATGTCAAACGAAGATTCGTGTACTGCCTCTTCGTTATATTCAATATCATTTGATTTAAAAGCTGGGTACTCGTTCGATTGATCAAGGAGGCCTTCGGTAGACAAATTAAGGCTGCCATAAGAAACTTTTAATGGCTCATACCCAATTGTGTTCTGTATATTTTCGATTTGATGATGATCGAGTCGAATTTGATGATCTTTTAACTCTCTGTTTGTGCCTTCTAGTGACTCTCTCATCCCTACGCCTGGAGCTATGTTGGGGGCACTTTGAGATGTGATAACTTCCAGCTGATGTTGTTCCAACACAGCCACAGACGTAGTCTCCCCGTTTTTTGGAACAATATTGCTCTGAACAGGGATATCCTTAGCTCCGGTTATAAGCCTTTGATTGAAATCTGTAGGTGCCAGCATCTGGCGGACATGTCGTGCGGGGGGTTTAATTTGGGACTCGGGCCGAACATTTTTTGCTATACCAGTGCTTATGCATTCCCGCAACAACTGCTCATCTTTCCGTTCACGTTCTCGTTGCCTTTCTCGATCAAGTTTTAGCGGAGTTTTCACGCTGCTACTAAAAGAAGGAGGTACTGCTGCGGGTATCTTTTGTGCAAAAGAAGGAAGTCTGGGAGGAATGGGCTTCTCTACTTTCTTTTGCTTATTCATTCCAGTACGAATGCATTGCTCAAACAGTGTCTTCGCCTGATTGTCATTTGAGTCACTTGAGTCAACCGAACTTATTGAGTCGTTTGGATCAATAAAAAGTGCTCCACTATTACCCGATTCTAATCTCTTAGAAGATGTAGACAGTGGAGTATTTGTAACTTTTTCTAGATTCGATTTGGGTCTGTTGTAGCCAGCTGCAATAGCCTACACAAAAAATAAAGTTATTTGAAGTGCTATTCTCCTTAATATATATTTCAAAAGAAAGAAATCTCGGTAGACCTACCTGACTTAACAAATTTGTGTCATCTTCAGACTCTATTGAAATTGAGCTCAAAGAGTCATCAACAGTATGCTTTCGTTCATTTTCTGGACATCTAGAATTTGTGCTACTGGGCTCTTTTCCGGTCATTCTAAATGAAATTATTTTTAATACTACTTGCAAACTGCATTACAATTAACTGAACTATTTAGGAACATCGCAAAAATAATCTCAATTTTATTCTTTATTATAAGTTAAGATGGATTATTCGAAATTTTATACCAGCTGGTTATATTTTGGAGTTGTTATCGCCAGTAACATATGCAGCTACAGCTACAGGTGACTGAAAAACCAACATGTTCATTTTTGAAAACTTCTTTCATTTAAATCGTTGTATAATGGTAACAAAATTTAAACCGTCAGTTGAAAATTGTTGATAATAATTAACTTATATAATCCAGGAGTCGTAAACTAGAGCAATTTTAGGACAAAAGGGGTGACATTTTAATATTTTTCTTGAAGCGTTTAAAATAAAACGTTTATTTAACTTTTATAGTATACTTATATACCTATATTTTCGCAAACCATATCCAAAAAATAATTTGCTGTTCAAACACAATCCCAAATATGGTAATGAAAAGAAAAGGTAATTTTTGTCTAATTCAACATTTACAACTTTATCTAAAGAGTAACCTATTGTAAGCGCTTTGTCTTTTATTTGAACTGTAATTTTAATATTGTTCTATTTGAACCGTTTATTTGCCAAACCAATTTCACAAGCAAAACGTGGAGAACACTAATAATATTACACGCGTTTGATTTAAAAACTCATTTTAAATAAACTTTGCCAAAGGTATGTTACTATAACATACAATTGTTAAGATAATTAATTCATTTCCAAAATTAAACATTAAGCACGTCTTAGATGTTATATTATTAAAATTTTCAAAACTAGAATTAATTAATTTATTCTATGAACAGTTTATATATTATCGTATCTACCAATATTGCATTTATGCACGTTGGAAATTATAATTTTGGTCGAAAAAGTTGAGAAAAAAGTAGTGATTTGCGATACTATCTTGAAATTAGTGATATTGCATTCAATTATTAGTTAATAATTATTAATGTTTTTAATTGTTCTGAGTTAAAGCCATGAAAAGAACCAATTCCAATACACGACCAGCCGTCTGTTAGTTAGTTCTTAGTTGATGAAAGCAGTTAGAAATTACTTACCTCTTTATATTAGCCGGTCCGGCAACCTCAGAGCCCACAGTCAAGTTAGAAAGCCCTGAAACAACTGAAAAATTACACGGACTGTCTTCTACTAAAAATTTGTTCATCTCATCACGGACTGGAAGATAAGGTGGTAGTCCACCTCTTCTCAACATAGCAATAGGATCGTTACTATGAGATTTATTTGGTAGCGTCATGCTTAACTGTCCCTGCTTTGGCTGTGACGTTGATTTCTGTTTGGTTGATGCCGTTTTTTGCATTCCCTCGCGTATACACTGCTCCAACAGGTCATTGCCACCATCTGAGGCATTTGAACTCTCATCAGATAAATTCACAACATCCCCTCTATTTGTGGACAGCGAGAGTGCACTTAAGTTAGAATTACTTCCAACTTTGGATAGAAGGGCAGGTGTGTCCTCTGTACAGTACTGCTTCACCGCGTCTTCGGTCGGATTTATCTCATTTTGCCGAAAGCAGTTATCTACGCCTTCAGCATCTCCAACCTTTAATGATTCGGGCTGCTTCGATGATGAAACTGCCCTGTTCATACCAATGTTGATACATGTCGCTAAAAGAATATCATCATTTGTCGCTTCTTCGCCATCTGATAATGCGCAGCTTTCATTATTCTTTCCTGTCTTTATAATCCTCACATGTTCTTTTGAGGTTGATTTACCTTTGACGATTTGATCAATTTGCAGCAGAGCCATTTCTTTGGACAGGCTATCAGTTGCTATTTTAGGTTCATCATCTATACTCAAGTTACTTAAACTGGTTGCGCATGAAAATTGAGCTGGAGTATTTTCAACTTGAAAGGTGTTCACATCATCTTCGAAAACACTTCTTAAACGTGGCTGCAAAGCTGTTCTTGGAGTTGCAATAGGTTGGGGCGCATTCGTGAAGAGAGTTGAAGTATTGCTGCTGTTACGGCGTGGAGATTGAGGCATGCTTTGAGTTGGTGAATCAGGAAGCTCTGATGGGGAAATTATTCCACTGGCAAGTCGACTGTAATTTTACGGGAGGATCTTAGTGCTGTTAACTTTTATTTAGCAAGTTTCTCTTAAGCTATACAAGGCTTTACGAATGGGTAATAGGGATTTGGTCTTATAATTCTGCTTTTAAGGTCCCGTCTTATCAAGGACTGTGAGCAACAGATGAAATATTCAAATATGAATTAAAAACTTTTGCATTTTTGACTCTCACCAATCACCGCCTTATCCGCATTTTTGAAAAAGGGACGATTTAGGTAAAGCGAGGCATTCAGCAGCTTGTAAGAATATAAGAAATAAACCTAACTACAATTTTCTTGGGTGATTGGATGTTTGGTACTCATTTAACAGTATAATATTAAGGACCTATTGTCGTAATCTCAATATAATGATATGAAATTTGTCTACTGTAATGGATTTATGAAATTAATGCCGTTGTTTATCTTTATACCCATCTTAAAAACATTTAACAAAATTAGAAGGTGCCAGTCTAAATGTGGTACTTGCAACCAACAAATTTATAAAAAATAATTGCATATATTTTATGGACTTTCACCTCTATAATTATTAAAAAATGTACAAAATGGGTTACTCACCTAAAATCACTAACAACAGAGCTCTTATCATCAGCTGTAATTGGTTCAGCACTAGCTAAGGAATCCATGGAGCTCCTCCTGGAAAACATCAACGGGGTCTCCTGCGCTGAATTCATCAATGACGTAACTTTTGACAAAGAAGATGCTCCAATTCCACTTGTCGCAGGGGCTGCTTGAGGTGTTGAAATTGTTAATATGGGAGATTTTTCTCTCTTGTGCTTGGACATTTCAGATTCCTCAATTGGCAGACACAAATTTTCAGCTGTTTCTTCTTGTACCACTTCAGGCTTAATCTTAGTGATATTTGTAACATTTTGAGATGCTTCATCGAGGCTACTTAGCGATTCGTACCGACTAAAATAACCCGGCGTTCCTTCCTCACAATAATTTATAGGTTTCTCAGGAGTATAAGATCCTGAACCATAAATATTTGTTACTTCATGTTTTTGGGGAGGTCGTTTACGTGGTACAGCTGCCTCCTCATGCTTGGGGTTTCTTAAATCGGTATCTGAACCAGAATTAGATATAACGTAAGGTGTATCTTCCGTTTGGTAACATTTTACAGTGTCTTCCATTATCAATATAATTTCATTTGTGGTATTTCCGGTAGCTTTCTCCTCTGAATCAGATTCTATTTGATTTTCAGCATACCGCAAACTAAAATCCGTGGGCTGGTCTAAGTCAGTTTCTTGATAAACGGAATAATTGCGTGAATCAGTTTTTCGAAGTGACTTTGGCTCTGCAATCTTTTGAGCAGGAACTTCTTCACTGTTGTATTTTGCACTATAATCAATTGGTAATTCAGTATCAGGCTCAACATCAAAACCAGAAGCTGGTACAATAAAATTACTACGAAGACTAAACACGTTTAAAGTCTTGTTAACGTCTTTCATTTCTGATTCATGACTAGGCGGAGCAGAGTGCCCTCTACGGAATTTTTCATACACTGAATCAGATTTAGCCGATACAATTGAATCACGACTCTCACTCTTATATACCATTGCTGATCTTGTTAATCGATAAGCTTTATAGAGTTGTTTTTCCTCCTCATTGAGAGATATATCTTTTTTCTCTTTGGGAGGCGTTACTGCATCCAAATTTTCGCAGGTTTCTGCTAAATTATGATTGAGTTCTTGTTCTAGTGCTCTCTGTTTTCGTGCTGTTAATGTTGGAAGTTCTTTTAGTCCCATGGACTTTGCTATCGGATCTATATTATTTTGATTTAATGTTCCCGGCTTATAGTTAAGCAAGTTTTTCAAAGCTGCACTGCTTCCTTCTGAAATCAACTTGTGCTTTGAATGTATCAAAGAACGGAGCATAGGTACAGCTCCATTATCCCATAAAAATTTTTGATCTTCAGGAAATCTTGCAGATAAATTCCACAAAGTTCCACACGCACTGCTTACAACAGTTAAGCTCTCCGACTTCAACTGTTGCAACAGAATACCAAGACAGTTCCTCTGCCGCAAGATTTTCCGGTAATCTTCTCTAACAGCAATATGACTAGAAACATTTCTTAATATACCCCCAGCGTTCTCTACTATCTTCAGTGTCTTGCTGGGGCCCTCGTAGGTGAGCATATCAACAAGAAAAGCAAGCGCTCCATCGACTGCGCAAAATTCAGCTTTATTTGTGCTACAATGAGCCGACAAGTTCCACAATGCGGATAATATTGCTTTCAAAGTATTTTCGTTTTTGTTTTTCATTGCAGCTTTTGCCAAAGCGGTTACGGTTCCAATTTCATTAAGGGTGGCTTTCATGTTTTTATCAGCTCGCCACGACAAATTACGCAAAACGCTAGCCGTTACTTGTAGAAGATCATCGGGAGCTGAATCGAGTTGTGCCACCAGGGCCTCCATGAATTCTTTATTAGCACAGAGCAGAGCTTTATTGTTACCATCACCAAAAGTCAAATTAGTCAACGCCATTAGAGCGTATCTTCTCAGTGAATTGCAACATTGATCTTCAGGTTTCGGTCCGTGAACAGCATGGTCGAGGTGAACCAAGCTCGCGATCGCCTGCAGTGCACCTAGTTGGCACATAGCATGTCTATGCTCCTCATCAAAGCTGACTTTCATTAGACTAGAAATGGCAGCAAGAGGATGACGATCTGAGTCGTCAGCAATTGCTTCGCCACCACTCATTAAAAGAGTTTTGAGAAAATTACAGTAATCCATTATTTGTTCGATTAATCTGAGCACCTTCGCTTCCCTTCTGCCGGCCTTATCATCGGGATGACAATGTACGACATTATGTAGTGCCATTGCGGCTCGTTTTCGAACTCCCTCATCGCTTTCGGAATGCATCATCTGAACCAAGAGCGGTATGCATCCTGAGCGGCGTAATGTGGCACAAGTTTCAGTCGATCGAGACAATTCTAAGAATTTCTTCGACATCTCTACTGAATCGTGGGACCCAAGCATTGATAACAGTGAGTAAACGCACTCGACTTTCGGGCCAAGATTCGTAAGATTACTTGGCGGCATACTTGAATAACTGATTGGGTTGTTATCTGAAGGTCTTTCTGTAGGCCATGTTCCACGAATTGGACGCCCTATAGTGCTATCCATAAATGCAGGTAGAACATAATCAGCTTCCTTTACCTTTCGCGATCGCGTAAAACGATCTAATGAATGTTTTCTTTCGTAGTTTAAATTCTCACATTCCCCTTGCCTTTCGAAATTCCTATCCAAACTGTGATGCTCTCTTTCTTTTTCCAACATATAGTCTGGAGGAATTGGATTCTCATCAAGGAAATGCTTTTTCTTCCGAGTACCAGTATAGCGATCACTTAATTTCCGCTGAGGTGTAAGTACTTTTTTGGTGACTCCACTAGCAGCGAGTTCGTAATCACTTATTTCACCATCTCTTTCATATTTTTTGTCGAGCTTGACAATTTCACCTGGACAATTGCTCGGTGTTGAGGGAACTTTTGATTGGGTAGACAATGCATCATCAAAACCTGGAGGAGGCACCGCATCGTAATCCAGAAAATGTGGTTTTCGAGGAGCTACAGAAATGTCAATATCGACAAGTTCCTGATCCAAACAGAGATCGTCCAAATCTTCACTTGATGGCGAATCTAACGATGTTACTTCATTCTGCGAGCTCATGACTTAGATAGTATGCGAGTTTAACGGCAATTGTTTAAGATTGTTAATTTATTCTGAAATTAGAATTTTAAACAAACACGTAAAGTATTTTCTAGTGGTGCTCTCTGAATCGGATTATTGCAAATGTTTCTTTATAATGAACAATGCTGGAAGCATTTTAATTTTCGTGTTTATGTGACTAATGAAATAGAATAGATCAAGCATATTGCAACTTTTATGCGTAAGCAATTATTTTTAAGTTGTGCAAAATATTCGGTTGAATCATAAATTTATTTGAGATAAACATTTTTTAAAGTGAGCTAGTCCAATATTGCAAGTTCAGTGCACTCTCTTCCCTTGTTAAAACATTTATTACGATTATATCTTAGAACGTCTAGAAAGGTAAACGTAAAACGTTAGATTGTTTGGAGTAACTGGAGTAACTTTAAAGCGCAGTAAACTCTAATAAAAACATGAAACAAGAACAGTATGTTTCATTAACCGGTATATGAGCACGGTCAACTGACCAAAAAGTTTGTTTTAATTTTGAATGCTTAGTATTAAATGACTTGACTGAGAATGGAAAAAATTAACCATCGCCTGAATACTGTTAACCCCTATATGTGTGTATAAACCAATTATGACCATGATGAAGTAATTTCATTTAAACAAAACTGTTAAGAAATGCCTCACCACCGAATATAAAGTCACTTTATCAATTAATATCGATCTCTTCTTTAGAAATACAGTAATATGGGAATACAGTATAAGTGCAATAATTGGCAAATTCCTTATATAACTTCGTTCAATTAGAAACGAAACTCTTTAAGCAATTTTATTTGTTAAAAGTGGGACAAATATCGGCTGAGCAGATCCCGCACACTATGAGCGTTAATTGTTTAATTATTGCTTATCATATTCGTGGTACGAACACTGAGATGAACAGCCATATTTTCTATCTATTAATCCTTCTTCTTTCTTAGCCAATTAGTTATTTATTAGAAATTATTGTTTGAAAACTCTCGGAAGATCTCAACTGAAACAATAATTAGATGCTAAGTTGACTGCTTATAAGCACGTGAAATTTTTGCTTTTTTCATTTTGCTTATTTTCTTCGTGTTTTTATGGGCTTATGGTCACCAGAGCGTGAGCTGCACCGTTTAAATGCCAAGGGAAATTGCAGTGTGTATTTCGATATATTGTATCATTAGTCACATCTTTTGATCAGCGTACTTTCAATTACTATTCGACTCTTTTATGAAATTCAATACGAATCTAATGGGATGGATCGTTATAGTTTAATTGCATGTAATTTTTTTTTATTAAAATATTTGCACATAATTCAGCTATAACGGAAAGATGCATCTCGAATTTCACGATGTGGCACCATTAAATTATGAAAATATTTGAATCTTAAATGAAATGAACTTTATTTATCATTCTTATGAAAAGTCAGCCGGAATTTAAATTTATTAAATTAATTGTTCATTTAAAAAACAAAAATTTCATATAATTTTTAAATTTACTATTTTCAGTGTAGTATCCACGACTTTTGAAAAACCTGGCAAATCTATTCTTCAATGAAATTTAGAATTTGCTACAAATATCCTCTTAACCCATTAACGCCATGGAATTCCAGTTTTTCTAATTATTTTCTAGTCTCATTTTAATGATTAAAAATGTAATTCTGAAATAAATCCTACGATTTCTAGTAGTTTTGGGTCCGGGGTAGTTGAATTTTTCAAATTAAAACATTAAATATGGAGGCGGTGAAATAAAGACAGTGCAAATCAAAAAACAAAATTATTATTATTATTATTATTTCTTTTCACATTGAAAATGCTGTAAAATTTCATTTTTTATTAACAATCGGTACATAAATTGTCGAAATTTAACAATATATTTTTTAAATTTGTTAATTTAATTATAGGGGGTTTCATAGTGCGATATGCCAAAATGAGAGTGTTGAAAGATCTAACCTAGGCAAACACCACAAAATGTGAGGAAACGCTGAATTTTACGAAAATGATAAAATATTTTTTTTAACTTTCGGAAGTGAGTATAGCTGCAGTAGGGGTGGTGATAGGTCAATATTATTGGCATTTTTGGAAAGTACATTAGACTAATAAATTTTTGGACGTCGCTGCATTTAGTAGATCAAAAGATAAAAATAAAATAGTGATCTGCATACCATGGAATATTGGATTTACCAATCACCCTGTAATTCCCAAACGGTTGACATCGTGATAAAAAAAAAATTCAAAAAATATCAATTTTGATCCCAGATTCAGTAAGAGCATACCCAAAAGTACTAGGAAACAGGCTTTATTTAAGAATTTAATTATGAAAATGAGGCTTGAAAACAATTTAAAAAATCAGAAGTTATCAGTGTTAATGGGTTAATAAGTGGACGTCCAGTCCTAAGGAAAAGATTGATTTCATTAGGAAATCAGTTCTAAGAAGTTACATCCGCTATAATGTTGAAAAAATGTTTTATTTTTTTAATACGATGAACTTTGAGAGAACCCTTTGGCGTCCTTTGATCCCATTTGTTTTTTACTTTATATCCTTTGTTTGTTTTTTAAATATAACTTAAACAATAAAATATTGTGAAAAATTTACTATTTTTTAGTTTTTTGTCAATTTTACAATTTTTGAAAACAATAGTTTGAAGGGTTGTTGAGTTATCATTTCCTAGTACAGGCTTCTCCTCTGAAAAGTTCATACTACTGAAGTTTGCAAAAAAAAAAAAAATTTTATAAATTCCAGCTGAATGTAACCTCTCAAATGATTACTTATTATTATTAATAATTCAAGTACACAATAAATTCAAAAAGCTAATATTTGAAATTATATAATATTAATTAGTGGACAAAAATTAAAACTGTAATTTTGCTAATCAAATAGAAAGTCTTATATTTTAACATCGTCCAACTTTATTAGTATATTTCACTTGTGTTTCCAGAGTAAAAATATGCTTCTGACAAAATCACACATTTGAAGATTAAAAAATTGGAACTTTGCATTCTTATTACATTTGAAGTCAAGAAAAACTATGACTTAAATTTAGAAATGCCACAAATAGTGTAATGGCCCAAATTTTAGCATTGCTCCTATATGAAATCCCCAAGGGTTAGAAGCTTGATAATTTATCGCAATGCGTTAAGAAAATTTATGAATATAATAAGGAAGAAATTTAGTTGGCACCACACCATCAGTCCTACCGTACAAAAACTAATGTTTTCGTATCCAACGTTGTGTATCGGTTACATATCTCATCAAGACAGAATATTTTTAATTTTCGCGCATTTACATAGTGCCGAAAATAAAACTATACAATTTATCACTTCCTTCGTTCACAAAATGGAAATACTTTTCCAACGCGCTTCCGTACATGCACACTGAATTAATAACAGCCACTACATTTGCCTTCAATGTGTTATCTATTAATTCTTCTTCACTTGTACTTTTTCTTTTCAATTAAAATCGGAGAAAAATGAATTTTTATGCGAGACACAACCACATCGAATGAGTCAGAGGAATTGGTCGAAGCAGTTGGAGAGCCACATTGTCAACATCTTACGCCTGAGAAAAGTGAATAGCCCAGCTGAGGCAGCCGACCAAGACGTTGTCTATCCGAATGGGCATTTATCAAATCTCAAGGCAAAGAGTCTAAAGAGTGGCCGATGAGTGATACCATCAAGTATTTGACCGTCTGCTGTACGTCATATTTTCCGTAAGGAGCAGAAAAACGCATATACTACCAGAACATTTGCTTACGAACTCACTTATCCGTCTTGGTATAATATTATTTCTTTTTTTAGTGAACGAAATGAAAACCTCTCGCGACTGCGTTGGTAAGACGACTGAACCCTGCCAGTTGTTTATCGCCTGCATGTTAATCTTGAGCAAGCAACATCTTAATGCGTGGAGAGAATTTTTGGCCTTTACTTTTATTTATAAAACGATGAATGCTCGGGACCCGCAATTTTGTCAATGTACACTTCATAGTGGAAAAATGTAATCACAAAAATATGCTTGCTACTTGGAATATGCCAGCTAAGAAATATCTAAATTTGAGGGAGAACGAATCAAAAATGAAATTGTCATGTGCACTATTGAATGCGAATCTATAGACTTATCAGAAGTCATATATTAGGCTAATCCTACAACCAAAATAATTTTGAATTGCATTTAATTTTGTCTCAGTAAAATTGACTTACTTTATTATTTATAGTATTATTATTAATAGTATTTAAAATCTTCCTCTAGTATCTAACGAAGCGTATTAGAATATTGCCGAAACTCAAAAAAACCTAAGTTTTTAATATAAGAAAAACTTTCACGGCAACCAGAACAGGTAGATTTCAATGTCATCATTAAAATATATAAAAAAATAGTCCCCGAAGAAGGGGAGGGGAATTGGTCAATGGGGAATTGCAAGGAATCAGGGTCTGTACTTTCTTCTGAACTGTTTTCATGCGCACGACAACTCTCATATTAATCTATTGTATTTCGAACAGATTTTGCGTATACATTCGTCAGATTAAAAATCTTAATAAAACTATAAGGTGTTTTTAGTGCTCTCAACTAAATTTAAGCCGCAAATATTACAGATTTCTTCCGACTACTGTCGTGAGATTTATTTTTAATGCGATCAAAGGTTATAGTGACATAAAATAAAATTGCTTTCAAAATATTTCTAATCCTTAACACTAGAACTAGCAATACCAGTCAATTTGACTGGTATTCAATTCCTTCTTTCATTTAATTGTATATTTTTGTATTTGTTTAATAGAATTGACAATTACGAAATATTCAAAAATCTTTTTCCATTAATAATTATATATTTAAATTTGAAAGCGTATTAAATTAAAGATGCAGAAAGTTGTCAAAATTACAGACTTGCGCGCCGGTAGTTCTAGTGTTATTTCCCACTGGTTTGACCGATTCACCCCATTTGCGAAATTAGCTCAAATCCTGACACGAAAAATACGAGTATATTAGCCAAGTCTGATCAAAATCGATTAAAAAAATGTATGGTCTACGTGACAAAAAATTAAAATATATATTGAAATGAAGTTAAAAAATGTGGTAGCATCGTGGTGTGAGAAAATCATTTTTTAATTGGGTGTGACACCTATTCCCTTCACCAATTACCATAATTTCAGCGTAAGGCACCTCGATACGCCACAAGGAGTTATTTTACAAAATAAAATAATGACTTCAATTCAATTTACAAAAAATTAATATGTTCTTTTTAATTAAAAACGGAAACTGGAATCAAGGTCCGTTCAGAACACCATCTCTTTTCTATAAAAACAGTGGTTCTTAGTAGATATTATTTTCTAAATAGATCCACAGAATCTTCTTAATAATTTTAATTATTTGAGATTTTACTAAGCACTAGTCAAAAATTAATGGAATAAGGACAAATATTTAATATAAATAACAAATAAAATTCGCTAGAAATGACCAGTTTTATTTAACCACAAAATATGGGTGAAAGTTGAGTAAAATCAAGGAAATTGAAAATTCAGTAGGCAGATATTATTAAAAAAGGATGTTAAGGAGTAATTCAGAAACATACAGTGGGTAATTTGAATGCATTTTTTAAAAAAAATTCATATTTCAGCAAAAAATTGGCTCGGAAAAAATCGGAAAATACAATTTTGATATTTTTAACTTTTAATTCTAATCGATTTATACAACTGTTTAATTTTAAGTAAAGCCTTATTTATGGAATAAATGATTTAAGCCCAATTAAGTTCAGAAAAATGGTAAAAGAATCTTTCACGCAATATACGCTTCATTTTTTCGAATAAAGCCATGAAGATGAAAGAAAGAAATTCATTACAAATCACCTTTAAAAACCAAAATCTTGGCACTTCCATTGAAAGTATAAAATTGTTCTAAAATAAGCATAAATTGAATTTCATAAATTATTCAATAATTATTCTTTGCGATCCACCATGGGCAATATTGTTTCAAACTGATTGAGAGGTGTCTATTGCACAGCATTCCTTTTGAAGAACTATTTAATTCAATCAACGTAGATTACCTACGCACAAAGCATGCTAGTCAGAAAAGTTTAGATTCAAATTTTCATTATAATAAGAATTGTATTATTTTTTTCATGTTATTTTATTATTAAAGTTATACCGTTTGAGAAATTAAATAAGAAATATTAATATAAGTTCCCTTAAAAGATATAAGCTTCACAACAATTTGATTAAACACCTACATAACCTTGAATCATTTTTCAATTGCCAACGCTTTCCTATAAATTACATTTAAAATATATTCCTCAGTTAAAAAGAATTTCTTGATATATGGTATAGAAACTACCTTCGAGAGTTATTCGCAGTTTTGTTTACGCTTACTTATCGAACGCTTAAAGTAATTCTAGGTCAAGGTCATTTTATGCTTTAATATCAACAGTTATAATTAATTGGCGTAATGTGACCTGAGACAGAATTAATAGTTTGGAGGGGTTTAGAACAATATAAAATCTCCTGCCTACATCATTGATAAATTAGTCATTCATACAAATCATTAGTGTGGGAGTTTCGCTACATCCTCTGTGACATTTTGGGTGTAATATTTTTTTTATACCCCATTACACGCTATCCGCTTTAGTCCATTGTAATATTTCAAATTAAACGGAAATGATAGCTTGATTAAATTAATTAATAGTACAATCACCGCTTTAAAGTGTGCTGCAAAGCAAAGAACATTTTTAACAGAAACTAGTTCAATAATGTAATTAGAAGCGGGTGATCTGAATTCTTGCACAAAGCTACATTCAGAAAATTTTAAATTCCAATGTAGGTCAACCAAATCAAATCAGAGTCAGTTCTTCTCGAAATGGCTGCATCAAACAGACCAAATACGGTATATAACTTTATTCTTATGTTATTTAGTGAAAAACACTTTATTAGTACAGGATAATTGCTATAATTAAAAATTTTAAAATGAAAACTCGTGCCAGTGTTATTGGTATTTAGAACACAAAAGATTTAAAGAACTTACTTAGTCAGTTTTAAGAGTTTGCAATATTAAAATACAAGTATAATAAAATTGCAAACGAAAAATGTTGTGCAATGGATGACTTTCTGTTTGGTTTAATTAATACATAATATTTGTTTATTATTGAGGTTTTATTTAAAAAATAAATGTTTGCTGCACAAACAATTGACTTCCAAAAAATGTTCTTAAGCTCAGCATTTTATGAATTTGAGTTCATATAGCTTTTATTATTACTGCAATACCGAAATTTTTCATTGGTATAATAATAACTGGGAATGTTTGCATTCACGACGCTCTCATATAAGTTGTTTCCCCATCTTGAATTAAGGAAAAACAATACAAAATTCTATCTTGCGCATGCTTCGATTCAAAACATAGTTATTTGCTGCCTTATATTGGGAATTTCAGTAACCGGTCACAAATCACGATCGAATCATAAGTATTCGGTGAGTAATGCTGAAATTTATGAATTCAGTAACACTCAGAATAGGGTTTTAAAAGTCAATGGAATAGGGTTTTAAAAGTTAATGAAATAGTTGAAAAGAATGCCATAAAGGGCTTTCGTCGGAGCAAGCACTTGCGGCAATCGATACATTTTGCAGTTAATAATTAGTAATTTGTAACTATTATGTACCTCCTTGCCGGTCAATTTTAGACTGCAGAAAAAGTATAAAAGAAATCGAACAAGGCAATTTTAATGAAGTTATAATAAAATGCTTTTAGAGTTATTTTAGGTTTTCAAAACCTGCGATTGAATTTTTCCTGATGAACTGCCATCTTCATATGAAGAATCTATCACACTTCTAAAATTTCATGCGTCGATTTAAAATTAACTGAGAGGCTGTGACCAAGGGTTGAATATGACGAACTTATAAGGGTTCCAATTTTGATAACGGAGCCATAAAACTTGTTTTTAAAATTTATTACTAATATTCATATTTTTTACGATGTTTTCATGAACTTTTGTTTCGGAATTTATTTTATGTGCAGAATTACTGCTTTAATTTTGGTGGCAAATAAAAACTTTAGTAGTCACTTGATTTATTGGTTAAGTACATCTCGTTCGTGTGGTGTAAATTTCTGATAAACCATTTGTTCTGAATTAATTCTCTAGCGTTTACAGAGCGGTTCTGATTCAGTATAATAAAGTTGTATAGAAACATATTCCTATGGACACACTTATGTAGCTATTAAAAATATTCCATTAATAATTTTGCGTTATAAATTTCTACTTTCTTAGTACCTATAAAGTATTTAAATTGTTACTTAAAAATGTATAATGCTTTTAACTATAAGATAAAGATGCCGCAATGAAATTATTCATGCAAATAGAGTATAGGAAAAGTTCTTACCTACCCAGATTTCTCTAATAATTAGATTTATTTATAATTAGTATTTAATACCGAGGTTCATTTTATGCCAAATCACAACTAATAGATACATAATCCAAATGTTTTCACAGTGAGTATATAGCTGTAAAAACGCTTTGCCTATTCTGAGAAAGGAGAGGTTTTAAAATGACTCGAGCCCATGGAGCGGTACATTTCTATTGCATGTCTAACTGAATTAGCACTGATAAGATTGTTGACTGACTGCTCCCCGGTTATAACAAAACTTGAGGCACTGACGCTGGCTGCAAATTAAAATGGACGCAACTAGGATCCTACTTTTTTGCTTTAGTGAAATGAAAATAAAGCGTGAGTTATTAAATTTGCAAGTACAATAGGCACGTGCGAGGGTAGTGCAGTTAGCCCCTGCATGAGACCCATGTGCAATGAGATTGATTTCCTGCAGCAACCAGCGCAACTGACCTTGATTCGGATGAGCCGGCATAGTTTATATAATCGAAGAAAATTGGTAATTAGCCCTAGACTCGGGAAGCGAATCCCACGGATACGTTCATTTCACCGCTGCTGAAGTCCCATTCACAGCGCCTCTCCGTAAGATTCGCTTTGTTTACCTCCCCGAAAATTCCTTTTGGTGCAAGCAGGCAATAATATTGATTTTTCCCTGGAGCAAGTCCCAAAAAAGTTCGTAAAAAGATGGAGATTTTTCAATAGAATTTATATATATTTTGATAGTAAAACTAAGAACAGCAAACAAAGCACTTTAGCCACATTTTCAGAATGGTTTTGATCAATTTTTATGCAGTTCAGAGAATCTTCGTCGTTCAGAGTCGATTAAAGATCCCCACACCCAAAATTTGTTTGCAGCTTTTGCAGCCGAAAATACGTACCTTTGCATATTAAACATAATTCGATAGAACTATTTCACAAAAGGACTGCTATTCCAGCGAAATTAAGGGTTTTATTTAACAAAAATTATTATTGACACAACTTGACGTCCATCACGACATTAAGCGGCGAAGAATACAAGGGAACTGACGAGGAGAGTGTTTTGAGAGCGAATCGAAACACTTGTCAGGAAAATTCAACTTTCCAAGGTATGCGTGGAAGCGGAACAAATGAAGTGGGTCTTTATTTTTTTTAAACCTATTCAGATTTATTGAAAGCTTTTTTCTTTCTAAAAATCTGGTCACATTCAGTCAATTAGATTGCTTTATATCACATATATAATTTAATTTCTGGTATTTCAAAATAGAAATTTACACTTCCTTGGGTAGTTCTGGACTGCTAAGAAAGAAAAAGATTTTTCAATCTGTCATATTCCCAGGAAGTGGTATTTTTGAAAATCGCTACTTTCCCCAGCAATTTATGAATTTCTTGAAAGAAAACAATTAGTGAAAAAGGACTCATATAATTAAACTTAAAAATAATATCATATACATAAAATTACAAATCTTCACTAGGTTAGATGCGTTTGTTTTTATCTTTTATCGTGTATTTATCATAGGTCTTTGTTGGATCGTAGGGCTCCCAGCGACTTGCGGGAAAAATGTGTTTATTTCTCTCGTACCACGACCGCAGAAGTACCTTGCCCGCATGGGACTCTTCCTTCTCGATGGTCGCATCGCTGATCATCCTCACGTCGTCGTGGACGTCGAACTGAAAGAGCGGTCCACTCTTTCCCCTAGCTTTAGTCACAATAAAATCGTAGAACGTGTAATGATGCGGGAGGATCAAGTCCTCCTTTACGTACATCAACTGATCTGCCATCACAGTCTTCAGTTCGTTGAATTCCTTGCGTAGCACCTCGAGGCACTTCTGCAGGAACTGATAGATTGAGTTGCCTTTCTTCATAGTGACGCTTCGTCTGTGCCCAGACCCGTCCCAATAACTGAATGTGATTGTGATTTCCTGATCTTTGAGAGCAGCTTGTTGAGCCACCCATTCTTGACGCAGTTCCTCCCTCAAACGGTTCTCCCGCTCTTCCCTTTCCCGGTCCGGCAAGAATGAGGTGTCCACGTCGGGATTTTTCTTCAGTTTCTTCTTAATTGGGTCTTCATCCTCTGTAGTCCATCGTTTAGACGACTTAACATCTTCCAGGATCTCTTCCTCTTCTTCTTCCTCCGCCTCCCCCCTATCGTCTTCTTCCACAACCTCTTCCCCATCCTCATCTTCCTCGTCCTCTTCTAAATTAAAAGACAGGGCCTGAATTTGCTTCCGCTGTTTATTTTTTTCCGCTTGCTTCGCCTCGAGCGCCTTCAATTTTTCCCTGTCCTTTTCCTCCTTTTTCTGGGCTAGTTTCTTTTCTCGTTCCCTGACGATATCCTCCTGCTTTGCTTTCATCTCATCCAAGGTAACAAGACCGATGGTGGAAGTTTTGAGTTGCTGTTCCACGGCATCATAGTGGCTCGCGAACTTGTTCTCGATGTTTGATAATTTCAAGTCCTCTTCAATTTTTTTTTTCCTGAATTCGATTTCTTGCTGGGCTATTTCGCGCTTTTTCATCAGCTGCATCGCCCGACCGGCCTCACTTGCAGCCCCTTTGTAATGAGCCATTTCACTTCCTTGTTTTCTACAAAGTAAATTCCGCCGTTGAAAAAGTACCCAGATTTCTTAACAGAAGAAGTTTGACGTTGGTGTTCTTCTTCTTATCAATACTTCTTCGCAAATTTCAGATACGGTTCGCATCTAAATGTAATTTCTGGGCTCATTTTATTTGCTCAATTTCGTGAAATTTCAACGGGTAAACATTTAAAAGTTATGCAGTTTTACTCAAATGGAAATTTCCCTGCTAAGTCTAAGAGCCTGTTAGTCAGGACCTACCCCTCTTAGTAAGACGTAATGTTTTAAGCCAAATGTTCTCTGTGGTGTTTTTTCTTCAAATGACAAGAAGATCACTAATATGAGAATTTATACTAGGTCTACTCGACGAAACACATCGCCAAATTTGCTGTGAAATAGTCATCGAAAACCGATTTAAAAGCTCGGATTTTATGCTGTGATAAAGTGACGCTGTCAAGTATTCAGTAGCACTTGGAGGGTAATTAAGTAAAAATGAGAAGAATTTATTGAGAAATATTGTATTATTTATTTAGTTTAAGCACACATTTTTTAAACACCTTTATTTTAAAAATGAACTCGCTTCGCCTTAAATCACAAACACAACTGACAGCTCTACTTTTCTTCTTCTTCTTAGCACTTTTAAAATGTTCGATGAGACACCAAATTCTGGGCTTTTTCAACAATTTTCAATATGCCACAGGAAGCCATATGGGGCTAAATTTGTTTTTAACGATTTTCTAATTGAACAGACTACAGGCATACATATGGTATACAATGGAGAGTTCAGGAACACGAGAAGCTAGAGAAGCGAACGGTACGATTTTGCTCCCTCTTTTTTGATCTTGGGCAATATCAGCTCGTGAAATGACGTCAAATTAACGTTCTATGTCAGCGGACTGAATTGCCGTTACAGATATTCTCGTGACAATTATCTGGAGAGCTATCGAATTACTATTTATACTACTTGCATCAATGCTAAGATGAGTTTCAGAGATAAATTTGTTTAAGAAATAGATTTTGGATGGATACAAACATCAAGGAGAGAACAGCTCGCAGTATATATTATCATTACACAATTAATTAGCGTGATGTTGTAAATTACAAGGCATACTGCATTATAGCTTTCGTTTTTTGGATGCAATATACATACATATGTGTGTAGGCTTTCCTCGCCGGCTCATTTTATGGATTTCTTTCAACCTCAATAACCGCCATTTCAAAGTTCATTTTGATGCCTCGATTTCTAACCCCTTCACATCCCATTCCGGTGCCCCACAAGGCAGCCACATCGGTCCTTTAATTTTCATATTGTCCATCAACAATGTTGAGGGCATAGTTAATCACTCTGAAATTCTAATTTGTGTCGATGATATGAAAATCTTCAAACAAATTTCCGATGCATCTGACTCGTCACTCCTTCAATACGACATGAATAACTTTTACACCTGGTGTACAAAAAACTTTCTTGACCTCAATGTTTCTAAATGCCAAACGATCACCTTTTCCCGTAAGCGCACCTCTTCCAAGATCCTATGTCCTCTCTGGTGAACTTATTCCTTCTGTCACTTCCCTTCCCGATCTCGGTCTCTGAACTTCCGTTTCATCAAAGATCTTTTTATTATCAAGATTAATTCTGCTTTGAGCCTCGTTAAAAATTGCCCTAAGGAATTCTCTAACCCTTATGTCACCAAGTCGCTCTTCATCTTCTTTTTCAGACCACTTCTTGAGTATGCCTGTCAGGTCTGGCCACCTTCACAATCCACACTCATTAACAATATTGAATCTGTCCATCGCAGTTTCATTCGCTTTGCCCTGCGTACCCTGCGTTCCCTTGTACAGATCACCATAACCTAGAGTTTGCCGGTTCCATTGATTGCCATGACCTCCTTCGCAGAATATTCCTTAACACTAACCTCAGTAACGTTCGATTTTTTCCTACCTTTCACCTTGAAAGTCAATGTACTAACTATGGTCACTTCGAACCCTTTACCAGAATGTTGCGGTCAACAACTCTTCCGCCTTCGATTTTCATCTCACCAAAACCTCCCTTAAGTTTGCCTATACTTGCCCAACAAAGCCCTCCAGTGAACCATTCTGCCCCTACGCCGTCGTGTTCACGTCATAAGTAGGTTAATTTAATTTAGTTAATTAGTTTGTTTTATTATTATTTTTTATTTTTATAAATAAATAAATATATGAAAGAAATAAAATATCCCGTATCTACAATATGTTGATCATTATAAAATGCCTTTGTTATATGAAATATTTTAGTGAATAAATACTTCGCAAAATACTTTGATGCAAAACAATAGGTATTTCTCCTATTTCAAAAAATAAGGTGCAACACACAAAGCCGAAATAAATACAAATTATTTTGCACACACAAATATTGCATATAGTTTTACACAAAAAAAAAAAACCTGCTAAACTTAATACTTCCAAAATTATTTTGGCTCCCTCAATGTTAACATTCTGCATATGAGCCGTTGCTTTTTAAGTTTTATAACATCTTATTTTAAAAACTTCTTCAGTTAAATCTTGAAGTCTTACTTTTCTTTAGACAACCAAAAAAATGTATGACATGGGGGAGGGGGGGGCAATCTCAAAGGGTATTATTGCGGACTTTCCAGAGGTTAAGGGAAACCAGAAGTGTATCAGAAACATCGCAAGGTCTTGTCGATATCGAATAGCAAATAATTAGCATAGTCAGACAAACTCCTGAAACGAGCACGAGACAAGTCACAAGATGAATGGGAGGGTCTTCATACACAGTTTGGAAGGTTTTTCATCGAGAAAGGTTGCATCCATATCATCATATGCTAGAATAAGGACTTCTGGGGGGAGATTCCGAGAGAAGATTGAAGTTGTGTACTTGGCTTCTGGACTACGACATAGAGAAAAGGGCGTTTCTAGCCGGAGATCTGTAGACGGATGTATCGTAATTCACTAAGAATGATATCACTAACTTCTACAACTTTCATACCCTCGAATACTAACCCATAGAGGTCAAGGCGACATCATTTCAGCATAAATTCAGTGTCAATGTTTGGGCTGGCATCAGCGGCAATTATTTAATAGAACCATTAATTTGTCCACAAGTGCTTAATAATAAAATATATGCGGAATTTTTGTAGAATACAGTGCCAGAACTACTTGAAGATATCTTTCTAATCCTATATTAATATTTTACCAACATGATGGATGTTTTACCAACCCAGCTTCAGCGTATACTGGTAACATTGTGAAGGTGAACAATTTCCTGATTGGACGAGGTGAACCGATTCCTTGTCTATGTAGATCTCCAGACCTTACTGCATTGGACTTTTTCTTATGTGGAACGATAAAGGATGAAATTTACTCATGTCCTTAACACCAGATGAAAATATAGGAACGGATGGCTACAATAAATTTTAAACAGGAAGTTAGAAAAAGGTTAATGGCAAGTATCGCAAATGGCGGAGAACGTTTTGTGCAGCTTTTGTGATCTACTTTTAGCATGAACTTAAATCGGTTTTTAATTAAACAAAATTACCAAAATGAGAAAAAAGTTTTACACTTTAGGAAGTTAGTGTACTTTTAGTAGGTGATGGTAGCTTAACATTGTTAACATCTTTGCGAAGGACATTGATTTTTGGCGTGATTTGGAAGTTGCTGCGTCAAGTTGATTTCAGGTGAAAGTTGACAAGAGATTTAGCTGTGATTGGGTTTCAGGACTTAGGAATGTAATTTATCTGAATATCCTTTGAAAGGTAAATAATCTCTAAAATGGTTACCGATATCAGATGATTGGAATGCATTTGAATTTTTTATAGTAGTACATATGTAAATATGTTTGGGTTCACTTAATTTTAGACTGATTTTATGTAGACCTTTCATTTCATCGGACATTTGTTAACAAACAAATACATCCCTTTCCACGTAATTCAACAAAATGCATTTTTCATCGCCTCTTACAAGTCGATCCAAAAAAGGCTCCTTTTCATTACGTACAAGTAGAAAAACGGCCACATCCATGCGGTTCAACTTATTTCTCTCGGTCAAGCAATGCAACACTTATGTTCGAGCTTGAAGATGTATCCCAACTTCTTTAATGTACGAAAATCGGTTGGTTTGTCGATATTTATCCTCTCAGAAATATCCTTACTTATAATTCTTGGGTTATTTTTCACCAAAGCATGCACGTTATCATCAATGTCAAACGGACAGTTGGTCTAACTGCAAAGTCATAAAAGATCTAACTTATAACTCAAATCACATAACCCGGAACCAGACCTGGATCGCGATATAAAGAACGCAGCTAATGCGTAAAGCTGTTAGGACGACAACATCTGCAAAACAATATTTTACACCTTCCACTTCCTAGAATATTTTGCAATTATTTATCAAGTTCATTGTTCAAAAACTGAATAAATAGCTGCGTTAGGAGTTTTTGTTGTATTTCTATGTAAACTGCTGAACTAGGACCAGAAATCGATGAAAAGAACGCAGCTAATATGTACTGTACTGTATGTAAATAATAACAGCAATTGCACTTACTCTGGTTATAAGTAACCTCACCTCAATCAAGTCTGCTTTAACGACATCAAGTTAAAAAAGTTTTTTTTAACAAACATAAACATTTTGTTATAGTATAGCATCAGAAATTAACATAGCATAAGCACCCCAAAAAGCTCGGGTCCGTATTCCTTTTAGCAAGAGGAAAAAAAACTGGGCTCACGGGTTTGGGGAAATTTAAGCAAATTTCGAGAACAAGAATTTGTTGGTAATCTATGAAATCCGTTCAATTAATAGACCAATTTTAAACAAATAAGAGGCAACTGCTCCACTCCACATCCAGCCAAAACTTTGTGTTCATCCCCCCACTTTGCAATCGATTCAATGGTTTGGTAACCACCAGAACTTAATTCCTGTTTGACTTATTAATGAAGTGGATTTTTCCTCCTTGTTGGCTATGTGCTTATTGGTTCACATTGATTTTGCCAAGACAGCACGAACAGCTTCAGAATTGTCCAACTTGCTGGCACGGCACGACGGCGGGCGCTCCTTTTATTTATTTATTTTGCTGGGTCGGTGTGCGATGGTTTTCAGCGAAAAGGTCAAAAGGGTTCCTTCATTTGCACATAGCATAGAATATAATTAATGGATACCGTAATTACTTTAAAAGTGAAAATTTTTATTATGACACCCTTCGAGGGACGACAATTCAAAGTTTTGGTTGTTCTTTGTTAACAGTAATTGTACACAACATCCCTCGAATTATCCAAGGTTTCTTTAAAATGATACATTCATAGGAAAGTTGAATTTAACACATTCCCACCAGTGGCCGTATTTGCAGTTCGTGGCATCTGACGGCTCTCTAATTCATATTTTTTTTCCAATATAATCGCATATCGTTTATTAACCGTCATATTCCTTTGAATTTAGAAAAACAAATAGCTATCACTGATAAATCTGCGACGATCAACTTAGTAAGAGCGCTAATATTCGATATTTCTATTCTTATAAACCTTTCTTGTTCTGTTGTGTATGTACCACCCGTGGTACAAGTAGCCCGATGGGACAGTCCTCTATGTACCACTAGTGGTACATGCCGGCGGGAACGTGTTAAATATATAATATTCATATACAGTTGTGTTCAATAAATATCAAGGCAATGATTTTTTTGAATATACGGTTGTGCGCAAAAGTTTAAGACCACCTGTGTTTTTTGGAATATTTTACCTTAAGAACCTCTTTTTTTAAATATTGCAAATTTTTATCAAAAAGAACATATTCGTATGTGGCTTTACATTCATAAGAATCAAAAATAACAAAAATTTTTCCAAAAATGATATTAAAAACCGAGGTTCAAAAAGTGAAACTACTTATATAGAAAAAGAGAGATGGTCTTAAACCTTTGCGCACATCTGTATTTATTTAAATTGAAGACATTTATTTCTATTATAACATTTCATGAAACTCAAACAATATATTCATGGAATGAGAATGCAATATGAACATCATTCCAAAGATTTCTAGAAATGTTAATCTTCATATCAATTGCACATGAATAGTAATATAACCTTCCGCATTTCTATTTATAAAGGAAAGATGTTTGCCGCCGTGGGTTATAGCATATTTAATTGTGCACTATCATTGATAACAATATAGTAAACTTGTAAGGTGTGGCATAGTCAACTTTCAAGATGTCCAGTCTAAGTCTAAGCAGTCAAAGTCGGACAACCCAAATGCTCTTTGATAAGTTTTATGTAGAGAAACAAAAAGAATTTTTTAAAGTTATAGAACATTTACGGACAAAATTAAAAAAAAAAGACGGATAAGTGCCCCATAGAGCTCGCGCCTTGAGGATTGAGCACCATTATATTAGCTCACCCTACCTAGTTAATAAGTAGTTACTATTTAAATTGGTTCATTGCGGCATACCAAAAGTGACCGTATTTTTTGATTGCGTTGTGTTAGAAAGTTGATTTTACAGCTCCAACTGCAGACCTAAGTATTATTAATTTCAACTTGATACCTCCATGCGTTTCTGAGAAAAAGGGTTTTAGCTTACAGACAGATAGACAACAAAATGGAGCCCTGAAAAGGGTGGCAAAGAGAAATGTTTCCACAAATATTAGAACTCTCAAGGGTTATGGAAAAATTACAAGAAATTAAACATTCGTTTTACAAGAACTTGTTGAAAGTATGTCAACACGGCTTAAAGACGTTATAATAAAGGATAGCACTGCTCTAAGTATTAACTCAAACCTAAAAACAAACGGAATTATAGTGTCCGGCTTTGAGTGTGAGGTACATTAGCAGGACTGCACACATAAAATTGCTTAGGTTTAGATATTGGAATTGAATTCGTATGATTTTTTTGCTGCTTTTACACGCTTATCAAAGAGCACTCGGGTTACGCGACTTTGACTGTGAGTAACTGTGAGTAATTATGGCGTCAGTTGAACGTAGATTCTCGCGGTTGAAAAAAGATAATAAATAAATAAATAAATTATTTGCGATCGTCAATAAGCGAAAAAAAATAATTTAATATTCATCTTACAAAAAATATATATTTATTGTGAAATTTAACTATGGGATTTGAACTCGGCCGCGCAAAAGGTAACGCTGGTCTTGACTGAGTGACTGTATGTATGTATGTATATAATGGCTTGCTTTTAAATCAACTTGTTCACTTCTGAAATTTTGGCTAGACAAACAAAAGCTTGATGTTTTGAATTGGCCCGCTTGAAGCACCAGTTTCAATTTTATTGAGAGTACGCCTATGGCCGATGTGAGGACACAAGATTCGGATTGAAAGGTCCTCTTAACCCTTTGCCGATTTGACGATTTAATTTCAAAGAAACATGCGTGTGCAGACTAATTAATTTTAATGCAACTCTGTTCGGGGGTTATTACAAAGTAAAACTAACCTATTTCAATTTTCATAAATATAATAAATAAATTTACAATTACTACTTTTGAAGCATTTAAGTATGCGGCGGACATAGCCCGTCAGTGTCGAATTTGACATAGAAAATAAGTTCTATTGAACTGTGGTCTTTCATAGTGAGTATGTCAAAATTAATGGGATGAAGGATCTGACACAGGCAAACAAAAAATTGTATGACAAGAGCGGGCATGTGAACCGTTTGGGAGTTATAGGGTGATTCGCAAATTCCAATTTTCAATTGGTATACACATTACTATTTTATTTTTATCTTTTAATCTACTCAATGCAGCGACGTCCACGCCAAAAATCTACTATCCTAATAGGACATTGTCAACAATGTTGAGCTACCACCACCCGCTGCAAGTACACAGTGTACTATTCACAGTACTGTAGTGGTGGTTGGTCAACATTGTTTACATTTTTAGAAAATGCATTACGGTACTCGATTTTTGGCGTGAGCATACATTATATACTACCCAAATGCAAAATAGTTGGTCTAGTGACAAATTTTAACAGTCTATTTTATAACTAAGCCTTTACTTTTCAAATAACTATTTATTAAATAAAATTTATTCTTGTTTTATAATCTCTGGAAGTCATGTCCTTAAATTATTTCAAAACATATAAAATTCAGGTCGCAAATTTAGTAATAATTTTATTTTGCATTATTGAGTAGCCATGCAAAATAGTTGGTCTACCCTGAATTGAGTGCAGGATAGTTGGTCTAAGTTGTTTTTATTCACTCTATTACTATTTGGTGACATCACCTTTGTTCTTTATCACGTCATTTATCCTTCGAGGCATAGTTGCCACTAAATTTTCACATTCCTCTTGTGTTATGGATTCCCAAATAGTAGTGATTAATGAACGAAGTTCTTCAAGGTTTCTGGCCGGATATTTTTTGAGTCTTTTCTTTATTTTTCCCCAAAGAGACTATATTGGAGAGAAATCAGGACTATTAGACGGCCATGCCAGTAAAGGAATGTCATGAGCCCTGATCCAAGATATTGTGGAGCTTGCTGAGTGGCAGGGAGGTCCGTCCTGTTGGAAAATATATTCTCCTTCAGCGGACTCCAGTTTTTTAATAGAAGGAAGGAGTTCCTTTTCTAGTATATTTTGATACTTTGCCGCATTTATTGTACCATTTACGATGCATAGTTGACCTACGCCTTGACCAGACATACATCACCATAGCATTATTGATGCCGGGAATTTTACAGTTCTTTTCAAGCAGACTTTATTAAATTGCTCATCCGAAATGCGAATAAATATTTTCCCATTATCTCCAACACACGCGAAAAATTTCGATTCATCGCTCCATATAACAGATTTCCATTGCCTAGGAGTCCAATCTTTGTGTGATTTGGCCCATTCTTTTGCTTTACGGCAAGGTGTGGTTTTTCCTTTGCCTGTTTGAAAACGCAAGCACTACAGTTCTGCAACTTCTTTCATTCGTCTTATCTTACTTTATAAAAATTGTGTCCTAATATTTTGATTTCTTTCCTGCACGCATCTACTGAAATGTCTCTTTTAAGAGTTTTTCTCCACTTTACGGTTATAGTAGCAGAGTTAGCACAACGGTTTTCTTTGATTCTTTAAATTTCTCCTGTCCCTTAAACTAGCTATGCACGGCCTTGCTGTTCTCTTCGTCAAATCAACGTTTTTCCTCTTTTGTATAAATTAATTATATCGAATCGAATCGACGAACGGGGTACTCCTAAGTTTTTAGCGATTTTATACGAAGAATTTCCATTTTTAAAAGAATTAATAATTACTTCCCGAATATCGGGTGATTGGTTTACCACGTGGCATTATCACAAACTTAATGGCTATGAGCGACTAAAGAAATGAGTGTAACTGCATCTAGAATAATTCCATCAAATTTGCTAACACAAACTTAACTAGAATTACATCAAAATTTCAGAGTAGACCAACTATTCTGCACTCAATTCAGGGTAGACCAACTGTTTTGCATACTCAATAATGCAAAATAAAATTATTACTAAATTTCCGACCTGAATTTTATATGTTTTGAAATAATTTAAGGACATGACTTCCAGAGATTATAAAACAAGAATAAATTTTATTTAATAAATAGTTATTTGAAAAGTAAAGGCTTAGTTATAAAATATACTGTTAAAATTTGTCACTAGACCAACTATTTTGCATTTGGGTAGTATATATATTTTATATATTATATTATTATTATATACATATATATACGAGTATATATTATATTATTATATTTGTCTGTTGTAGGTTAGATTTTTCTCTCATTGGCGGCAAAATTAATTAAACTTAAAATTGTTTTTACCAGTGGAACCTCTTTTATTTTATGTTTTTCTGAAATCAAATTAACATATTCAATTAATACTTAAGGAAATAATTTTTAATGAACATGGTATACATTATTCAAGATTTTGTTTTATAAAATATTATTTTTAATTACAACTCTTATTCATAACAGCTGCCAGTGGGAATAGTTACGGAATCCTTGAACAAACAAACCTTGGTCTGAGAATCCTCTCCTTGTTTCCCGGTATAGAAATACTCGTACAAGGTATGCCTTAGTTCTTTCACCAGCACCATTCTACTTATGACACGCATCACATTTTAGATATCAGGATGGTTCGAAGCGAAAAGATTTATATAAATAAAACATAGCAATTTGCAATTAGCATATGATTGTGAATTGTAAACACTATCATGGAAAAAAATCTGAAAACTAATACAAAAAATCCAAGTTCAAAATAATATAATATTATAACTTCTAGTGCTTGACCTACTTCATGAATATAGTTGCCTTTTATTTCCATTATCTACTATATGTAGATGCCTTTGCTACTAGAAAGCTTTAAAATATTTTTTGTCTTTATTTTTTTAATTATTTATTGACATTATATTGCCGAAAATACTGTCTTTTGGTACACTTTTTAATTTTCAGGTAAACAACTATTTAATTACGTCGTGGAGTTTTTACAAAACTTAACTTAGTAACATTAAGTTCTTGTTTTTCATAATCGGCTCATTTAGTCATAAGATATGCGAATTTAATGTCTATGCTGTTGTGGAGGAGGCTTAAAAAACGGTATTGAAATATATTTCATTAGTTTGCGCCTGTGAATTTAAGAGCACAGCTAGTTATTATTAAAATGATGTTTTGAAATGGCTTAACTTCATTCCAGAAGTTAAATATTCTACAATATTATATTTTTATTATCAGCAGAGCAAAGTAAAAACTTACATCCATTATTACTTTGAAAACAAACGAATAAAACGAAATGCTCTTAAATTTCTAATTATAACTCGAATTACGTGCTCAATTAAGCATAACTAATCCTCGCAACGCAAGATGTGCTTTGACTCTTGGCTGGATGAAACTACATGGCTTATGAGCAGAGGACACGCCAATAAGTGTGCTCATCTGTAAATACGTCCCAATGCTTCATAACGCGTTTTATGGTATAATCCACACAATGCGCGCGGGGAGGATGTTTTGTCCACATATATATTTTATGCTACTTAACATAACGACATACTTTTTTATTTTATCACTGGACCTGACACAAAGGTATATATAAAGAATTTCCGCGTACTCGCACATGAATATGTTGAGGGACATTTTGTATTATAAAACCATCAAGAAGTGTGTCGTTATGGAAAGAGGTATAGAGTTTTCAAACAATTTTATTCGTAAGTTCAATTTAATTATAAAAAATGATTTTTATAATTAAATATACATATACAGGGGAAACCATTTATAATATGGAATTTGATTTTACTATAAATAAAAGTGAATAATTTTTTTTCAACGTGTTTTTTTATTTGAAAGTACATACAATCCTTTCGGTTGATTATGGAACCCTACTTCATTCAAATAACTTCCTCGACTGGTCTTGCAGTAGCGCATACGATCAATCCAATTTTCCAGTATACTTTCGAATGTTTGGATTCTATTTGATCGATGGCTGGACTAATTTCATCCTTAATAGCTGGATAGTAAGTGCAGCGCTTATCTTTAACGGCTCCCCACAAATAATAGCCCAATGTAGTCAAATAGCAGCTGCGTGGTGCCCATGCCCATTACCAAAACGGCTAATACTCGTAGAGCGATTTTCAAGCTTCTCACGCAAAAATCGATTGTTATATGGGTTGTGTGATTCGGCGTGCCATCCTGTTGAAACCAAATGTTGTCTAAGTACATATTTTCGAAAAAATGTCCTAAATAATCAATCATCATAGATGCTCATCATTCACTGCAAAACATCAATGGTCCAATGATACCGTCGACCCAAAAATCACACCTAACAGTTACTCGTTGGAAAATGTATTGGCTTCACAGCAACCAGGAGTAGATTTTTGAGGGCGTGTTGTTTTATCCAATAAAGATCTAGTTTCACGAACACGTTGCAAAAATTGATACATTTTGTAGTATTTCCCAGCGTTGTTCAAGCGTACATTCACCCATTTCGTTAACTGGAGATATAAACCTAACTTTCTGTCATAATACGAATGACATTTGAATTGGCATACTTAATTTAACCAGTAGTTCAAATTCCAAATCATAAATAGTCCACCCTGTACCAGCCATAACTGATTGTGGATGAAGATATTTAATTTAATTCGGTTGAACTTGGGCTAGTATTGATTACAGGAAAACATATCTCTTTATTCAAGAGATTTTTAATTCACAAGCACCATAACTCATCTCTGTGGTAGAAACAATAGGTTATAAAATTGCAAAACTTTAAGAGGCTCTTATATGATTACCTGCTAGAATGGTAATGCTGCCGAAAATAACTTGAACTGCTTATTTTATTCATGTCTATTACAAACAAATAAATATATTTAAACTTATTTTTAGAGATTAATGGAATTTTCAAAAATTTAATAAACTTCAAAGCACTTTTCATGATATGCAAATGCAGCGAAATATCGAAGGATATTTTGAAAAACCGTATTAGTTCTTTCCGGAACTTTCCGGAAATATCTTTCTCAGTTTTCGCATGTTATATAAGCAGATATTTACATACATATGTACATATCACCTAGTAAGCATGATTATAAATATGTGTCACTTAAAAGGTAGACAGCACGTAAAAACATCACGTAGTTGGTTACGATTGAGGCCACAATTTTAAAACGCACGTACATGGTGTCCATTATTTTTATTTTATTTCAAAAAATTAACTTTTAGGTGAAAATAAGGACGCCTGTAAGAAAATGCAAAAGTGTTTGCGTTGCTCAGATGAAATCTAATCAAATGTTTTTATAAATACGTGATAATCCAACAGTCTCAGGAATTTTCATTGCACGTGAAAAAAAAACATATTCTCTCCTAATCTTGCGTGCCTGGAAAGGACGTGACCAGGAAGTGAATGAAGATTCTTCCTAGAGTGTATGATGTGCTGGGAAGTTCCATCAAGCGCACTGAATCTCAAATAGCTCTAAATATTTCAAACATGTGAGAGAATGAGTATCACAATGTTCACCACATTTTATCATTAAAGTCCCTCGATAAGATCACTGCCATATGCTTCGTAGGATTCTTTCTATTTCTTGCACCTTCCTTATTTATTATCATATTGTAAATATAAAGGGGAATCATGCTTAATTAAGATTTTTCGTTTTTTAGTGTAATATAAAAGATAACGCATGCAGAAAAATAATTTATTTGTATTTTTTTTTTAATTAAATTTCATCGAGTTTAAAAATTTGTTATGTTTTATGGTTTAATCGAAATAAGCTATTACAATTTATTGAGCGTTGAAGAAAAAATCATAATATCAGAAAATGTACACATCGGAATTTGTTGCTCTTATTTCTTCTATTATTCCTTTGCACCTGGAATTTATGCGATTTTGTTTTGAACTTGTAGACAATAAAAACACAATTCCTAAAACATGTACTCGCATGCATATTAAATTCTTTGCGAATCGCTGATTTCCTGTAATCTGCGCTAAATAATCACAGCGAAGATTTCCGAATTTTTATATAATAAATTTGTGATCCATTCAGATTTTACAACATCGTTTTTTTATATTTCTAGTTACTTCTTTATAACTATGCACATTTTAAGGTCACAGCCTGTGCAATTTTTGAAAAAAAAAACAGTTGGTAAATGCAAGGATATAGCAACGTAAGGAACAAAAAATGGACTGTAAGTCTTTCAAGACCTCTTACATACCTCAAATTTCATCAATGACTATCAATACGAGTGTTCTCTCTAACAAAGATACAAGAAATTATTCTTGAAATTTATTTTTATTTTATACACTTCTCCTAGCGATGTTCCTCTTCAACCCTTCCAAATATGTAGTACTCGGCACCTTTCTCTGTAAAATAGTTGTTTACGACGGTGATAACCTCATTCGACAAAAGTCTTTGTCATCCAAGCGTAACTTTTAGCTTAAGGAACAAAAAAGAAGTCGGTTGGGGCTAGATCTGGTGAGTGAGGAACAAAGATCATGAATTACTACTCTCTATAGAAGCTTAAAGCTCTAACCCATATACAACTTCTAAAACTGCCTGGGGTAAATTTTTCTATTAGAGAAAGTAGCAAAGAACTACTGCTTTCTATGCCTTATCTAAATTCCAATAAGAACGAAAGAGATAAAAATATGCAGCCAAAAATTCTCATCTACAGCACTTACAGTGTAGGCAATAAAATGCAGCGTTTTTAAAGGCGGGCCAATCTGTCGGGCTCGCTGTGTGCCTCTGCATGCATGGTGTTAGTGCCGTCCCCAGGCAATGTTCCAGCATAGGGAAATCCTGAATTGAGAATAGGGTACAGGCAGGTAGCACACTCAGAGCATGTATACGGATGCGGGCTGTTTACATTTTTTCACTGTGCATTTTTAAAGGCGAGCCAAACGTATTCGAACGTGTGCGCTGCTTTGGGTGGTGAAACGTGTTTTAATTTTCGTTCTGCTTCCCCCTAAATTTTTGTCTTTGTCTCACGCGTGAGCCCTTTATTACTATCCACTTTTAGCAAAATCTGCAAGGTCAGTGGACTAAGGGGACCAAGGTCGAAAAAAGATAAGGGACTACGTCACGAGTGTCCCATCTAGTAATTCATGATCTTTGGTGAGGAAGGTCAAGCAGTTCAAACCGTAATTCGTCGATTTTCGTCTTGGCAACCGCTATCTTAACGGCGCATTGTTTTGGTGAACAAAAAATTTTTTTCTGCCTTCAGCTTATCAAATAATGATGCGTAGTATGCTTGTCTAATAATTTTTCGCGTAGTATGCTTGTCCAATAATAGTCGCTATGACCTTCCCAGCTGAAGGAACGACCTTTGCCTTTTTGAAACCAATTCCTTTTTCGCATTCCACTGTTTTAATAGTATAATGGTATATCCAAGCTTTATCTGCAGTATTTAATCGGCGAAAAACTAGTATTTTTTGCGTATATACTACGCAAACAGAGCGTTGGAAATGTTCATTGGAACACATTTTTGGTCCAAAACAAACGCGTCAACAAACACGCGGCCAGCTTTCTCGTGCTTAAATTTTGATCCATGTAACAGCATAGACTCTGTTATCTCTCTAACTTTAATTCGACGATTGTCTAGCACCATTTGGTGAATTTGAGCAATATTAGCGTTAGTGGTTGCAGCACGTGCCGAACGTTCAACGTCACCCAAGCTGCCTAAAATTTTACAGTAGTAAATGATGGTGCAGACTCCCCGTACACATGTAACAGCTGAATGATCGATTTTCTCCATTTTCACAAAAACACATCATTCAAATTATCATCAAACAACAACTGTGCGTCCAAAATGGGTGAAATTTTGGTAAGTTCCTTTCAAAGCATGCGTAAACACATTTTTTAACTTTTGTTTAAGACTGCTGCCATCTTCATGTTGAGGTCAGACAACACTCGTATCCTTTTATTCGAAATATTTAGCTAAATAGGAAAATAAAAACCATTTATATTTCTTTTTACATATTTATTGATACCAAAATAATGTAGGTTGAAAACCTGCTAAGCATTTGGCAAGAATAATCTTGGTTTTTGGTTAATTTTACATGTTTTTTCTGAATGAAGAACACGATGATCCACTAAATAAATATAAAGCAAATAAAATATTCTAACAACTTTCTTATATCTTAGTATAAATTTAGTATTTTGCTTGAAAAAAAATCACTTATTTCAATAAGCTGAAATTACTTAGAAAGATTGGATTTTAAGAATTTTATTTTTTTAAGATGTTTAATTTCTTACGAAGTCCACATACATGCAAATGTATTATATTCCAAGAGTACGATAAAATGAAATGAGAAAAATTGAGCAGATAAGATTGCTTTGAAATCATACCTAACGTTGATAATTAACATTCATTCTTAAGAGAGTTCTGAAAACAAGAGAAGAAAGCTCAAAGGCTTTTATTTCTTTAGCTGAATTTATCTATTTGAAATATCCAGGAGTCCTGCGCGTTTTCCCTTCGAAAGCTTTATTATTTTCGAAATTTCCCCTTTTCCTAAATTATTATGCGGCGAATTGGGTTCTATTTAAACACATTTCAGCTGTCGTGTTTCATCAGTCAGCTCAACCGAAGTATTCTTGAGGTACTCCAGGACGAAACAGCTAAGGGAAGAGATCTAGTTTGCGAAAAATGTCTACAAAAACGTGTTTTCTGAATATGCAGGCTCCTAATTAAAGCGGACTAATAAGCCACCGCAGAACCTAATTGTCTTTGATTGCGATTTTTTTGCGTTGTAGAGGTTCTGTTAATTGAGCGCTTCGGATTGGAAAATTGATTCAAGCCATGTCTCGGATCTCTGGTCTCTTATTGTGTTTTCTTAGTTAATTGAAACAGTACTGCTCATCGGAAGTAATTCGAGTCGGTCCGCTTATGTTCGTGCGCAATTTCGAATTACATGCTATGGTATGATGTGGCACAACAAGACCACTCTCAATTTAGAATTCCACTAGGTGGAAAGAAGCAATCTTGACCAAATTTATTCGCATAAAAAAATTTATATTCCAAGGAGTTGCAGATCTCAATTCTCTGTTCTGCGATTTTCGTAATAATCTTATACTTCTTGCTTACCTTTTGTATAAATTATGACGGAGGATTTTAGAAATGTAAAACAACCAAAATTTCAGCAAGTAGGTATACCTACGAGTATACCTAAGATGTTAACAGTTGGTCAAAGAATTATTATACCTTAGAAATTCCCAAAAGACTAGAAAAAGTAAATTTCAAGAAAATTTTCTCAAGTACATACCTACAAACATTTTAAATTTTAAATTATATCAGTTAGTAAAATGTAGGAAGACGATAAATGCACAATCGAAACGTACAACTTTCCCCGACTGGCTCTGGCAATAAATTTTGAGAAACAAAAAGTTTGGCTCATGCTTGCAAGAACTTCTTTGGGTATCCTAAAGAATAAAGTTTTATTGACGAGGGATTCGTGGGGTGCACTAAAGAGGCATTATTGGGTTTATGACATTTCCCGGAGCAATTTCGATACGTTGCGAGTTGAATGGTGTGGGTGGCTTTCTGGGCCTTGATAAGAGAACCTAACTCCATTGAGATTTCAGTTTTTGGCATTTTCGAAGAGGTGGGGTATAACGTATTATTTTCTGTGCTGAAGTAAGAAGAGTGGCTGGATACCTATCGCATATTAATAATATTTTTATGGAGTTCTGCGAGTATTGCATGCACTTAAGATTCAATCCGTGAATAACAGCAGACATCCGCATTTGGAACTGTTTTATTCGCAAAACGGATTAATATTTCATAAAATCGTGCTTAAAGTAAAATTTATTAAATAAAGTTACACGAAACTATTAGAGCAAAAAGTTGTAAGGCACTTATTGACTGTTTTAGAACTCAAGCAAAAATTTTATTTTGAAAGAATATTATTTTGTTATAACTTTGGAAAACTGTGATTTTCATTAATTTTGTACTATGGAAAACCGTAAGTTTTATAATAATGAGACCAACCCTTATTATGAAATTCTGGCCTAATTTAAATTTACAAATAATATAAATACTTGATAGAAGATAGAAAGAAAGAAAGAGAAAAAGATTTTCGCGAATCGCCTGCAGAAGAAAAGTAGTTTTGATGAATTTGGATAATTTAATATCAAAAATGGGTAAAGTTCCGTAAATATTTGAGTTGGTAAATTATTTAATTTTTTTTTTAATAAACTATTTTTATAAATTGTTGTTTAAGTACAGAGCGTTTTCAAACGCAACATATTCACCACCTCAGGACGGTGATGAGCAAAGAGTAACTTAGGCTGCTGGTGGGATACTTATCTGGCCATTATGGGTTAAATATCACCTACAAAAAAAAAATTTGTGTCAATTAAGACAGAATATTTAATATATCTATATCTAGAGGACGACGAAACAGCAGCTTAATATCTTTTATGACTATTCGTCACTAACTCGAACGAAAAGAAAAACCTTCGCAAAGAGTTCTCGAGCTCGGCTGATGTCCGTAGTTCTTCAGTGGATGACCTTCTAGCTTTTATCGTCTATTTCTCTAAAGGGACTTTGCGACAGGGTTTCTACCCTTTGGCCGAATTGTCTACCATATGGGTCGCCCTTTTTTATTTCATAATACGTTAGTTTTTTGTCCCGTAACCATTAATTTGAATAACGGTTGTGCATCTACGAAGCATTGATTCAAATATTTGACGGCATTTCGTTACTTTGTTAGACTTCCAAGCTCACTGAATTATTTTCCAGCTTAATTGCTGAGTATTTTTCGGTTTTGCTACAGAAACTGCCTTTTTAACATCTATCCATATATCAAACCACCTTTGATTCTCTACTCCATAAAATATTACACCATTTCGCATTTCTAGAACGACGAGATCTTAAATAAACTTTTATGAAGCATATTCTTATTGATGAAGTACTGATTGAAAGATTCAGATCCTGTTTAATTTGTGTCGAAGTATTACATCGTTCCTTTAAGAATTTATCTGTCTTCTTGAGGTGTAGTTTTCGTTTTTGCGCCCCGCTTTGTAGTCACATTTTTCCATCTTCTCGCATTACTAATCATTTTGGCTGAACACTTAAAATTTTCTTGTATAAATTTGTACGTCTCTAAGTAGCTACCCGATAAGTGACCTATCCCAGGTGTGCAATGCTTTGTTAGACCCATTTTTTCTAAAGATAAATTACTTTAATACTATTCATTATACTTTGGAATAATCCTCATATTGTACTATATCGATGAAAAACTTTCGAATTTTCACCAAGTAACACTGCTATTTGAATGTACATCATATTTTGCAGTTCGTAGTTAATATAACGGGAAATTTCGTAAAAGTATTCCTAATCGAAGTATTGTCACCACAAATAAGATACATCCATCCAATTAATAAGGGAGAGATAATTAAAATTCACTTTTTCAAATATTTATTTCGATTCTGTATGTGTGCTCGGCTAGTAAAACTCTTTTCAAAGACACTACACAAGCATAGGTAGAATTAAGAAAATATTTTCCATTGTTTGCACGGATGGACGGATGGATAAATGTTACCACAACAATAGCGTTCAGTTAGACCATACGGTATGGAACTCTAAAAAGGGGATAACCTTATACGTCCTATTATTAGTGACCTTATATAGACCAATAAATGGCTTTGCTCCAAATAGCCATATGTATAGTGATTTTTCAAAAAAAAAAAAAACATTATATTTATGTTATATTTGAAAACAAATGTTCTTATATAGACAATTTATATGATTGCTCATCGCAATAACAATATGCTCTGCTGTCATATCGATCAGTAATTTGTATGGAATATCTCTAAAAAAGGATCCATAACAAGTTACAAAGTTTTAAAATTACTATTGATAAGGAATTTCCGTCAATAGAATTTTTTTCGGTTGTTACGTTTCTGCAAGTGTTCGTAAGGTTTTCAAAGAAAAATTTGTTAAGTAAGAACATTACATTAAGAAGATTACATTACCTACTATGTTAAACCAGATATCACACTTTAATTAAAAAGAAGCCCAGCTGAGTATACGTATAATCACAAAATCAATTAAGTTTAATAGTAAATAAATTGTAAAGTTTATTCATGTTGAATAATGCTTAAATCGAGTTGCTGTTGAAATTTACTACAATAATTGAAGCTAATTAGTAACCTTCAATTATTGGAGTAATAATTTTCATTTATTAGAATAAGGTTCGGGCTTTAACACTAGATTTGCGCAACCCGTACAATTGACGGATTTCATATTTCTTGCTGAAATTTACAGTAGTCATATTAATTTTTAGTAAAGAATCTTATTTTTAATTAATACAAGAATATGTCTTTTGCGTACTTTTTACGTTTCGAGCTTCGCAGTTTTAGGTAATATCAAATAAGCGAACATTTTTTAAAATACTCGTAGGGAGGGAATGTCACTATAATTCCTTGTTTTCTTCCCTTTAATTTAAGACTTGTTCGACTGTGCCAAAATTCACGTTAAAGGTTCGTAGACCTGTTATATGAGCCCAGTCATAAGTTTTCCTACAGCATTTGAATAATTATGATTTTTTTTTCTGTAACATCGTTTCAATAAATTACGAAAAAAGTACCGGTAATTTTTTTTAGAATAACTATATTGATAAGTAACAAATGAAAGTCAGCTTGGCTTTAGCATTCGATATGTTATCATGAACAGGGGTAATAAAGAAAATCGGGTTGCAGTAATAGCGTTGCACAAATACGGAAAAAACTTTAACCAAATTTTCGTCTATGCCTCCCTCCATTAATCGTTTTGCCGATTAGAAAAGAAAATGATATCTAGCGAATTGGGCATTTCAATCTACGAGCATATCGAGACTTATGCGAGATAATCTCTAAATGAATGCCTATCGTTGAGCAATTGCTAATTTTTTAATGCCCCAGTTAAAACAAATTAGGATCGAAAGATGTCAGCCGAGGCAGCCGTTAAAGGAGTTTTCAACAAGCAAAACTAAAATATTTACTGGGACATCCAAAAAACCAAAAAATGCTCTTCCAGGGTTCAACAAATGTCATTATCCCGCTTTGGTGATGGTTTGGTGAAGATCAGACGTCACATCTCTCCATTTCTTTGAAAAAGGGGTTAAAATTGGGGTACCAACAGAATGTCCAAGAAGATGTTCTGAAAGTTTTCTATAATCTCTTCAATAGAGAGTGCTAGGAGCCCAAGAGTGGCGCGGGAAAGTCCGAATTTGAATCCATAAGAAGAATAACATAAAGCCTGCAGGACTCCTCACAGAAATTTGGATTGTCTCAATAAATACTTGGTGCATGATTTGAAAGCGTGTATTATCAAAAGGCAGTAGTTTTTAATAAACATGTTTTTATTTCTATAAACTAAATATTTTTCTATAAATTAAATACACGTATAAATATATATGTATATTATATGTACATATATGGAATATGGTAAAATAAATTAAATGATATATGTGGCATATATATTTGATATATGGTAAAACAAATTAAATCATTTTTAATATGAAAAACTTGTTTGTTAAATTTGTATAGCACTTTAAATTTGTAATAGAACTTATGACAGGACTAGGTATACTGGGTGTTTCACATATCGTATGCCGAAATATAAATATGGCCTAGACAAAATAAAAATTTTATGGCAGGAGGGAGGGGGGGGGGGCATCTAAACTGTATTGGAGTTGCAGAGTGATTCATAAATCCTAACTTTCCATCACTAATTTATTCTTATATTTTTGATCTACTCAACGCAGCTACATACAAACTCACAAAAATCAACTATCGCAATGCCTTTTCCAAAAATGTCAACAATGTTGACCTGCTAGCGCCAACTCCAGGTACACTCACTTCTGAATCTGGAAAAAATGCTTTTATATTCCTAAAATTCAGCTTTTCCTCCCATTTGCTCCGAAATTTTTGTAATTAGTCCACTTATTTTTATCATTTTTTATAGAATTGCGCATCTTATTACCTTTCCAACAAGCTACAACTTGGCCAAATAGAGAAAAAATATGGAAATTTATTAGTGGAAAACTTTTTCTAGTAAATTTTAAAAAATCGGATTTTAAAGAAATTAAATTAAAATGAACCACAAAATATTTTTTGTTTAATTAAAAATCGATTTAAATTAATGTTAATATCTCACAAAAACTGCTCAAAATGTTGTCCGCCTCTTTCGATGTATGCCAATAACTTCTAAATCCCCGTTTAAAATGTTTAGCCAGCCTCTCCCTTATTTTCGTCGCTGCAGTCCCAAATTAGCTAATTAATTCCTTTCAGGACTTAAACAAACTTTATTCTTCGTCGTTTCAAGGTTTGGAGATCTTGCAGGCCATGGAATCGGTCCACCTCGTCCAATTCAGCGGTGAGGACATTGTTTATTTAATTTTACCTTCACAATGTTACCAGGATGCGCTGATGCTCCATTGTGTTATTTGTATTATCCAAAGAGATGTCTTCAAGTAGCTCTGGTAGTGTACTCTAAAAAAAGTTGGCATAAATCGATCGCAGAGGGGACATAAGGGCTATATTAACTTCTGTAAAAATGGTTTGGACCCGATATCTTTCGTATGTCTTAACCGGTATCGACCAAACTTGGTGTGTACACAAGATACCTTTCTAAGTCTTTCTAAACTTGGTATCTATTTCATATTAAAAAATTGCAGGGTTGCTGGAAGGTAGACTTTCACTTTGCTATATATTTTAATTTGCTGCCGTGTAAAGCCTATATTTCTTAATCGATTTTGATCAAACTTGGCTAACATACGAGTATCCTCAATGGTAATTCCTCGGCTACTTTCGCAAATGGAACAAATTGGTCAAGAGGGTGACGAGTTAAGAACTATACTCCCTCACTTAAAAATCATGAAGACTCAATACTCCTTGTATTTATTTCTTCATTGCTAACGATGAAGTTTGGATTATTTAGAATTTCCTTCTTGATTGTGTCTGAAAATGTTGTGGATTGCCCATTTCAGTTGTTCAGATGTTGTGGATCACCCATTTCTATAAAATTGACTTTGCTCCCACTCTTGCCGATAGTTTATAGATTGCAGCCATCTTTGCATATCTATTGAATTTCAAAATTTACATACATTAGAAAAAATTTCCAAACATGACTATGACATGAACTATTTAACGATACGTGCATTTACCTCATTTTAGTATAGATATTGGGAAATCATACTTTATAGCTTTAACACGTAAAATTTGAGATTTGTCTCGTAAACCCTTTAACTACCAAGTGTCATAATATGCTAAACATATGACATTTCAAAATATTTGAACTGACATCAAGCACGTAATCTATTCTCTCTTTAATTATCTTTTTATATGAGTTATCATGGTCGCTGGGGCATCAATGAAGCTTAAATACGCTAATGGAAAGAGGCAAAATCCCGTCAAGGACACTCAGTCATGTCCTGATAAGAGATGGTGACAAAAATGGATATAGACTGGAGCACGAAAAGGGCGTGCCACAATTAATTTGAAAAAGATTCTTACATTCAATGATAATCACAAACATAACTCGGCAAATCGGGCCAGTACCTGGAAATGTTTGGAATTAATTACAGGAAAAGAGATTCACGTCGCTCATGGAAGGATTTAAATCTTTGGAAATTGTGTACACTGTGTCCCACTTAGACTGAGATAAGTTAATAGACTTGAATTTGTAACTTTCGAAGGACTCAATCCGCCGGAAATTCGCCGAAAACTTTAATTCAATTTATTTCAATAACAAGTCCACGTAACATAATAAATTCTTGAAATTTCTGCTAATTTATACTTTAGGAAACAATCTCATTAAAAAGTTATTAGTAATTGTTTTTCCATTCATAGCCAAAGCAGAAGTAGACGGGGGTTTTATTTCCTTTAATCTCTTTAAAATGTTCAAATAAAAGACCAGGCTGTATAATAAATTGTTAGAATATTTAAGAGAAAATTATACTGGAATCACCCCTACGTGTTTAATTTTATTGCTCTTTGGACCGTAATATGACCGAATATGACTTGAGTATAGAGTATCATTTTGCGGCAAATTGTTTTCATAAACCTCATAGTTTGTTAATGGCATAAGTCTTACATAAAACGAAAAATTATCTGGAACGTAAATCGCATACCAAAAAGTCAATGCCCAAGTACTAATGGATTTTTATGCACAGTTCATAAAAAGCCTTAAAGTCCTTTACAAATTTTTACCCGAAATTGGGCGGTAAATTTCCATCACCTGCCGCCAATTTTTTCTATTTCGCTTTATATTTTACAAACATACAATCCCTTTACTTAAATCCCGAGGGAAATTAATGCTTTTTATTCTGAAAGCTATGTAAACTCAAAAACCATGTGAAGTTTAAACTTGAAGGCATTAGAGAATAATTATAAAAAAAGTGTCAGAAAAACCTGACCCAAAAGAATAGATGATGGTTGCCTCCTAAATATTTTAAAATTAATTTAAAGGTCATCTGGTAGATTTAGCAGTTCTAATTACAAGAGTATGCAGTTTTTCGCACACTTAACATTTTTCTCTTACGAATTTAATTACGCATCAAACAGATTTGAGACATCAAGTCCAAGAAATTTTCAAGAATATCTATACAATCTTTAAACCTTTCAGAAATATTTTTATTAAAAACGATTTCACTTAAGAATGCTAGTCAGAATGCTTTAAGCAGCGAAAAATGTTTTTACACCATTTTTGCATACCTTTTATCCTCAATAATGAGGAGCAGGAAGGAAATTAAATTTTTAAAGTAATTAAGAACAATTTAGGAGGTTCTCCAATATCCCAAGGGCATTTTATGTTGCTGCTCTTCTACCGTCGTATGCCCCATATTTAATTTAATTTTTAGCTTTCCAGTCTTGGGCAACGGCAAAATGGTAAACTCGACAGCATATTATAAAAATTTCAGTTAGGTTTAGGTTTAAAACAGTAAATGTGGCCCCGTGTCCTACAAAATGAATTCATGAATTTTTCATAACCATAAGGTTGAATTTATAGCATTTTCGGATTAAATTAAACCATTTTCAAATTAAATGAAATCATTTTCAAATTAATTGAACCTATTTTCAAATAAAATGAAATCTCCGAAAACTGAATATGAAGTATTGTTTTATGTTAAGTTTTTTTTTCATTTTTGAAATAATTTTCTTATAAATATAACTCTTACTAGTGGTATTGTTGAATTGTTGTATTGAATATTTTACATATTCTTTAGGTATTTTACATTTATTATAATCTATCTTACAAATTACTTCCACAAACTAAAACAATACCTGTTTGCAAGTTGCAATGTGTTTGAAAGAGTTTAGTTAGGATTATTCGTTATAATTGTTTTTATGCCTACGGTAATAATTCTTAAGTATCAATTCAAATATATACTTATACTGATACTTAATACTGAAATTTTCAATTGACAAAATATTGAGATTATGCGGTAATTTAAGTAATATTATTACTTGTTCACTTGTGAAATCCAAGCATAACATTGTAATTACACAGGTCTGGGAAATTTTACTTATCTTACGGCAGTGCGGCGAAGTTAAAAAGCAGGGAAATGTTTGACCTGTATGTACATAAATATTATATGTCCGTTTCGGTGTTCGGTTAGTCGATTTTGCACGTAAAATACATATTTTTCTTTGAGATACATGCATATGGGTACTAAATTAAAGGATTTTATAAGAAGTAAACATATGTTATGTACAGATTACGTATACCATACGAAAAAACTTCTGGACCGAAAATCTTTTAATGTACCTTATGGTAAATATTTAATAGAGTACACCAAAAGGGTGTAAATAAAAAATTCCAAAAAACCGAGCTGCTGTAATAACATAAAAATTTCCAAATTTGGTTTCAGAACTCTTAATAAAATGCCTCCCAAAAATTGATTTCAAATTGTGACTGTGTAGATGTTCCCTTATGCATATACATCCCACATATAAAGAAAGGTTAACTTAAACCCACCTAAAGATATTCAAAAACAAAATAAATAAACAAATCCATTAAGTCGTTGATTTTATTAATGTGAGAAGCTATTTCCGAAGCTATTGCAAGGTAGACATGACGTCATTAACCTGTACATAAATAAAATGAAGTAGTCTCAAACCTCATGTAAAAGCAAACGTACTCGTATATATTGGATTTCCCGGCTAGCTCACCCCATCTCGTCATCAATTAGATCCTTAAAGTTCATTTGAGGATGAAAATCGATAAGACTCACCTGGACTCCGGTGGTGAATGCTAACAATGTTTCTGCACAATACAATTCTAAGCACGTATTTTGTTGTCTCGCAAAATTCCCAGCAGCTCCAGGAGGCGCAATAACATTACCGAATTTTCTCCTGCTGCTGCTATTACAATAATTAGGATAACCGAAAGGCCTGGCTTCCAACGAACGAGTATCTGTAGGGTTCGGAAATGTTAATATGATACAATTCTCAAGGCGTTAATAATAAAGTCATACTGCTTCGCTGTTTTTTTGTTTATTAGCCAGGTGAAATTTCTGTTTAATACAGAAGACCTTTTCTTTTCGATGTTGTTAGTTTAAAAGGAACGCTGCGTGACTATTCCTCCATCCATTTTTACTTACTATGCCGTAGGAGTACACGGAAGGGGCATTCCGCATTAAGGAAAAAGTTTGAATTGAAAAACATAATATTAAGAAACTTTACTAAAAGAATGAATAATACAAACTTGCTACAACATTTTCTTATGCTTTAAAGAATGGTACAACGAAAAAAGGCAGACTAGATAAAATGAAAGTTTAAACTTGCTTAAAGCATTCCGTCAGCTAGCACGCAAGGTCCAAGTCATCTTTATCTCTGTGCACCCTGAAATGCTCATTTTGCCTCAACCACTCTGTCTGGACAGTTTATAACTTTACGTAATTTATTTATATTGATCGCCTTGGGATTTATTCAGTTACGAGCTCTGACACTCGACAATTGCAAGTTATAATGTTTTGATTTCGGGAAAAGAAAACCATACAATTTGCAGAATTTTTACAATTTTAGAATTTGTTTCATTCATTAGAAAATCACTTGTTCTCCCGATTATCGTAACCAATTTTTTTATTTATAAAGAATAAAAGAATGATGGGGCGATAATGTTACAGTTTCGGTCAGTATAAAAACACAAATTGTATGCTCATCGACAGACGATGTAAGCAGAAAAAAAAAACAAAGAAATGGAGAAGTAGCATATCTTGAAATGATAGCCTAATAAATAATTTAATGTGTCCAAGTCCAATTGGCAATTGGCAGCAATTTGAGAAAGAAAGTCATTATTGTTCTAGAATTATTCTGCTCTAAGAAGGGTCAACAATTCACTGATAGTCCTGCATCCTTTTTTAGATCGATTTTCATGTTGAAAAGGAGAAAAAACTCGTCTCTACCCGGGGTCTACTCGAAAGTAAATTTGTTGCAGTGTTAGATTTTTTACTTAAAAGCGTTTGACCGTAAAGCGGTGCATATTTTTTCATCGAGCTGAGTTTTTGGTGCTTCGGGAGCAATTCCAGTTAAACGGCTATTGGGCCAATCGCATCCTAAAGTCCATACTTACACCTTAAATTATAGCCTAGGTAGAGTGCAAATGGACCATCTGTACGGGAGTTACATGCTGTTGAAAAACAGGTTTTTTTTAAGAAAATAGGCAGTGCGATATTTTTGCTTGATTTTATTTTATTAATCATTAAAAACTACATACAATAAGTTTAAAACCGTATAATATTTTGCTTTTTTATATCCCAGAAAAGGTAATATTTTGCTATTCTTTTCCGAGTACTCATTTTAAAAGCGGTTGAGCAATCTATTTGCATCGGAGTAGTCACTTGGAATTGTTTTAAGTCGATACCAAAATTAATTGATAGCAAAAATTCATGCTTCGAGGATATGAAAAGCCGAGAACTGGCGAACTATTTTTCTAACTTCTAACCCATTTAATAATTTTGCCACTCAAATAATAACTGCACAGGATATTTATTTTAATCTGCCGAATGTTTTGTATTGTCTCCGTACGATTAAATAACTAAACGATTTTTTTTATACTATTAGCTACATTTTACCGCCAAAATGATCGCAGCAAAATTTAACACTAGAACTACCGGCATAATTAATTTTAACAACTTTTCTGTAATTTTAACAACTTTTTGCACCTTTAATTTAATACGCTTTCAAATTTGAATAAATAATTATTAATGGAAAAAGACTTTTGAATATGTCATAATTCTCAATTCTATTAAACTTTGGAATAAATCAGAAGAGAATTATAAAAATATAAAAATTAAATGAAGGAAGGAATTGAGTACCAGTCAAATTGACTAGTTTTGGTAGTTCTAGTAACATAGACTACCCGGATTTTAAAAAACCGCGTAAATAGTTACAAAATACAGAACAGACTGAGTTTTAAGCTCCTTAGGGATTTTGATGAAACATTGTGAAAACATTGATTTGAAGTCAAAAGTGACAGATATAATATACAACAAAATGCGGTTCGCTTGTATTTACTTCTCAAAATATCTTACTTTTAGGTTCCGAGAAATGAAGTATTTATTTTTGGCACAATTTACAGCATATTCCCAAAAAATTGCGTTGGAAATAGTATTAAAACCATATTACCATTTATTTTACAATTTCGAATTTAATTCTCAAATTGGTTTCTTATTTTTTGTGCACTCGGGAACTAAGCCGATATTGCAACTTTCTGTGTTATTTTTACTTTTTTAACCAGATTTTTTATATAGGACAGCTATTCCACCCATGCCTCCTTGTTAAAGATGTTTCCCTCTTTTCCTTAAAACAGTGGCCGCATGTCTACGCAGTTAAACTTTGTCAGGGGCCGGCAATATTTTTGAAAAATTTATTGAAAAAAATTTTATATAAATTGACGAAATAATTCGACATATGTATACATAAACGCTATTATAGAAATCATCACACTGAAAGGTCTTGCCGGCCAATAACCCCCGGAGGTAGCATCACATACATGTTGTGTGATGATCCACTAACAGTCGTTCAGGTTATCATATACACGTTGTGTGAGCGATCATTATAATGTTAAACAACTTTATGGAAAAAATTAAGGTGATAAGCACGTACCGTACTGAAAGAGTGTGCTCATCACTTGATTGGACCCCTGACCTCACTTTTTCAACAATCTATCACCCAGGGTTTTTTCCCGCCCAGGTGGAAAAACTCCTTTATCATCGCCATCCATAAAAAGGGTTGCAAGAGTGAAATATCGAACTACCGTCCCATTGCCAAACTCTCCTGCATACCTAAACTCTTTGAAAGTATCGTTTACGACTGCTTGTTCTTTCACTGTAAATCGATTCTTTCCTCGTTCCATGGCTTCGTAAAGGGCAGATCGACTACCAGAATGAGAATGGTGACGAAGTTGACGTCATTGCTACTGACTTCAGTAAGGCGTTTGATAAGATCTCTCATAAATTAATTCTCTTCAAACTACAATCCCTTGGCTTCAATCAGCTCTTTATTTCCTGGATGAAGTCTTATCTTGAACAACGCCAGTACAGAGTCCTTTTCTGTTCCTCTGCCTCCAACTCTTTTGCGGCCAACTCGTGGGTTCCACAGGGAAGCCAATTAGGGTCGTTGCTTTTCATTCTGGCCATCAATGATGTCGTATGTGTTATTCAGCACTCGGACATTTCTATATACGCCGACGATATGAAAATCTCCACTGCTTCAGGACGACCTCGACAATTTTAGCTTTTGGTGTAATAAAAACTCTCTTGAGCTTAATGTCTCCAAATGCCAATCTATCACTTACTCCCGTAGACGCCCCTCTTCTTCCCCCAGAGTTTATGGACTATCTGATGAACCTATCCCCTTCGTATCCTCTCTTCGCGATTTAGGCGTCTTTTGTGATAGCGAACTTAACTTTCGTGAACACATTGACAGCGTGATTGTTAGAGCCAACTCCGTGCTTGGCTTTGTGAAACGTTGGTCCAAGGAGTTCCTTGATCCCTACGTAGCCAAATCCCTCTTTATTACCTTCGTCAGGCCTCTCCTTGAATATGCTTGCCAAGTGTGGTCACCATTTCAATCCAATCGAATAAATAGGATTGAGGCTGTCCAGCGTAAGTTCCTTCGCTTCGCTTTACGTTCTTCCCTGGTCTGACCATCAAAACCTTCGCCCCTATGAAAACCGCCTCCTGCTGATCAACTTGCAGCCCCTGTGGAAGCGGCGGGACCTTGCTGATATTACCTTCATTTATCAGCTGCTTACCGGTGAGATTCCCTACTCTTCCCTACTCCAGCGGAACTCCATTTACACCAATCCTCGTAACCTCCGTTCGGCACCTCTCTTTCGCCTTGCTTATCACCGTACCAACTATGGACTTTCGGACCCTTTTACCCGTATGCTTCGGAAAGCCAACTCCCACCCCTTTTTTGATTTTTACCTGAGTAAATCTTCTCTCAGGAATGCCCTTAATTCCTCCTAATGTTTCCTGTTTTCTTTTTTCTTTTCTATCTTGTCATGTGCCATTATTATTCCCGCTCACTAATTTTAACTTATTTTTTTTTTTTACTTTAATTTTAATCTTTTTGCTAATTAGTTTTGAATTTATTGTAGCTTGTAATAAGCGATAAATAAATAAATAAATAAATTTCTTGTATGCAATTATAAATCGAAAAAATCAGATTAACGTCATTTTTCGAAATTTGTAAATTAAATATGTACATGTATGTATGTATGTATATTACAATAAAAACCAAATTAACGGACGGAATTCAGTGAACAGTTTGTTTTTCAGACTACGATATATAAAATGTTTAAATTATTGAGGGAGCAAAAATCGCTCCCCTTTTCTTTAATTGCAAGAGATAAACATTTAAAAAATGGACGCGAGCGGCACGTATGATGTTTTGCTCCATTTCATCCCAAATTTGCAATAAACGCCGCTTGAATAGATTCATAGTAACAACTTTTATACTGCCAATTTTATTGAACATATAACCCGAGACACAAAAGTCTAATGCTGCGCGCCATTCCGTAGTTGAGATGAAATCCGTTAAATTAGCTTGGCCCCACTCTTGAGTGCGTTTTGACCGATGTAATATCGCTGAATCTTGTTGGAAACAATAATAATCGTCTCCATACAAGTCTGTAGCACGGGGCAGTAAATGGTTTTTCAAAAAGTATTCAATTGAATAGTTTGTGTCAGTTTTGACTCCAGGTTCGATAAAAATAAATGGAAGCTTTCCTTTTCTTGATATAGCTCCCTAAACTATTACTTTGCACATATTCTAGAATCGTTCTACCGCTAATTCACTTTTCGGAGCGTCGGCAAGGCTCATTGCATACACAAGATCATTTTATTGATTGTAACTATCCTGCAACAAGAACATATTTTCGTCAGAAAACAAAATTTAATCTCCTACGTGCCACTGTAACAACTCCCGACATCTTTTGACTGTGGATTGCTTCCACTTCTTCGTAAGGCCATCGATTTGCTGCTTCTTGTACGCTTTCAGTTCTAAGTCCTCCTTCAGCATAATCTGCATTAAACTTTTTGATATGTTCATTTGTTTTGCTGCAAACCGAGCTGATTGTGTTAAATTACGTAGAAATCGCTCTTTGATCCATTTTTATGACTTCTTTTATTCGAAACGTCCTTTCAGGGGCTGTTTTTAGACCATTTCATTATATCGTTTAATTATCCGATATATAAGCTTTTCTCCAATATTTAAAGGTTCAAGCTTTTCGCATATTTTCGATATTTATTTAAAAACAAATTAATCACAAGCTCGAGGTTCACATCCATCGTGGTAATAAATGTAACCGAATTTAAATGTCAACATTATTCATTTTATAAATGTAAATGTAGTTTGTTATAAATTTGTTTGAAAACTTTTTTAAAATCACATATATATGATATATTTAGAAAGACTAGAAAAATGATTTAAGAATATTCCCATCTTTAAAAAACAATGTCACAAAAAAGTTATAATTTTCTATGCTCTAGTTGAGTTTCAAAATAAATTTTTTGTTGAACTGCTTTAAGTACAGAATATATTGTATATGTATGTGCACATGTAGTTCCATATAATAAAGTTAAAAATAATTTCCTTGGGAAATTGTGGAAGTTTTGAGGAAACCAAACTCATAACTTCGAAATTCGAACGAAGTTTATATTTTAGTTTTTAAGAGGTAAACTTGATAATTTTTGGATTGATTTTGTCCACGTTTTGAAAACAGCCGGAGCCGGAGGAGTCGATTATTTTCTTAACATAGTACTCTACAATTAACAAGAAATACTAAAAATAGTGGCCACTAAAATAATAGGCACATTTAAAACGCATTTTGCGATATTAAAACAATTTAAACTCTGCATACACTAAGTATAATTCGATAAATTGTTTGATTATTAAGACGACTTTAAAGACGCTGAATGCTTTCTCAATATTAAAATATTGATTAATGTTCTATCGAATTGACAGCAAAGAATTCTTATGTTTATAAAATAAAATGTCAAGTTTCCTCCAATAATAATCATATACCGTAGGCACGTTCATCTACTAAACCGAATACGGACATATCCGCGGACACCCCTAAACTTCCTTAATTTTGGAATGGATAACAAAATTAAGCTAGTTCGTGTTGAATTTAATTTAAGGCATTATAGAGATCCAAATAATAGAAATCCTCATCTATTCTCCTGTTTTTTGTACCCTTAGGCACTGGAAGGGTTTCTTGAAAAGACTTAAATCTAATTAAGAACAACCCAATTATCGGAATATTCAGCTTTGGAGATATGCCATGAATAAAACTTAAGAAATAAAATTACTTCAGGGTTTGAGATTTTGCACACATTTTAGATAACGGGCAAACAAGCGATTGCCGGTGTCGAGGGATTGATATTTAGAGATATTTTGGGTTAATTGTAAATTATTATGAGCACTTTATGCTATTAGTCGAGATTGATTAGAATTTTCTACTTTGTCGTTAAATCAATTTGATTATAAAATTAAAGTGTTGCTTGGCTATAAAATTGCTTATATATGAATTTTTGTAATTGTTTAAAAAACTGAAACTAAAGCTATTATATTTCAAGTGAACATTTTAAACTGCACCTTTTATTCATATAAAGTGGATAATATAAATTAAAGTCTTTAAAATACAACATTAATAAAACGTTACTTTTTGTTTTCTAGTTCAAAACCCATTAACATTTGCCATTTTAAGGACCTGATGAATGACTTCATCAATCGGATGATTATTTAAAAGTTCTTTTATGGAATCATTATCTATTACGACGGTAAACAGTAGCTTCACATATTCTCGCATTTTTGTAGGATAATCCATGTACTCATCGTAATTCGGCGGATTTTGTCCACAGTTTTTGATAACCTCCTGCAAAACCTGGAATACACCAATTTGTAATTTTTGAGAATTTTATAATTTTATTTTCGCTTATTACGAATTCTACATCAGCGGAGGGCCACCCAAATTTTATTAATATATCTTGCTCCAAAAGTATATCTAATAGTTTGGCAATGTTTTCTTTCAAGGCAATTTCATCCATTACAATTGTGGTATCTTCCGCGTCCTCAACTTCCATTATTAATGTGTGACCACTCTCTTCTAAATCCATTTCAGGATCCTGTTTAACCTGATTATCTTGTGTATCAGCATTAGATGCCAAAATAATAGTGTATTCATTTTCCGGCTCTGGACTTTGAACATTATCTGTTTCCAGGCCAGGTAAAATGATAACACTTTTAGCGTCATCATCATGGCGCAATGCATGGAAATCGCGATCTTTTTCAGAAACGAACATTGCGTTACAACTACCGCATTCAAATTCTGAAAGTGAAAAGTTACTAAGGATAGTAGTACAAGATGGACGTAAAATATTCACGTTTAGTGTGCTTGGAAGTGCAATGCTTCTTTAGACCACCTTCTGATTTAAAGCTCCTGGAACAAATATCGCAACGGTGGCCTCCTTCTTTCTTGGTGGAATGGGCCTGTTTCATATGCTTGTCGTATCTGATTAAAACATATTTGTTTCCTGGTGAGCACTGTTATCAAATATAAGTTTTTTATTACCTTCCTTGTAAACTAAATTCCATTTTGCAAATATTACATTTGAAAACTTCAGTTCTGTGATGAAACTTTTCATGCAATCTGAGCTGAGTGGCTTGGATGAAGCTCTTATTGCATTTATCGCAACTATGGGGCCGCTCTCCGGTGTGAGTTTTCATGTGACGATTGAGCACTTCTTTAGCGGCGAAAGATTTACTGCACTGAGGAAAAAATCAATTCATAAAAATAATCTAATAAAAAACCATTTCTTCCAGGTGTCGCATACCACGGAACATGAATACGGTTTCTCTCCAGTGTGGGACCGCCTGTGCTTTCTTAGAGCAGCGTTAGAAGGGAAATGCTTTTCACACAAGTCACAGGGAAAAGGACGTTCTCCTGTATGAGTCCGAATGTGGATACTAATAAAAATGTAAAAAGAAAACAACTATTAACAAATTCTTCGATAGCACCGTTATTCAAAAAGGTAGATTTCACACATTATAATAATATATGCTAATGTGATACTGAATAGAATGAATGAATGTATACACGCTCGCGGACGTGAATGCTTCACTTTTACTTTTACATTGCGTGAGAGCTTTACTGCCCACGAACGTGTTAAAACTCAAAACTACACTATTGCAATAATAATGCAAGAAAAACTTTTTTTTGCGAAATCTACCTAAGATAAAAGTCATACTTTAAAGTTGATGTGCCATAAAAAGATTTTTCACAGTACGGGCATTGATAGTCTCTTTTTTTGGTATCATCTCCAAGATGTTGACGTAAATGACTTCTAAGATTATCAACACGGTAAAATACCCTCGAACAGACTTTACACAATAGTCCTTCCTTTGGCTTTGCGTTGTTGCAGGTTGAAAATTTCTGGTGCCTGTACAGGTGATATGGACGAGTAAAATCCTTGCCACATTTTTTGCAAGCGAAAGGTTTTCCGCGGCTTTGATGCTGTGATTCGTGAAGTTCTAAAATCCCAGCCGTGGGACACCTTGCATTGCAAGTCGTACAAGGAAACTGCTCATTTCCAGAATGTATGAAAAATAAATGTCTTTCGAAGCTTTTTGTATTTTTGAATGATTTTGGACATTCATAGCAGCGAATATGTCCTGACTGAACAAAGATATATTACATACAAATTTTAATTGTAGTAACCCAAAATAACCTACGTGATAAGTATCAAAATTTTCTTCGCAGCAAAAACATATGCTACGTTTTTCCATCTGCTTCGCTTCTTTTTCAGTTTCCTTCATATTCAGCTCCAACTCTTTTATATAATCACTTTGCATTTTCGAAGTGTTGATTTTGGTTTGAGTCCGACAAAACGTCAAGTGTTTTTTCAGGCGCTGTTATTAGAATATATTGAATCGTAAGATTGATCGTAATAGTGATAAGTATAAGTATAAAATATTAATGCAACAAAGAAACAAGCAAGTATAACAACAAATTAAAAAATCAAATATACAATGTTTTTAAAATAATTGTACTAAGTACTTAAGTAAGAATTACATATATATGTGCATCTTTTAAAGCATATAAAACATATAATAAGCGACTAGCTTCAGTGATTACAAATAGCCACTACTATAGATGCAGGTTACTGTGGCTACTTTTTTCTTATACTTTTAGAAATGGCTTTGATATATAGATTGTAATAGACTTCTAAGTCTTATAATATTTTTATTTGATAGATGTGGATATTAGCTAATCAGTAATAACCTTTTATATAGAAAAGAGATTGTAAAAATACATTTTTTATTTTTTTAATTTGAGCCAAAGTTGTACTTTGAAGAGGGTTACTTGGCCTGCAGATTTTTTGGGCACAAAAACTATACTTAAGCAAGTATTGAGCCAATGTAAATCCTTTGATATAATAGAACTACGTAAGTATTCAGACCAAGGTTCGAAATACTAATGACGGTTTTAAATTTGAAAAAATGCATGCATCCAATTAAAAATAGGCGCCAATAACACCATCCAACATTTCCGACTCGAACTAGATCGTTTACTGTGACGGCTACGAAAAGGCGGAAAATTCAATACATATTTTGTTTTGTTTTGAGCCAAAGTTAGTAACACGCATCTTGGACACTTAAAAAGCTCCAATTTTTAACAAAGTTAGTAACACGCATCTTGGACATTTAAAAAGCTCCAATTTTTGACTTTGCAAAATAATAAGATATACTTACATTTATATTACGGTAGACTTTAAAACACTTTCCGCAAACATGTTCAACGATTTCATGCACATTTTCATCATCCTTTTCCTTTTCTTTTTCGTCTTCCTCATCTTGCTCTTCTTCATCATCTTTCATATCCGTTTCATGTTCATCAACAATTACAAAATTTACAACATCGGATTTTTCGGAGCTGAAATCATTTATAATAAACATGTCGGGACCAACCGTCACAGTCTTCTCGTCTTCATTGTCCTCAATTAGTTCGATTTCATCATTTTCCATGTTAATTTTAACTTGTAAAACATCTTCTGATTCTCGCTTGGATGTCATTTTTGGGAGCTCTGGAGATATTGATTTATATTAAAATATTTGTGTTCTTTGTTACATTGAAAATTTTACATTTAAGTAAACCTTGAAGCAAGAATTAATTTTTATGACCAATTATTTCATTACTTTCACTCAAATCTCGCAATTGAAGTTTGGAATTTTAAAAATTACAAATTGAATTCCTTAATTAAAAATATACCATATAAATAAAGCAGATTCAAATAATGACAATATCGAAATGTTAATTTTTATTAGTAGTTTTGCACACTGTCAATTTAAATCTATAATAACCGATTAAAATTAAAATTGTAAATTCGATACGAGAAATATTAAGATAAAAAAGTTTTAGTGCTAAAGTTTACATGAAAAAAATTTTCTACAATTGGGGGTTTTTATTTTATTTAAAAAAAAAGCTCATTTGTCAAAAAAAATTTTCTATACTAAAAAAGAAAATCCTTCAGGTTGTAATTCATTATTTCAAAATATATACTAAGATTTTACTTTCCAATAACATTGGAATTATTCCAGTTAACAGTTATACAACATTTATTATATTATATTAAATAAATTTTTAATTACTATTGCTAAGTTTAAGTTTGGTGATTTTAGTTAGACATCTTAAAATAATGTAATCATCCCTTTTAGTACATCTGTATATGCATACGAATATATAATATAAAATCGAAATCGAGTAAAAGCATATCCCAGCCTAACATATAGGCTACCTTTTTATTCGGGGATTTCAAAATGGCCAAAATTTGTAAATATCAAGGGATTGCCGTGATAATTGGTATTTGGGGGGTCTTTGAGGGCCCCGATTGCAAATATACATTCGAATTTTGGAAATGCAAAATAGCGGGTCCAATGTGGTGACCAACAATTTTTGAATTTGAACGTATTTGAGTGAATTAGTATTATGACTATTGTGAGTCCAGTAATTTCGAATCTACTATCAAAATTTAGAAATTCAAAATATCGGACCCAATATGGTGACCAAAATTTATTTAAGAGCTAGGCTTTGAGTCTATATACATAGAAACACGATTCAAGATTGCCGTGCAAATCGACACTAGGGGGTTTTTTTAGATGCCAATTTCAAACCTGCCATCATAATTTCTAAACTCAAAATGGCGGATCCAATATCCAATATGGTGATTGAAAATTTTCATTTTTAAGCAATTTTATTAATTAGAACATTAAAATTGCTTAAAATTGGGGATTTTTGGTCGCCATATTGAATCCGCCATTTTGAATTTGGAAATTTTGGGCTATAGTATTCAAATATACCAAATTTCAAAATGACAGACCAAAATGGATAAAAAAGGGTTTTAACGGATGCTGCCTTCGATTCTGCTACCCAAATTTCTAAATTCTCAATGGCGATCGAAATATCTTTATCAAGTAATTTGAATGAAAAATAATATCAAGATGATTTCGGGGTTGCGGAATTCAAATCTTATTCATAATGGGTAAGGACAATTTTAAATGTCAAGAAATCTAACACTACAACAGCAGTTTTTTTTCGCATCTACAAAAATTGCTCAATACTAGCTAGATCGCATTACTATAAAGTTCAGTAAGCCGGGTAAATCAGCTAGTATACTATAAATTTTTAATAAATTAATTATTAGTGCAATACAATTTTTCAGTCTTACTTAACTTACTTAACTTTTTAAAAGTGGCTATATTTATTTTTTATTTTAAAAATAAGTGAATTCGTTTTTGTTCATCAAACAAATTCCTTAAGTTAAAATAGAGTTGTTGAAATTAAATTTTCTGTAAATATCAGAGTCCTTAAACATGCCCTACTCTATTATAGAATTAAATAGTTATAAACGTGCGCCGATCCACCTTTACATCGTTAAACAGAGCGCCACAAATTATAAAATCGATGAACGTTCTGCGTAAACTAAACAAACAGATTTTGGAGTGCTTAGAACGCTGCTATGCCCTGTAATTTCTAAATGTACGAATGTTAGGGTTTCATTAATTTGAGTGTTACATAAATGCAGGCGGTTTGAATATAAGAATTAAGGGAAATTCAAAATACCGTAATTTTTATAAATGTAAATATTTAATTTAATTGAACATATTCTGTATTCATTAACATATTAAGAAAAATATTAAATTTAAAAAGTAAACAAAATATTGTTTTGTAACTACTTTAAAATTCGGGCAATTACTGTTGCCTGCTTTGAGGGAAATTTTTGGAACTTTCACTGATTTACGTAGCAAAGTCAACATGGCCGCTTGAACATCTGTCACCTTGTTGCGCCTGTGATATATTTTTTTCGCGAATTACTCACCTTCCAGGACACACTCGCGGACTACTTCACGAATAATTCACTTGTTGCACTGTCACAAAAATTTTGATGAACTGTTAACGAATAGAAATGCAGCAAATCGCTAAAAACTAAAGAATTAATCTGCCTGCGCATAGGCAAACAACTCGCATTTACTTAAGAAATGGGTAATTTTTGTTGGCACCGTGGCGAGTGTACTGCCATACGAAGTTAAATTTCCCATGGTCCGCGAATAGTCAGAATCCAGGCGTCCTAGTAAATTTAAATTTCCTCAATCTCATGCTTGGAATGTCACTAACCGCAATAAATTTAACCTCGTCCTGTCCCTTTTTATATTGTAGATTGAGGATATATTCATGATTTCTGCCCAGCACTAGAAATATTAAAGTTAATAATACTTGCTTTGTCCTCCACAAATTACTTGTTGTAATTTCTCACCTGTGCTTTTTAGTAAGAATAGATAATAATTACAGAAATATAATAAAACATTAAATTTTAAAAATTCTGTCCAATGGCCTTTACATATAATAAAAGATATTCGATTTTCTAAATTTTGTAGTCTGTTATGGCCAATCGTTTATTTTGTTATACGTATGTATTCCTTTTTTTGAATTACATATTTCTTAATTATTGCAATTTAAAACAATTGGGTTCAAGTTCTGCTTGCAGTAAAAGATCTGTAATAATTTTTGATCTAGCACAGAATTATAAATTATGATTTCTACAGTGTTTGTGCGGTAACTTGTGACTCCTATAAAGCTTTGGTGAAACTGTCACGCACTAAAATTAAATTTATTATTCTTTCAAACCTAATAAGAGAGGAAGCCGTAATAGGCACTGATTTAAAATTTAAATAAAGTAAAGTTCTAGAAATCATATTATATAAACAATTCTGAGTTCAATATTTTAAAGAAAACTAAAAGTAAATATTAGGTCTACCGGAAAGTTCTGTCCGTTTTTGAAGAGGAAGAAAATGATACAATTTTTAACATATTTAACTAAATTTATTGTACGATATAACTTCCATCGTTCCGTATGACTTCTTCCCAGTAGAATGGAAATTTATAAAACCTATTTTTGAAGAAAATTTTTGGATTACTACAGTTCACTACTGTAAACGTAAACGTTTTCTTCATTTTTTAATTTTTTTCTTATCAAATAATTTTGTAAAGAAAAGAATATGTGAAAATCTGATGGTTAAGATCTGGGGAGTATAGTCGATGCGAAAGAATTTCCCATCCTAACTCTGAGATTTTCTGGCGAGCCGCTAAAGCAGCATGTGGTCTAGCATTATCGTGATGCAGTAATTTCTTTCCTATTGAATATTGTCAGCCTTTTTTCTTGGAGTACTTTGTTAGCTCGTCCATTTGTTGACTGTAATTCTCCGATTTTTCTTGGGTTCCAAAAGCTCATAATGGATTGGACCTTGCATGTCCCACCATATACACAGTATTTTCTTTTTAAGGCTCAAGATCAGTGTAGAGATGAAGAAGGCATGTTTTCCGGGTTCATTATTCATCATTTGATATATCATGGTCTTAAAAATATCGTCATCAACCACAAATGGCCGCCCAGAGTGTGGCTTATCACTAAGGCCGAAATCACCTGCTTGAAATTTTTCGAACCATCTCCTACCCGTTCTGTCCGCAACAGCATCTTCACCAAAAACTTTTAGCAAATTTCGACACGCTGACAATGACATGAGTTATCTTTGTAGTAGTTAATTTCGAAGGGCGCATAATAAATGCAATTATAAAGATATACAACCACATATAACTCAAACGAACATATCCAAATATATTCAAACTTGAAACGAAATCATCGGACAGAACTTTCCGGTAGACCTAAGAACCTTAGCATTAAAAATGAATCAACATGGGCATGCAACAAATTCTCCTAAAAAATTTCAATAAAAAAAATTTTGTTTAATATTATTTAAAGATAATTGACTTGTTATATGTTTTAGGTTGACTGACTGAATTTGCTTTACTTTTAAATTGTTGATTTAAAAAGTGTTTTTTAAAGTATAAGAATTAGTAGAGATTTTATTAATTATTTTTTAAAACAGCATTATTTGCCGTAAACCTTTACAACTTCTTAAATGTGTAACGGATCACATTTATTTAACAATTTACGGAGGCGAATATTTGAATTAACAAAATAAATTGACCAACCTAATTTCAAAAACAAAAACCTGAGTACCCATTCCTATTAAACATTTCAAAGTTAAAATAAATCCTCGGTGCAAACTCCGAACTTTTAATTAAAAGTAGCGTAGTTGGCTAAAACGAGTAAACATTTTCGTAACTATTCTACGCGCTTGTTGCCATTGGCATAGCAACCTAGGGAAATAAACAGAACTGGGTGACAAAATCAACAGTATTTCGCTAAAAATCATGTAATCCAGTTTACTATCAGGACGGTCTTAAAGATCTCCGTTTTTAGCGATTTTGTGAAATGGCTTCTGAAAATACTATAGATCCATCAGTTATCAAGAAAACTCAGGATTCTCTGGGGAAGCTGATAAACAAACCAGCGCTTACGGAAAAGTTGTTACGAAAGCCACCACTTAGATTTCTGCACGATATTATTAAAGCAGTAAGTAACTTATTTAATGTGTCTTCAATCACATACATTGGAATCACGCTGAATATTACGTTTCAAAGAGAAAATAATTAAATTGAAAGTGCTATCCAATTAAACACGAAATTGCTGGCACATATTTCAAGGAGGTAATTTCTTAAGATGGAAAAGTGGTACTTAATATACAGGCGGAGGTAATTACATTTTCAAACAACTCCAGTAGACCCCAAAAATAAACTCTCTGGTCAAAGTAATACATATAATTTAATATTTTCGAATCTAAAACAAAATTAGGTTAGCTCTGTGGAGGAGGCTTCGTCTTAACAGACTTATTTCCAAAATTGCACTCTATTGCTCCTTCGACTCATCAGTTCAAATCTGTGATGCATATGATAGTACTTGCTCTGTTAGGCGATCAAAATAAGTATAATATATATGGCTACTTGACCATTAGTAGAGAGAAAATTGTGTAGATATTTCGTAAGAATAAGATCTTCAAGTGAGACATTGAAAATTCGATTAATATTTGGAAAAGAAATTTTCTATTTCAAGAAGAATTAGGGATATTAAAAGTTAGTAATATCACAATTGCTCTGGATTGAGTGTGTTGCACCATTAATCAAGTTATTATATGAAAAACCAGGCAAAACCCTAAAAGTAATGACATTTTTCACTTACAGATAATTAAAGACACAGGATATTTCAATGGGTTGTACACAAAAAACGAATTGGACTTTGCAAATATAAAAGATAGAGAAACTAAAATGGCTTTTTTGCAAAAATTAATTGATGTTTTAAGTAATAGATTCCATTGTACCACTTTTATGTATGTTAATTAAAACATTCCATTTCAGAGTTAGCTACAAATGAAAATGTAAGCGCAAGACCATCAAAAATTGTTGCTGGTCATGAAGCAGATAAAACCAATGAACTTTTGCAATTAATTGCAAATGTTATTTTAAATAAGGTAGATTGTCAAAAAGCAATTAAAGATGTTGTTTCGCCAAAAACAACATATAAATCAAACATTTCGTTAAATAAGGCTGAGGATAAGGCGCCCAAGAAGGGTCCAGATGAAAAGAGTATAAAAAATAAAGATAGTGATACTGGGAAAAAAGTTAAGGTTAAAGGTACAGAGCGAGAAAAGGTTGAAGTTAAAGATACGGAAAAGGAGAAGGTTAAAATTAAAGACAATGGAGCAGAAAAGAAAAAAGGTAAAATATCGAAAGGACATTCAAAAGAAAATCAAAAAAAAGAGAAGCCACCAACAAAATCTAAAAAAATTGTTGCAACAGAAAGTATAGAACAGCCAGAATCTCTTTTATCGCAACCGTCGCTTACTGATGTAAATGAATTTGAGGAGGTTGCCGACGTTAAAAGTTCGAAAGAAGAAAAACGGAAGGGTAAAACGAAGGAGGTTCAACCAGAAATCCAAAAGACGGATGTTTCTGCAATTTCAAATAAGCAAAATGCTTTAGATAGTGAGAAGGTAATTACCATCAGAAGAAAATCTTCACCTAATGTTGCATCCCAAGTTGAGAGTGTGTCGCAAGTTCAAATAAAAGAGGAGTCGACACCGACAAAAAATGCAAGTCCTGTTTCATCAGGTTCACTAAAAACCGATAGGTCAAAAGCTAATAGAACGCTTTCAGACGAATCTACAAAAGTTGCGAATGATAGTGAAGGTACAGATGTAAAACGGCAGTCGACTTTTGTTCGAGCAAATTCAAATGAGGGCTCAAACCGCCCAAGGACTTCGTTACGTCCGCCAAGTGTAAGACCTGCTTCAGCGAGACCAGGGGCTCCACGGAGAAGAGACAAAAACGTTGAGATTATTTTACAGCCCAATGAACCAGTAAAAATGGCAGGAATTAATGTGAAGGTAGAAACTATCAATCCGGAATTAGAAGATGATGGCGAAAATCTTGTTGTAATCGAAAGTACTACTGGTAAGGAATTTGAAACTCCAAGTAACGTGGAAAATGATGCCGCAGAACAGCAAGGACATCTTGTTCAACAGATTTTAGAAACACAAAAAGAACTTGTTCAAACTGATGAGATAAATTCTGAGCCTGTAAGTTGCATATCTTTTATTCTTCATATTTTTAGGAAACAAATCTTACAACTTCGCCATTTTCATTTGTTTGTCTCATGCCTATATTTATTGCAATTTAGAACATTAAAATAATCACTTTGATATTCTCTGTTTTTGCAAATAATAAAATCAAATATTTTAAAATATATTTGAAGCCGGCGCAAAAACCAAACTGTTTCTCTTTTGAGAGATTAAAATGCTATAATTCATCTACCACTTTAAATTATGGCAATTGGGCACTGAATTAATGGGCTTAAAACTCTCGAGTTCGAAGTCATGCGACTTAAAAAAATAGGTATAAAATTGATAACCTCTTTTTCTTGGAATCGGCTAAAAATGAAAAGTTTTTTCGGGTAAACGTTAAAGATAACATTAGACAACTTTTTGGGTATAAAATTATGATGCCATTTAATTGTTAATTTAAATTTATATTTCGGACTTTTATTAGAATCTTTCCCTATAAGTTTGAACAAACAATGGAAGCATTACTTATTGAATGTTTTTACGTTTTTAATTAAATTGTAATTAAACAATTTTTTATCTTTAATTAGAAGTAATGCTACTTTTATGCGATTTATAGGATATAAACGCTTCAATTTTACAAAAACGACAATCATCAGCAACCCAAATGGATTTACTACGGGACGTTATACAAAATTTAACACGTTCGATAAACCCTTTGGGGAAGTTAATGGATTTCATACCGGAAGATTTTGATTCAATGCAACTCGAACTAGCCATGTGGAGGGATGCCTACTTTCAGTCAGCAAATGAACTTAAGAAAGAGCGCAGGTATTAAAATACCCTCTTTTGAAAATTCTTTCCTTCCTTCCTTTTTTAATGCGGAAAACATATGAAATAATTATTTTGTTTTTATTAGTAAATATCATTGGTATGGACGTATAACACTGACTAGCTTAATTTTGAAACCGGATTTTTATTTAAAAGATTTGCAATTGAGTTTGCAATGAAAAGCGATTACACGTATACTCGCCAAACGTAGAATAAATGAACCAGTGTATAAATGAAATAAATTAAAACAAATACTTTTAATTAGTTTATTTACAAACCAATCTAATTTTCTCTAGATTCATGAATATTACAAGAACATATTATTAAAGCAAAATAAAAATTTCACGATTCCATACTCTCTAGAATTATGTTTTAAGCTTTAGCCAAAAGAATGGTGGTGAGATGCGTAATCTTTTCTTTGTGATTTATGAAGCAAAATGGTTAACGATATGCTCGTCGGGCAGTTTTTATAAATACATAATTATTATATTTTATAATTATATAATTGTTTTTTGTAAAATATAATTTTTTCGCAGAACCAGAATACTCTCCATTCAGCTAAAGATGGTATTTTTCTAATCACGAGTATATTCGTCAATCAATTTTGAGTGTTTAATAAAAAAAACGTTCACCATATTTTTTAGTAATTAATATGTATTAAAATAAAAACGTTCTTATTGGACGGTACCCTCTAACATAATTTTCATTTAGAATTTTAATAAAAATTTAAACATTTTCCAGCCACACAGAATCAGCCATCGAACCATTGAAGACCCAGTTAGCACAGGTGAATGCCGCAATTGCAGAGCACGTTGATTTAATCGCTAATAGTCGTGCAACAATTTTACAAAACTACGATAAAATATTTAAATTACTAACAGAGTGAATATAAATTTTTGTACACGAGAACCAAACGCATCAGCTGAATAGAAATTTGTTTTCTTTGAAAAAAAAAATATTTCTTCTTTTTGACTCATTAGCACTTCATGGTTGATCGTTTTTGTTAGGAAGGTTAACATTTCGATATAATAGAAATGTGTGAATAAATTCAGTCGACCTCGTTTTCAATGACCGTAGTGACAAACTTCTTTTTTAGGTGTGTTTGCTTGCTTCCATCGAAATATTTGTTTCTTTTGATATTTCAATTTTGATAAAGAAAATTACTTGATCAGAGTATCCGTAAACCACGTTGGTGTTTATAATTAGTATTAGTTGAACAAATAAAACTCGGAAAAGTTTAAGGGAATAAAGTGGGAGCAGGTAGACTTTTATTAACTATTTATTGTATTTTAGAGATGAGATTTTCAATTTATGTTGTCGGTAATTTAATAACAATTGGAAAAATATATACTGCTTTATTTTCGTTAAATATTTATCTGGAAAATTTAATAAAGCGGCGATGACTTAGAATATAGAGAAAAAGTATTTACAGCGCAATCGTTAAAATACGAATGGATATTTTAGGCACCAGGCCGGCGGAAAGATTTGGAAAAGGAGGGTGACGAAATTTCTGATATGATTCACTTCTCCCAAATGTCGAACATGATGAATACGGAAAAGGAAAATATATCTCCCATCTCAAGGCTGATTACAATCTACAGTAAATGTTATGAAACTAGTTCTTGATTTTATAAGAAATTAATTCTCAATTTCGCTGAATGATGTTAATTCCAAATTAATGTAAAACTTTTTATATTTAAAGGAAAAGTAAAAGTTAGTAAAACTTGTTCTCAGAAGAAAAACTATCATATTATAAGAGATCAGAACAAAATCTTTTCTTAAGAACAATTCTCCTTCTAGCAAGACCAATTAACTTCTAACCTTAATAATGAGCACTAAGTGCTGTGCACTATTTAATCAAGTTCAATCTCTACAAACTCTTCTTGCAAATTAATAGATAGTATTAATCTGAGTGTGGGTGCGATAACCCGCAAATTATGCAGTTTATTTGATCTCATGTTGTCTTTCGGTGCTCAATTAAAACTTTCTTTCATTTTATTTACGGCAGCCTTGTAATCATATCCTAAGCTAGTTCCAAGTGCATTAGGAAGGTAGAATTTGCTTCTAATCACCTAACTACTCAATCCTATTTCTTGCCTTATAATTTAAATAAGCTCTACTAAAATTGGAGTGATAAAAACCACTTTTTAAATTCTTAAGACTAAAATAAACTTTCGTCATTTCAGAGCTTTCAATCTTTAATTAAAACTTAATTAATAAATTGGTTGATTTTCTAATAGACGTTGGTAAATTGGGAGTATTTTCAATATAACAATTTGTTTTACATTTCTCTAAAGTTTTATATTACTGTGTAAGAAAGCCGGATGGGGCTTCCAAAAAAAAAACATCTTATCAAACAAAATTGAGTAGATAAAGAAAAAACAAATAACGACTATATTCTTTTAATTAATAACATATAGGTAATTTTTAATATTTAGCTTAATTATTCTTTTGATATAGGATCCTATATGATAGGGTTGTCTGGAAAGTTTCCGATTTCAACATAAAGATGGCAACAATCGTAAACAAAATTTGGGGAAAGTATTTGCGCATGATTTGAAAGGTACTCACCGTAATTTTAGCCATTTTGTTGCTTGGCAATCATTTAAGTAAGTGGATATGAGTGCCCTTGTTTTTGAAAGACAATACGCCTAAGCAAATCAAAGCGAGTTGAACGGTGTGTAATGTGGCCGTACCGTAGGTTGGATGACAAACTGCAACCACTGACGATAACGTAGCTCAAGTTTATCAAATAAAGAGAGATAGCAGAGGCTGTGAACGTGTCCAAAGAATATGATTGTCACATATTGAATCAAGATTTAGGCATGAGAAACTTGAATAAACCATTATACTCCAAAAACAGAAATATAGTCAAAACAGTGGGTTGCGATGTGGAAATTGGCTCCAAAAAGGCAAAAGTAGATCCTTCAGCTGGAGAAAAGCGATGACGACTATTTTCTGTGATAATATAGGAGTTATCTTAATCGATTATCTTCAAAAAGGAAAAACTATTACAGGAGCATACTACCTATCATAACTTAACAAACTGAAGGCAGAAATTGGAAAAACTGCCACATTTGCAGAAAAAAAAATGCACCGTTTCACACTTTAGCGGTTACCCATGGTGAAAATCCACAAATAACATTTTGAACTGCTTGATCGATCACCCTTCTTACTCACCAGATCAGAAATGTTTGTCAAATGAGGGACCATCAACTACGTAAACAACTATTATTATTATTGCAGAGTACTATTTGGACTAGTTGAAGAGATAGGAGCATCGCTGGGAGAAGTGTGTAAACTTACAAGGAGACTATGTAGAAAAGATATCTTGTATCTTTGTTAGACCGGAAACTTTTCAGACAACCCTCGTATTTATTAAATTAAAAATAAGCAATATTTCTAAGAAAGCAATAGATATTCAGTTTTATTCATTTACTCAATTTTTGGCGTGAATGAATATCCTTTGGCATTATCGTGGCAATTATCCAATTAACAGAATCATTTAGAAGCATGTCTTTTACTTTCAAATTACGGGTGGATTTGATTAAATAATTGTTTTAAAAGTGCATAAGAGTCTCACTTAAATTTGTTGTGGCTCAAGAGACATTTCAGATATGTTTTTGCAATCATCCTATACTTGCATTTAAAATAGTTTTTAGATATTTGTTTCCCTAAAATATGTTTTATTTGGCACTTTCCCAAAACCCAATTCTCCTCTTATATTTATTTTTTTGTTTTCAATAAAGAAAAATGCACCATCACAGTGGTTATTATCTGGTTTTCCTCAGTTTATTTTATTAAAGATATATTGTCGGCAATTGTAGATAGGTATACATTGAGTGTATAGTTTTAATATACATATTACGAATAGTTCAATTAATTACGGTCTGTGTTCGGTGAGGCGTGTTTCATCGGGATACCTCGTTTATTTTACTTAAAATCTATAGAAGGCGTGCAAAAAGTACAAATGATACTTACACAAGGGTGAGTATGATTCCAAAGGCAATCCCTTCAAACCATTCCATTTATCTAGCCTAATGTTTTACAGCGATATGTTGCTTTATGAAATAAAAAACTAGTAAATGTGAAAATTTAAATAAAAATTTTAATTCCAATATATAATTTGAAGAGATCCGATAGTCGATTGTGGCTTTACCACACCATCCTTCTCTGAGTTGTGTGTGTATATATATATTTATAGTATTTGAATAATTTCAATTAAATTAAGTATGCAAAAACAACAATGCAGTGAAGTAACAAATTGCTCAGATAAGTTTATAATTGTGCCCTTCGGACAAAACTTGTATCACGTTTCTCGCCATTTTTAACAAATTGTCTAAGCTTTTTTCTTATTCCTGACAAATTAACACAGTAAATGTTATAGTACAGTTTTTGGACAGAATTTGCCTTATGCTACAATTCGAAAAATTCATCTTGCTGTTTCTCTAGGCGTTGTAATGAATTCTGTACTCTTCTACCTTGGGTTATATTTAGTAATTGGGCAGTATCTGCAGCACTCCCCGATGAGCTATGTCTAGTGTGGTGCGATGAACTGGAGGAATGTGTCCGTATTTTGTACATATCACCGGTGGTAGATAAATCATCATCACTTTGACTCGTTGTAAACCTTTTAAATAGATACATATAATTAGTTTTATTTAATTAAAAAATATTGCAATCAATTACTCTCTAGAATGGTGCTGTGATTTTGCAACATATTTCCTTGTTTCGGCAATTGTCGAGTCTATTTTACATAAAAATTCATCTATACATTTTCTGTTCTCCTCATCGGGACTTAAATTTACTGAGTCGAGCGACTTGTTATTATTTGTAGAGTTTTGTGGGGAAAACTCGCTTTGCTCACTTGCTATTGAAGAGTTCCTCGGCGGTAGGGATTGCGGCCTTTCATCCTTTGGATAATAGGGTGATGACTTCTCAACTGGAATAAGCAAGTGCTGGCGAAGGAATAAACTGTCTGATGCAAACAGTCGATTTGCTCGCCTAATCTGTTCAGTCTGTAATTAAAAGTGCAGCACTTATATTAGACGATCTTGATCTTTCACTCAATTCAAGTGTTATCTCACATATTTGGTTACAGGTACACTAATGACATTATATTGCTCTGATATGTTGTTGAACGAACCCTTGGTAAAAGAGTATAATGTTTTTTGAGAAAACCTTTCTGCAATTGTTAATTCTATTCAGCATTTTTTTATAGCTATATAGTTTTTACCCAAATACAAAAAACTTGATGAGTAATTAGTGTATAAAAATAGCGATGCTGCAAACTTAAAAAGTGCTAACTTATACTCAGATAAATTATCTTTCAAATACTCTTCACACGTTCTGCCAATATTGGCTGCCAAAGGTGCGACGTGCCTTTTTCATCACTTTTGCCATTTATGTGCATCATTTCTTTACCATTGCATAATATTTTATTAGTCAACAAATAATAGCACGTTGCTTAAATGAAATTCTTTTTGAAAAATATGGGATGAAAGTTTAGATATTTCGACAGATTGTTCTTAAATTCGTTGTGATTCTTTATCAGTGGCTATCATATCCAAAGTCCTGTAGTAGTGTTTCACATTATAATAGAATTGGGAAATCATTCGAAACTCTCGTATAAGGGTTTTTTCATATTGTTTGTACTGTAATCATCAATTAAACCTCATATCGACAATAGATTGGACGTGGCCATGTTTTATTTGGATAAAATATCATTAAATTGAAGTCCACAAACGATTTTTAAAAAATATTTTTGTTTGTTTCTTTTTCAAAGTAAAATTCTGGATCTGGATTTATTTTAAAGAGGACACTTGGAGAACTTGGACTCATGATTTATAAACTTCATGAAAAAATGTCAATATGACTGCAATGAAAAATTCCATAATTTCAAAAAAATCAAAAATGATCCAATAAATATTTTTGTCTGAATTTAATTTAAATTCAATCAATCTGAAAATACCCTAACATTTTTAATAAGGAGCGATTATAAGGGAAGAAACATTTTTCGAGTTTTTAAATAAAATAACATATATGTAGTTTTTAAAAGATTATACTTTGTTATACAGCTACAATAATTTTATTAATTATTAAAAATTAAACGTACACATATGTGCCAAAATTCCTAAAGAGGTTAATGATATATCAAACATATGCACCAAATTCATCCAAATAAAAAGTGGTTTGTCGATTTGAGGTGGAATCATGATAAAAATAGTGAGTACTATATGAAAAAACCTACTTACATTTCTTCAAGATGCAATCGAAATAATCAATCAATAATTAGAGAACGGTGTTTTTAGATCTAAGCAATTACTGTCGGTTGAGTGGGATAAAAACATAACAAAGGATTGATAAGAAGCATAAAATCTTATCTTGTCATCGCGTGACTGTCGAAGTGTTTAGTTTGCAGAGAAATTAATTATGACAACAGTTTTATCTTACATATGTTTGGTTTCATTTATACGTAAGCGAAATTTGCTTGCCGCTGAAATTTACCATAATGAGTAAATCTTTGATCATATTAACTCATCCTTAATAAAAAGCAGGAAATTTAAAGAAAAACAGTGTATTTTGTCATTATCTTTAGTTGGCATACGTGACTGTAAGATATTTCAAAATTTGATTTATTTTTGGGTATTATGAATAAACGACCTTCATTCAAAAGGTGTTCACTTTCTCATAGGCTTTACGTGTGGATAGATGTGTATATTTTGATAAAAATTTATTACTGTTGTTATCTTTTATTTTTATTTTTGATAAATATTGTTAGTAATATTCTAATAAATTCTATACCCAGCTGAAATTAATTTCTTCCTCAATTACTCCAATTTTTCGAAGTACTTGTACATAATATAGTGCGGGAGACTTTTGGTATAGTTATTTTATGCCGACTGAGTTTTACTTTTAGTAGCAGATTAGTAATACATAATCAGCAAAATGGAAGTAAAATGATACACCTGGAGTGGAGCTAAACGTGAAAATTTAACTTGTTAAAAAAAATTACTTGACGAGTCATCCCAAACCGTTTCAAAATTTGTAGAATAACTTTTCAGATAATACTCAATCAAAAAATAATCAGCTGTATTGAAATTATACATCAGCCACTCAAATATGTAAACTAGATTAAAACTATTAAAATTGAAAATCGTTTTATACCTTATAAAATTCAGGTAGCCGATGGTTTTTTTCACTTTTGGTTTTTAACAGTTAAAATTTTTATTATTTAAATATTGTGCCAAGTATTTATATTATAGTTAACCATTTTCACTCGAAGCTTTTTTCAATCATATTATCAGTAACTCGAAGCAATTTCAGTGGAATATGATTTCACATATTAACCCATTCGCTGCCGAGATCATATTCAGTTACACATTCAGCTTTAGTAACTACGAAATATTTCGTAGTTGGCAGTGAATGGGTTAAAGTAAATAATATGTGCATAAAATTGAAAGTAAAATTTTTTTTCTGTATATTATGAACTGAAAATTATTTTCATTCTGTCCATTGCGGAGCCCTCGAGTTTGAAGACAAATTTTAAATGGCTTCGCTCCGCAGCGATTGAGTGCAAAGGGTTAAAGAAAAATTTCATTATGACTTTAAAACAAAATATCAACTCTGGAGTTATCTGCTGGATTGTTTAGCACGTTCCCGTCGGCATGCACCATTAGTGGTACATAAAGGACTGTTCCGTCGGGCGACTTGTACTACGGATGGTACATACACAACAGGACAAGAAAGATTTTTGATATTAGCGCTCTTACTCCTAGTTGATCGCTGCAGGTTTATCAGTGAAAGCTATTTGTATTTCTAAATGCAAAGGAAAGAGCGCCGGTTAAAATTAGTGAGCGATATGCGATTATATTAATAACACCGCCGGCAACTAGAACAGATCATAAATTAGAGAACTGTCAGATGCCACGAACTACAAAGCCTGGCGGCGGGAACGTGTTAATGTTGTTTTGCAAATAATGTATGAGGTTAGTTCTAGATGGCGTGAAAAAAAACAATTTGAGAATTTTCACTTGCAAAAAAAACATACAAAAAACAAATACAGTGTCTTTCGATGACCATCTCACTTTCTTAGTCGTTCAAAACCAACATAACAAAAAAATTCTTAGTTTCATACTTGTCCTAGTTCTTCTTATTGTACTAGTTCTTAATCCAATTTAAGAAAAATTACGTTTGTTATACAAAATCATCAAAAAATTCTTCTATTAATGATTTTTTATATATTTATATCTAGAAAATGTTATTTAGGTTCGGCGACTTTTTAAATGGAGATGGCAAATATTTGAAATTAATCGATTAATTAATGGGAATTAAACAATTAGATTGAATCGGAAACAAATTATAGATTAATACGGTGAGCGCACACAATACTGTATTAACCAAAAAAGAATTAATTATTGATGGAAGGTGTAGAATGTGTTGCGGTTTTTTATTTAAACTAAACAGCACCAAAATATACTATATATCAGTGAGAAATAGTACTTAGATACATAACGGGTGACAACTAAAATTTGGGAATGACTTTGAGTAAATGCTAAGATTTTGTTAATAAAATTTATTTAAATAAATGGTTGTATTGTTTGAAGACACACGAAATACCATCCACTTTCCTTAAAGGATTGTAGAAAAAGGTCCATTATCGGCGACAATTCGCAACTTTCTGAGAATATGTTCACAAACCGTTTGTACGCCATTGGGATCAATTTCTTTTATACATTTTCTAATGCATGTTTTCAACTGCTTTATATTTTTAGCTCTCCATCCATTTTTGTAAACTTTTGAAGCAAGTGCACCAAAAAAATCTTCAATTGGGCGGCACCGGGGAAGATTAGATGGATTTTTCTCCTTTGGAACAAATGGTATATTTTTAAGTGTAAGGTAGTTTTGAGTTTTTACCGCGTAATGCGGTAACTAAAATAACTCTCATCATCCAAAACAAAATTAATTTTTCCCTAATTTTTTAACATCCATCGGCAGTTGCTCCTGGCAACCTTCGGGCGACCTCTGCTTCTTCCTCACTTTGATGTTGAGCTTTTTTAACACTTTTTCTATATATTGCTGACTACAATTGAACTCTCGAGCTGCATCTCTTTGACTCACGCCACTCTTGTTGTTAAATTTACGCTTTAAATTTTCAACTTTGTTTTTTGTCATAATAACGGCTTTCCTGCCAGATCCTTTTTTCCTTTCACTCATTACATTCTTTAGAACACGGTATACAGTATTTTTAGATACTCCTTCTGTTTTAAAATGTGTAACGGTAAACACTTTACCACGGCTTTCATTAATATGTATGTAATGTACAATGCGCTCACGGAGATGCTCCTACTTTGATGCCATTTCAATTACTAGCTTTATGCACAGAAGTCTGACAACTCTTTAGCATAATAGAGAGGATTCAAGTAGTTAGCTAAATAAACAAAAGATTTTAAAATCGGACGGATCTTTGTGAAAAAATGAATTAAACTTTGTCTCAAATTTTAGTTGTCACGTTATTTTATTTTATTTCCTTTTTAATTTAGATTTGGGCGGTTGATAGTCGCCATAAATTTGGTTTGCGGCATCAATTTCATAAATTTGCTTGTTTGGCTTCGTCTCCTAGTAATTGCCGCACCTACAACTTAGACAACCACAAAAGAGAATTAATTGCAAAGAAAAATGTGCTACACGAAATGCACATTTTACATAGAGCTTCAGTTTATGCCTTCTTAAGGTCTACCTACATTAAGTTACATTAATACCAAATAAGATCATGTAATTAATTTTATATTCCTCAAAAGCTTTCTTAGAGGCAAACTGTTACCTAATTTTACGGATTAACCAGCTGCTTTCACCGGTTGCAAAAATGACCTTTTATTTTACTTGCTTTGGATGTAGAATGCTTGCTTCGGAATGCGAAGAACGAAACGAATCTTTTAAGTAATATTTTTATTAAGTTCTTTAATGGTAGGATAAGATAAACCAGCATTTGTAATTTGGGCAAGAGGCTATTTTGTTTTGCGGTTTTTTATCACGCAGCAATACACAGCGCTTCGGTCCTTCAGTCAATAAATCTGAATTAGAGTGCACTTGACGCAGCTTTTTATAATAATCCAATAATAAACAAACCAGAAATGCCCCGCAACAGATCTGATGTGATGATGCAAAACAAAACATTTTTTATGGATCGTAATTGCCGCAGTCACGAGACGCGAGTTTCGCGATGAATTAACAGCATAGCTTACCGTGCAGCCGTACTTGAGTGCAATCCCTTGCAGTGTATCTGTCTTCTCGATTTCGTGCTTAATGTAGACCTCATTATTCCTCACATGATTGCAGGTGCTCCCGTACTTCTTGAGTGACTTCGCTGACTCCCGGATTGATTGTTTCTCATTGAACAAGTAGTCGTCATCCATGTCAGGAACAATTTCTGTAAACTAAATTATGAACTTGTTAGTTTATCGGGAATTTACTTCGCTCACAAGAAATGGAATAGACACTTGCAGTAAGGAAATTTTCTAACAGTTTCGAACGGAAACACGAACTCTCGCCTTAGCTGACATTTGACAGATGACAATACTGTTTTCTTTTTTTTTTTTTCAAAAACACTTTCTAAACCGATAAACGAAGAACCAAGACGCAATCCCAAAAAGGGAATTCCTGTCTGTCTATCAGAGAAAAATTATCTTGGGTGGGAATATCATTGCCATATGAAAAAGAATGTCTTTTAACTTAATTTAATTTAAAATTTTGACTAAAGACTCTTAAACTAAATTTATTTATTTATTTATTAAGAAAATTATCGATTCGAATACAATAAGAGGAGCTGCTTCGTGACATATTCTTTTGTACTTGCAAACTTAATTTGAACATAAATTTGAATTAATATAATGCGTGTGTTCCCTAAGCAAGATTAGAGTTACAACTTCCAGTACTATATGTATGTCAGTGCTTTAACCATTTATGCAAAATCATTAAAAACTAACGGATTATCCCAAAGATAATCTAATACAAGATGTGACACTCGTGACCTTTTTCCTTATCTTTTTTCGACGTTATTCCCATTAGCTCAGCGACCTTGCAGATTTTGATAAAACTAGATAGTAATAAAGGGCTCACGTGTGAGAGAAAGACAAAAATTTAGGAGGAAGCGGAATGAAAATTGAAAGCACGTTTCACCACCTAGAGCGACGCAAGTGAAGTGTTATTAAGTTTAGTCCAAGTCTGGATCAATATTATCAGTTACCTCAGTACATTGTTCATGATTATTCATAAATGTTATCAAAGACATTTTTTAAAATTCTGAGCTTCTTATTTACCGTGATGATATACAGGGTGTTTCGTAATGAGTATGCCAAAATGAGCGGGATAAAATATATGACCTACACAAATAACATACGACACCCAAGTTTGGTCTCCCTCTCAAACCACTAGCATAAACACAGGCTCCTCCGCTTTGATTTACGTGAGTTTCCTTGGTTTGATCGTCTGAATCTTCCCTCATACGGTAGCCGTTTGTTGCTGATTGACTTGCATCCCTTATGGAAGCGCCATGACTTCGCTGATATTACCTTTATCCATCAACTGCCTCAGCGAATTCCTTTTTATGCCGTCCCTCAGATTGGCGTCTCTCTTCCGCCCACTTACCAATGCATAAACGACGGCCTTTCCGAATCTCTTACCCGAATGCTTCGGAAAGTAAATTCCTCTCTTTCCAAAAATATCATTTTATTTTCCTAAAATTCAGTTTTTCCTCACATCGGAAAACAATGTAATTAATGCATTTCTTTATTATTTTTATCGAATTGCCCATATTATTACCTTTCTAACAAGGTACAACATGTGCAAGTATCATGGAAAAGTTCTTCTAGTAAATGAAAAAACATCGAATTTTAAAGAAATGAAACTAAAATTAACCCCAAAATGTTTTTCATGTAACTAAAAGCTGATTTAAATTAAGGCTAATATATCAAAAAACTGCTCAAAATGTCCTTCGCCACTAACGATGTGTGCGCAATAACCTCCTTCTAATTCTCTGTTTAAAGTGTACTGTAGCCAGCCTCTCCCGTATTTTTGTCGCTGCAGTCCCAATTCTGTTAATTAATTCCTCTCTGATGTTAACAGAACTTAACAAAACATTCTTCATCGTCCGCTATAAGAAAAGCGGCAAGGAACCGGTTCACCTCGTCTAATTCAGCGTTCAGGATATCATTTCATTTTAGTTTCACAATGTTACAATGTGCGTTGGTGCTCCAGCATGTTGGTAACACATTGTCCTTGCATTATTCAGAGAGGTTTCTTCAAGTAGATTTGGCATTGTGTTCTCTAAAAAATTCGCATAAATTTGACTATTAAGCACTTTCAGAAAACTAAATGGTCATATTGAATGTTTGCTGATGGTCTGATTGATTGATGCTGAATTTATTATGAAATGATGTTGCCTGACGGGTTATGACGGGTTAGTACATGGCCAAGTATGAAGTTTGTAGAAATTTGTGATACCATCCTTTGTGAATTGCGATTCATCCGTCTATAGAATTCGGTGTAGAAACGCCCCGTTCTCTATGTCGCATTCCAGAAGCTAAGTGCAAAACTCCAATTGTACTTAGGTATGATGATATAAATGCAACCTTTCTCGATGAATAACCCTCCAAACTTTAGCTCTTTAGGACACTTCTAATCGTTTCTGACTGGTATCGTGTTCAACATCGGCAGAATCTTCCGATGTTCCTTATCGCGCATCCTTCTTATTTTAAGTTACACTTTCGGTTTCTCTTAACCTCTGGAAAGTCCGCAAAGTACTCCTCTTTGTGGTACCCGTCGATTTGAGAATCTGCCTTGGTATTTCTGGACAGCCTTTCTTTCCTTTCCGTCGACTGCATTGTAAATACTATATATGTTATACCGGCGTATTCCTCCAAACTGAATTTAACCTCTTTTTTAATTATTGCACTGTGATTGACGCTAGTGCTAACTGACCCTCTTTTATAGCAAAATATCAGGTATTAGTAACAGAACGTCAGGATACATCAAAGTATGGCTGGCTAAGACAAGCTAATCACGGCAATAAAATAAATGCCATTAATCTTTTTATGATTTTTCAACATAATGAAAATAATTAAAACTAATTACCTATTATTAAACAAACATTCCCGATAATATTTGTTCGTTTTACAATATCTGCTAAGGTTTTCTAAGGAATAGATTTTCGTAGCTCTATTTTATCTGGACATGTTATACCCTTGGGAAGGTAATAAGATGGGCAATTTGTTAAAAATAATAAATAAGTTTATTAGTTACATGAATTTCGGAAAGCATATTAGGATAGTAGATTTCTGAAGTGAATTAGGTCAGATCTTTTTTCTAACTTATTTTAGTATACCCACTATGAAACACCCTGTATAAGATATTTAGGGCAATTTATTATTTTAATAATTATATTTTATTGCCCGAAATTCTTAATAGTTTTATGAAATGTTGCAGTCGTAATCGCTTTTTTTAATGTTAAAAAATACTTCATCATATCCTTTTCTCGTAAATCTGCTAATTTTAATTATAGTTAGCATTTATCAACCTCAATTTCACCCTATTCTGCTCCAGGAGATTTACTTGAATTCAAGCTTCGTATCGATATAATTAAAAGTATGTAGTTCTGTTCTAGGCTTTATTACAGGTTGCTCCAAACAAGGGCTCATTTGTTTTGAAATCTTTGCACATACGAATTGAATAGAGCTTGATAGTTTTGTATATATCATTCCAGTTTTGTATATATGTAATCCCTTCATTATTATCGATATATTTAGAATTAAATCAATAAAAAACCGATGCCTTCGGTTTGCTTTAAAGGGTTTATAGATTTACCGAAGAAAAATCAGCTTTAATTACCGTCTGATTGCGATAGACCTATTTTATAAAATCTGTAATCATTATTCCAATGTCGTCACGAAATTCCTGAACCTGGTTCTGTGCATAATTACTGTGCGAAAATAAAGATTATACATAACGAAGCTCATTGAACAAATTATGGATTGCGGTATCCTATTAATGCTCTTTAATTGCTTATAACAAATGCTCTCATATACTTGTAAGCCAAATAACAATGTAACTAGCTTCTAACTAACATAAGTTTTGTTATATCAGCACTACTCGAGTAAAATTTCTCCCTATTAACCACACCTGGACTGGTAAAATAAATCAATGTTTGTTTTACATACATTTCCTTCTAAAAATGCCCACTGAAATTGATAATAAAATTCGCAGAAATAACAAAGCTACAACGTTCCAAGGACAAGCAGGTAGAACGACATCGGCATAGGAAGTTGAAACATATTTTTCTTAAGTCGATATTTTTACAGCTTAGTCCAGTTTATACAATTTGTTTACGACAATTTTTATACTAAGTCTAACTAATTTCACTTTGAAAATTTTATATTTAAATCAAAGCAATATCGTTCTTCAAAAGCGTACTTTTCGTCGTATTGCTTTTATTTCAATTTGTACTTATAACTTTTTATGATAAACCTTTGGTTTTGTTGTTAAAAGAATCTAAACATTAAAACTAGATCTCGTCAATCATGTAAAGAAACCATTTTTAGTTTAAAAATTAAAATTTTCATGTCTTCATTGTAAAAAAAATTACCAAGGACAAACGATTAGCGGCTATTCTTTATTTAGGCGAAAGAATGGATATTATTATAGCTTCTGTATTACTCGACAATGTATGGTATGCATAATTAAAACCTTACATTCTGATTCTGTACTTTTTATTCCATATGGTTATGGTATGATAATACCTTAAGTTAAAAATCTCGGCAAGAATAGTCAGCAACCGGAAATCAGACAAGTTGCTTTTATAGATTAATAACCGGTTTTTGCTGGGACTCCCCAGTTCTCTGTTTTGGTAAATATAAAATTACAATTTCTTAGAACTGCGTATATTTAATTTGTCAGTCTATTGCAAAGTATGCATTTAATTCTATCCCTCGGTTTTATTACTTCATATATTTTGCATCAACTTTTGAAGTAACTGCCTCCGATTCCCTCAAATTCGATTTCTGAAGCAATTTTCTAATTTTCTAGGATGAAACACGTGTCGAAAAAATTAAAAAGGGCAAGAAATATAGATGTAATAAATTCAAATTAGCAATTTTGGCCGTGGCAATTGCATAAATTTATCCGCTTTTAATAAAGCAGGATAATAATATAATATAATGTAGTGTAGTGAAATAGTGTACAGTAGTAATATACATATAGTATTTTTTCGCTTCATGGTATATTATTGTAAATAAATTGGCCATGATTATATAAATATTTAATAAAAATAATTAATATAAGTATATAACACAGATGCGCTACATCGGCTCAGGACTCAGCCATTTTCAGTCACATTTCTATAGTCAAATTCTTCTTTGCCATTTAATTTTTATTTATATTTAATAACTTCAATGGTACAAATTATAATTAAATTCAGAGTTTTCAGTTAAACATTTTTAGTTTTAGCACATTTTTAGAATATTTCTAATAGTTTTAGTTCCGTGCTTTTATTTAGTTGTTTAGCTATGTAGTCCGGAAATACCAACTGATCGTCCGATCGTATTCTATTGTCAAGAGTGGCCTAAAAATTCTTATAAGAACTTATGTGTAATTTTGCTATAACAGGCAAAACAAATTAATTCCCCTGATTTAACAATTTTTTACTAAACTCGAAACAATTCCAAATAGCTTTAGTAATTGTATATGAAACTCTCTTTAAGGTAATTTCGACGAAACTCGAATTTTTTAGTAAGAGCAAAGAACATATGCTTTAACAAATTGAGTTGAGTGTAGATCTATTTTATGTATTATTAACTAGATCTATGGGCATGATAGAAAGCATGCAATGGAGACGTTTTTTACCTTAAGCTAATCCTAGTGAATGCTTTTTCTTGTCATCGCTACTTTTCGTTGTTAAAGTGTTTTCTTGCCATCGCTACTTTTCGTTGTTAAAGTGTTAAAAACACTTTGCTGCAATTCTATAACTTTTTCAGATTAAATAAAACCATTTGCGAATAAAGTGATTAAATAAAATAATTTCCAAATTGAATAAAACCGTTTTTAAATTACATAGAAATTATTTTTATATTAAATATAACCTCAAAAATTAAAATTGTGAATTATTGCACTAATTTTATTGATATATCTGCTAAAGAGCTTTTTGAAAATAAATTGATACCCATTTATAGAATTCGCTTTTAAATCGTAAATTCATAGTTTGAACAATGTTCGATGTTATTAAGGATATAAATTTTAAAAATACGAATCCGAAAATAAAAACCTTCCGTCAATAAATCAGGTTATAAAGGCAAATAACTTTCTTTGGTTATTTATTTAAAAGAAAATGTTATTTTCACAATAGCTCAAAACTTTCTTCGAAGCTTAAACTACATAGTGCTAGAAATAAAAAATGATAATTTTATATTTTTTACTGATTCTTTTGCTAGTGTCACTGAAATGCTTCGATGGGAATGGGAAATTTGGTCAAGCCTTCCTAGGGAAGGATGATGGAATCAGTAAGTTTTATGGTTCAGAAGCATAGTTGCTTTCCAGGTGATTCTAGAGTATAATTGAATTTTCGCTCTGAACAGACTTCTCCCGATTTTTAGCTGTAATAACTAAGAAATATTCTCCCTCATTCGTTTAGGATTTTGTAGTGTTAGGTTTATTTATTTAACACAAATTCGCCAAAGTTCAGGCTACGACAAAAAGTTATAAATTTGGTTTTTATTTGTATTTCCTATAGGTGCAATTAATTTAAGTAAAGCAGTATGAAAATTTGTAAAAAGATTCCACATGCATTTCAGAGAAGCTAGGTGGAAGCAGTATAGAAGCTTTTTGTTTGCTTTCTCCAGCGGAGAAGCAATGCAAAAAAAGAAGTGTCCAACGAAGGGTCATGTATCTATGCCTTCTGAGGAGCAGCTTCCGCTTGCATCTAGTACTGCTTCTTTACCCGCTAGGGAGATTTGGGAGTGATATAATATCAATACTATATGGTGCCAGTGTGCCAAGTACCTTAAAGTGACCATAATCCGTATCTCTCCAGGGTTGTAGATAATACCCGAGATTTTTGCAGCTTGCTACCGAAGAGGTCCACCAGATGTAGATGCAAGAGAACATATAGATTTTTAGCCGGCGTAGTCCGGACGGCACCTGTGATTCACAGCGATGTCATTCTCTGGACTTTCTCTCTACCTGGTAGCACGCCTTCTCAAGAGCATCCCATAGTTAGGAAATTTCAGTTTCTTTTCAATTTACTAAAATGGTTTAATTTAAGCCCAAAAAGATATAAATATTTAATGTTAAGTTATTAGTTTTGTAATGAGAAACCTTAAAAATCAAAAATATTTTATTTTGGATTGCCTATATGAAATTTCCAAATTTCGATTGTAGAGCAGATTCGTAACTAGCCATATCATGAAATTCAACATTTTCTGCTGCCAATTTGGGACTCTATAATTCGTTCATGAATAGAAAAATAAGGAATTCTTGAAATTTCTGTTGCACTCTCTAAATAATTCGTAATGTGAATTAATATTTACTTTTTCCAAAAAAAAAATTGTATGCACGGACGCGACTCGGTTAGTTTTATTTATGTTATTTATGTTATTTAAGTTTATGAAAACCATTCCCGGATATTATTTTATAGTAAGAAACCCGGCAATAATGAATAATTATTTGAATTCGTCATAGAACTAAATTGGTTTTCTGTAATTACGAGTAATACTGACTTAATGCTTTTTCAGATTTTTCTTGAGGCAATTAGCTTTTATACGCTGTTTATCCAGCCTTCGAGGTTCTTACCCACAGCAAAACTCAGGTCAGTTAGTCAGTCGCATATCAAAAAAGAATTTTTAAAATTTTAAAATCATTTAAATTGCAATTAGAGATAATTGAATCATTTGATAGAGAATCGAAAAGAAGTACAATAATTATCTTGATAATACCCTCACATTCACTTGACGGCACTTACTTTGTAGAGCCGCGTCTTAAAAATTTAAAAAGCCGAGATTCTAGATTGTTAGGTACTTGTTTTTACTGAAGACACTCGACTTCCTAAATTGAGCGCCGCGCCACAGGCCGTTGGGAAGGAGCCTTCGACAATTGATAAGCCGAGTAATCGCACATTTCATTTATCGTTGTAATTTGCTTGAGTGAACGACAGATTAGCAAGATCAACATGTTGACATGGAGTTTTAGCGATGTGTCGAGAATAAACGTTGGCTCGGTGATCAACGCCAGCAACTGGTTGATTGGACCCGGAGATTATCGCGGGGAAGTGGAAAAACCAACTGCAACTAGCCAACTATATTCTAGCCACGATTAAGATTAAACCTCTCGTTTGAGTTCTGACATCGGATCAATTTCTTTACCTCAGAGTGCAGTTTCCAGTCCTTGTATACTTTTATAATGTAATCCATGTTGGCGGAGGGCTCAAGTTTCTTCAGCGATTTCCAGAACGATTCCTCCGACCACTGCGTTCATTGATATCACAATTCACAAGCTAGTTAAGACCGCACCAACTCACGAATTTCTTTTGTTAATAAAACTGGTAAAGCGAAAATAAGACGAGCACGGCGAAGATCGCACGCGATGTCTTTTTAGCATAGTTCGCGCAGGTAAAACGTGTCCAACCGCTTCGTTTGCTACTGCGATTCAAACTGGCTCGGTGCCATGGGACTTAGGTTAACATTTGGGGCTCATGCGACTGATTATGGGGATTTCTTTGCGTTGACTCCACGGCGATTCAACACGACTATAATTTTCCGAGATTAGTCATCTTCCTCGCAAAAAATTCAGTTACGCTGTCTCTATCACTCGGCTTTGGTGATAACACTTTTTTTTTGTACCGCAGGAACAACACTTATGAATTAAGTTAAGCTCTTCGTGGTATAAGCGTAATTTTACCGTTAATACTTAGTAATACATGCGCCCAATTGATTTTTGTCACCCAAGAATGTTGAGATTATTTTTCCACTAACTGAATTGAATGATTGTTATAACATTTTTTAGAACATATCATTTAAAGATACAGGTTTTTTAGTTGTGTAACGAAAGTTCCAAGCACGTTATGCAAATTATGAACTACCTATTTATAAAATCAACTATGCGAAAATATTGATTCCTAACTGGCAAAGGCATAACTGAAGCTGTTAACTTTGTATAAAAACAAATCAGGAGATGATGTTGAAAAATTGAGATAAAGGTAAAAGCACCGATTCGCATCTACGAACCAATTCGCATCCACTCCATAAGAAATATGACCTATCGCAGTCTACCTGATGAAACGATTTATTTGTTTATTGGACCCATATCTCAGTTAAATTTAAATGAAGAGAATTGGTCCAGGGGGGGGGGGGGGAATAGGAGCTACGTTACCCTATGTCTTGGATCCGATATCTTTTGTATGGTTGAACTGCTGTCGACCAAACTTGGTGTGTGTTCACAAGATTTCTGTCTAAGTGGTGCATTAAAATGTTAATGATTGGTGCAGATTTAAGGACTGCACTCCTTTTTGAAAAATTACTAAAACTTGATATTATTCGATATTTGGCTATCAAGCACGTTATTTCACGTACACAATTTTACTTCAATTTTTGAGTTGGTTTCCTTTACTATTGAGGGTTTTTAGACAAACTGCATGTACACCGATTTTAGTAAGGCTTTCGATAAGCTTCCTCAATATGTTATAATACAAAATTTTGGCTTGATTTTAAATTTGAATTCAACTGTATACGACAAGGTATCATGTTGGTTTTCGTTGCATAATCTCTAATGGAGGTTACAATTCTACATTTTATGTTCCGCAGGGTATTCATCTGCATTCGCTTTATTTTATTTTATCGTTGACAATACAAAGTTGTTCATTCCAACGAGAATTATTAAGGATTAGCACGTGGGTTTAAATGATCCAATCGTGGTGTGTTCATAATAATTTTGAATTAAACGTTAATAAAATGAAAAGTCATATCCTTCCATGGAGCCCGCAATTCCTTCTTGCTGTATCGAATATTATTATTAGACGAATTCATTCTACTTGTGATTTAAACATCATCCTAGGTCGAAAGATTTTCGAGTTTGTTAAACGGAAATTCGTTATATTTTTCCTTAGGTATTCTTAATATCTGAACAATCCAAATATTCTCCCTCTTTACAAAAATCGTCTTTTGCTCCTGGACAATGCTGTCTCTTTATAAACGCAAGATGCTATATTTCTTCATCAATTACTACTTCTACATATTTCTATCGAATCACATTGTTGATAGAATTTCAACAAGTGTCCCTAATTTTTGCAAATAATCTGTTAATCGAATGAGGTTAAATGTTATCAAGAATGCTGTATCGTGTAATGTTTATGTTAGCAACTATGCCTTAAAACTTTTTCTTACTTAATTGTGCAAGATAAATATTATGTTGTATGTGGTTCTGTACTGTAACAAAAATTGCAAAAAAAAATTATCCAAAGGTGGGGAATATTAATTTAAATTGTACTTCTTATCATATCTATAAGGGTTATCAATGGAAATTAGGCGTGCCTTCGGAAATAGTAAACACTTTTATGTGTTATCACTCAAAATTTTTTTTTATTTCCCAGAAAGATAATATCAATCAGTTCTAAAAATAACGCAAATATTAATCATAGCACTAAATACTAATTTTCGTGAGTTTTTGAGGAATTAAAATTAAATTTTCATCAAAATTCCATTAAGTTGGAGTAAAAACGTAATAATTTAAAATTTTCCTTTTTCAAATACATACCTGCAAATCTGGTGCATAGAGTTTTGTGTATATTTTGAGATTAATCTTTTAATCAATTTTAAATTTACAAAAGCGGATATTGCTATACTTGAAAGACCAATTCCAACATTCTACTGCTTTGCTCTGCATGGAGTATAAATCCCAGGATGATATTAGCACCTCAGTTGCTAGTTGTTCTCAGCATCGGTCTTAGATTCTGCCTGGTATTGGATTCAGATCGGTCTTAGAATCCATCTCTAACTCCCTAATTCAATGCTCATTTCGGCATCAAATCCGAACCGATGCCTTGCAAATATGAACTTGCGCAAAACTACGCTACTTTCTCCTTAAAGCGTAAAAGAGGGGGAGCCTATTTCGATGCCATTGCCAATATGAAATAAGAAATTAAATTTCATAATTCAACGTGAAATTTATTCGTCTTCTGATGTAATGGCTGATGCGAATGTGAATGTAAATTGTGAAAACAAAGTTTATATTGAGTGATACCTACTAGAATTCGAAGAAATTTCAGCGCCTTTAGCAAATTAGATAGGTAAGAAGAATATAACATAAATACTATTTCGAATATTTGAAAATGAGTGAATAGAACTAATTTGTTAGTTTTTTAGTCAGTAGATTATTTTGTAATTTCTGTCTACTTATAAGCCGAGATCAGCTTTTAATAAAATCTGTATCATTATGCCGGTATTGATGGAGACGTGCTTTTGAATTTTTTTCAATATTCTAATTCATGCTAATTTGTAAAGCTTTTACAAAAATGTTAATTTTTACAAATTTGTACTGAAATACTATAACCTATTTAAATAGAACTTTTGGGGGGGATAAAAACACGGTTTCTTTTCTGCATCAAACTTGAACTGAAGCAACATTAAAAAGAAACTTATTTACATTTAGTCCAAAAATGAGCATTCTTACTTGCATTTGGTTTGAGATAAAAATTGCAGCTTGAGTATCGTATACTACGTAGCTAGATCATGCGAAAACATAATTTTGTTGCTGCCATTCATACTTTGTTTTTACAGTTGAAGTAGAAATGAAAAGTTAACCATTTGCAAAAAAAAAATTTCTAAAATTTACAAATTTCTTGCAGTTGAGCTTAATGTAACAATTTAAATTGGCGTAGAGATAATTTGGATTTACTAATGATCACTTAAATATTTGGGGGGTTCATCAGAAGTAAGCTGTATCAGATCTAATAAAGTTTTAATTTATTATGTTCTAATTAAAATTGTAGGACTCATAGCTTTTAAAATTTGGGACTTTTCGGAATAAAATATTGTTATGCTATTCTATGGGCTTGTGACAAAAAGTAATATTAATTTTATGTTTAATTTTAAAATATTATTCAAATTCACCACAACATTTGAAATCAACTACACCCTATATATGAATTTTTAATATATCTATTGTGTTTATAATGAATTTTAGAAAGTCATATTTACAAAATGCAGTTGCATGCACCTATTATTTTTGTAAATAGACATATATGCTGTTGATGTTTATGTGAAAACACTACGAACAAATTTCGATGCAAACTGTGTAGCAAAAATGCCAGCGATATGCTTAAAATGGAATGCTTCAAATTAACCGCCTCCTTGTTTTAGTTCTTAGTTAACTCGTTTTAACTGTCAGATGTGCAATTTATAACAACTGAGTTTTTGTAAATGCTTGCTTTCAAAAGTTTTAATGAAATTAATTAATTTATAATAAATATATTGGGAGTGCAGGTAACCCTCTTACACGGTGTCTTATAACATCCGTTTTTTTTACACGATAAAATAAAATAAGTCTTCACCGTCTTCAATTCCAATTTCCTTGTTTTGTTCATTAGGTCTGTTCCATGAGAAAGTCGTTAAAAAAACCTGTGGTTCCTTGTGGCATCACATGGTTAACCGTGGCAACCAAGAATTTTCAAATAAAATTCAGGGAGCCTTAAGTTTTGGTATCTTATCTAATGCTTCTAAACGATTAAATAAAAATAAGACAAATACAGCTCTCAGTTGTGTTGTGATTTGGCGCCAATTGAATTTATATAAAGTTAGTAAAAGTGTTTAAAAGTAATAATTTAATAGTGTTGTGAATAAAAGTGTCAAATAAATTAATTGAACTGAACTGAACTAATTTTACAAAATATGTCGTTAAAATAAAGTAAAAATTAATAAAATTTTGCAGAATTGGTAATTTATTTATCAAATATGTACGATGTTTTTCCAATAAACAAAAAAGAAATTTTGCTGCAATTGGAGTCAAATTTGAAATATTTTCAAATAGTTTCAAGTCGTAACAGAAAAAACTAGTAATTTTTCAAATTTTTGTAATTCTAATTTCTATAAAACTAAGCGTACACATATGTGCCAGTATCTCTGAGAAGATTAATTTATAAAATAATTGGCGTTGCATTAAATTAATATACAAAAAATACACAAAAAGAAAACGGATATTTCATTCTTTATATTAGGTCTACCGGAAAATTCTCTCCGTTTTTGAAGAGGAAGAAAATGATACAATTTTTAACATATTTAACTAGATTTATTGTACGATATAATTTCCATCGTTCCTTATGACTTCTTCCCAGCAGGATGGCAATTTATAAAATCTATTTTTGAAGAAAATCCTTGGATGCGAAAAACTACAGCAGCACTACTGTAAACGTAAACGTTTTCTTCATTATGAAGAATCTGATGGTTAAGGTCTGGGGAGTATGGTCGATGCGAAGGAGTTTCGCATCCTAGCTCTGAGATTTTCTGGCGAGTCGCCAAAGCAGCATGTGGTCTAGCATTATCGTGATGCAGTATGATTTTCTTCCTATTGAATATTGTCAGCCTTTTTTCTTGGAGTACTTTGTGAACTTGTCCATTTGTTGACTGTATTTCTCCGATTTAGCTTTGTTTTGGGTTTCAAAAGCTCATAATGGATTGGACCTTGCATGTCCCACCATATACACACTATTCTCTTTTTAAGGCTCAAGCTCGGTGTAGAGATGAAGAAGGCAGGTTTTCCGGGTTCATACTGTTTTCCTTACGATGTTTTCATATGTAATCCATTTTGTCATCATTTGATCTATCATGGTCTTAAAAATATCGTCCTCAACCACAAATGACTGCCCAGAGCGTGGCTTATCACTCAGGCCGAAATCACCTGCTTTAAATTTTTCGAACCATCTCCTACACGTTCTGTCCGAAGCAGCATCTTCACAAAAAACTTTTAACAAATTTCGACACACTGACAATGACATGAGTTATCTTTGTAGTAGTTAATTTCGAAGGCCACATAATAAATGCAATTATAAAGATATACAACCACATATAACTCAAACGAACATATCCAAATATATTCAAACTTAAAACGATATTATCGGACAGAACTTTCGGGTAGACCTAATATAATATATTTTTCAAACTTTTATTTAATTCTCCTTCAAATGTATTAATACTTGACAACACCATTTTAATCAGTTTTACGCTAGTATGAAAGTTAGGGTTAGTTAGTGCCACAGGCATACATATACTATGGGCCGCTCCTGTCTCAGGCGTCCGCCAATTTGACAATCTACTGCCTGAGAGCAATGAGAGAAAATATATAGAAATTTATGTAGCGCTGTCTATTTTTATTGCATGGATGAGTCGATTCCGTAAATATTTTGAATGCGCTACCATGCGTCCCGCCCGAGTTTGCTGTCAAAGTCATCGAAGACCGATTTAAAAACTTGTAGCGTCATGACCTATTCCCTATGACCTTAAACGATGTGAAATTGCTAATAAGTGCAAGTTCTTTTTACCTTTGGCACGAATCTTCATCCAATAATATTTCTAATTTCACGTCCGTATACTTTCGGTCTTTCGCTACGTTGTGTCTTTGAAGTCAAAGTCACCGTCTTAAACTTTTCTTTAATTTCTTTTTCTTTAAATTAGAGATGTAAATTAAAAGTACCCGCAAATAATTCGGTCTAAAACTTGACATTTTCGAACGAAAAAAATTTCTAATGCTGATACAAAACGCTAATATTTCAAGGTTATGTTGTCATACTGGAAAGATTATTTTTATTCGCTTTTTTTTACATGAATCTTGTACAATTAAATCTTCTAATGTTTTAGTGTGTGGCTCAATAAATCAAAATTGTATTTAGTCATTTACACACTAGCGGGCTATGTTGTAAAGAGATGTCTAACCTTACGATATTACGTTTTATATCACACAATTATCACCATAATTTAATGATGGCGCCATCTTTTGTCGAATGGCGGAGACTTATTTGTATTTGTATTATGAATTATTCAATTAGTATTTATAATCTAGTCTAGAGTCCTTATTGTCGTTTAGTAGTCTCTCCTTTTCTTACAATATAATATAATTTTGATTATTTTTGTTCTTTAGTTTTTTGTATTTTTTGCATTTAACCAGTTAAGCGTGGAATTTCGTTTTAAAAACCCCCTACAGTGTGCGGAATTTAAATCAATCAATGGCGTGTATACACGCTAAACGCAGGGCAAAATGGTCCTATTATAAATTTTATGAAAAACAAGAAAGAACTACATTTTTATTTAATAAAAACTTAACAATTTACTTCTGAAAAGGTTATTGTTATTATAAACTTAATAATTCTCAAATAATAATAAAATACATAAACAAAAAAAAAACACATGCAGAAAGAAAATAATTTAAGAATTTCAGTTCAGCCGTTCTATAAATATAATATAATATAAAGAAAACGTCCCATCAAATAATATTCTTAATTGATTTTATTGAATTTTTGAGTTTTTATAGTCAATGTTAATTTTATTGTTTCACAACGAGTATATACGTCGAATGTGTATATTGAATTCTAAGAATTTTAAAATTATATGATATTAAATCAATTGGGCAAAATTTGGGTCCGATTCGTCATATTCTAGAGATATCATGGATATCAGTTACAGAAATATAATTTCTAGGTAAACGTGTTTACAATTTTGCACATAGGCATAGAAATAACTTTGAAAACATACTTTTTTTAATGCTTACATTTAGAAAATATAAACGGGTAAAAATTAGAATTTTTAAATCATTAGAATGAAATACACCCTACTGGTTGTTTTTATTTTATTGGTCCCGGTCATAATAACCATTGGATAAACTAAAGTTGAAACAAAATAATTTGTCTATTGCAAAATCTGAGATAAATTTAAAATATAGGCGGCTGACAGGAAAATTCCCATCATTGTTCTCCTTTTGTAAATTTTGTACGCCATTGTAGATCAAATGGCAAATTGCGCCACTGACAAAAAATATGACATTGTCAAATTAACGAACCACAGCCAATTTCACAGGTTTGTCGGATAACTCCTTCAATTGTCAAAGTACAATAAACATTTCACAGTTTCTTGTCAGCATACTGCTGATTTTCTAATTCTTTAAGGCACTTTTGCTCTTTTAATCATGTCGTACCAGCTGTACAGAAACACAACGTTGGGAAATACCCTGCAGGAAAGCCTGGACGAGTTAATTCAGGTGGGAAGGATTTACTTTTTCATCGCACTTGTTGCTCTGACATTTCGCTATTTTCCGCAGTACGGACAAATAACACCGCAACTGGCATTCAAGGTTCTGCTACAGTTTGATAAATGCATTAATTCAGCACTATCGCAGCGTGTGAAGGCCAGAGTGACCTTCAAAGCGAATAAACTGAATACTTACAGATTCTGCGACAACGTCTGGACACTCATGCTGAACGATGTCGAGTTTCGAGAGGTTCACGAGTTTGCTAAAGTAGATAAGGTCAAAATAGTTGCGTGCGACGGGAAAAGTATGCAAATATTGCATTTTGTTTTCAATTATTTGGTTAACAGTCTTCTGCTTTTTCTCTAGATGCTTTTATCTCGGAAGAGAACGAAAAACGATAGTTGGACGGAAATCTTGGACTATAAAAACCCTTTGGCTCTGACTTATAATCCCTTGGTTAGCATAAGTTTGTATTGTAAAACTTGAAATAGACTCAGCTGTATAATAGTGTAACTGTTATTTAAATTATCACCTTTTCCTGAAATTCAACTGAGTTCTTCTGATCGAGATCATTTATCCGAAGCTTACTCGTGCTTAGGGATATAACGAAATGTACCCTGTTGAAGCATTTAGGTAGAAAACCCGAAGTTCAAGTTCAGTAGAAACGTTAATTGAAGCGATTTTGCAAGGCATTCCTAAAATTCAAAATATAGGACCATTTCGAGAATATGAAATTAGTCTGTGTCTCGAGCACATAAGACTAAAATTTGCACACAGTCTATCGCGACTTCTTTAAGTTGAACATTTGTAGGGACTAGGAACCCAATTGAGATGTTGGGATGCTAGTAAAGAGCTTTATAAAATTTATTGAAAACAAATTTACTTTAGGGTGTAAAATGTTAAAATCTCAGATAGAAAAAAAAATATTTTGAAGGTGAACAGATTAAATGTAAAATATTTTAGCAGTAACATATTTTAACAGTTGGGTTGAATAGTAAAAATTAATATGAATAAATGTTGGGTGGTCGTACTATAGAGAAATGCAGTTCAATTTAAGACGATTGTTGAAAAATATTAATTGTAATTAATAGAAAATTACATAGTCTAGGAGTACACGCGGCTGGATAAAAAAAATAAAGTAGAAATATTTATATTAAGACAGGCTGCGAAGTAGGAAGTAGGAGAGAACACGTAATAATTTCCAAAGATCTTTTCCAAGGTGGGGCAAAAGTAGTCATACTGTGAATGTGCCATAATTTTTGCAAATGGCGTGAAATGTCATGGTGCATTGATATTTTCGTTGTAGACAGTTTTGAGAATTAGTTGATACTGCTCATTTGACTAATTTCCGGTTAAAACAACAACATAGCGTGAATGTCGTCGTAGTTTTGCTCGTAGTCCTGCACCATGTGCCCGAACAATTAAGATTGGTAGATCTGACAGCGCCAAATTTCTTCCTTTTTGAAATCTCGCGATTACCACCACAAATCACAAACCTTGCAAGTCTTGAAAGCCAACATTAAATCATGAAATCACCAATTTGGAGCCAGATGTTTTGCGAGCCGTAAAACGAGTACAAATGTGCATCAACTCGGGAGGTGGTCATTTGATCGATATCATTCTCTTAACTTAATGTCATTAAGTATACACCTTCAAATAAACTTTCCGTGAAAACAAACAGAGCCCAAATTTTTTCGTTTCGAATAAAATGGCAACCACTTCACATTATGACATTACTTTTGCCCCACCTTGAATAACAAGATGTGATCCTCGTAACGTTTTCCTGATATTTTTTCGACCTTGGTCTTGTTAACCGACCTTACAGAAAAGTAGGTAGAAATAAAGGAATAAAGGGCTCACATTAGAAAGAAAGATAAAAATTTAAGGGGAGACTAAACAAAAATTGAAACACTTCTGCAGGTTGCCTCTTTATATTTTATAAATTTCTCGCATTTCGTTACTTGCCCAAATGTTCTTAAAACAAACTAAATTTTAATTTTTAAGGGCACAGCAAGATACGGATGTTCTAATTTAAGAATTAATTTCTCAAATTATCAAACTTTCATTTAATTTCTCAAATTGTAACACTTTTTCAAGAATATCAAGAGCACCCGGTATGTTTCGCAAGCCAAAGCAACACAGAAGATTGGCCGGTCCATTGTAAATGTATACCTGTGTTTGGAACGCACATAGGCGCTGTTATTGCCTGAGAGAGAAAGAGAGGAAAAGAAAGGGAACAAAAATCGTACCGTTCGCTGTATTCCATTGTATTATACGTCATTGTACACAAAACGTTAAAATTAACTGAAGTGAAAGGTAACTAAAATGAATTTGTTACAAACTGAGGTACTTTATTAAGAAATTTGAATTAAAGAAGAGTTGTTGTAAGTATTTTTCAATTCGTTTCGAATGTATTAAGAACATGATCCATTATATGATTATGAAAAATTACAAAATGGCTTGGATTCGATATCCTCCAATAGGTTTTGAACGCATATGGGACGATTTTGTCTTCAAAATTGTGTTCTCACAATGTTCTCACATAACATTAAGGGACGAGATTCTAATGGGTTCCAGGGGCGAATTTACGAATTTGCCGCCCGTAGGCAGGCAACAAAGTGCCGCCTTTTTTTCTTAATAAAAATCTGTTTTGTAATTTTAAAAATTGAAAAATATGTAATTTTCATTAAAGTGACGTCTTTTTGAAATGATTGTTTAACGCAAAATTAAATAAAATTAAAAAAAATGTGTATCTTTACATTTTTATTAATCAAAAAGTTTTTGAATAATTGAAACATGATTAAAAAAAATAGGGCGGCAAAATCTTTTAAGATTTTGCCGCCGTAGGCCCAGGCCTACTTTGCCTATGCGTAAATCCGCCCCTAATGGGTTCCAATGATGTAAATTGTAAAAGTACCATGTTCATATTCATCATACCAGATGTAGTTTTAATTTAAATTTATTTTGCTTACTGGGCAATAATATTTAAGGAATTTTTAGAAGCAAGATTTCAATCTTCATTTTTTTCACAAATTTTAGAGTTCAGATTTTAAGTATAAACGTAGTTCGATTGAAAATACCTTTCAAACACAATAATCCATCAAAAATTAATATTAATTACATACTTTACTTTATTAAAAATTAATCAAAAACAAAAAATCATACTAACAAAGTACATTTTCGATAATTGCAATAATCTTAGGAGCTGTTTTCGATTCTTGGAGTGTTTTTTTACTGTTGTTCGAAATACTTATTAATATATGGTCCTACCTACTTACTATTTATTTTGAAAAAGCAATTTTTCACAAAATTCATATTTACTGCAAATTAGAAAATATTAAAGTTATTTACCTCTAGTCCAAAAGAAGTCATTCTTACAGCTCCTTCAGCAAAGATAAAAGATATTGTATTCTGAGAAAATTAAAAAATCAAAAAGTAATCAAGAATATAAGATACAAATGTTTTATACACAAATATTCATGTATGAAACAACTTGTACTAGATAATTGCGCTACAAATTTATTCGTCTTATTATTACTATTCGCATTGTCTCAATATTAAAATTATATCCCTATGAATAAAACATTTATTAGCTGATAATTCAATTATTACATTTGATTAAAGCAAACACAATTTTATGTAAGTTTTGTCTACTTAGTGTGCACTAAGCTTCAACCAAGTACGACTTTTAAAAAGAAATGGAAAATATGTAAGGTACGTGTATTTTATTAAATGTTGAATAGTTTGAATTTCAAGATTATATTTGAGTCACATTATCATTTGATATGACGATTTAAAAATTTAAAAATAAACTCAAAAACAAAGCTTTGATGTTTCCTAATCATATCACTTTAGTTTTAGATAAAATTCATTTATAAAATTTTATTTCAAGTATAATATGAACCTGTGCATTTTTGCTGCTTATGAAAGACTTTAATTCGCGGAAAATAAATGCAATTCATTAACCCTTTGCGGTCGTATTAACTTTAGACTGGGTTATTTCCAATTGATAGGAGAACCATATTGGTTCATGAATAGGTTCCTTAGATATTCAGGTTCGTTCAGAGAAAGTGTAAACAATATAAGATTAGATATGGTTCTTTGCTGTGGTGGCTGAGAGCAAAGGATAAAAATAAATTGTTCTCTAAAAACTGGACGTTATGTAAAATTTTAGTTTCGAAATTCATAATTTGCAGTAGGAGAAATTCTTGAGGGGGCACCTTGTTGTAAACATTTTTTCAAAGCATTTTATTGTGAAATTTTCTATAGTTTATGAAATTTTATCATTTAAGTATAAGAGGTACGGCTGATGTACAATTTTGAGCGTGTATTTCTTGAAACTACATTTTTCTTGTCCGGCAGTATTGTTTAAATAAAATCTACTAAGTTTGGCTGATACAACACTCTTAACTCTATTAGCTTTACAGAAGCTCTATGAAATTTATCCCAACACTTACTTTGACATTTTTTTTTAAATATATCATTGGGGGTGGGGCAAGGTGTGATGTTGCTCTACATTTTTTGGCCGATCTATTGGAGCAAAAAAACAATTAAATTTTGGACATTAAAACAAGTTGCCAAGAAAAAACAACCAAAATTAACCCCATTTTACGGTAGTTTTATTATACAGGGTGTTCGGAATCTACGTAGAAATAAACGTTATACCAATAGATTCCTTGGGGAGTCTCGGATGGCACAGCTGGATGAGCGGTTTGGTTGAGATGGTCCGAAGTTGTGGATTCGATCTCCACACTAAAACCCTGGTTAAAAAGTAAAAATAATAAAAGCTAAAAAATAAAATTAAATAAAAAGAATAGCCAAAACTAATAAATTGATAACGCGCAGAAAATTCACATGGGCTTAGTTCCCGGGTGCAAGCAAAATAAGAAAGCAATTTTAGAATTAATTCTAAATTGTGCAAAAAAAAAGATTCCTTGGGGTGTTCAGAGCAAACTTTTGCCATTTATCCACCTTTAAAATTACTCCTTCGTTTAATTGACTTCAATGTTTTTTAGGAGGTGCACTTAAGTCCTTATACAGAGGTGGAAATTCCCATAAAACCACGGTATTTTCGAAATATTAATAGCTAATTATTTAATAGTTGCTGCTGAAATCAAAACACTTTTTTTTTTTTTATAAAATGCAACACCGAAGAATAATTTTGTTAAATCAGTTCAACTTATTTTTTATAGTAATAGTAGATATTGTGAGTTTGGGTAGGCAAACAACGCCCCAAAAATCACTAATTTTGAGAGAATAATGGAAGAAAATAAATTCTTCTTTTCCGCAATTGTCTCAAACTTGGGTTGTCATTATATCCAAGGCTTGTTAAGGCAATTGTGTACAGTGATGATCAGGTATTTTCCTCTAAGAGTTTGAAAAAACCTACACTTTCATATCTCATAAACTTTTTTTTGTTTTGACTGCCCAATGGAATAAAGTTCTTTTAAGTAATGAAAGTAAATTTAATAAAGTCGATGCAGTTGGATATCGTGCTATTAACATGATTTCCAGAATATTTCATAGGACAGTCGATTGAATCAATTGTTTTACAAAGTCTAATATGAAGATTTAATGCGCAGTCGACGATGCTAGTTTTTTCAATTTATTAGAGGAAAATACTTGATCATCACTGTATATTGCTTTAACAAGTTTTGCACATACTCTGGGCAACTCGAATTTAAGACAATTTCAGAAACAAAGAGTTAATTTTTTCCCAATTAGTAATTTTAGGGACTGGAAGAATTTTTTATTTGTAGCATAATTGAAATATTTTGCATAGTATTTGCCCGTATTGACAAAATTATTAATAAAAATACCAGATCTTCTAATTTTCTTCGCAATTACCCTATTGTTCATGCCGTAATCTATAAAAACCGTTGTGTTTATCTTCTTTTTTACCATAAATCGCTTTTCGTGGAGCATTTGAATTATACTAAATTAAATAAAATTAAAACTCAAAAAATTGCAATGGATTACTATAATTAATTTTGAATATCTTAACCGTTTGCGTCCGGGGAAGCGCTATCGCGCTTCACTTGTCGTATGCCAAAAAGACGGCGCAGCGCGATAGCGCTTCTCCTTTTTTGTATCGAGAATGCGAAGACGCTGCTATTGGTAGTATACTTTACGTCATTATTGAGAGCAGTTGTAGTAATATCGGTAGCAGTTTTTATACATTTAACTCAGTTGTGGCTTTTAACAATATAAGAATTAAAATAATATACAGTAGTAACCCACGGCTCTGGTACATTATTGCTTACCACTGTGTGTTATTTATTTATTTATTAGTAGGAAAAATCTTTTCGTTGTTTTACTACGCATTTCATCCCGGACTTTTAACATATGCATAAGAAAATTCTCCCGTACTCAAACGGTTAAGTAAACAATTTGAAATAAAAATTATTAAAACTATTTTTTCGGCCTTAAAACAAAAGTGGTTTTAGAGGAATTTTCATTTGAAATACGTTGTTTGTCTACCTAAACTCACAATACTTAGTTACACTATAAAATTACTCGGAAATAAGTTGATGATAGGGGGTTAGGTTAGGTTGCTGTGGCTGCCTAGAACGGCACACTTAGGCCAATTTTAGCCCATTGTGTTACCACGTAGCGCAGGAGACCACGGTTATTCGTGGGATTCGAACCCACAGCATCTGGGACGATAGGACAGCGCACTAACAACTGAACTATCAGAGGCCCCTGATGATAGTTGATGATAAGTTAATAAAATTATTCCGTGTTACTGCATTTTATATAAAAAAAAATTCTTTTAGGTACTAACAACAAGTTTTAATTAATTAGCTATTAATGTTTCGAAAATACCGTGGTTTTATGTGAATTTCCACCACTGCAGGACATCCGTTTCCAAATGTAAGAGTTATGAGAATTCAAATTCAAAATTGATCGAAATTTTCGTTAAAAATTACGGTTTTTTCATATTTTCTTAAAATATTTCCATAAAGAAAATAAACTTCTTTAAATATGAATCTCCATAACTTCTACATTTAATAGACGATTATATATTTTTCATGTCTTAACCTTTATGATCGTGGTAATTCATAATTGCAAATTTTGATCCAGAATCTAAGCTAGGGTGTGAAACGTAAAAGGTTTATTAAAATATGTCCAAAAGTTTTTGCATGATTGCGCACAGACCCTATCTTAATTGTCATTTTATTTATGCATGTACAATTTAGAAAACTTGAAATTGCTGACTTTGCTTCTCATTTTGTGCAATAATCTTGAAAAATATTCAAATTTTGAGGTATTATTACTGCAACTCCACTCAAAAATGCATTACACAGGCATTTAAAATCGAATTTTAGATGGAGTAACGCTCAAAAATATCTCAACGGCATTCAGCGCGATTCAGATGTGGGGAAAGTATTTTCTTTCTTAGTTGTGGGTGCGCATGGCCTGGAAGTGTGTCGGCGTCCCACCACTGGAAGTCTCAATTCACGCGACTGTAGACCACGCGCCCTTTGAAAAGGGAAAATCTTAGGAACGGTTTGGGAAAAGGGCGCCTTACATCGAGTCCCCAGTGGTTTACATCTTTGATCACAACAAAGGGGAAAAGCCGGCCGCTTGGAGTGGTTAGTGAAAGTTACTTGTAGTTTACAGCAGTTCGGTCCGTGAGCTAGGGTCGTTCTGGTTGCAAAGACATTTTGGGAGTTTGGATTTAAAGTGGATGTCGTGCGTTGGATACAATTTAAGTTTATTGCTATTGTAAATTGTGTACTGCATATTTTTGCCAATATAACAAAAATAATATATTCATTTATATATGTATTTATATTGTGTGAAGTTATTCTGACCCAGTTCCCGAGTTTACCATGTAAAACGGAAGCCAATCTAGATAGATATGTACTTACATATACCATATGCACCTATAAACGAATTGTTATCCTAAAAAAGAAAAAGAAATTCAGATGCCAAGTGAGATTTTATCTATTTAATTTAGTGGTGTTAGCTAACTAAATAGTTTTAAGACGCTACGAAGAACAAACTGGTTATAAAGTTCAAATTTTTAATGAAGTGAGTTGGTAAAATGAGCATATTAAAAAGTGTAACAGTTTTAATGATTCTCATATTTAAAGATGAACTTGGTAAGTAACAAGTTCAAAAATCTTTATATTACTTCTATTTAAAAGAACAAAAATTATTAACGGAAATAATTACGTATTATGGAGAAATTTAATATTGCTTGCGTAGGATGAATTTTGCTCTTATTTATATAGATCGTTAAAAATAATTGAGCCTCAAACTACATATTATGAATCACCTTTAGTATAACCGAAGAGCCCTTACAAATACCGACAATTCAGTTTATACGGCTAATAAAGGGGTTAATTATTTCTTTAATGCAATTTCTGAACAATTCTCAGCTCTTTGTTGTTTAACGTACTTGCAAATTGGTACACATATGCAATTTAGTAAACTTCAGTAGTCCCATTCATAAAACATAGAACTAGTAAAATTGCATTAAATTCATTTTATTTTATGCAAAATAATAGTAAATATAATTATTCAAAATTATTTTCAGTTTTTATAGACATAAGCTAAGATATAATCCAAAATAGCGAATATATTATATTTATATACTAATACCCTATATGTACTAAGTAATATCGCTTTATATACGATAAAGTTTTGATAATGGCGGTAAGATCTGTGAAATGATTTAATTAAGTTTATTCGTATGAAGCTTTACCCAGTTTTACGCTAAATTATCTATAACTGGATATACTTTTCAGACCTATATTACCTATATTACTTGTAATTATCATAATTTCGAACAGTCCAGATGTAGTATTTGTTGTTCTGGAAATGTATTTTATGGACAAAGTATTTTTGAAAATTCTAATATTTAATGGATGGTATGAAACGAGGGGTTATATTTCTAAAATGCTAAACAATATGTGTAGGGATGTGTGTCGTTCTATTATAGATTATATTCCAAAATCTGAAAATTTTTAAGTATGAGGAACAACGCATGCTTCGATTACTTATAGAATTGAATATTGAACAGTCTTAAATTAACAAATTTTGAATTGATAATGGTAAGAATGGTAAATTTGCACGATACTAATACATAAGTAATTTAACTTTAAATACTACTATACGCTGAATTGTGCATTGTGCACATTGTGAGATGTGTCTTAGAATTAACTCTATAGTTTTAGATCTACCCTGGTAATTTTGGTCCAAAGTAGGAAAAGAAATTTTATTTTATTTGGGGATCGTATAAAGGCTCTGACGGATAGACAAACAAACATCTTTGTTTCAAGAATTGGTATGTTTTGGGTACAGTTCCCTAAACGCTTAAATGTATGAAAGGCATTTTAAAAAATGGATTTTTACACTTTTTATCTCATAAAAGTGTTTACAACTTTTTTATGCACCACATTATTCTAGATCATAAAAAGACAGTACAATGTTATTATTAAATTAGAAATTTAAATCGTGGTAATTTATAACGTCAATACATTTGAATATTTGTCGTTGAATCAACTTTTCGTTTTTGCTATATGAACAGTTACTAAATGCGATGCTTTTAATATATTTCTTAGAACATTACATTTGTGCCAGAGCCAAATCGATTCATCATAATGTGATTATTTTACATAGGACGCCAATTAAAGTCCCTAGTAGATTAGTTTTATTTTATGAACTAATACAATTTTTTAGGGGATATTGTACTTGAATGCTTTGCGTATATAACAAATTGTATTAACATATACATATATTAGCAAATATTTTGACGCTAGAGACTTTTCCGGAAGAGTTCCGTCTGCAACATCAGCAAATTATATTAGTAGAATTTCATTGATGGTACCTTTTTAAAATTTTCCATGATTTATTGAAAACGCTTGCCAAGAAATACAAAGTTTTATTATTTAATTTAGAGATGCATATCGTTCTACCGAGGCATCTTCAGGCTATCGATCGATTACATTCACAGGTTCTAAAAATGTTTGGATTTAATAATGGGCTAGTATACTGACCAACAGCAACATTGTCTCCAGAGAACTGGCAAATCATTTCTATAAGATTTTTTTCTGTGGATTACGAAATCGCAAATGTAAATGCTCTATCACGTCACGTTTTCGAGAAATATAGAGTTAAAAAATACAGAAGAAAATTGACGTCTTGATCCGAGGGTTTATAATGTTGTTCAAATGATAGTTCAAATCTTAAGTTATTTAACTCTTAAAATATTTCTGTTCTACTCTTTTCCACAAACTGATTATATTTCATACAATAGTTGGTGAATAAAACACATTCATGAAAAACATGTTCAAGATGTGTAAACAGGCCTATAGAGAAAAGTTGTATTCGATATTCATAGATCACTCGCAAAATACCAAATTATTCTCGTGCTCGCGATGCGCACACTTTCGGTTTTGCCAATGTCTTTGGTGGTATTTTTAGGTAGATTTCATATAACCTACCTACCTACTACCTACTACTGCAGCTTAACTGGCTTCGGAAAAAGAACGATGCCAAAATTCATGAGGTCGTAGACTTCAAAAATACCCCGTATCTAAATGCAAATATATAATTTCTCTTTTTCTCATGCAAAAGTACCTTTTTGCAGTTCAAATGTTGCTCTTTTGTATTACACAAATGCTACTGTTTTGGACTTTATTTAGTATACGCAGGACAAACAAAAATTGCAACATATTTTGGTTGTTGCTTTATCCCGGCCTGCGACACCTTTTAACAATAAATTTATATTTTTACGCATGTAGTATATATTTAAATGCTTTTTAAATAGATATCGAACAAAAAAAGATTTCATGATGCATTTAACATTGCTTAAAATGAATTGTAGCTTATAGAACTTGTTTTTCTCTTTTCAGTTATTTGTGAAATCGATTGTTTTTTTTTTCTAATAATTTACTTTTATTTCAAATATTTTAACGGATTTATTTTAATTAATAAATGAGTTATGTAAGTAAATAAACTGTACGGCAAGATAAGGTTTTAGAGGACGAGGAACGTCCTACATAGATTTCATTTTCCGTTTTGTCAGGGGTAAGTTCAATTAATCAGGTAAATTCAACCCATCAGTTTTTAAAGTTAAATTCCGTAAACGATGAATTTTTTTTTTATATTGATCGTGTGGACTATTCAACAGTTTTTTTTAGATCGACCGTAATAATACCTAGGTTTAGGTCATTGTAGCTGCCCAGAAAGGCACACTAATAGGCCAAGTTTGGCCCATTGTGTTACCACTTAGCGCAAGCAACTATGGTTATCCGTGGGATTTGAACCCATAGCCTCTGGGACGCTAGTCCAACTCGCTAAAACTGAACTACCAGAGGCCCCTAATAACACCTAACTCAGCAAGTATTTTTACTCTGTTTAGAACTACTTACATAAGATTGATCCTTTGCAAAGACGCAGTATGCATTCCAAAAATTAGATGCATAAGGAAAATAAAAGAAAAATGATACAAATGCAAACATTTTGAATTGTAGTTAATTTTTCAAACCAAAAAACAGTTTATTTTATATTTAAACATATTTATAGTAATTATTTATATGTATTTAAATTAAAACTTGGATACTCCTCCTTTTTGTTTTAAAATATTTCGAATTCTTCTGAAAATGCTGCCTATAGATGCCTTTATCATGTATTTCAGGCCTTTGTCATTATTCCAAATATCTTCAATATTTTCTTTTAAAATTGAATTCCTTGGATTCTACCGACTGTACACTTTCAATTTTAAATATGCTTGACAATTTTCAGTTAGATTTAGATCCGGAGAATTGCCGAGACAAGAAAGAACTTCGATTTCTTCATCATTTAGGACAATTTTTATTAATTTTGACTTATGATAAGGTGCTTCATCTTGCCAGAATATATATTTTGATCTTGTGTATGCATATAAATGAATTTATATACGCTAAAAGGATATCTGCCAATATGACCTTATACCGTACTAATAAGAATACAAAGTTCCATTCACAAAATATATTGGCCTTGGGCCTTCTCCACTATTGCAGCTCCATATCCTATCATAGACGGTTTCATAAGAAATCGAATGCTTCCGTTACCGCCTCTAAGCAACACTCGTCGCTAAAAGTAATCTGGAAATTTAAAAATTTAGAGAATATTTTAGAAATTACAATAAAATAAAGATTTGCGAATACATTTTAACCAATTTACATTTTGCTAAGAATCAAATGTAAGGTTTTTATGTACATATTTTAGTCCATTGTAACTTTTTCAATATAATTTTTTCTGTCAATCGATTCTACATACATGGTCTCCTGATCAACGTTTGTTAGGCGACCCCTTCTAAAATCGCAATCGAAAATTGTGTGTTTTATGGAAGAAGTGAACCCATTCAAGTGTTTAGCGATATATGGGATAAGTTAGCTTAAGTTAAGGTGGCTGCATAAAGCATACTTAGGCCAAAAGAGACCCGTTGTGATACCATTGGCTGCACCCTAGATCATGCTTAGAAGCTTTGAACTCCTAATGAACCGTTCCAAGGCCTTGATGTTGAGTTCAGGTCGGAAAGGCTATTTAATAGATTGACTTTAGTTGTAAGGTCTGTCACTCTGCGACAACCCTAGAGTAATTGCTGTGAAGATGCAGATCCGATCATTCCTTAAAGAACTGCACTTCCTTTTGAAGGACACTATAATGGCCCCGCAGTCGAAAGGATATCTTAAGATCCAGGAATTCTGAATAAAACTGTTCACTTCCTTCTAATTTCGAGCCGTCAGTGTATACTTTGTTTACGGCTTTAGACAGTATTATTCTGATGGTTTTCGTGATTAACACCGACGCCATTCTTGGAACTTTACTCAAGGCTGCCTAGTGACATACCTTATTCAGAGTCGGCCACCATTCTAAGGCATTGTATGTCAAAATCGGTCTTATTACCACATTGTAGAGCTAGTGAATAACTCAGGGTTTCGTGGCCCACCTTTTCACACTGGCAGGAGTATAGCACTACTGTGTCCTTGCGCATTCTCTTCCGAACGTTTTCATTCTAGTTCAATGACTAAGTCTAGATATTTCAGTGTTTCACTAAAGCAAAGGAGGAGGAGGAGTGAACCTCTAATAAGTGGAGTCTTGAAGGGAGGGATCTTTCCGTTTCTTAGTAAATAGAACCAAATCAGTTTTATCTGTTTTAACCCTAAACCACTGGTGCTCCACGATGAGACTATATTTAAGGCATTTTGAGGCAGCTCCGCTTAATTTGGAGGGTGCATCCTGGGTTTGGCAATGTTATCGGCATAGGCGACAGTGCTGCATCCGGAGGAGGCTAGTTCCACCCACTCATATTAAAAAGTTGCGGGTTTTGGGAAAGGGGAGAGTACTTTCACTTCGCATTGTGAATTATGATTTTGATCGGTCTGAAATTTTATTAAAATAGATCGGTACAGAGAAAGAAGAGAAGCTGATCCCTTGGATGAATTGTTTGCATTTGCAAACTGATTAACTGATGTATTGAGCTCACTAACATATAAATGAAATTTGATCAAAATTTCCAGGGGCAACCATTTTCCATATATCAGTATCTCAGCACCGAAAAAGAATATAACAAGTTATGAAAGGAGACACGCTCATACTAATAGAATAAAAGGATGAAGTAGTGCCATAATTGCTGCAAGATAACAAATTTCTTATATAATTAAGTTGGCGGAAATTACTCAAAAAATACTCCTCCATAATTTACTAACGGTCAAATACTAATCAATACTAATTTATATTAAATTAGACATTAGAAAAGCAACATGACAGTATTCTTTCTTTTTATTCGATAAACAAGAATAGTTTGGTTTTATATCAGTTTTATTATTTTTGAAAAAATTGTTTAGGCACTTGTATGCTAGGCATATACCCCATAAAGGGGCACGACGACCCTACTAATAGTATCTTTTACAAATACACCAATTTATTTAAACTACATTATATTAGGAAAAATATCAATAACAACAAGAATAAAGTTTCATTACCTTAGAAACCGATTAGAGTCTAATTTAATCCTTTCCATTCATAGTTTAAACAATGTAACGCATTGAAATTGCTTCGAGAATTCAATCAATCAAACCTAAACGAATTTTATTTCCTTGAAATCGATAAATCTGTAATATTGTATCACTTTCAAGGAATGGCACAAAATCGAAAGCAATCGTGTTACATACATTGATTTGGCCGTTTCCAATCGAATTGAACACGACGAAAAATCTATGACACTACATTTTCCATTAGTCGGACCTTAAATGGTCATGCAAAGTAATTTAAAAAAACATAAAAAAACCAAATAGCAGTTGAAGAGTTAGTTTGAAGTCCACTAGTTTCGAAAAGTCCAAACTTTTATTGCATTTTCTCTAACTTTATGCTGTTGAGTAATAACGTCTTCATGACGATTGCTATGCTTTTAAAGTACGACTCAGTGGCTACTATTTCGCAAAAAGTTAAATCGAAATATGGTCCTTGTATGTATGTAGGTAACTAGAGCACTAAATTGCAGCATAAAAGGGTTTTGTTTCCGAAAGCTGCTTTTCTACCTTTAAACTGTTGATAAAAATTTTCACGTGCAACGCATTTATATGCAGAATACCTGGCTTTTCGACCTTAATTTTCATTTCCGCCAGCGTCTATCTGTAAGTTCCCAACTTCGATGCAAGTTCCGATCAGAGAAACATTTGTGCATTTCTACAGTTGCCTGTGGGTGAACCGAAACATGGTGAATTCGAATTTTCGATAACAGGAAGTATCTCAATTTCCTCGTGCGGTCCATCACCGAGTTACTGACTGAGTTGATACCTCCCGGAATATGCGATGCAATTACTAGCGAAGACGTTCGGGACATAAATCTTGAGAGATTTCATTCAGTTCAATGGTGATTTGTAGGGCTATAATGTAAATCTTAAGATTACCCCTTACCTTCTTGAGTTTAGAGCTTTCGCATTTGAGATTTGGCTAACCGAGCTGAGCGCTGGCGAATACATCAACGCTGATGCCACGCAATCCAGGGCCATAAACTTGATACGGCCCCCGTCAGGGTCATAAAGAGTTCATGCAGGGCACATCAAAGTGCAGGAGTGGGTGTAAATTCGGTTGATAGGCCTTAGACGGCGGCGGTGGGTATTTTTGGAGTCGATGTGCAACTCACTTGTCACCCTGAAAACGGGGACTGTGTTTACATATGCCAGCAATAATGCGATGGGCGTAAGCTGATAAAAATTAATCGAACGGATCCTCGCCGAAGACGTATATTTCCTCCGTGCGAGCGGCTTGTTTGTTGCCATCTGTGCCTATTTCTAAATTTTTCAATTACAATTAACAAAATTTTTCTTTTGGTAGTTTTTTGTTTCCTACAACAGTTCAAAATTGTATTCGAATTTTTATTTATATTTGCACAATTGGTTAAATATGTTCAATTTCGACGCCTCGAATGGTATAGCTGGCTAAGCGATTTGGATGTGATTTATTATTATTATTATTATTAAATTGTACTAAAAAATGTTTAATTTCACTCACTACACTATTTTCTTTTTTTAGTAAAAACTAGTAAAATATACAACTATGCACCTATATAAAATTGGATATTGGACAGCGTGCTTTCGGGGTAGAACTCTCCACTCCCTTTTACTACTAGAAACACCCTAAACAGACTTGTTGGAGAATGCAGTGTATAATTAAAGAGAAAAAAAATAAAGAATTCATATTTTCCATGTACACATTGTGAATTAAAAATAAAATCCGAATTCCTCAATAAAATATCAAAGATGAATTTACTTTTAGATCAATCAATGGAGACAGGTGGAACATTTTTACACATTTTTCGAGAAATGTTCAAATATTTTAAAGCGTAAACCAAGCATATAACACGTATTGTACTTACTGTATGGTAGCATTCATAGCTATGTTTTACGATATGGTATAATAAACAACGTAAATATTTACCGTAACTTTGTTAAATTCATAGGTTTACATTTGTGACGAGTGAGACACGAGTTTCTCAGAAGCTTGTTACTTGACGGCGATATTCAGATCAAAAAGGTCATGCTAAGCCTAATTTTATTTTAGTATATTACTTGAATAATGCCACTACTTGTTTTCTAAAAAAAGGTGACGTTAGAAATAATGTGTTTGTAGAACTAAAACAATCGTGTACACATATTTTAATTTAAAAAATCCATGATAATTTTTTTTTAATTATTTTTTATCTAGTACAATAATTAACTCTTTTCCTTGAAAGGAAACAGACTTATGTCTTGGAAAAATTTAATTTATTACATTTTTTTTGTGACGGTTAGGACACAAGAAACAGATTTTTTCAAATTACAGTAAATTTAAAAGGAGTTTACCTTTGTTGAAAATGCTTACGCCGATCACATAGGAAACTAATACCATTTTTTTTATATCTTCCATAGAATGACGTTTTTACCTTTATGAACTCACTTGTAAGAATCTGTAGACTTTAATAACCCTTTTTTGTAAATTTACAGCGTCATTTCTGCATTTAGATGTCCAGAAAAAAACAATACATTTTGCAAATCCTTGCGAACAGGCATTCCCACACATGAACATTTATTGGGTGTTTTACAGTACGTATGATGTAATGCTATTATTTTTTTAACCGTACTTGTTTAGGTCCTTGATATGCTGAAAATGATGATTCGACAGTGAACACGACGTCTGTCCAATTGCGGTTCAAATTTAGCCCATTTCAAACAGTTTTCGGTGTGCTTTTCGAATAACAGTGATTTAATTGTATTACTGCGGTGTTTGATGATATTTTCCCTTATTCTTTGACGTATAGTATAGAGAGACACGTTGATACCTTTTTTCACTAATTTGCTTCAGCGTCACTTGTGGATCCTTTTCAAAAAGCTTAAAAATAGCGATGTCTTCTTTTTTTGATGTTTTTCATGTTTTACGCCTTCCTGGCAAATCGTGGACATTTTTTTCCTCAGCAAACTTCTTACACCGCTTCTTTACAAAAGACGTATTCTTTTTATTATATCTCGCTGCCTGGGCATAAGTCCATTTAGGTCCTTTTGGATGAAGGCAGAAAAACACAGCTTCAAAATGTTTATAAAATAAGGCACTCATGTTGAAACAGTTAACAGTAGAAAGTTCCACACAAAATGAAACGTTAAGTATGACGCGCATATATGTAGGTAATACTCATCCCCTCCACTTCAAATATTTCGGTCTCATTCTCTTTTTTTCTGAGAAATCGACGATAAGCTCTTACCAAACAGCCTGCGCTTAGTTATTTTAATTTTGTACTTTTCCTCTTATAAATGTCTATATAAGTTACAAGTCCATGTTTCTTTTTCTCGTATGTTTTTTTTCAAATAAATTTGATTTGTTAAAGTTAAAGTAGAATCAAATTGAACCTGCTTTGACAGCAATTGAAGTAAATCAATACATTTACAAATCTGTCTTTAATTTTCAACAATTATTTATTGTGGTACTGCAATTTTTAGAAAGAATCTCTCATTGTAACTGAATGTCCTTCTTGCGTATTCAGAGCCAAGATAATTTGTTTTTCTGTTTACAAAGATTACAATTTATTGACGCAAGACTCCAATAAAAAAGGAGAGCTGGTAATTTAAAATCATTCTCCCTACAGTAAGTTGAAGGATACTGCACAAAGGCAGAAATCAACATGAGGTAGTGTAGTTCTCTTTTTGATGTCAATATTCAAGACGTTTCCGGAAGCTTACGAAAATCAAGAAAAGAAAGTGGAAATGACAATCTTACACAAGATTCGCATGCACATCATTCCGCAGAGCTTATCCCTGAAAGGAATAAAATTTGCTTTTTATGTTCTTGTGACAGCACATTCCCTGGTGTTTTTGGCGAGGCATACAAGGAGCAATTCCAGAAAGGATTCTAGATATATTTCCGACGCGATATCATCTTTATAGCATTCTTAACCCAATTCCCTTCAACTTATGCAAAGGAACAGCAAAATTAATAAACAGGTTAAGTTTTCAGGACATCCAAAGAGCTGATTCAACCAACTCGCACAATTTGTTTTCACTGCTGCTATGTATATTTTTTTTTTCGTTTTTCTGGCGGGCATTTACTGATGCGAATCTTCTGGCAGCCGAAGCGAGTGCGGCAAAATCTCGACTTATTCATAACTTTGAATTTTTATTCAAATTACTACGTCAGGGTTTAATCTTATGTGTCGCATCTAAGCATAACAAGGGTCTCATTTACTGTCCTCCCGAGATCAACCGCACATCGTGTGAATTTTTTTAGTCCTGCTCCCGCAACTCAATGAAGGCACCCTTTGTTGTAGAATGAATCGGGATTTCATGAGACGAAACAGCACAAGATTATGAGAAAATTATGCTGATGCCAATCTCTGCATAAGAACTCTGTTGATCAAGCCGAATGCATACTCCACTTACCTTCCTAACCACACAATCTAGCCACATTGGATTTTCACAGTTCGTATTTCTACAGAGGGAACATTGCCGTAAATTGATATTTTGCTTTTTATGTTGAACGAGCACTATGCCTTGCCAATGTTGTGTGAAATCATTATTAAGAGGATTTTTTAAGAGTCAAAACAAAAAAAATTATTATACCGCCTTCCAGGGGCATAACTGTAGGCCTCCGAGCTAGAGTAGCTCAATATGCGTAACCAAAAGATCGTTAAAATTTTATCGACATATTAATAAATCTAAAGAATACTTTGATACTTGATTTAAAAATTCTTATTCTATTTTATTTTATCAATATTGAAATAAATATCAGAAATACTGAAATGTGTATTGTATATGTATGTGTGCGTACCATTTTTTGGAGGTGTGAAGAAAGACAAAAATACTTGGGAGAAGGAGCATTTTTACTGTCGAATTGCGCATGTTGATGGTGTTAAATAGAAATTTTGTAGGATAAGATCACAAAGCAAAGGAAGGGTTATGTTTTTCGCCCGTATCTACATATGTATATGGGATCCTTTTTATTGCAGCATTGAAACGGCTTGATGGATAACGAATGACATGTAGTGAGATTTATCTTAATCCTAAGAGTTATGAAACCATTGAAAAATATCCTATACTCTGGTTCTGGTCCTCAGTCTTGAGGGATCGACTGTGAAGGGATAAGTAGTAAATTGGTGAGCTCTATAAATTTCATGTTTTGAAATGGTATTTTTATTTTTCATTTCCGTTAGAACTACAATAGAAGAGCCAATGAATGGGGAGTAAAGTAACTGTCATATATACCTAAAATGATATAACTTAAATTTAAGATTACTCACGGTTGCGTAACCTTTTAAAATTGGACTGAAGGATTATTTTTTCGTTAAAACTTCTTTTCATTAGTATTACTATGCGAAAAACTTTGCTCTTGCCGTTTTTATTCCAAAATTCGAAGCTTTATTGTAAAAAACTGGTTATATATTTACTATTAATAGTATTGTCTATCGCTGTCCACCACTTGTCCACTATATCAATCCTGTGTAGAAAATACTAGTCATCTTTTGAGGCGATCCTTGAATCGATCCAATTTTTGACCTCCTCCGTGTACCATTTATCGAAACAAGTGATAGTCAGAGGAAGCAACACCCAGAAAAACGGCGGTTGGGGTAAAACTTGCCAATTGAATGTATCTAAAAGGGTTTTGACCCGCTGTGCGATATGGGGTCGAGTATTGCCCTACTATAACATCACTTTCTCGTACTTTTCCTTATATTGTCTTATATTGTCTCTTTCAATGATCGATCGGCTCAAACGCATCAATTGCTTTCAATACCGATCGCCTGTGATTCTTTGAATAGGTTTTAGCAGCTCATAATACAATACGCCGAGCTGGTCCCATCAAATACAGAACAGCATTTACTTGGGGGTCATGAATATTCGGTTTGGCCGGCAACGAGGAAGCATGGCCGGAAGTCCCCATGATTTTCCATCCATTTTTCGTTCCTAGACACAATCATTCTCATGGCTTTGAGGCGTTTTATTCAATCAGTCCCAATAATTCTGTGAATTCTTCTTATGGTTGACACGATAAATTAATATCTCTAATTCTCCATCTTCGAAAACCTCTCTTTCACCGTCAGGTTGGTGTTCGATGTTAAAATCACCGTTCTTGAGGCGTTGAAACGGCTCACGACAAATTCATTCATTAATAGCGGCCTCATCATAAGTATTTGAGAGCATTCCATGAGCCCAGCAGCAGATATCTTTATATTAAAGCAGAAAATTAAAACCTAAATTAAAATTGGTATTTTCAATCGAGAATTCGACTAATTTTTCAATGGTGTTATGTTTATAGATACCTAAGCTTATCTTATTGTATACCGTCTACGATTTATTTATTTCGACTAGCACGTACCACTAAAGTCGTTTATTGGAAAATGATGGAAGCAAAGTTGTACACCGAATACTACCGCTGGAATACCTCCACAATGTTTAAAATGATACGTTGTAGGCAGTATAGATAGAGGACTTGCAAACGAGAGGCAGGTGAGCTTTTCTAGATTGCATAGATAGTTTGAGGACAAATTTGCAATAGCGGATACCTTTTACTGGTATTCATCAGCAAAGAGGCTAAAACGGATAAAAGTTTTTTCTATAACTTACGACATATCTAAGAAAATGATTATTTCGATGGAACTCCCACTTATCAAAAATATTTTAAGATTGGTGTCAGAACAATGATAGATTTTCTACCCAAGAAGAATTGTCCTGCTATTCCCAGATCCTCAGATTCAAACTTTCTGGATTTTTACATGTTATATGCATGTTACCGACAAAACTCTGGTAATGCAGAGAGAATTATTGACAAGTATGATTTTGCGCTTCAATTTAATAAAACCAGACCTGATGTAATCAAGCACTTTGAGTATGAGTAAAAGTCAGTTACTCGTACTAAAAATTTTTCGGGGCTTAGCAAAAATTGCTCGTACTCAACTCCACAGTACTTTTGTACTCATATTCGAATACTCGAATATCATGAATGTGTATTTGTGGTAACTATTGCCTAGTTGTTCTTTTTGCAGAAGGAAAACAACGTTAAATAAATTCGAGGCTTCATTAAAAATTTTATTACACAATTTGCAAATATATTTAATAGGCCAAAGTAGCATTTACCTTTAAAAGAACTAATTGTTCAAAAGTACCATCAGAAAGAACGCGTCTTCTTGGGGCGTTCATTTGCCAATGAAAATAATAGACTTCATCGACAACCTTTTTAAAAGGGGATATTTGTTTAACATGTCAAATTCAATATCGCGGTCACTGATATACGCTATGTACAAGATCTCCCGAGAACCACTATGAAGTGTGGAAGGAAAAGTAGAATCTGGACGTGTAAATATCTGTAATTTCAAAGATGATATTTGAGTACGAGTAGCAAAGCCCTTAGAGGCTAAGTACTAAAATAATTTAAGACTAAGAACGAGTACTTTTGCTCAGCCCGGAAAATTTTTGAGTACAGTAACTGATACTTGTACTCATACTCAAAATGCTTGATTACCTGATACTCATACTCGTACTCGTACTCAAGATAAAAATATTCAGTATTGTACAGCTCTGAATAAATTTGTTTTACCGGTAACATATACTTGCTCTCTAAGCATGGTCATTAAGCTTTGTCAACTGTATATGTTTTAATGATTATTTTGAATGTTTTCGATTTGACGGGATACGATGTCTATTTGTATACAAACATAGGTAGATTCACTCCAAACGGTTCCGTTGAGTGGAGCCCTCCCTTGTCACGAGCTTTAAGAAACGAGGTCAATAAAGGAAAACAAATAAATTTAAGACTAAAGAATGCAAAACTATCTACTGTATTATTATAAATTTTCTCTGCCATCTACAAAATTAAAAAAGGAGATACATAGTTGCCGTCAGTCACGATATCTGTCGCAAATAATTTTTAAGAAACTTACTAGCGTATTGAATGTTTCTAATAAATTTATATGCCGACCTACTTAATGAAAAAGTTTTAATGTCTCTGTTAATTTTGAGCTCAATAAACTTGCAAGAAATGCATCGTACCAAAAGAATGTTTCGCTTCAGTTGTAAAGTGCGGCTGTTAATGTGACTCAATAAATAAGAATTCAACAAATTCAAAAAATCTTCCCGAATTAACTACTCACCTAAAATGGTGCTTTATTGCCCTCAGCTGTCTAAATTCTCGTAAAATCTAGAATATATATATTGACATTTTTAATCTCCAGAGAAATTCTCTGAATTTTTTTGTGTAATTCTTGGGGGTCAGGTCATGGAAGGCCTTAAATCACCAAACACACCTCCTTCTACCTAAGCTAAGTCCATATCGCCCAACTTGAATGTCACATTTTTTTTTTTTTTCGGAAGGCAACGAAAATGTTATAAACGAGATCGGATCGCTCGGCAAATGCAAATCACACACTATAGACGCCAAGAGAAGTGGGCAAGACTATTTTTGGATAGCGCTCCTCTAATTGTCAATGAAGTAGAGAGCCGCCTAACTCCCATGTCGTCTTGTTCCCGATTTTCGTGCCTTTTTTGTGGGGTAATTAGTCCAGAACGAGGCCTTGATGCGACTTGCTCATCTTTTTTTCCCCGGGAGCATCTCTGATTTAATGGAACTTTCAAGTGGTTAATTATAACGTACAAGTTGCTCTGTCTCTGATGGACTTTTCCACGCGAATTGTTTCAAGAGAATGGAGTCATGCATATATATGAATATTGCGGGTTCCCATGGCAAAAGCCACTCCGTACAACCGTGATACAATTCCAGCTAGAAGGATATGGAAGAATAAATGACAATAAAGAATATATTTTTGCAACAACATCGGTATATGCCAAATGCAATAACTTGAGGTTGCGATCAAATTAATAATGTTGTCCTTCGGCTGCTCTGATTTAACAAATATTGTTGTTATTTCATCAATAAATGCATTATTTAAAGCATTTTGTGCACATCTGCTTTTGTAATGGAAAACTTAATTGCGCCTCGTTTAAAGAATTCATTTTACAATCAATAAACAAATATTGGTTTGGTTCCGGTATTTATGACTTTTTTATTACACAAACACGGTGCTCAACGGATGCCCTCTTGAGTTGTTCTCATTGAAAACAAACAATCCATCCATATGGTACCATTTGTTCCTATAAATTCTATAAGTACTCGCTATGTTGAATCAGCGTTTTTGAGGCATATTTATTTGTTATTATTCAGCTTGTGTTTTTGTTTCAAAAATATGTGTATTTCGTTACTTCGTTAGCAATTCAATATATTTTGAATCGTTGAGAGGTACGATAAGAGCTTTTGGAGGAGTTCCCCGAAATCAAAATGGGGCGTAATTTATTAGAGATACGGACTTTTTTGCGTGAAATCGAGAATATTAGAGTTTGCGATAAACATTTTTGGATTTTGTAGCATTTTTTAAATGTTCCGATATGTATTTAGATTTAAAAATGGTACAGTAGGGGAATGCTTTTAGTAGCTTTCAGGAGTTTATAGATAACAAAACTGGTGTTTAAAACACCTATCTAGTCGTGCCATAAATTCTGTCACAACTTTAAAGAAGCATAAAATCTAAACAATAAAAGATAATACGTTTATTCCAACGAAATTTATTTTAATAAGATATTGTTAATTAATTAATAAAAGCTTTACTCGAAATGACCTCCTTTAGCTTTCATACAAGCTTTTAAACGTTGTGTCCACTGGTCTATAGCGGCACGCACGGTATTCAACGACATTTCATTTGCTGCTTTCACCAACGATTTTTTCAGACTGTCCAAATTGCGGTGGGGAGTTCTACAGGCCTTGTTCTCTAACTCTGTCCATAATGCATAATCCAGCGGATAGTTTGCGATAAAGGTTTCACAACACCTTCCAGCACGTTGGTTTGATAAACCGCCGCACCGGTTTTGACACCTTTTTCGCAAAAATGGAGTGTTGTGACACCTTTATGGGATACACCCCACCAAACCATTACAGAAGCTGGATGATGGCATCGTTGCACCCTGGGAACCGTCTTTTTAGGTTCTTCTGATGATGTTGCATAAACCTTATCATTTTGTTTATTAAAAACTTCACAGTAAAAATTTTTTCGTCGGTAAAGAGGATGTTCTCATGACCATTGGTTGCGTGCCAAAGCAAGAGACTCTTGCATCTTTCTTTAACCGTATGTTCTTTTACTCCCCACTCCATGATTACGAGTCAAAGACTGTCACCAAACTGATCGGAATATTACGCCGTACAGTTCATTTGTTACAGAGTGCAACATAACGGTACAATTCCAGGCTAATTTCTCAGAAAGCGCGCACTACAAATTGTGTGACAGAATTTATGGCAAGACTAGGTATTATATGAAATTGGTAAATGCACAGGATGAACCTGATGCAAACGGATGCGACTTTTAACTTAAATATTTAATTTAAGGACGACAATGTTTAGATATTAAGCATCTTTTCATGGTATCTTAATTTTTAAATTGTGTGATCCCAGTCACTAATAAACCCCGCAAAATTTGAATGCTTGATTCAGCTAAAAGCTAAAAATATTTTTTAAATTTAAGTCGAAATATTCGTTATAAATTAAATCTTTAAATAAATGTCAGTGTTTTATTTCAAATACATAAACTCATTTATTTATGTTGCACATGCCTTCTAGTACAAACTCAAAAGAGTTCTTTTTCCTTTTTTCTCAATATATTACATCTAAATCAAGATGTTTGTCAGCTGTTGTCTTAGCTCACACTCAAGGTAGCAATATGAAATTAGTGCAATTAATTTTACTTCTCTTCATCTTTTTAATATTTTGAATTGCACGAGGATATTGATGTGTTCGTTCTTATATGGTATGTCCTTTTTCTAGCCATAGTTACACAGGCTTGCCTTTATTGTGAGACTTTACCCCTGGTAAAAATAATTATTTAAGATTGTTTTCTTACTTTTTGAGATCACTTTTCTTCTTTTACCAAAACTACCAGAACTTTAACATGCCCCAGAGCACAAATAAATTTTATTTTTAGGGTGAATTGAAAAGCAGATTATTTAAACATTCAGAATTTGCATACAGAATAGAAAATATTACGATATGCCGATAAGTCTATTGATTAAATTTAAGAAATGATTTCGTTATTTGCCTAGATGTTGACACTATTGCGACGCAAAGAACAAAAAAAGGTCATCACTTGAGGGGAGAAAAGCTATTTTTCTTGGGATATGTCCGTTTACCCGGTGTCCATATGCCCTAAGCTTACTCTATTGTGGATAAACTGTGTTTAATTCGATGCCCTTTTATATTTTCCAAGAAATGTCTTTCAAACTGTGTACGAAATATATAAAAATGTGTAAATGATATAAGCCGAGGAGAAAACAAGTTCTGAAATCAGATTTGTTTTTTATTTTTTTTTGTGTACAGTACAATATAATACACATAATTTGCGTTTGATAAATACAAATATTTACAGAATATAAATGATATTAAATGTCGTAATAACCATTGTCTATACCTTTTTTTTTTAAATATGTAGAATGGTGCCGTAAATGTTCGCTACATAATTTTACCAACCTATTTCTCGAAATCATACATTAAAAATTGTTACCAGTTTTTTATTTAAACTTTAAAGGGTTACTTCCGAATTTTCAAAACTCTGTTTGCTAAATAGGTAATTTTTATACACTTTATTAACCCACTGTGTACATCCCACCTGTAATACTCATGCAATGATTTACTTGAAGAGTTAAGCTTTTCTTCCCAATGGAAGTTTATATCAAACTGCATACGGGATTTATAATTGGTTATTAACTTGTTTTATCATAAGCAATTATTTATGGGATGCTTTCCTTAACATCTTAAGGACCGGTTCCGCGGTTAGCGCGGAAAATTTGAATTAACCAACGATGCCTGGTCCTGAGGTAACGTGGATTTGTAAAACAGTCGAATTCAAAACCATGTCTTGGGCAAATTGAAACGTGTTTTTTTTTTGACAATATATGAATTCCATTAAAAAACGGTTTCTTTAATGCTTACGGTTGATTTCAATTTTTACTTTTTTATTCTCATTCGCATGGGATATCTTTATAATAAATGGACTTTTTTGAAGCTACAGTTAAATTTTCCGGATGGGATGGTTATTTACTGAATTCAGGCATAATATTGCGAATATACCTAATAGGAAATATGAAATTTATTATATATTTTTTTTTCAGTAACTCCTAAAATGCTATTCTACAATTTATGAAAGTTTCATCAAATTTGATTCATAAAGTTGTAATAATTTTTGTGTAAATTGTGGGAAGACGTGAAATTTTGCGCAGAAATGTGCGGAAAACTAACGCATATCTCAAAAAATTTATTAGCGGTCCTTAAAGTGTTAAATATATGTAAGTCTTCATTCAAATTTGTACAACTTTTTTTTAAAAAATGCAAGATAAAAAAAGAATCGCCAATTGGACAATAAGACAATAACATACCATAATTTGGAGTGACAAGTCTAAGTTTTGAGTTGTGGTTTGGTTAAAGAGGCAAAAGGGTCATACAAAAGCTGAAACAAATCTTTCAACCATATTGTTGAAGGTTCTCGATTACGAGAAGGACCAAAATATTTTGCAAGAAGTACTTTTACCTTGGATATCTTTGTTGGAATCTCCTGAAGGAAAAATATATATGCCATTCTGCTAAAACAACAAGGCGTTGTTAGCTTCAATAACATTCATCTTATGGAATAACTTTCAAATAGACTAGATCTATTAACCCTTTTGAGTGCTTATGAGGAAAAATGAAAAGAAGGCTACGTCAATCAAGAAGATGGAGTAATGTGCCGTTACAAAATATTTGGGACTCTATGTCAATGTTAATTAAATGAGTGATAACAAAATAAAACACTAAGCATTTTGATACACTCAGATTTACAGTGATAGAGGCGGAAAATTGTCAATAATTAGTAACTACTATGCCAGATCGAATTGAAGTGGTTATACCGAGGGGTAACGACTTAATTTCCAGTATGGGCGAACTATTTCAGTTTGTTTAAATTATTGGTTTTAACGAATTTGGTTGTAAATATGAATTATTGTTGTTTTTATATTAATCACTAAAAAATACATGTAATAAGCATAAAACTGAGTATAATATTTTGCTCTCCATTATTCCAGGAGAGACAGTTTTTTGTTTTATTTTTTTTTGCACGTACTCATTAAAAAGTGGATGGGTGAAACATTTTGTATTAGAGTAGTATGTATACATATGTGGGAAATTACTAGAAAAAAGCTACGATTTTGACCGAAGGCCAGGGCTCAAACTTGTGTCCTTCGAATTGGCGCTTTGTTGCTTTGTGACTACTTACAAAATTCTTTAAAATCGATTAGATTTCCTGTGGAGAAGTAAAATTTTCCTTTTCATCGTTGCAACCGATTTTTTTTACAACCACTGTAGTAAATATGCAACAAATTGTAGACATCCTGACAGTTCATACTTTTTCAAACTTCAACCTTTCTAAACGAAAACATTAAAAACGTAGATTAATCCTGTGTGAGTTATAATACTATCAAATTTAAACAATTGCCTTCTTAATGTAGTGTTTTCTAAAAACAGATGAATCTGGACAATTTTCCTTTCCCTCAATAGTTTCGCTATTGCCATCCTAAACGTTTAACAATATTTATAGCTTAAGTTAGGGGAATACACGCTCGCAACTGGTGTATAAACACTCATAAAACCAACAGATATCCTCCGCACTCGGTGAGAACTGGAAACATATTAAGTCTATTAAAATTCATAATCTTTCACGGGAGCACAGAAATGCACCTATAAAACCTGCGATTTACCTTTATTACAAACCTTCAGGGGAAGGAAGCTAATTGGTAGCAATTAGGGCAATACATTTGGGGATTACCCTGAATCACATATTGCCGCCGGGAGACCTTTGGAAAATTGCCTTATTTTGCAAAATGTTAACCACGTTATTTGTGTTTAGGATATAACTCTCGCGAGCAATTAGAGAGTACAAGGTAATAGGAGTAATAGGTGTGTAAAACCTCTCCCAACGAAAGCAGTTTCGCCCGCGTGATATGTAAATTCCTTGGGGAAATTTTTATTACGCCCCCAAGCACTTGGCAAGTGCTAGCGGTTGTCGAGGGCGTTAATAAAAAGGGGGCTTTTTGGCAAAATGCAAATTTCATTCAATAAATTTGTATCTTTATATGGCCCTAGAAGTGAAATCATGCTCCTTATTTTGATTTATTCCCTGCAAATTCCTTTAATGCTTAATAACATTATTATTAATTTGTTTTTTTTTCCTTTTCAGAAAATTGCGTTACGTAAGCAGTGAGGCCAGCAAATTTGGAATGCTCCTGCCACCAAATACCCGTCCTTTCTTGATGCGTACTCAAGTAGGTGTCGTAGGTGAAAGAACGAAGACGGCCACCGTCAAGAGATTCCTAAGTCCGAGCTCCTCAGACGTAAGGTGCTATTTCTATGAATGTTTTAAAGATGCCGAGGCGCGTGACGATTTGATTGTTTTTTATTTCGATTAGTTCCTTCTGAACCGCCCTACGGCTGTACGCCAATCATAAAACATAAACAAGCAATTATGCGGCTAGACTAATGTTACCAGAAGCCAACAAATAAACGAAATAAGAAGCAAAGAGCTCCAACTCTCGAGACGTTCAAGTGTAAAAGATGAAAAGTATCCGAGGCGTTTGCCGTGATCCATCCACCCGAACGTGTGTTTATTTATGAGCAGGAAAGCCGGCTCGAGAGCCCGAGCTGCTGCGGCGGAGGAGCCCCAGTCGCGGGCATTTGGCTGCATATGTTAAATGGGGCTGCTGAGCTCTTGTGCGGTTGGAAAAGATACTTGAGCGGGCGAGCATTTTCTGACACCGCGTCGATGCACTCATTTTTAGTGTCAGAAAGATATATTGAATTAATTACCCTCAGCAAACTCCCTAATTAGTGGCATTGTTATAAATCGGCTAATCCCTGTGTGCGGCATGTCTGACTTATGATCGCTCGGAGCTGAAGACCATGGTAATCCTCGAGATTCGAATGACTTCCGCTGGCATCTTCAGGATATGACATAGATCCCAATTAAGAAATGTGTTACGCTGTGCAGTGTTTAGTGTTGCATATAATTTAGGTGAACGTAGAAATTAGGAGGTTCCTCATTAAGATGTTACCGAGTGGAAGAGAGGCGGTCAACTGTTTTGGATTCTATGTGAAATGGAGACTGGTTCTGATCGGCATTTTCATTCAAATGATGGCCAATTGTGGTAAGATTATTTTAACAGCTTTGTAGTATCTAATTTATGGTGACACATTATCTGAACTCTTGATTTCCTAAAGTTTTATTTGTGTAGATTGCAGGGTGTAAATATTTTAACTCCAATACATCACTTGCTTTTATTCTAGACCAAGCCAAGTAAATGCAATACAGGTCGAGAATCCTGAAAATCAGACCATTACTTTTAGTTATAATTCTTTATGCGTTGTTAAGGAATTCTAGTTTTTAAGATTTAGTATTGCAAAGTAGGTATGTTTTTTAAGGAGATATTTCCACTTGTTAGCGTGAAAAATTTGTGTTTTTTGGGAGTTTTATTTTAATTGAAATATAATAGTAATAGTAATATGGTTTATGCATAATATTTATTGATATTTAAACTCTAATTTTCCATATTTGAATAAAAAAAGCACTTACTTTTATGGAAGTTATGACTTCCGATGTTGAACTCTGGAGCAATTCCTGCCCTCCACAGTTTACGTGATACCTCCAGTTAGGATAACAAGAAATCAAAAAGATATTTAAACAGTAACAATCCTGTAACCTGATGAACTAGGATTATTTAAATTGATATGATGTTTTTATTTTTTTTTTTGTGGGTAAAAAATCAAAATTTTTAACGTTTTTTTTGCCGCGCCTAGTTCTTTATATTGTATCATTAACTTCGTATATCCCAAATTTTTGTCTCGACTATAAAAAAATTTATTTAACATTAAATCAGCAAATATGGATCTATAAACGAAGATAAACAATGAATTCAGCAATTTCAAAAATTCTAGAGAAGGTTCTCGGATAGAAAACTATGACAACCTGTAAAAAAAATAATTAGATTTTCTGTGACAATATAAAACAAGATATTATAATCGGTTTTAAGTTTACTACATGTACCTAGTCGTCCCATAAATTCTGTCACAACTTTAAAGAAGCATAACATCTAAACAATAAAAGATAATATGTTTATTCCAACGAAATTTATTTTAATAAGATATTGTTAATTAATTAATAAAAGCTTTACTCGAAATGACCTCTTTTAGCTTTCATACAAGCTTTTAAACGTTGTGGCCACTGGTCTATAGCGGCACGCACGGTATTCAACGACATTTCATTTGCTGCTTTCACCAACGATTTTTTCAAACTGTCCAAATTGCGGTGGGGAGTTCTACAGGCCTTGTTCTCTAACTCTGTCCATAATGCATAATCCAGCGGATTTAAATCTGAGCTCCCGGATGGTCAATCTTCATGTGCAATAAAATCAGGAATGTTGTTGCGAAGCCACTCCTGTGTGCTTTTTGCTTTGTGAGCAGGAGCAGAGTCTTGCTGGAAGACCCAATGTTGTCCACCGAAGAGAGTTTGCGATAAAGGTTTCACAACACCTTCCAGCACGTTGGTTTGATAAACCGCCGCACCGGTTTTGACACCTTTTTCGCAAAAATGGAGTGTTGTGACATCTTTATGGGATACACCCCACCAAACCATTACAGAAGCTGGATGATGGCCTCGTTGCACCCTGGGAACCGTTTTTTTAGCTTCTTCTGATGATGTTGTATAAACCTTATCATTTTGTTTATTAAAAACTCCACAGTAAAAATTTTTTCGTCGTTAAAGAGGATGTTCTCATAACCATTGGTTGCTTGCCAAAGCAAGAGACTCTTGCATCTTTCCAATCTTAGTTCCTTTATCCTGGCCCTACCCCCTGCTGTTCTGACGCTGGGTGGCATCGAGGTCGGGTGAAATTAATCGCTTGTGAAGATCAGCGTTCGGCAGATCTTTACAAGACAGCGATTTCCTGTCTGGGCGAAGTCTGGCCAGGTGCCAGGCTCGAGGCTGTATCCAGGGACGAGATCCCGAACAGACCGAGAGCCAGGACATGGATCCCGGCGGAGCCCTCTGAACCTGAGAAGATCCTGGCCATTATGCGAATGTGCAATCGTAACCTTCCAACCCAGGATTGGAGGATTGCACAGGTCAGTGAGGTCAAGGGCAAAACGAGGCAAGCCATTGTCATCCTAAACGAGGAATCTCTGGCACCTTTAGCGGCTAAAGGCGACAAAATCTTTTATGGTTTCGACTCCATTGTACTGTCCGTTTATTCGAAGGACAGGAGAGTCGAAAAACCTGATGATGTCGCTGGGCATAGTGGAGAGACCAGCACCGTAGTAGAAGCTAGGACTTTGGCCGGTGCTGAGAAACTCCCCCCATCATCCCCGACAGCATCCATGGATGAGAATAGCGACACGCTATCAACCTCTGGACTGTTGGGAGGCCTGTTCATTGAGGATGACCTAGAAGAGGACATCCTACTTTCGGATGCCGACGACGCCGGGGTAACGGTGATAGAGGCGTCCCCTTCCAAGCGTAGACAAGCTGAGAGTGGTGCAGATTAACCTACACCACTCTAAGGCAGCGTCCGCTGCACTCCTTCTGCGTCTATCGCAAAAAGGAGAGGACGTTGTTCTTGTCCAAGAGCCATGGGTCGTGGGTGACCGGGTTTGCGGACTCAATCTGAAGGGTTACTGCAACTTCTACACAAAGGGAGTATGTAAACCTAGGACTTGCATTTTAGTGAATACCAGCTATAATGCTTTCTTGCTAAACCATTTCAGTGACAGGGATACGGTGTCGGTTATGGTGGAACTTGGATCGAACAGCATCTGGCTGGCATCCTCGTATATGGCCCACGATCATAAGGGGCCTCCTCCGCATGAGACCCTGAGGAATATCGTCGCGGAGGCAACTAAGCGCAAGCAAGCGCTGGTAATCGGCGCAGACGCGAACGCCCATCACACTGTCTGGGGTAGCTCGGACATAAATGATAGAGGTGAGTCTCTTCTCCACTTTATACTTAGCTCTAACCTTCAGGTGTGCAACGTGGGTGATGAACCCACCTTTGCCAACTCTGTGAGACGGGAGGTTCTTGATGTTACCCTGTGTACCGAGAACTCCGCCCACATTGTTAAGGACTGGAGGGTCTCCAAAGAGCCTTCGATGTCCGATCACTCATATATTGAGTTCGGACTTAACTTTCTTAAACCAAATCGCAGCCCCTTTACTAACAGAAGGAGAACGAATTGGGATAGGTATAATCTGGCTCTCCAGCGGGCATTACCGGCTGAGGGGCCGCCTATCATCAATAGCCGACTGGACATTGATGTCGCGGTGAATGTGCTGACTGGAGCCTGCAACAGGGCGGCCAAAATTGCTTGCCCCTCGCGCAAACCCTGGGGCAGACCCAAACCCCCATGGTGGTCAAATGAAATCACGGCACTCAGGAGGGAATGCCGTAAGCAGTTCAACAAGGCCAAGAGAACCAATGAATGGTCTGATTATAAGATGAGCCTTAGGAACTTCAAGAAATCTCTCAGGATGGCGAAAAGGTCCTCGTGGGAGAGTTTTTGTGGTGGAGTGGAAAAGGTATCCGAGGCTAGTCGCCTCAGGAAGATACTCGCCACGACGCCTTGTGCACCCGGTCTTCTGATGAAACAAAATGGGGACTGGACCTCGACGAGCATGGAAACTCTAGAGTTGCTGTTGGATACTCACTTTCCTGGCTGCTCAGACAACCAAGCGGTAGTATCCACAGCCACACAGGAGGCTGGGGACCTCGCTAAGAAGGTCCTAAGCCGCGAAAAACTTGATTGGGCCATTAGGAGTTTTAAGCCATACAAGTCACCAGGCTTGGATGGCATTATACCAGCGGAGCTCCAGAGGGCTTCTGTGCTAATCAGCCCTTGGCTGCTTATCATTTTCGAGGCCTGTCTGCAGCTTACGCATATCCCTAAGTCCTGGCTGGAAGCTAAGGTCGTTTTCATCCCGAAAGGGGGGAAGGCCTCGCACTGCAAGCCAAAGGATTATAGGCCCATTACCCTCTCTTCTTTCCTTCTTAAGACTTTGGAAAGACTGTTGGATGTCTACATCAAGGATAGCATAAGTCCGGGTAGGCTATCTAAATCCCAGCATGCTTATACCAAGGGTAAATCCACCGAGACCGCCCTGCATGCTCTTGTTGATCAGGTGGAGAAGTCTCTTCTCTACAAGGAATTTACCTTGGCAGCCTTCCTAGACATAGAAGGGGCCTTCAATAATGTCAAACCAGAGGCAATCGCGAACGCCCTAAGGGGTCTAGGCATTTGCGAGTCGGTCATAGGGCTTATTGACTTGTTGCTCGGTTGCAGAGTCATAAATGCCACTGTTGGGAGTAGTTCCATGAGGAAATTTGCGGCCAGGGGCACCCCACAAGGTGGTGTCCTGTCGCCGGTCCTCTGGAACTTGGCTCTCAACGGCCTTCTCGTGGAGCTGGATGGTTCCGGGTGCAAAGTGGTTGCCTATGCCGACGACATTGCAATAGCTGTCTCGGGCAAACATGTGAACACCTTGACGGAGGTGCTTCAACGTGCTCTAGCAAAGCTTGCACGGTGGTGTGACAGATGTGGCTTGGGGGTCAATCCGGATAAGACCGAGCTGGTGTTGTTTACCAGGAAACACCGGACTCCCACCTTTGTAACACCAACACTGAGGGGTGTCAACCTAAAACTTTCGAATCAGGTCAGGTACCTGGGCCTGATCATTGACAGGAAGTTGAACTGGAAAGACAACATCAAGGAAAGAGTACGCAAGGCCACCGTGGCTCTGTACTCTTGCAGGAACGCTGTTGGTAGGAAATGGGGGCTGGAGCCCCGTATTATCCACTGGCTCTACGTAGCCGTTATTAGGCCTATACTTGTGTATGGTGTGTTAGTTTGGTGGCCGTCTCTTGACAAGGCTTATAACCGGACAGGCCTGGAGAGGGTGCAGAGGTTTGCGTCCTTACTTATTACAGGCGCCCTCAGATCCACCCCTACTAAGGCCTTAAACACTATCCTTAATTTTATTCCGCTGGACCTGTTTGGCAAGCAAACGGCAGCATCCTCGGCCATAAGGCTCAATGCGGTTCACTGCTGGTCACGTACGGATTATGGGCATTCTAGGATACTAGGGCCACGTACTACGGCGGTAGACTACATGGTTACCGAGCCATCATTCGGAATGAGAATTGCTGCCTCCTTCCCCTCTAGGCAAGAATGGACGGAGGGTCTATTTTTGCAGCCAGGGTCGATCCAGGTTTTCACTGACGGCTCTAGGAAGGATGGCAAAGTGGGTGGAGGTATTTACTCTGAACAATTGGGTATAGAAACCTCCTTTCGACTGCCAGACCATTGCAGCGTATTCCAAGCTGAGGTCATGGCCATATCACAGGCTATCGCGCAGCTGAGGGCCACAGCTAAGCCCCTGGCAAAATTATGTATATTTAGCGATAGTCAAGCTGCGATCAGATCGCTAGTAAGTGTTCACACGACATCCAAGGTCGTTGAGGACTGTCGCACGGAACTCGTCCGCATGGCTGCTAGCACGGAGGTCAGTCTGGTCTGGGTGCCAGGTCACTCTGATATCCCGGGCAACACCAGGGCGGATGAGCTCGCGAGGCTTGGCGCAGGCTTGCCCGCTGAGGATATAACTCTTAAGCCGGGTGCTCCGCTTGCATCAAGCAAGCGGACCATACAAGAGTCCTTCTTGGAAATTGCAAATCGCAGGTGGAGGAAAGAGCCCACCTGTGTAACGACCAGATCTATCTGGCCCATCTACGACCGCAACAGGTCCAGAAACTTGGTCTCGCTCAAGAGAGCCGCAATCGGCAACGTAGTAGCGGTCATTACGGGCCACTGTCTCATCGGCAAACATGCCACTAGGATGGGGGTGACCACGCATGACTTCTGCAGGAGTTGCCTCAATGAGGAAGAGGAAGAGGACATCCTTCACTTCCTGTGTCAATGCCCAGCTCTAGCGGTGCGGAGGAATCGGAGCCTGGGCTCTACTTTCTTTAATGACCTGTCGGAGCTGAGGTCCACCAGGATCAGTAGCCTAGAACAGTTCATTAAAGAGTCTAAATGGTTCGAACGGTAGGAATTGGGACTTCGTCCCATGTGGTATCACAATGGGCCTACCTTGGCCTAAGTGTGCCTTCTTTTGTTGGCAGCCACTTGAACCTAGAACCTAGAACCTAGTTCCTTTAACCGTGAAGTCAACATGTGGGCTGTTGACCGACGATAAGCCTTCATATGAAGATCATCTCGAATGAGTCTACTCATCAATCTTGTGGAGATTTCCAACTCCCTCGACAAAATGTTTTGTTTGCTCAGTGGATTTCTACGGATGCGCTCTCGGATAGTTTTGATGGCACTGACTGTTCTACCGTACGTGAACGACCGGTCCTTGCTCTATCATCTATGCCTAAGGTTTCATTAAATCGTTCTATGGCACGATAAATGAATTTTTTTGTTATTTTTAGCGGTTTCAACAAATTCAAAATTTCAGAAGTATTTTTTCCACATTTATGGAGTGCTATTACAGCGATATGATTTTCTTTTACTCTCCACTCCATGATTACGAGTCAAAGACTGTCACCAAACTGATCGGAATATTACGCCATACAGTTCATTTGTTGCAAAGTGCAACATAACGGTACAATCCCAGGCTAATTTTTGAGAAAGCGCGCATTAGAAATTGTGTGACAGAATTTATGACAAGACTAGGTATACGCACTTTTGGTTTTTAATCATTAAATAATCATTAAAAGGAACATATAATAAGCTTAAGTTGAGTATAATACTTTGTTCTTTATTAACCCGGAAAAGATAAAATTTTATTGTGCTCTACAAGTATACTTTTCAAAAAACAGACGGACGAACCCCTACCAATATAGTCCATTACGTCACAAAATTTAATTTTAGAAAATAGTAAAAATATGATTCATGAATTATAAAATCTACTACTTATATGTATAATACCCTTTTTCTTATTTCACAAACATCGATGGTGGGTGATTTTTACCTACAGCAACTTGCAAAATAACTTACTTTGATCAGTTTAGATAGTCTTTACTCAGATTAGATAGCCTTTATTAATAATATTATTGGTTAATAAGCAGGCAATAACAATAAGATGTAGTTTACAACATCTTGTAGAAAATAATTAAATCAAAAAAATAAAAATATCGATACATTAATAAGTAACTTCAAAGTTACACAGATCCATCCAGAGAGTTAACTTTAAATGGTTATAACTTTCTTAGTGTGCCAAATCAGCTCTTGAAAAACAAAATTCATGAGACAGGCTGGTTTTTAGTTTTCCACTCGATTTTCGAAAGTTTGTGTCTTAGAAAAGGACAGGTCGGATATATGGTTTTGATTGACTATTATACTGGCTTTTCATTTAAGAAGTAATATACCACGAATAAAAATTAGTAACCGACAAATGAAGAACAGACTTCAAGAATTGACTACTGCTAAGATTGTGAAAAATGATCGAAAAGAAAAAGAATACGAAAAACTGAATTGGCATAGGGCTTTAACCCCTTCTTAAGAATATTGGCACATATGAGTTCGTTTAATTTTTTATAAATTACATATTTCTAGCACTAGTAAAAACTGTATAACTTATATATGGTTGATTTCCCTAATACTACAAAATGCCCATCCTTCATACTAAAGATACTTACCAAACAACAATCTGAAACTAAAAAAGGTATCAACAATTTTAACTTACCACCACCACTGTAGGTACACTCACTTCCATGAAAGTATAAAAAATGTAAACTTTTTTTTCATTTTCCTAAAATTCAGCTTTTCCTCACATTTTCTACGAAGTTTATATAATTAATACCTACTTATTTATTAGTTTTGAATTGCCAATTCTATTACCTTTCCAACAAGATACAGCATGTCTAAGTAGAGAAAAAGTTTGGACATTTATTTATTCGTCGAAAACTTTTTCTGGTAACTTAAAAAAAAAAAACATAGAAATTTGAAGAAATTAAACCCTAAAATATTATATGTTTAATTAAAAACCTATTTAAGTTAATGCTAATAGCTTACAAAAACTACTCCAAATGTCCTCCGCCACTTGCGATGCATGCCAAGAATTTCCTTTTGACTCCGTTTTTGCGTAGCGTCTTTCGTATTTTCGTCGCCGGAGGTCGGAGTCCCAATTCTGCTAATTAAAAATTTCTCTCTGATTTTAACACGACTAAAGTAAACTTTATACTTCATCGTTCCACATAAAAAAAGTCAAATGAAGAAGATCTAGCAGGTTAAGGAATCGGTCAACCTCGTCCAATCCAGTGCTCATGGATTATTCATTTAATTTTACCTTCACAATGTTACCAATATGCGTTCGTGCTCCACTGCGTTGGTAAAAAATTGATCTCTTATTAACCAGAGAGATATCTTCAAGTAATTCTGGTAGTATATTCTGCAAAACGTCCCCTTTAATTTGGCTATTAAGCACTTACGGCAAAATGAATGGTCCTATTTAATGATTGCCGCTGATACCAGCCCAAAACATTGACACTGAATTTATGCTGAAATGATGTCGCCCTTGTACCCTAGGTCCCCGTGGGTTAGTATCCGAAGGCATGAAGGTTGTGAAAATTAGTGATACCATCCTTAGTGAATTACGATTCATCCCTTCCCAGAATTCGGTCTAGAAACGCACTGTTCTGTATCTCGCATTTCAAAAGCCAAGTGCAAAACTCCAATCTTCTCCCGGAATCTCCTTCCATCAGTCCTTGTACTGGGATATTATGATATGGATGCAACCATTCTCGATGGAGAACCTTCCAAACGGTATATGCAGATACTATTAAGCTTGCGATTTGTCCCGTGCTCGTTTCAGGTTTTTGACAGACGATACTGATTATTTACTGATCGACGTCGGTAAAATCTGGCGATGTTCCTATTCGTGAATTTATCCCATTTGAATTTACACTTCCGGTTTCTCTTAATCTCTGAAAAATTCACGAAAATACTGTTCTTTGTGGTATCCCTCTATTTGGGAATATCTTTTGGTGTTCTCGGACTGCCTCCCTTTCGTTTCCGTCTACTACAATTTTCTACAGCAATAATTAAAAGTTAAACATTTCCGATAATTTTTGGATACATTTTGGTAATAAAACAGTATGATACCACTTAAGGTTTTCTAAGGATAAGATTTTAATACCTCTACATAACCTGGACATGTTATACCTTATTGTAACATGTGCAATTTGATAAGATAATAATAAATAGATATATTAATTACATGAATGTCGGAGGAAATGCAAGGAAAACTTGAATTTTAGGAAAATAAGAAACATTTTTTAATACTTTCAGAACTGAATGTACCTGCAGCGGGTGGTGGTAAATTAACATTGTTTTATAAACTACAATTAAACTAACGTGTAGATGGTTCCAACTAACAACAAAAAATTTAGTTAACCAGACCAAAAATGAATGATCGTTAATAATAACGACAAGTTTTCCTTTTCTCACAAAATTAACTAAATAATTAATAGTTACAAGCATGTTAGACTACCGTTTTAAAGTTTATGTAATATGGTACATATTTAAAAGTTTAATGATTGTTGAAATCTGATTACTTTCCGGTAAATATTTGAACCATAAGCAGTTTAAATGAGAAATTGTTATACATAGATATTAGCAAATTATTATCAGAATGTTTAAAAAATTTCTTTATTATCTAGGAATTAACGGGATATACTGAATTAATAACCAAAAATTGAAATCCAATATTCGCGCGGGCATAATCAATACTCTTCGGAGCTCTGATGTGAACCTAATTAAGTCCAAAATTTATTACGTAGGCTAATTTTGTAAAATCACGCTTTTGTTAATTTATTACCAAAGTGGTTGCCATACTGTGCTAATAAATTTATATCCTATCGTGGCTGCTATGAACTTCATTGCTAAACCAGGTATATATTTGTGAGTTAATTAACGTTTTCATTTAAATCATTTGAAATAGGTATGTATTCTTGGTGTAGATGGTTTTTGTTATCTTCTAAATGTTATGCAATGTAAAAAAAAAAAATTAAACAGGTTGTCTTTATCAAAATTCTCATAGACTATAGCTTGTTTTAAATTTAACTTTGAAAAATTACGTGAAATAAGGATATTAGGTGAACATTCCCATGCCTCTCCTCAAATAGCTGGTATATCGCTTTTTGTAATTAATTTTTCATAATTAGTCCCCTCGACTATATAACAGAGGGTGGTCCTACCGGAACATAAATAGGTAGTAAACGACAGTTTGAATCACAGAAATGAACACTTCGTCATTTTATTTTTGCGGAAACGCCTTTAATGGATGTCTGGTGAAAACTCGCGTGTGCACGTTATGTTTCCATTTGGTGTGCTCTAATTTCTCTGAATAAATTAAATTAAATGTATTTCTCTGCCCTTCCTGTGGCTGATTTAGTTGTCAGGCATGCGAAGATACCCCGAAAACTATCTGACGAAGGAGTGGGCCCTCTCATGCAGTGTGCGAAAGGCTATTCAACAATTCTTTTTTATTATAGGTTTGGCTATTTAGCAACTCAGGGAATGGCCGAAAATTTTGCTGAGCGCAGCATATCATCAAGCCATTGACCTAACCTAGATCATATTTTATGTGGGAGAAGCACGAATGTTGTGGAATTTCCCTCTCTACCTGGACATGAAGAATTTTTTTATAGGATAAATTGGTCATGTTGAATATTAACGATCGTAAAGCGTTACGCACTTGCACTCAATTTCAAAAGTTTGGAATGAAAAGTTGGGCGGAAATATTAATGGAACACGGGTATGGTCCAGTCATTTTTAAGTTTTCTAACAGAATCCAGAAATTTCCCCTGTTAGCTGGATAGAATTTATTAGCTAATGCTGAACTTAGCAAAGAACTTTTTTCGTACTTTATGGTTCTCATAAATTTTTGTAATTTTCGTATTTGTTACTAGAAAAAATACGTAGGAATGATATATTCTTCAAAGAAAAAAAAATATATATTGTAACCAAGAACACATAATATGATCGTTATCGTTTGAAACATACACTGAACAATTTTTATGTAATAAATATTTTTTGTCTTTATTTAGGCGATGCTGCTCTAAAACGAGTCAGTCTCATTGTAGAGCCGCCGGCTGTTCGAAAAGGGCAACATGCAATGTTAAAGTGTGTTTATGATTTGGATGGAGCACCACTATATTCGGTGAAATTTTATCGAGGCCAATTAGAATTCTATCGTTATTCGCCAGGCGAAATACCAAGCACAAAAGTTTTCCCTTTTCCTGGAATACTTGTCGATGTAAGTTGCATTAGATATATACAATTTGCATGAGATTTAAATTATCCATCTAACTTTTTTAGAGAGCTTTTTCAAATGCAAGCCAGGTCTTAATTAGAAACGTTGGATTTGGACTTTCAGGGAATTTTTCATGTGAAGTAACTGCCGATGCACCATATTTTTCAACTTCAACAGCTGTCGGACAAATGCAAGTTGTAGGTAAGCTAATCAATAAACTAGAAATTAAGAGTAGATTATTATTAGATGTAGTTATATTACTTAAAGAACTAGAAGATTAACAAGAATAAAATCGTTTGCAATTGATTTGAAGACCCTTTATTATACCTAAAATATTTTTTGAAAATCCCCCTATTCAATTTGTTTGATATTCTGCCTCCATCTCTAGCCTAAGGATATTGCTTTACATATTAATTTGTTATTTGAATTTGAGGTTATCATACACTAAGTAATATTTTCTGTTCCTTAGAATTACCAGAGAAACGGCCTTCACTCTGGACTGAGTATGATCGTTATGAGCCTGGTGATGTACTTCGAGCGAATTGCAGTAGCCCACCATCACGCCCAAAAGCGGAATTGAAATTATTTTTAAATAACTGGATGGTAAGTGTGTATTTATTAAATCTGAATAATACAGTAGGTACAGTGAAAATAATGCATTATGCAAAGCAAATGTCTTTTGTGATACAAATTCAGTCCAATAAGTTTTAAATTCAAACCCACCATACATTTTTGTAAAAGAAACTTTATAAAATTAACTTTCTAAATTAGTTTCATTGAATCGGAATATCTTTAAATCAAAGAACTTTAACTTAAAACCCTGTAAAGAAATCAAAAACAATGAATTTCTTAGTTCACAAACGAATAGCTTCCAGCCCTTTATGCCATGCAACCTGTTGGCAAAGAAATGTTTTCGTGGTTTTCATATTTCAAAGAACCCCCCGAAAACATGTTCGAGGAAAATTTAAGTATTTCCTTTGCTTTAATTCCATCGGATTCTGTATGTATGATTGCTTATTTCGCTAAGAATTCCAGCTCCTTCTCTGATCTCGGAAAACGTCTGTTACAGATATTCTTTTGGATAAGTCATTACGACACATTTTGCTATTAAACTTGGAACGACGAAGCAAATAAATGATATGACAATTTCAAAGAAATATGTTTCTTTAGAGAGTTAAAATTAAATAATATTGCTTGTTGTTCTTGAGATAAAAGTGCATTGCGCTGTTATGTTATTTCCTTTCTCCATCCATACATAAACAAACCCTCATTTTCTCGAACTATCCCATTTAATTCCAGCACATCGAGTTTGTTATAATGCCTATTTTATTAATAAGCTACTTTCTTAATTGAGTATCCATTTGCCAGCAGGTCGGATAAATTTAAAAACGACTATAAATAAAGATGAGAATTGTGTAAAACAAGTGACCAAAATTTACATCTGTTGAGCTTTTCGCGAAAAATCATTAAAATGTAATTACTCCAAACAGCTTCTCGGCATTAATTCGAATCCCATTTTGGGGTTGAACTCAATTTAATCTAGGAAGTGGTTGTTGGTGTTTAGAACCATGTGCTGGTCAATTTTTCAAGTCACGTAGTATTACGAAGAAATTTCATTTAAGAGCCAGCTGGAGCTCTGTCAGAAGCCAATGAAGGCTATAAATTAAATTGAGCTTATTTAATTCAAGTAAACAAGGGGACAACATTTTTTAAATAGCTTCTATAATTTTGTATTTTATATTTATATTTTCGAAAAATTTAGATTTATATTATTTTATATTGAATAGACACTGCCGGCACAGTCCTATGAGTTTAACAATTACTATTAGTTTGAGATTAATCCAAAATTACATATTTACTAACTTTTATTTATCTACATTTACTTCGAAAACCTATTGAAGGAAGATTTAAAAAACAAAAATTATAAAACAGAGCGCTTCAAACTTAACCATTTGTCCTTATAGCTCTCTTAAGCTGATTATTTCTTGTTCGACGTCAGCAGAACCTGTCGATGTTCAGATCGCGATTCTTTGCAACTACACTACACTTTCGGTTTCTCTTAACCTCTGCAAAGTCCATGAAAATATTTCTCTTTGGGGTACCCATCGATTTGGGAGATTCCTTTGGTATTCCCAGACAGCCTATCTTTCGTTTTCATCTATTACACCGTAAATGTAAATTATGTTGGCGTATTCGTTAAAAGTAAATTCGACCAGTTTTTAATTATTTCAGCTTCAGAACACCCTTAGTCATCGCTTGGCTTTTCAACTATGATCAATGTTCTTGCTGATTGGCCCTCTTTTATATCAAAATTTTCGTCAGGTTAGGATTCACCTAAGTATGGCTAGCTAAGACAAGCTAATAACGGCAATAAAATAAATTCTATTAACCTTTCTATGGCTTCTCTGTAGCAATATTTAGAATTAAACACCGGTGTATGCTAAACATTTCCGATAGGTTTTGAGTTCATTTAGTTCGTTTTACGACTTTTACAATTCCAGAGCAATAAAACAATAAGACATCAGTTAAGGTTTTCTGAGGAAAACACTTTTTTAATAGAGGAATTTAATCTGAATATGTTTTACGTTTTTAGAAAGGTAATAAGATGAAAAATTTGATAAAACTAATAAATAAATGTATTAATTACCTGAATTTTTTTAAAAAATTCGATGATAATATAGATTTTAGGAAAATGAAATAATTTTTTTCACTTTCGATAGTGAGTGTACCTGAAGTAGGCGGTGATGGATCAACATTGTTGACATTTTTGGAAACGACATTAGAATAGTAAATTTTTGGCATAAGTTTGATGCCGTTGTGTTGGGAAGATTAAAAGATAAAAATTAAATAGTGATGTACATATCATAAAAAATAGAATTTACTAATCACCCTGTAACACCTAAGAGATGCCGTCACCCCCTTCTATACAATGCTTTGTTTGTTTAGGTCAGATCTTTCATCCAACTCATTTTGACATACTCACTAAGAAGCACCTTATATATGATAAGCACATACTTTGTTAATTTTTCATACTCATAGAAATCCGTAACTTTTTTACTTTAACATACTTAACAATTTTTCATTCAAATAATAATTGGCTGAACGAGCAAAAAGTTTTTCTAATAGATTCAAAAAGGCACTAAAGACTAAGTACTTTTTTGTAATTATCCAAGAAACTCTATGAAATATTTTTTAATTAATTACCACACTGACATAAAATTTCACTCCATTTCACTCCATCACTAAAATTAAAAAATGAGACTTTAACAGATGTTTTTTTAATTTTGCCTTAATTTGAAAGCGACGCTGATTTTACTAACAGTCGCCCCGCTAATTTAATAATAATCTGCGTCTCCAGACCCCTGCAAACTGCTGTATCAAGAATTTTTCGTACTTTTTAAGCACTATCAAAGTAGAATTTATTTGGTCCAAAGTGCGGTAACATTCAATTTTAGAGGATAGACATTTCAGCAATTTTTCTAGTTCCCTTTTATATCTGTCCAAGCGGGCCAGAAGCTGATGAAGTAATTTTCAAGAAATTGTTTCTGTCAATTCAGGTTTTATCGTTACAAAGATTATTAAGTCTGCAATGAGATTTGCTACCCAAATCCCATAGAAAAGCTTCTAAAAAAAAATCGCCTGATTGGAGGGGATTCCCTGCAAGGCTTTGATTACAATCCAGAGGAAAATATTCTTTTAAATTGCTCTACTAAGAGAGCTGGATTTTTTAAATTTTATCACAAACTGATTTACAGTCATGCTCAGTACCTGTTCTGCTTATATATTTTTAAAAACATGTCAAAACCTTTTCTAATGGTAGCATTTTTTTCGAACATTGTATTTGATTTATTAAATCTCACAAAAGTCTTTCCCAGTCAGTTTTAACTACTGAAAAGTAAAAGTAACTAAAAGTAATTTAACGTAATCGCAAAACATTTATCGTTCCTACGAAAAGTGATTAAATTGGAATGCGCATTAATATTACAAGTAGGATCACATGCATTTATTAAAGACAATTGCGCAGATATTAAATTGGCTGACACAAAACAGTCTCTTGAGCAACTGAAGTATACTTCAACTAGCCTTAAACTCAGTGAAGCTTGTCTCATTTATCTTCCTTTCCAAGGTTGATTAAATTCAATCAGTCAAAATCTCAAGGTGCGATTAATTCTGTGCACCCATTAAAAGCACCTACATTCGGGAAAGCTAAGAAAATTGGGATGCGTTCATCATAGCTACAGGACGATTTTCTGTTGGGGATGTAAACGATCCCAATTATTTTTGGGGAATTCAGGGAATACATTTTTCCACGAACGGATCATTAATTAATGGATTTTCTGTTCTTACCATAAAATAACGATAATTTTTTATATGTATAGAGGAAATGAGAAAATCTTACGTATTCCATTACCAAGTAATTTGAATATATTCTCATAATTATTAAAATAAGGGCATTACTAGTGTTAATTGCATTTATTGGAATTTTATGAAATATTAATATAACAATTAATCATATGTAATATTTCACATACATAAAATGAATTTTACACAATTGCTAATAAGGAAAGTTTGTCAACCACTTGTCTCAATGGTAAGTTTTGTAATGTGCTTTCTTTTAATAAAAAGTCGTACTTGCATCATATGTATATTATATTAATTCGTGTTTTTTTGATAAAAAAAAAATACGTGCGGCCAAAGGGTATTAAAGATAAAGGGTAAAGATTGTGCCTACATAGAATCTGTTTCTGTTCTGTTACATTTCCAGCACTTTTTGTTTTAATAAATTAAGGGAAAAACTATCGTTAATTTTTGTTTCAGAACGAAACATTGAAGAGTAAAGTTTGGCTTTGACATGTGATTCGTTATCATAGACTGGGGTAATAAAAAAAATCGTGTGGAAAAAACGTTAGCCAAATTTTCAAATTTCTAAAACCGCTTGGAATATTAAGAAGAGGTCACCCCACATAGCATCTATAAGTACAATTGTAAAACCTGTATGAGATCGGATTCGTAGAAATCCCTTTCGGAAACAGAAAATTACATATGTCTAAGAAATTTGATATTTCAACGAAGTCTATATCGAGACTTATTCGACATGATCTTCAAATGTAAGCCTACCGTCGGCCAACTGGTCATCTTTCAACGTCTTTATTAAAACAAATTAGGATCGAAATGGTTTTAAATCTGGGAACTAAGTGTTTTGAAGGGTTTAACTTATAGCCTTTTCAAACCGAGATAAATTTTCCATCAGGATTGTGCTCCAGCACACAAAGCCAAACGACCCATGATGTTAAAAAGCAATATTCCTAATTTTATTGCAACGGAAGATTGGCTCTCGGAAGGCCTGGATTTGAATCCATTGGATTACTGTTTATGGTTCACGTTGGAGAATATGGCCTTCAAAATGTCTCAGAGAAATTTCGATAATCTCAAAAAATCCTTGTAGGAAGTAGCAGCACCCATTTCCATAAAAACCGTGGGTGCCATAATACTCGTAGCTGACCATGGCCATACCATTTATCAAAGCAAAGGGCAAGTATTTTGATAAAGAAGTTTTTTAAATAAATAAATCATGGTAAAATAAATTAAATCAGTTTAAATATGAAAGACTTGTTTGTTAAATTTGTATAGCACTTTATATTTGTAACAGAACTTACGGCAGGACTAGGCAGAAAGTAAAGAAATGTTATACAATCAGGCAATAATTAAAAATTAAGCGATAATTTTTGCATAAAAAACACCTAAAGAATAATAAAAGTAATTAAGGAAAATATATATGATTTAGTTTAGATTTAAAGGAAGATATGAAAACGTTTTATTTTCTGCATTAAAAATTGTATTTTTTTACGTATGTTAACCATTTACTGTACATATAACATAAGGCAGAGTACGAGAGTTATACATATATGAACCCTCCATCTTTTTTTGTCACATAAATTTTAAAATACATAAAATGAAACGCTTATATTTACTTAATTCATTAGAAAAATTAATTTTCATTCTGATTAACTTAAATATCATTTTGATTATCTTAAATAAATCCAATTTCAAGATATATGTATGTATAATAATAAAATGTAAAAAAACAAAAAGTACTCTAAAGAAAGAGCAAAACGAAGTAAAGTATAATAAGGACCAGTGAGGGCACTTTTTCCTTATACCCTATTTTTGTCAATAATTTATAATATTTACTGATTTTATCCAATATTATTAACCAATTATTTAAAAACAAGATGACGTGCATGATATTACTACTAACCACTTTTAATATAAATCAGTCACACACAAACATGTGCGGTCCCTGAACGCCAGCATCGCATTAAAAGAAGTTTTGGGGGTTGGCGAATACAACAAATATGAATAATGAGAAATCTTATGCATGCTCTCGGGAAATAGCCGTGTGGTTCATAAATATTACCAGCGTAGTCCATATGGTTGGAGCAGTTTTGGAGAATACGATTACATTATTATTGTTATAAGTATAAATGTTGCTGTTTTTATTAAATGATATTGTAGATATAGAGGATAACAAAATTAATCGCAGCGAGGGACAGCTTTATAATATGTAGTTGCAAAGCATATGAAATAAGGGTTTTTTTTTTGCATAAAATTCATTCAAAAAAATCCGGCAATTTATACAAGAAAATATAAAATCTTATCGTGATCAGCGACACAAACATTCCTTATATTTATTTGTAAGAAAAATTGACGAAAAACCGTAAGCCGATATTTTTTATCAACTATTTTTAATTAGAAAATATCAAATCTATTTGCAAATTCGAAATCAGTGACCACTTTTCAAAAAATTTCAATACATAGAAAAATGAGTGCCGTAAACTGTTAACATATAAGCAAATAGTGGTATTTTTAATGGCATTATTTATTATTATTGTTTTGACATTCTAGGACCCAAAAATTAGTTTTTAAACATTAATTCACTTTACACTTAGGGAGCAGAAATTGTTTAACATTCTCTCACACAAAAGATCGGAATTCGTCTATTGTTCTTTAATTGCATTCCGGGAAGGATGTTTTGTTTTTTTAATTTAACGAGTCCACACGAGTGTATGTCCGTGACGCCAACTGTTTGTCACAGGTGTCTACATACACGTATCAAGCTGAAATTTGAGTAATTCTAAAACCATGAAATAAGAAAATTCGAAGAAAAGTCCTGAAAATGGACTTCATTTAGGCACTCGCACTTGACCTCTTTTTAGTAAAGTTTCTTTGACGAAGGAAGTGCCAAACAAGTTCTACATCATTTTAGGCCATTATCAACTCTGTAGAGCACAACGATGTTAATTATATAGCATATAGGAAAAAAAATTCAATGTCTAATTACCCCATGTCTTCTTATCACAGAAAATGGGAGAAACTTTAATAAAATCGATTTTCTACTACACACGCGTGCACATTTAATTTTTTGAATACTTTTAAAGTACTGTAGAAAACGCAGCAAAAGTAATAAACTTTTATCCTCGTTTGTAGACAAAGCCTTGTACATTTTAAAATCCACTCCTTTTCGGATGATTAGACAAAAGACATAGGCTTTTCAAAACTTGGTCAACTGGTCGATGTTCTATTTGTGGCCACATTATAGTTTTTCTTGCCAAAAAGGAAAGATTTTTAGAACTAGGCCAATGAGAAATAAGGGTATTTTATTCGAATAATTTTCCATTGGTTATATGAGAAATAAACATTTTATGAGTAATTCAGATCAATATTGCGAACTTAAAGATCTATAACAATAAAAAGCCCACGGAAGAGAAATAAGGAAATGTATATACATTCAGAGATAGCACTCACTAGCGAAACCAAACACTAGTATATACTATAATTTTGGGGAAGCACGGACAATATGTCGTCGTCCACATTTTATCTTACACCCTTGAATCTACCGGCTCGAACAGAATAGAAAAAAAGAAAAGAAAAGAAAAACCTTTACCGCGGCGACGGCACACACGTTTTCCTCGAAAAGCTAAGGGCAGAAGTTTTTCTCCATTCAATTTCTGCTTCCATGGCCTTACACAATAGATAGAACTGGCTGCATCTTGGCGATACATAGCCATTTCGGGAGGAGGTAAATCTGAAGAGCAATGGACCATCGTATCACTTAACAGCTTTAACCCATAGCTCCGGGCCATAAATTCTTTTCTAGTTTCTTTCAACCACAACAAATTTTTTCGTACTTGTGTCTTCCTCCGGCACATACTCATTCCATCAATATTTTGTCCTGGATCTGCCTGAAGAAGTCGGCTTTTCTACAAAAATATTTTACCAGTGGCCAATGGCGTCGTACGTAAAAGATTAATGTTGACTCTATTATGTAATTTTATAGTCGTTTATAAGTGCGTTTGTTGCCATTTATCCGCTATTAGGAATGAATTTCCGCTCGTTGGGATCGATAACGACTTGAGAATAATAACTTCAATTTGAACTTTATTGCAGTTACTTTGTTAAAGAATGCAACAACTTAAATCACACTCGATATATGCTATAATCCTTTTAAGAGCTTCGGGAAGTAAATAAGAAAAATAAGTGCCTTGGAAACAATTTCTATTGTACAAGAATATCTACCTGAATTCAAACGTAGGCATAGCTTTAAGCTTTGAGACGATTTACACACACATATATATATATATATATATAGGATTCAAGAGTTTATCTTGACAGATCACATTAATACTTACTAGCTGTGGAAATAATTTGATACTCCTCCTGTAAACCCCTAAATCCTGAAAACCAATTTACTGGCTTTATCTATGCATGACCTATTTTGGAAGCATTTTGGGGGTTCATATATTATATAAGCTAGTTTTAAAGTGCCTACTGACTATTAAGGGTGAACATAAATCTTGCTCTGAGTAATTAACACAATTTGCTAAGTCATTACGGTAATTGCACTCCATATTCTAAATTTGATTTTACGTAGGAAATCATTTTTGGCCCATGTTCAACAAACTACTTTAAGACCATTTTTCTCAGCCCCTGCCCATTAGTCCCCTTGTGTTCGGCCTCTTCTCGTTTGTTTTTGTATCCACTTTGGAGCCCCAAATTACCATGTCACCCCAAAGTTTAACAGCCGGAAATTAATAACTATGGTCCTCGATGTTCAGGATTTCGATAAGCAGCACTTGGTGCGTTTGTTTTCTTTCCAATTTGCTTGTTTACTTACACATTCTCTTTCACATTTTATCAATTATTTTTGTAAGAAGCAATTCTTAAGCGATAAATCACTTGGGGGTTCGAGCCCTTTCATTTTATTCATTTTTCTACAAAGTGAACTCCAATATGGTTCTTCTTCTAGCCAGCTGCTCGATCGTAGGTGTACGTGTAAGGACATAAATTGTGCGTTTCTAGTATTTTTGTGACCTTGGACAGAAAGTATAAATAATAAAATAAAATCCTCAGAATCACTCGAGAAATCCAACATAAATGTACAAACATGAGGGCAAGAAGGAAAATTGAGCATAAATCTGGTAATTTGCAGATAACTTTGGGATAATATCACTCATTCGGAAGATAGTTCATCTTCCCAAAATCCTCCTCTGGGCTTCACGTCAGTTTTTGTAAGTATAATACGTAAATATTACATAAATTATACGGCTAATGATTTCGTGACAAATAAAGAATTGTACATTTTTTTATTAATGCCCAAAACCGGATGATTTATGTGTTTACAGGGAGTCTTTGCACTGAATCGAAATTTCTCCTCTTTATTTTATTATGCACGTACAGATCACAGATGGTGGGATTATTTTATAAATACGCGACTGGATATGTCAGCTAATCCCCTACCGAATTTACAATTGTAAAAAATTGTTATTTTTAATCTCATTAAAAATATCCTTCGAAGTTTTATTAAGCGCTTTTATTCCGTGCTCATATGATTTCATTTCTTGCTTGTTCTGATATTATCCTTTTCCGAGTCTGTATTTCAAAATCCATTATTCTGTATCAATATACAATTTTTTAAATGAATCTGTTTATTCCCTCTGAAATATTTGTAAACGTAATCTGTGTAGCAATTACTACTATATAAAAATGAAAATTTAAATCTGAAATTTTGAAAAGAAATAACTGCTGGGTTAATAAAGTAAAATTTATTAAATAATAAGGCGATAAGTTCATAACATTGTATAATAACGAAATATTGAAAATTAAATTACATTTTGGCGTATATGCTACCTAAGTAAAATGAAGAAATATTTCTTAACAATTCTAAACGTTGTTGACGTTGGAAAAGGAGTTTACGTTTAAAAATAAAAAGAAAATGTTTGTAAAAAAAAATAAAAACTTCTATCTTCTTAAAACCCGCACAGCGTAATTATTGTAACATATTGTTTTAATTGAAAGCATCTTTTAAGTTTGTTTGAATAAAAAATTCATCGTAGTTTGGAGCACTTTATAAATATGTAATTTTAAAGAATTCAATTCTTTTTCTGGAAGCCTATGAATTTTACGTGTAACATTCAAATGACCGAATTAACTATACAATTAGTCATGAAGAATTTACTGATTAATTTTTTCATTAATTTAGTTTTTTTTCATTAATTATTCACTTATTAGTAACATAGCAACGCAATTAAAATGTAAAAGTTAAAATGCAGCATTAATGTTTCGGTTGAAAATTAGTATGCGATAAATTTACTGCAACTGCGTACCTATGTTAGCTTAAATCAATGGGCTAACAATTTATTTTACCCACATAAATTGCGATTTGTCTGCAATATGGCGGTAGCATGGGAATCTTTCGCTTTGCACCACAAATTCTTAGGATATCCCAAGTCTATATGAACCGCACCGAAGCTCCCAAGTTCAATTGAATGTGAAAATGGGGTTTGCAATTTATGATCTTACATATATTAAAGAACTACCGGATAGCCCACCAGCTTTGGGTTGAAGCAATCATTAAATTGTAAATAAAACACGTGGTAAATTTATTACAAATTTTGTTTCGTCCATTTAATTATGCGGTTTGTTGATCTGGGAAATTTTAATAAATTCTTAATGTAATATTTTAAATATAGGTTAAAATAAATTATCCCCTCGTATGAGTGCTATAAATTCATAAATTTAAATATTCTACTAATTATACCTCTTTTGATTGATAAATCTTTGCTTGCACGTTTCAGGTTCCAATCAGTGATACACAATTCATCCGAACTGTTGATAACCTGATAGCATCCAGAATAAGCTTGAAACTGCACCTTCAGAGCTCGCATTTTTTAGGAACCCATTCTGGAGGGCATCAGCTAAATAGCATTAGTCCAAATTTAAACTATGGAATAATATTAAAATGTACAGCACAAATTGGTAACTTGTACCAAGAGTCCACAGAAATTGAACTGGGTGTACCACCAAGAGATCCTATTCCTGCCAGAGGTAAGAAATTTAGATAAAATGTTTTAATAAAATAAAAAACGGCAATATTTTGTCCGATTGAATAAAGCAAACTTCTCGTTTCGTCTAGTGACCTCAAACGCATCGTGCAAAAACGGAATATCTCATTTTGTAAAAGTGTTAAGCAGTACGAGCATATTGCTAGTTGGACTATTTAACCGAGTCTACCTGAACTTTAGATAGTTCTATTCCAAAGTGTACTAATTCTAAGATTATGAAGTTCGGTGATGTATACATGTACAATGCATGTTAGGAATTAATTTTATTTTTCAATTACACGTAAATAAAAATGAAAATATTAATATTATTGTATATGTTACATTTTTGGCTTATTTACAAAATCCTTATTGTGTATATGATGGCTGTCATCAAGTTGGTAACGGACTCCCAGAGGTATGAACTGGTGAACAAAAAGTTGATTATGTAACCAATTCCTATTAAATGCATTTTACACAATAAATCAATGTTTCATTTGAGCCTAAAGTACTTACTACTTTTATATAAAAGCCGATTTATTTTTGCATTTTTATAGGACACTTCATTATATGATTAAAATTTAACATTTTTCTCTGAGATAAATTCAGATTGGTAAATTATTGCACTTTCATTAATCTATAGATTAAAAAGTTTATAAGCTTGGTCGAACCCTTCCTGGAATTCTTTTGTTTTTGAATAGTGTAATATAATAAAAAGCAGATGTCTTAATTAAATAGGTTTAAAGAGTAAGAACAGTGAAATTGTTCATGATAAACCGTATGTAAACATAAAGCAGCTTAAGTTGTAATCCTTTAACGCTTACATTGCATTTCCATTTATTATATCTCGTGAAAATAATATTCAAATTTAAATAGCATAAAATCGGTAAAAATTAATGTTCTTAGTTATTTATTTACTTTCGCACGATTTACCAACTTTTATGCGATTGTTTCTAACCATTTGACTTGATTTTACACGTATAAAGTTTATTAATAAAGTAGCTGATTTATCCGGCTTCGCAAAGTGCGCGTAAACGTCAGTAATGCAATCTACCTACCTATTAAATCATTTTTGTAGATGGGAACACAGAAAACTCTTGCAATTACGGTGATATATTTCTTGAAATTTACAAATTGCCAATTGCCATACCCATTATGAATTGTAAATTTAAATTCCGTAGCTCCAAAATCGTCTTGATATTATTTTTCATTTAAATTACCTACTGTAAGGACATGTTGGATCCGCCATTTTAAATTTGGAAATTTAGGTACCGGGAATCGAAGGCATCATCTGCCAAAGCCCTTAGTATTGAATTTCATGGGAATCCCTTAAATTTTTTAATCCATGTTGGATCTGCCTTCGGAGGAATTTCGGTCGCTATATTAGATCCGGCGGTTTGAATTTAAAAATTTTACTGTGTTCTAGTGTCGATTTTCACGGCAATCTTGAATCGTTTTTATATATTATATAATCGTAGATTGAAAATTAATGGTCCTTTAACCCTAGATTCATAAGCATTCGTGTCACAGACCTCGTAAACATTGAAGTGAAAGAGATAGAAAGATGAACTTCTAAGTACCTTCCTAGATCCTCCGCCTATCGGTTGTCAGAGTGCACTTAAGCTAATGGAGTTACAGTGCGTTGGTCGTCCTTCTATAAAACAAAAGTCATCAATATACGGTATTCGTCTAAGAAACGAATGTTTATGTATAGTGTATGTTCCATGCATGTTTATAAATCTAGGGTTAAAATTTCGCTTGAATTCGTTCAATTCCAAAGATTTGATCACTATATTAGGTTCGCCAAATGCCCATAAAACTAATTTTCGCTTAAATACGTTGCCATATTCGATCGACCATCTTAAATTTCCAAACCTCGAACGTAAATACATTCGTAATCAGGACTTCCAAAAACCCCCAAATACCAATTTTTATGGCAATATATACAAATTTTGGCCGCCATTTTGTGTCCGCTATTTTGAAATTCGTGAATAAAAAGTAGTGCATAGTTCGGAATATGTAGTGCCTTCATTCAAAAAATTAAAATGATCAGACTAAGGGTTTAGGCGTGATTGAGCAACAAACAAACGAACTTTCGATTTTATATACTTGTATAGTATATGTCTTAGTCGTTCTTATGCTCTGAGTGCGTTTATATTGTTTTGACGCTCCGCTCTCGCTCTTAATGCATTTAATTGTAAACATTAGTTACGATCTGCTTGAGAAAAAGTAAAACTAAACTCACACGTTGTTTATGTTCCCATATCAATGGAACATTTCAAAAAAATTGTAAACATCAGAGAAACGTTTAAATCAGCACTGAAAACTGTATTGTACATATTTTTTCGATATATTCGACAGTATTTACATCAAATTCATGAAAAAAGTTAGATATCGACAACAGCACCACCAATCGGGCCCAAAAGTATTCTGTCTTTCAAGCTGGAATCAGTCATACCCACTGTCAAAATTTCATTAAAATCGGTTGGGCGGTTTCAGAGATTAGCGTGTACGAACTTAGTGAGACGTGATTTATATACATATATATTAAGATAAGATAAGATGACGTGTGATTCATGGCATGTGTTAAAGTAAAAATTTTTCAGTTTGCATTGCCATTTCATCATGGAAAGACTTACACCCGAACAATGCTTACAAATTATTGAATTTCATTATCAAAATTCGTGCTCTGTGAAAAATGTATTTCGTGCACTTCGACCATTTTATAATCGTCAGAATCGCCCTACTGAGCAGGGTATTCAAGCCATAGTGACCAAAGGCACCAATTTCACGCTATTGGACATGTCGCTTGATGATCCCATGTGCGTAGAGTGCGTATAAAAGAAAATATTGCTGCTGTAGCCGCCAGTCTTGCTGAAGATCGTTTTTATTGTGATTGTGTTATTTCACTGTGTGGAAGATTTTACACAAGGATCTTCGTTTGAAGGCGTATAAAATACAGCTCGGTCAAGAACTGAAGCGGGCGATCTGCCAAAGCGTCGAGTTTTCGGTGAATGGACCTTGGCAAATCTGGATGAAGATCCGTTTTTTATCAAAAAATTGTGCAGCAGCCACAGCCAATACAAGAGCTACCAATGCATCTTGAAAAATGCATTGTTTGGTATGGTTTGTGGGTTGGTGAAATCATTGGTCCGTACTTTTTTAAAGATGACGATGAGAACAACGTCACCGTAAATGGTACTCGCTATCGTGCAGTGATTTCCAACTTTTTATTGCCCAAAATGCACAAGCTGAATCTGGTTGACATGCTGTTTCAACAATACGGTGCAACATGGCACACAGCACGCAAAATGATAGATCTATTGCAAAACGAATTTGGTGAGCAATTCATCTCTTATTTTGGACCAGTAGTTTGGCCGCCTAGATCGTGCGATTTGACACCGTTGGACTACTTTTTGTGGGGGTACGTTGTGGGTACTCTTGTTTATACTGATAAGACAGCATCGATTTAAGCACTACTAGATAACACCACACGTGTTTTCGGTGAGATACCAGCGGATATGCTCGAAAAAGTCATTCAAAATTAGACTTCTCGTATGTACAATATTACCTGAAACGTAGTCGCGACCAATATTTATAAAATAATCTCTAAAAGCAAGAATTGATTTTTAATCTCCAATAAAAATGTTACACCTTTTTCCAATTTTTGTTTTTTTTTTTTTTTTGAAAATTAAAAACCAAACGCTTAAAATATCACCCTTTACTTTGACGCATTTAAAAAAAAATTTTCTACTATTCAATATATCAATATATTTTTTTTTTCTGTTTCTTCGTTTTGAGCGATTTTCTCTATTTTACACTGTCTCTTTTGGCACGGTTTTCTAATTTTAAGCGGTCTATTTTTATATGATTTTTTTTTATTCACATTTGACTGAATACACATGGTTAGCATAACTTTTCGTTATTTTCAATTATAATCACCCATCTGTATTTCGATCAAAATCGAATCGAAATCGGATTTCAATCATACTTGAAATATTTGAGAACGCCATGTAGATTTACGCAGCCAAAATCAATGCAGTCAAATATCAACAATAAACATTTTGCAGCTGGAAACATGGAAGAAGTATTGGAAATTTAATAATTTTAGATGCTTGTTGTACAGTACGTTGTCTTGCGTAAAATTAATCGCTGTGTCTATTTATCTATTCTGGCCGTTTTTGAATGAAAACTCATTTTAAAAGTATGAATTGAGTTCGATAACGGGCTTTTGAATGATTAGCGTTAACGTAATAAATCAATTTCTCGTCACCTGTAATAAAAATGATATAAAAATCCCTTTTTTTGTTTTTTGTCTTTGAAGCAGTATTTCGCAAATGGTTTTTCGATGTTCAAGATCTCTTTCTAACCTAATTTCCTTCTCTTTGCATAATTACCATTGCATGTAAACGTTGTGAAATACGAGTACATGGTTGGCTAACATGTAATGCTGCTGATAATTCCTTTTGAATCTGGAACAGATCATCGATGAGTAAAGTTTCCAATTCTCCATTGAAAAAAATTTTTGTTTGTGCTCTAGAACGTTCTTTATCCCTCACATCGAAATCTTTACTTTTAAATCGTCTAAATCAATACCCGCAAGTTTTTATAGATGGAGAATGCTTACCATAAATTTTTTTAAAATGAAGTAATGCAGCGACACTGCCCGCAAATGCTGTTCGGTAAGTGCTAACCCTCCATTTTCAGTAGAGTAAAAAGGTACTTCATGAAATGTTAATCAAGCTTAATGAACTTTATATGATAGTTGCCATCTAGTACTACAATAATGCAGTGATGCAAGTAAAACATATTAGATCAGTTTTGTGCTTTGCATATGAATGCAGCAAAAAATAATTTTCATCTCAAAAGTATGCAATCATTTAATTAAGGGTACAGTCAGCACTGAAATAATGAAACAATTATAAATGTTTTATTAAAATTTATTGTAAAATCAGCTTAAACGAGCTTTAAAAAATTTGAAGATTTCAATATTTGTAATTATTTATTCTTAGAATGATATTAATTTTGAACTACTTAAAGAAAGTTTTAAGAACGAAGAGGTATGGTATAAAATTAACAGCTTTCTTTTAAACGAAAGTCGCACTGTTCTAAATACCCAGCATGTGATATATCTGTAGGCATGAGTAAAGTGTTGAACGAGAATTTAATATCAATCTGTTTTTATTTAGAGTGAAAATGTTCAGGACATCGTACGAAATTGAACTGGAAAGGAAAGGGGGGAAACAACAGCAATAAAGTGATAATTATTGTATTTAATTTAAAAAGTACAAAAGACTGCATTATGTACCCCAGAATAAAAACCTTTTCATGTAGCAAATAAGACATTAAGCAGAAGTGTCCTCTTTTCACCAAAAGACGAAGTATCACGCACTTCTTGGCGAAAGCAAGAATTCTTCCTTCCTTTAAGATGGATGAATCTACAATTCTGTTTGGCGCTGGCTTGCAGAAATGCAAAAAAAAGACAACAATGAAAAATGTGTTAAGGGCTCATGGCACATAAACAAATTCCTTTCCAGTTACCTGTCCCAGTTTCCATCTACAGTTATCCAGTCGATCATTTATCAAAATTGCACAATGCCCGACCTACGACTCGCTGAATTTGCGGTGTTTGTCGCGGTTCTCTTAAAGGAATTCGCGAATGAGCCAATTAAGCCCACTGCACCGGCGCGTATTATCACATATCGCAGTTACGGTTCATTGTCCCTCTTAAAGATCATATCCCGTCCTGGAAGCTGGGCCAACCTGCGAAATCCCTGCGCCGCAGCCTCCGGTCTGGACCGCTGGACCACTGCGTGCTCTTTTGGCATCTTCTCGGACGGGGCGCTGAATTAGCAAGTTGTTCTTAACGGCCTTGCAACTTTTTCCTGTACCTTTCTTGGTCATTAAATTTTTCGATGTGCCTCTTCGGGAGTGTTTCTTTAATGCGCCTTCAGAAAAGCATTGGCCACAAGGAAAGAACAGTTAAATAAAACGCAAAGCACATAATTTTCAGAGCACACAAAAAGGGAGGTGATAAAACTGGGCGATAAATTGAGTTTTTAATGAAGTAAGTGGGTTAGGGAACTCCAGGAAATTATAATTTAAGGCAATTTTACTCAGCGTTAGTGCGAACAGAACATTATCCCAGAAGTTTTGGGGAATTCCCAAGAATTTATCGCTTGGTTATTCGGAAATCAAAAACCGTAATTAATTCAGAGTCGAGAGATGAATCAACACTTTTGCATACGAATTTGGGCGGGACTGTGATTTTTGCAATTTTCATAACAATTTTACTCCTGATTTTACATGTGTCTATACATATTATTGCCAAATATTTAAAGCACATCAAATACAAAACATTACTTAGGTCGACACGGAACTCAGTTATTAATTTCATTTAACTCACATCCCATTGCCTACTTGTTGGTACTGGTGCACAAATTTTCATTCAATTCAAAACATTTTGCAATATCCTGGAATATTGTGCCTATTTCGCAACAACATTGATACAGGAAATGCTAAACAATTAATTTTATAAAAGAAGATCTCATTCAAATATGAAAAAATGAAAAATCTCTCCCACACGACTATAAATATTTAATTAATTTGTTTTAAATGAGCTTAATAAAACCACTTTAAATAATTATGACTTATAATTAAAATAAAATCGGCGCGATACTCTATAATAAACCCTAAATAATTTAATTAAAATTATAAATAATTAAAGAAAATGACAGAAAATACATTTTTAATTTAATCGACGAAGCATCTAACTTATATGATTTGAGTTGCAATTGCTGCCCTGTTATAAAAGACAATAAAATTTAAGTTATGTGAAAATTTTAAATTTAAACCAAAATTACCCAATATACGCCTTTAATGCCTTTATATTGAACTTATTTCTTTCGCCTTCAAGGCCAATTTTCTACTCGGTTAAAATATTGGGTTGGCGGGAAAGTTCTGTCGTATATTTAAAAAAAAATATTTGAATCACTTTATGATGTACCTCAGCAGACGAATGGTGGATGCCTAATTCCTTTGCAATTGCTCTAGAGGTTAAATGTGGGTTACTCTTCAGCAAAGACCGCAAAATGTCATAATCGGCCTTCGAGGACCTCCCAGATCGACGATCTTCTTGAAGACTGAAATCTCCGGAACGAAATTTAACAAGCCACCTTTGGCAGGTCCGAACATTTATAACTTAAATACATAAATTTTTACATGGTACCGATGCGTTGCTTTCTTTCTGGAACTCAAACCAAAAGCAATGTCTTAAATGCACTTTATCCACTTTCTTTTTTATACTCTGCACTTCGCAACTAACTAATGAAGGATATTGACAGTAGATCTCTTATATCCCATACGCTAATATACAATAATAAGACCTCTCACGACGACTACCTGTTTGTGTTGACCCTAAAGGTAAAATTTCCTTCAGATAATAAAATACGAAAGAATTTTCTCGCCAACCCAATATATTCGTCTTCACAGTACTGAGTATTCACATTCAATGAAATACTCTTTTTCACCAAATTAAATTAAATGTAATATTAAGTATTAATTTTTTAAGTAGCAAAATAACAAAAGTATAATGAATAATGTTGGCTTCATCTACCCAGAAGAGCAATGTCATTTGGACGATTGAATTATGCGTATATTTGAGTCCTGTCTCACCTACAATAATAATATTAATAATAACTTCTTGTCCTTTGGCGCGAAATGCAAATAAATGTGAAAACCGAAGAAGCTATAGATAACCAAATCGTCAAATGGGTGAAGCAATACTAAAAGTTAATATGTAAAAGAAGTGCGACGGCGGAACCAAGATAATTATTAAACCACTGTCGTATCAAATAACAAAGCCCATATTTTATTACAAGAATTATTAAAATTAAGGAAATTATTTTATTTTTCAATCACGAACTTTGTGGATTTACTTTGTCCAAAGACATGGTGACATATTGACTAATGTAAAATAAGCGTTTCAAAGCTCAGACGGTTGTTGTTCAGATGGTTATTTAACCAGTTAGCTGTTTTTGACGAATACATTCGTCATGGGAAAAAGTGCAAAACTTTGAATTATGACGAATATATTCGACATGGATAAAAAGTAAGAGTTTGCAGTTAATATTCCATATAAAATATACTTTGTAATTGGGGAGTATACTCGTCATCGCTTAATTTGTCCGATATAATTTAGAAATAAACACATTTTCCAAAAAGTTTGAAACAGTTAACTGATTAATTATTAATGTAGAAGGTTTTCAAAGGATCAACTGTAGGAAAAAATAATTTCGGCTCTCGAGATAGTAAGAGGTACATCGAACTTAGGCAACAGAATTATGAGGTCCTTAAGATGAAGAGCGCATTCGTTAAAATGGTAGTCACTGTCGTGACCTTCACCTTCTACATTAATATTTAAATGACCGTTTGAGCTTGGAAACACAAGAAGTTAATCGCTTAAATTTGATGGCAGAAGCTTTTTTCCAATTTTTTCCAATTTTAGTGACTCCACAAAAATGTTAATAAGTGTTAACGTACTAAAGATATTGACATGTTTTTTTTTTATTTGAAAGATATCTTAAGGGTGTATTTTTTGTTTGTTTTATAAATCTTTTGTAAGGAAATTTTTAAGGACGGAGTATAAAATTGTATATTTTTAACGAAAATTATTAAAATTTGTAATTTTTAACGTTCATACCTGCCACATTTGCCAACGGATCGAGACATGTGAGATACTGTTAAAAAGCTCAAGCGAACTGAAGTTATTACGTTTTATATGAGCTTACCTCCCTGTACACGCGAGAATATTTCAGGCGGTAAAAAAAGGTTGAAGGAGGGATTTTATGAAAAAATTGCACGCTGTAACACAATATCGTTTTAAAATATAATGTAAATATATTATATGTAAATAAAAATTTTAAACAGGTTCATATTTATTTAACTTATTATATATAATTAATAATAATAATTAATATTTAGGGTTTTGTGATGACTTGATTTTTGCAAGGTATTGAATTAATAAATTTTCCCAGACCACAATATTATTTCAGTTTTGCTACCAACGACTCTAAAGCTTATCTAAGGACCGAATTTCTTGTGGGGTAAAAGCAGTAGTTGGGAAAGACGGGGTACTTAGGGTTTCATGGATAATAAAACTTTGTTGTTTAGTATATAGGAAACTAATACCGTATTGATCAAAACTTTGATTATCAGCCTTCTTATTATATGCTATATAGGAACATATTATAATTAATTTGAGGACAAATAATAACAACAACAAATAATAATTAAAATATTGAACATGACACATTAACCCATTTTGCTCCACACAAGAGGTGCTTGCCTAAGGTCAAATGCGGTTTAATATTATAATTTTGTAAAAACAATTTCTCACCATTCTAAAACCGAAAGAAATATAAAAGATAATAAGAATTATGTAGATTTTCGTTTATAATCATCTGAAAGGGCAAGACGAGGTATACTAAGTAGAATCTCGCCTTGATATACCTTCTCTATTTTTCCCCTTCGGGAAAAAAACTGAAAAAACTATTTGTACATATTACATATTACAAAAACTAATTCTTATTTTAATATCTTATTCGTATGGCCTATAAAAATAATGCAGCACAAGAACTGCTTATTTTATAAAGTAATCATGTTGCGAACTCAAAGTTAATTTTAGATCCAATCAGATAAGATCAGAGGAAGTAAAGTTTTTTACTAACTCATATCTACGAGACCTCCTACTTCGATGTTATTCACAACATAGGGGTCGTCACTTATAATAAACATATTATCGATCTCGTAATTCTTTTGCTTTAAGAAATTTAAGTTGTTCGCCATTTTACCTCACTTACCCCACTCTCCCCTATATCTCTAAAAATCAACGCATAAATATTCGATGGGGTTGAGATCAGAAAATTGCGTGGTCAGTCTAATAAATAAAATCCAGGATTTACTATCCACTCGATGATCACTCGCATTGTGTGTTTTGGTTCGTAGTTTTGTTGAAAGATGACATCCGACACATTCGTTCCCTACTCTTGTAAACTGCCGAGGAAACCAGTTTTATGCTGATATAGTCAACAATAGTCATCCTGCCGGCATACATCTATAACATGATATTGCCTCCTCAATAATTGACGATCTTGAAGAAATTTATTGGCCTTCTTTCAACTCCATTACCGACCACCGGGGCCAATACGATCGTATCGGACCAAATGACCTTTCCCCAAATTTCGGTAGTGAAATTTTAATAGCGTTCTAATAACAGTTCTTTACATATTTTGTACTGCCAGAAAACCACATTTTTTTCTCTACGGAGTATTCAAAAAAAGAAAAAATTTCTCATGTTTTTTTCGAAAATTCTCGTTATTTAATCAATAAATAGAGTCAGTACATATACTAAAGAAAATAAAATTAAATAACATAATATTATTACGAAAATAATAATATTTAAGTTATTGTGGCGGAATTTATTTGTAATAATTTACCTTTAATCCTTTTTTTATTTGAATTACTTTAAAATAATTCAATATTCATTCCTTAAACTCTATTGTCAAAATCGCTTCAATACATCAAATTTTATTATGAATACCTCTCGTGAGAAAAGAACTTTAATTTCTATTTCAACCTGATTTTCAAGGCTTTCCGTCACGCCTTAAGATTTTTTTACACACGTTCTATTTGCTTCTAATAGTGTCAATTTCATTTCGCTAAGAGTATGCGAATCTTTCAGCAAATCAATTCGTATTCAGCACATCTAGTTCGTGATCCACATATCTACCAACAGTAGTTGAATCAACAGTACCATATAACCTTGACTATTTTCACCTGTCGCTTCCCAAATTCCCCGTTGGTGCCAGAGGTGAGGACCAGTCGGTTAACATCAAAGCAATTATATTAGCGATAAAAGAAGTAATTGTGATGTCACACATGACACAACGCTACACCAAATCCGCGAATGTAGTATAATGTTATTATACTGTTACAATTGCTCTAAACAAGTAATATACATATACTACGTGATCGTGTCGGACCTCTGCAAAGTAAAAGTAGTTCAGGTACAATAGCCCAAAACAAAAAGTCTGAGAGGATTGAGTATGTGGTTTTCGCATTGCTAATAGAATAACGATGTCCAAAATGATAAATGATACTTGTTCATTTGCTACACTGTCTGAATAATAAAGTTGGCAAATAATTCACCAACAGTTTCTCCAAAAACGGAAGAGACCTTATAAAATGGAGCAGTTCTACTTACCGAACACTGAAAGTATCACACAAGAATAATATACCTCATCGTCCTACACCCAAAATGAAGATCTGGTTATAATGCCTTACACGTACTGCAGTTTTTACTAAAGAAGTAAAAGCAGCAAAAATTATTGGGGACTTGCTCCCAGATGATTCCTTCTCTTTTTTATGGCTTTGTTTCTTACAACGTTCGTACAAGCGAAGACAATTCCAAGAACACCTTCGGGAGAAAGTGAATGTTGATAGAAAAATAGAAACCATTAATTTATATAAAAAGATGTAAAATTGCATACGGAAAGAGAATTAAATATGAAGAACATTAAATGTAATGGATATTAATTTATGGTGCTTCATTTAGGTTTAGTAAACTAGCCGTGTTCTGAATTATACCCTGCCCCACATTCCCCACACAATCTGAATTAATTATAAATAGCAATTGCCTAAATCAGAGGACCACAGGAAATCCAATTATCAAAAAGCATCTATGTATTTCAATGGACACGTTTATATGCACAAATATTTAGTGTTATATCGCCGCAACAAAATCTCCAATTAGCGATCAATGAAGTACTTTAATCAGATTATTTAAAAACATTTTGAAATCACAATTTCATTCCAGGTAATTTTATTAACATTACTCCTGCAGGATGTATAGAACTTTATGCACTCTAAATTCTCTCTTAAATTCTTTTAGTGCTCCCCGGAACCCTTAATGCGTTGTAAAAGCCGAAGGTGCCGCGCCTTACGAGACTGTTGCAATTCCATAGAGCTGACGAAGCTTCTCATCTTCACCGGAAAGATAAGACCCTTATTGCCAATTACCCATTAGAAGTTAAAAAGTGTACTAATCGTAAAGAACAGAGTTTACTGCTTGCCGAAAAATTAATCCCAACTCGAAGATAATGAGCCAATAATTCTGAAAATTTTCTGAGAATTATATCAGAACGCAATTTTTCGAGAACCACATCGCTGCCGTGCCGCACTCCGTTTGCGTGGAATAAGTGTTGTCCCCCGGAAAAAGAAAGTATCATCATGGAGGTAATTTAATTATGCAGATTAAGATTTGAACTAAGGAATGCGTACAATTTATAACGCACAGGAACGCTATGGGAGTCCATAAACATTCATTTTCTCTGCTGGATATAAGAAATTCTTATATGCTTCTTTTCTTGAAAGTGAAGAAAAAACAAGTTAAGTAAGGGGTTGCATTTATGCTACGAAAAAATTGCATGACTGAATGATTCCCTTACTTTTGGTATTCCGACACATTACGCGTAAAATTTATTTATTTATTTCCTTCCAAAGTGCGACTGAATTGGGCTGCCCATGTAGGTAAACACATAAATTGTGTTTTCTTTGCAAGGTACGATAAATTTAATGGTGCTATCTTTATTGCCGAGAAGCATGGATTGTGATCACTCCGGCAAATTATTCAAAGTTATATTGAAGTTCATAATTTCATTCACAAGAGATTTTGCCTTTTTAAAATGAAGAATGGAATTCAAATAAAAAAAGTATGTTATTTAATATATGTTTTACACCATGCATGATGAAAAAGGCTATAAACGAGTGGAATCATTTCCTTATAAGTAACTATATATTTGCAAGATAAACCACGAGAATTTTTTTAATTTTCGGTAATATCGATTTCCGTTAATTACAAAACATCATAACTTAAAAACCGGTAGAACAAACAATTTTTGAATAAAATCTGAAGAGAATTTCAGATGTAATTCTATAATAAAAGTTAATTACTAACTCAAATCGAACTTGTAAAAGTTTTGGACTTGTTGATTTTATATCGAATACATTGAACATATTTACGCAGGAATCTAACTACAGGTAACCTTCTTACAACACGATTTCTCTCTTCCATAAGAAAACTAAGGAAACTATCATATAAACCAGCAACCTACAACACGGCTTCATTCTAACACGGTACTGATATTGCGAAAGCCATCTTATAACACTATTATAAAATTAAATTACGCACTATCCATTCACCCACAATAGATAAATGTATTTAGGAAAAAGTAAAATTTTAAGAATACCCACATTACCTCAAATTGATATTCATTTTTAATTAAGATCTAAAACACAACTCAATTAAAATGAGATGATGTTAATAAAGTGTTAAATGTAGTAGCAGAAGTGCAGTTACTCGATTTAAGTGAAATTCTAAATTGACTACGTGCTGCTTCATTGCAAAATTGGGTTTTAAATTAAGTTTAATGCAATTAATTTAATATGTAAGGATATTGTCTTTTAACATTACATTTATGAAGGGATTATTTCGAAAATTTTCAGTTTAATATAATTTTGTTCTCTCCAAGAAGATTCATGACGCATTTTACGAAAATACTCTAATTAATCTTTATTTATTTAATACGTTTGTCTATAAAGAAATTTTAAGAAGGTATGGCATTAACTTATATAGAAATAAACTGAGAGGAGTCCAAATGACCCCTTAGTAAATCTACTGTTAAGTGTTCACTTGATTGATTGCATATTTTAACTCTTTGGGGTTAGCTATGAATGGTGGTATATATTTTAACCGACCTCGAAAAGGTCAATTTATTGATATTCATACAGGTAATATTTTATTATAAGTTAATTTTTTTATAATGTGCCTCTAAGAGTTAAGAGTTAGCTTATCATGTGCCTCTAATAGTTAATTTTTTTATTGACGATTTTTATTTATATTTACGAGTTATCAAACATTTTCGAAACGCATAGCCATATTTTGTACTGGCCTTCAGTCTCCCATACCACGGTTCCCCACAACACGATATTTTCTAGGAACCTATCAACCGTGTTATAAGAGGGTTTCCCGTATTATTGAAACCTTTATTTGCGATGATTCAAAACAATACAGCAATATAGCATGATTCAAAACAACGAGAAATATAAGTTGCAGAGATGAATTTATTAACGAAAATTACATTTTTATTTAATAATTGTAAGTACTGAAGATGAAATGCAATACGTTTTCATGCTTCATCAGATTGATAATAAACAGAATAAACTAAATTGTGCAAAACTTCAGTCATTCATGGTATAAATACTTTGAAAAAATAACTCAATTTAAAACATAGTAATATATAAAAGTTAAATGTATAATGAATTTTATAGATACAAGAAATATAAAATCCTTAAAAATTGTTACTTACTTGTTAATTTCTCTCGTCACATTTTCTCTTTGTTATTGGTATGGTCATTTTCATCACTCGTTAGTATTTACTTGATGGTTAATATGTTAGAAACAATTTCAAAAACAGATCGGCATGACTATAGAATGAAATTCGTAATTGTGCATGCGGGGACAAAATTGATTTTTACTATTATATTTTTTTAATTCGTTATTTTTAAAAAACATATCACGTAAATCGAGGAATTAGTAATAGTACAAATGCCTCACGATATGTAAGACAACAGTGTCTTCGTTTTCACAAATACTAATTGTCACAATCCATATTACTCGAAAACGAAATGTTTTAAATAAATTTAAATAATGTATTTTATGTCACTTTCGAACTCACAACAATTAAAAAGTGTTATGGTCACAATCTCGTCATTGATTTGAAATACGAGAAATGTATAATTATTGTTGGTCAATAAATTTATTAAGTTTCTTAGCTTAATTAATTTGGAGGGCGGATATGGAAGTCACTTCTGGGCGGGGCAAATTAGAAAATTAAAAAAATATTATATTTTTTTTTAAATTTTAAAATAAATAGTTTTAAAGTTATATCAGAAAATAGATAAAAATTGACGCAAACAATATGGAATTGCTGGTTACATGTGCCCCCCTGCATACTTATGATAGGGACGAAAGTCTAGACAAAAAGCTTACCATAAAGAATGTCAAAATCAAAATTATTAAGGCCATTATCACCAATGAAAAAGAAAAATAGAATGGCTATTTACTTAATATATGCACAGTGCACCGCTTGTAAACGCTAGGCTCGCGATAAATGTGTTGGGAAAAAGAATTTTTTTTAGTCATGTGGAGACTGACTTGTCGCACGCTAAATAAGGAGTGTTTACTAGTTGAATTGAGGTCGAGGCTCTTAAAATGGCGCATAACTAAGCAAACTTAAAAAAGAGTACTCTGAAATTTTCAAACAAATTGGCGGCATTTTGTACGAAATTCACCTATATTTATATTTATTTGCCCTCGTTCCGCCCCAGCATTCCTCACCCCTTGCACACATATTAAATTATAAATAAAAACTTACGTGTATTGTCTCAGTTAATTTAAATGTTTGATTTTATTTGTTTCAGTGTTAGAATATTATAAAAATCATTGTCCAATAATAAATTACTAAAAGCCTAATGAATTCATTAAATTATTAATTGAAACAAATTGTTTCAATTTTCAAATATATGTATTTACTTAAATATTAATTTTGTTTCTATGTTCGCTATGATACATGTGTAAATTTATTTGAATGCTAATTTTCGTTTTTTACTAAATTAAGTTATTAATCGTTAGTTGAGAACAACTAGGACGCAGAACCAATTTTAATAAAAGTCTCCACTCTATTCGTTACAAGAACTATTTTAATTAATTGTTGTAAACAACTACAAATTGGTATTTTAACCAACTAATGGAATACATGAACCAACGTGCATTATTCCATATTCAAATACAATATATAGGGACATACCCATCCATGCTTATATTAAAGTGTAAGATATCAAGTTGATGTGAAAAAGCCCAGTTTATAAATTAAATCTGCTTGGTTTGCTCTAGGCTCCTACATTACACCCCCATTCAACAATTTCTAAGAAACTATCACTGTCTCTAAAAGTAGAAGATGGCTAATAAATCAGCCGAGATGAGAATTTCCATAACGTAAACTGGAGCAGTTCTGGAATTAATTGGACGGGAGAATACTTTTCAAATTTCTTTTTTTGAATCTATAGCCACAAGCTAGGAAGATTAAACCATTCTTGTCAACACGCTATCACACGGAAACAGTAGGAATAGCCCAAGAACCACCAAGAACTTGGATTTTAAGAAATCAGTTGAGAGAAAGGCTCCTATGCAAAATAATATATACCATTCAAAATGGATATGCCCCTAACAGTTTAAAATGAAAAATTCCTTTTAAGATTAGGACTTCTGGAATATTTTTATTAACATTTTATTAAAATTCATAATTCGTACCCATTTTATATTTTTACCATTATTATAACTTGTATTGATCCAAGATAGAGTTCTGAGTTCAACTTTGTAAAAGACAAATAAATTGTGCAAATCCGAAGGGCTAAGGTTTATATCCAAAGCTTTGCTGCGAAGGAGCTTAGCAGTGTGCAAAATTAGATTAGGTAGGCTCTTTAAAGTTACCGATACGAGTAGTAATGAGTTGTTGCTTAGAAACACTACCAGGAAGAGTGAGTAATCAAAGTGGTTTTCTATTCATAGTACGTATATTTTTATATTTTAGTATTTAATTTTGTGGTACGTACTCATATTTTTATTATTGTTACATGTGTATATTAAAATAATCCCACCATTTGCCTGGCCTTTTGCAAATTTAATTTTTTACGAATCCATCAATAAATTGCTTGAATAGAAAGGTATCTACTGATTTTCGTGGGTATTACCCAGATTATGCGTCTCCTTTTTAGAAAGCGTTCGCGACAAAAAAAATGTTTGGAAAAGGCTTGACTTATGTGGTTTTTGAAATAACCGATTCATATGTTAAAACAACATAAAAAACTTCTGCCAGAATTCACAGTGTAAACTTAAACTTGGGTTTAGTAAAGCTAACGAAGGAAATTATGACTTAATTTTTTGCAATTTATTTTGACTTGCTAAATTTAGTTTAATCGACAACTATTCGCTTTGCCGTTTTTTTATTTTAGGCCAATAATTTAAAATTTTGGGTTTGGTCAGAACATCCATGTAATTTCAATATTTTTACAAGAAAATTAATTAAAAGCGCATAATAACAATTTCCCTATTTCAGATACTTCCGTTCTGTAAAAAGAATTAGAATTCAATAAAAAAATAAACGTGTGTTATATTATGTAAATACCTAAAAAAACAATAACAGGTAAATCTGAGGAAAAGGAACAGATTTTCTACGTTCTAAATTTATTGACAAACTTAGCTTTATCATAAAAATTAAATTTCTTTCTTTTTTCACATCCGAGAAAAATCGGAATTGCAAAATTACCTTTACAGAGTGTTTTTTAGTAGGTATGCCAAAATGAATGTGTTGAAAGACCTGACCTAAGCAAACAAAAACTTGTGTGGCCGGGAGGAGGGAAGCATATCAAACGTTTGGGAGTTACAGGGTGATTCATAAATTTCAATTTTCCATTGTATGAACATCACTATTATATTTTTATCTTTTCATCTCCTAAACGCATCGACATCCAACTCATGCCAAAAATCTACTATTCTGATGAGCTTTTCCAAAATGTAAACAATGTTGAACTACCATCTACCACTGCAGGTACACTCACTACCGAAGCTGGGAAAAATATTTTTTCATTTTCCTAAATTTCAGCTTTAATGACCTCCTTCTAACTCCCCATTTAAGGTGTATTATATCCAGTCTCTCCCGCATTTTCGTCACTGCAGTCCCAATTCCGCTAATTAATTCCTCTCTGGTGTTAACAGAACTTGAGTAAACTTTATTCTTCATCGTTTTTCATAAGAAAAATTCGAATTGAGTAAGGTTTGGAGATCTAGCAAGGCAAGGAATCGGTACACCTCGTCCAATCCAGCGCTCAGAAAATTGTTCATTTAATTTTACCTTCCCAATGTTTCCAGTATGCGCTGGTGCTCCATCGTGTTAATAAAAGGTTAACCTTATATAATCCAGAGATATGTCTTTAAGTAATTCTGACAGGGTATTCTCCAAAAAGTCCGTATAAATGTACCCATTAAGTATTTGCGGCAAAATAAATGTTCATTAAATGATTGCCAACGATACCAGTCCAAACAACTTAATTTATGCTAAAAAGATGACGCCCTTGTTTGTGTGGGTGAGTATGCGATCAGGTATGAAGAATGAAGAAGTTTGTGATACTTAGTGAATACCGATTCACCCGTCCATAGAATTCGGTCTAGAAATGCAAAACTCCAATCTTCTCTCGGAATTTCCTTTTAGAAGTCATTGTTCTGGCATATAATAATATTGATGTAATCTTTCTCAATGAAGAACCTTCCAAACTGTATATGAAGATACTCCTAATAGTCTTGCGATTCGCTTCATTCATTCAGGGCTTTGTCTGACGATGCTGATTATATGCTGTTCGACTTCGATAGAATCCTGCGATGTTCCTAATCGCGAGTCCGTCCTATTTGGAGTTATACTTCCGGTTTCTCTTAACCTCTAGAAAGCCCGCGAGAATACCCCTCTTTTGAGAACGCGTCGATGTGCGAATCTCCTTTGATATCCCGGACAGCCTCCTTTTCGTTTCCCACGACTACACCATACATATAAATTATATCGGCGTGTTCCTCAAAAATGAATCCGACCCTCTTTTGTATGTAGCAAAATTTCCGACAGGTATTAATGACAAGAGCGTCAGGATACACCTAAATATGACTGGCTAAGAAAAGCTAATTACGGCAATTCTATTAACCTTTTTACGAGTTTTTTGTAATAATAATTAAAACTAATTACCTGTTAAACAAACATACATACTTGATAATTTTTGAAGATATTACTTTCGTATTACTTTCATAATTACAGGGCAATGAAATAATAAAATACCAGTCAAGGTTATCTAAGGACAGATTTTTATACTTTTGTTTAACCTGGACATGTACCGTTTTGGAAAGGTAATAAGATGAATAATTTGAAAAAAGTAATAAATAACTTTATTAATCTCATTGAAAAGATACAGCTTACGACATATTTCTTGCTTCACCTAATACGCATTGCTTGTAAAACTATAAATTTTTCTTCTTTATAATTTGCTTAGAACTTGAATAAATTATTTATAAAGATAGCTTGTAATACCTTATTTTTCTTAAACTCATTTACTTGGTAGACGAGCGCTGCAAATCCCAGATGAAAATATTAATGCAAAAAAGGGAAAGGGACACGCCATATAAAATGATAAATTGAGTTTGTATATTATTGCTTAAAATATAGGAAAAAAGGCAATCTACAAGGGGCTTTTGATCTAGATAATTTATGAGTAGCTTATGTAAGTAACGATATTTGTATAGTACTTCAGCCTATATAAATTTTTTCTAATTCTTACATAGTATGGCTTTCAAAACTATACTTTATAATGTCTTCTACCATAAATTATTACTATTCCCAAATCGCTGACATATATAGGAATGAATTCATATAAACTATTATCTCTCTCGCCTCTTACATCCGGATTGAAATTTAATACGCATTGAAAACTGCCTATTTCCAAGGTGTTACGACCTTTTCCAAGCCAGATTGAATATCGGTCCAGATCGGAAGTGTTGTGTTATATGCTGTCAGTTTGAGTTTTGAAAAATACTTTGCTGTAAATTAAAAAAATTGTTTTTGTTTTTGTCACAAAATGAACGTAGATGTAGCATAATTACATTCACCAGAACCTCAACTCAAAAATATCGAAAAACTTCTAACAGTCAAAAATTAAACCGGTTTCACAATCCATAGGGGGTGTTTATGGCACTTTTCAATATGGATCAAACAATTTCAAACTATTTGGAAATGTGGACGTAACGATCCGGTTCGACAAAATGTTTATAGAAGTGGTTCGAGTCTACATTGACTGGAAACGGTTTGTGTGAGATTGTAACTGAGGTATATGAGTGCGCCGCCAAAATTTCTTTCAGTGTATTATTCTCGAAACATGAGCCAAAGTATTGTAGTACTTTATGTTACTTATATCTTCAAAATCAATATCCATTTATAATAAGAAGTTAATTTTGTAAATATTTTTTTTAAAACTTCACTAAATCGCAGCTGAAGCACTCCACAGACCTTATCACCACCTTAACAGACACTCTAAAATTGACAAATAATATTTTTAATTTATTATAATAAATCAGAATATTCGTAAAACAATTAAAGAATGCAACACTAAAAGTACGTTTAGCTCTAAATTTCTTAGATGTGTCCTTCATAGATATTTTTGTGTTGCAAAAATCAATCCATCTTTTTTTAACAAATATTCGTTGAACATCATCGATTACTCTAAAATCACAATTGTCGAATTTAACTTTATTTATAAGTAACACAATCATTTTAATTAGGTACTGTAGATATGAAAAAAAACAGAGGTAGTAAACTTAAAAACTTTAAGCTTCAAGACGGAAATCCTGCTTAAATTACATATTCATAAAATTTGTCTTCTCCCCGGACAATGCGAATTCCCTAACACTGGCCTATTCTGGTGAAGTGAAGAGTCTTTCAAAATTTAATTGTTAGCCAGACCTCTATAATGTGTTAATTACAGAAGTTGCTATAATAACAGAAATATGTAATTAGCATAATTTTCCGTCTTCATTTACGTCTCGGTAGCCACTGAATCTCCGTAATATAGCTCGCTTTTTCCGCCACTAGCTCAGGTACATGATACGTTTTTACTGCTGACAATTAACTCAGGTGCCAATGTACCTAAATAGTGATAAAATTCTGAATTAGTCATAAGTTCTGAGTGAATAAACTTGTACCAGGCCCCACTTAACCTTTAGGAAGCACCGCGTGGTTGATCGTAATGATAAATACCTTAAATATTTTCCAATTCCGGAACGTGTTATCGCTAGTCTAATTACAAAATACCTTTGCATGTTGCACGTTTTAAACTATCTTATTATCTTCGGTCTTTTGTAAAATTTATAGGATTGCAAATGATCGGTTTTTAAGCGTATATCACAATATTGCAAATTGAATTGGACATTGCAATAAAGTTATCCGCAATACTACTTTGTTCTTTAGATACTTCCTTCAATAATTTTACATGAGCAAGTGCTGCAGCAATATGCGTTGATTTTTTTAATTAAGGAAACATTATCATTTTCTTGATTTTTTGTACACTTCAGTTCTTATGATGTATAATGTGATTTATATGTCTTGTCTCATTACGCACACCCATTTAATTCGAGTGCACATAGAACTTATAAATAATGAAAAAAAGTATAATTTATCTTCAACTTTTTGTGCCTTAATTTTGTTGTTTCCGGTAAAAGCTCATTGGACCATAAAAACCAAGAAACAGCGATTCTTTCCACGCCTACCTCCACAAGGTGCTCCACTTAAAGCTTATTTCGCCTTGTCTAAAGATGCTTAACGCGTGTTCCGATAACAAATTCTCTTTTATTAAAATTAGGCGAAAAATAACCATGAGTGCCGTGGCATGATGTTGATGAGAACCTTTCTAAAAAAAGAGCTTACAAATAAAAAAGAAACATTTAATCTCTCCACTGTTCAATACGTTTGATCCATTCAATAAAAACTTAAAAGCCTTTTAATTTTGTACCCCCTTATCTTTTTGAAAGAATGGCACATTTTCAAAGGGTAACGGTCTTTTCTCATTTATTTATATGTGATTTTAATAAATTCATGCAAATTAGATACGCAATAAAACACCTCTCAAGAACTTCTAGCACAAGGGGCTCTACCTGGCATATCGGGAAGAAATGCGGTCAACTTGTACGTCATATGACTAAATTTGGAATGGTCTGGTAACTACCCTAATCATAAATTATAAGTCTTACTTTTAACCAGGACGAGAGTTTTAGGAGTCCCCCGATTCTCCTAATCTTATTTCAAAAGTATTAGACGTTTGGGTGGAATTCCATAAATTCAACTATACAGCGGATGAGCATATTTAGAGCCCGTCAGACTTTTAGAAAATCATTAATTATAGCTAAACTTGTTTACAAGCGGGGTCATTAACTGAAGAGATCGTCATCTGCTGAAACGTATAACTTCTTTAAAGTAAACGTTTTTCGCCGGACTATACGTAAACGGTTTAACACCCTTTTGTGACTCTTGTTTTTACGAACACCGGTGACAAAAACATTCCATTCCAAGAGGCAGATTTCTGCTACATTTTTTAAAAACTTAGCACTGAATTCATTTTTATGTTGGAGAAGACATGAGAACTCTAGCCAACAAAAAATAGCTTTTCATATAAGAATTATGTTTCACAGTTTCATAGTGCTGAGAGAGCATCAAGGCCGCACTCAAAGTTAAATTGATTCTATTTTTAAAACTCCATTTTGTCATGTAGGTCAAAACAAATTTGGTAGCATGAAAAAGCTAGTTAAAAAGATATATGATACTAAACGAGAAATTATGAAACCTGAAACCTTTTTTTTTACAACCATAAACCTCTTGGCCACTGATTAGAAAGACAAACAAATAAAAATATTTGGTTGAGACTTTAATTTTTTTCTGCACCAAAGACGTAATTGTTCTAAGAAGTAGTCGATATTTAAAAGAAAAAGATTTTTTTTAAATTTGAATCTTCAATTTGAAGTAGTAGACAAAATAATGAACAAATACAGTTTTTTTTCTATGTATATTGTTTTTATTATATCGTCCTATATCAAGGTTTAGAAAACAACATTTTGTCAAATTCCCATTTTTAGCCTCTTATACTCCAGTTAAAAAAAGACTAAACAATTTATTTTTTACATTTTAAAACAGTTTGATACAAAATTCCAAACAATAATACTCGCTTTTCTTTGCTAAATATTTTTTTGAACATTTATAGGGCAAGACACTCTTAAGATGAACAGACAGGAGTACTTAATTTTATATTCTTGTTTTATGTTTTTGTAGTTGGTTCAGTTTTACAACTTCTTATTGTTATGTGTACGATAAACTGAAATATGTATTTATGTAACTAAGGCATAACATAACCAACCAAAGTGTTTTTGATATAATACTACTTCCCAATGCACCTTTATTATAAAATTGGCTATAACTACTTACATAGTGGTTTTTATGATAGTTTTTTTTATTTATTTGTAGAAAAATCAAATAACACCTTAAGATCATTGAGTCTAATTGCGTCTTTCTTTGGACGAGCAGAACAATTTTTCGTATTTCAAAAGATTTCTAAAATACAAGTTGTTTGCAGTTATTGTTTAAAAAAGGTATACTCGTATTTCGAAGCTGTTCATCTTACATTTAGAAAACGTCATGATTAAACCAAAGGTTAAATCTCATACGGATCACAGTGGTACTGGCTTTTAAATTTCATATCAAAAGGATCAAAACTGACATGATTGACAAAGTGCTAATAATTATTCAGTTTATAAATTTCAAGCCGCGAATTCTTTTCAATGTCATAAATTATGATGTAATTAAAGATTGCACACATATACCATAGAGGATGTTTTCTTGTTGACATTTTTGAAATAAATGCCAACCACCTACAAAAAAACTTATGGCAATCTTAAGCTTATCCTTTACATTATTTTGAATTTTAAATTCACAAAAAGCCGATCATCCCTTATTTGGAAATCTCAGTTTTCTCATCAGCAGCACTCTGCATGAATCTACGAACAAGTCCCTCAAGTGTTTTGCTAGTCACTATTGCAAATATTCCAAAACAACGAGTTGGCTTTTGCGGCATAGCATAATCACACCTAAGCTAAACGTTAAATGATTCCTATTCACTTCTAAGGTGGCACGACTTCCCCGTAACAGTTCTCTCAAGAGATTGTTTAAGACAGGTAAACTGGTTTTAAACAGTTACAAGTCCAAGTTCAATGAAATTCAAAGTGACAATGCCTTTTTAAAAATCGTTTTCTTACTAATTGCTAAATCCTGGATGCAGTCACAGCGAGAGGTTCAAAAACACATTAATGAATTATCGTGCCATTTATTAATAGAGGTTTGCTGTGTCAACGACACTTCCCAAAACAATCTTTCACTTTATCGCAGCAATTTGACCATTCAGACCTACTGGAAGAAAGGAAGAAGCGTTCTGGCAAAAAAAGAATTAATTTACATTTTAAGCAGGTACCTCGAGAAATATTAGTAAGATGCTAAAGTGGGTCAGTCCATGCAGTTCCTCGACTGTTTGGATAAGTATAATATGGCACCTTAAAATTTGTGAGGATGCGCATCACATAACTTGCAGAATTTCACATAAATGTGTCGTAAAAATGCAAATCTAACGGTACGGTATCAATTTATCTCTGAGACTAGATGAATACCCCCAAAAAATATTTAGATCATCGCAGGTATTACGCCCACCTAGCGAGCACTCGAGGAGCGGATTAACAAAACAATTGAAGAATTTCGTATGCAAATGGGAAATCCAGGCTAGGCTTATTCTTCGTTACCTCCTTTTTGATTTGTATATCGGTTGTAATCGACGTAATAGGTACTTCTCGCAGTAGGCGCTGTCCAAGCGCAGGCAGTATCCAATGCGAATTTTTGATCTACTCTGGTGACGTCTTCGCGAAGAAGTGAAAATAAAGATCAAGAAAATGCTTCTTCTAGCTTTATATTCCAACTGGCCAAGATCCGCAGAGGAAACGAAATCACTGCCAATGAAAAACCGCGGTAGTGTTTATAAGAAGTCAAGAGGAATAACAGCCGAAGGTAAAAAGAACACGACGTCTGGAACAAGTGCCTCCAAGGCGGAAAATATCACAGCCAGCCAGAACTAACAAGAAGACAATATTTTTCTTACCTGTGACTTCATATGGAGCGGAGAGAGATTTCATTATTGGGCAAAAAGGTATATAAGAACCTTGCGCAATCACCGATTGAGCAATACTTCTGGCCGGGCAGAGCCGCGATGCAGTTAGTGGACACGGGTTCACCAAAGTATCCTTTTGCATATCCCAACATAATTCCATGAGTGCCGCGTTTGGAACCGTTACCAATTGTTGCAGAACTTTTTCAATTAATCGATGTACCTATAAGTGATTCGACTCCAGGAGGATTTTCGAGGGGACTATAGGGACGATGGAGTCAACAAAGTGCTGCTGAAAATCCATTTGATAAAATTTATCTCGCAAGTGCTTTACGAAAAACTGTGCCATAATTAGCAAAATTTTTCAATTAGCTTAAGTGATCGTGTAGTGGAACTAAATTAAATCGTTGGTGATAATCTAAAAGGTGAGTGACTTCAATTATCTTTTTCATTACTTACAATCATTTCGGATTTTAAATAAGAAATACATAACGTTTTGGGTTATTTGTATTTAAAATTTAAAATATCAGTTCGTTCTAATTATATCGTATTTCTATTTGATACGGAATATGCATTATTTTCTACTATTCTCCAAAATTGTCGTATAATTTAGTCTAAAAAATATGATCTTTATCAAAGCATACCTACAAATATATCACAGTTCGGAATTATGACAAAAATTTATAAAAGTGTTATTATTGTAAAGAATTATTCTCTTTATTTTTTTGATAAATATTTTAGTAGAATAAACTTTTAAGAACGCTTTTGTGCAAATCCTATGAAACAGACCTTGCTTTAATTGATCTACCCGTTTTATATTTTTATTAAAACACAAACAAAATTTCACAAACCCTAAGCATGTGCAAAATAACTTTAAGAAGTTTTAGGCAAAATCCCAAGTCAAACGGTTGAAGGTTTGTTGAGTATCATGCCCAGTGTCTTTGAAAAGACAGTTTTGAAAAATCGGTTTAAAGTTTTTATTCTCGGTACGCTCAGGTATGATCTTGCCCATTCAACAATTTATAGTGCGGTAAATTTTGTGAATTTTGCGATTTTGCAAATTTATGCATGAATCTTACGCCAATGAATTATTAAATGTACATTCTATTGAAATATGCTAAATCACAACTGGATGTGATGAATAATAAATTCTTAAACTTTTAAGTAATACTACCATTTGGAATAATCCAAAATAAATTAAAAGGAAATTTAAACGATATTTTAGGACTATTCCAATGAGGAAATATGAGCTTGCTATCCTGTGGCAACAAATAAAATTATAAAAGTAATTTTTCGATAAGAGAAATAAATCGAAAGATGAGTCCGAGATAAATACATATTTTAATATGAAATATGCAGACAAAATTTATTTAAATACGCAGGAAACAATCTTAAACTATTAATAAAATATGCTTTTTGGAGATGATAATTCTTAAGGTATTAACTTTTATCTGAAATTTTTAAATTACGGAACTTCCTAGAAAATGTGAACATTTACTCTGTAGTATAAATTTTGAATGTATCGCATTTTTGTAGTATATTTCATAATGAGTTATTTTACTAATAAAATTAGTTCTTATTTGAAACTTTAAGAGTCGGCATTTACTTTTAAAAAATACTCGCCGCCCGAAAACATGAACTGGGGTTGTATTAATTAGTTCATATTAGTTCATATGTACTAAAGTATTACCAAGGTGATTTTGTGGATCATTTTATCAAAATAGCGCACAAATTGCAGAAGATTTTGGCAGAAAAGTTAAAATGTTTGGAATAAGCAACGTTCCTCAAAATTAATTATTTTTCTTAAGACAGTACAGTACACATTTTTTGGGCTAAAATGGAAACAACATTATCTGATAATGCTAAGTTCATTGTCAAGGCTAAAAATCAAAAAGCCAATGTTACTTTAACACAAATTGCAGTTGTTTCCCATGATTTTTTATTTCTTTTAACAAAAAATAAGAGATATACGGGTACTTTTTCATAAGTAAGTTGATGGAAACATGTTTATTTGCCAACAAAATTCGTAAAAGCAATTCATAATTTAAATAAATTATGAGCGCAATACAACCACACGTTAAAATTCCTTTTCATATTAAAGTTGCGAGTGGTTTTTAATGCGAAACATTTAGACAATTACTTCGCTCATACATCCGTAAAGAAAATGCTGCCTTCCGTCATAGGAAAACAAATGCTCATATAATATTCAAGATTTAAAGATAAATCCCTGACCTTAAAGCTTTCACATACCAAAAAGGGCAGGCAGACTGTGAACGTTTTAAATGTCCATCCAGGAACACCTTTTAGAGAACTCGCGTACGGCGAATTAAGCAAGTTTGAGGATAAAATTGCATTTTCCCGGCCTTTCCCGCAAAGGCAAATATGATAAACGTGATAAAAGTGCGTAAGAAATCCTGAGAGCTGAATCTCTACTATTCTTCACTCAATAAACAGTTAGTACGAGTGATGTTAATCTCCCGAATTTGTATGCTGCCATGCATGCCCCTAGCTCAGATGTGGTCTTGTTAACATAGAACGTGCACTGTTTTTCTCTTGCTCCTCATTTCCATCTAGGTTTTATGCCATAGTCTACCTGTCCACATGTTAAACATTTTCACCTCCTCAAGCCTGTTGACTTGCCGGAAGCTGGAAAACTAGGAATCTGGATAACCAGCTGCAGGCTGATCAGCTTTAGGCAGGCATATTGCTTTTGGCGGTATACTTGAATTCTGTTTGTTAGTATCACTGATTAAAGTGGGACAATAAAGTGCCTGCACCTTCCTAGATTTTATTAACTGGCTAAATACATCGATATGGATTTTCATAACTGCAATTAAGGAAAGATATTAAATACTATATCTATACAGGATGTTCGTACTCTACGCAGAAACGGTACGTACTATATATTATTCTATAATATATTTCCTGGGATTATCTGTTTGGCCTTAAAATTACAAAATTATGAAATAAAATCTTTCAAAAAGACATTGTTTATGATACCTTCCCTATGTGTAAATGAAAATCAATTTGTTTTTTTTTTCATTCGCATATCTTATTGTGTAGGGTATCCTTCAATAGTTTTTTCAAAAATATTGGAGATATTTCATTAACGCTTTTTCGATACAAAGTAAATTTCTTCCCGTTTGAAATACACTATACATTTTTAATTTTTGTTTGAGATACATATCCTTACCCCTACGAACTAAACCACCGTTTTTTAATGTTTGTAATGTGTACCTATGGTAGTTATACGAAATTAAAAAAAAAAAAAAAACTTTTCACACGTAAGTAATTCTGCTACTTTACGAGTAACATCCACCAATTTATGACATATAGTTGGAGCTTCTATGTACTTTTTGCAGATATAAATGCCTGAAGTCAACTGCAAAAATGACTTTATAATTTAATATGTATTATCTTACTGATGGCTCAAAAACAGTGCTCGGCACTGGAGCTGCTGTCTATGGAACCAGCACTAAGGTTTCGTTTGCAATGGGCAAATGGCCCAGCGTTTTCCAGGTAGAAATCGATGCCATCGAAACCTGTGCCTTCCTTAACCTTAGTAAAGGACTTAAGGACTGATAGCCAAACTGCCCTCAGGGCACTCTCATCATGACGTTTTTGTTAAAAGCTCGCAAAGGAGTTCTTTGACTTTCTTCAGCATCTGACTGCCTCAAACAGTATTACACTCATTTGGTTACCGGAACACTGTAGCATTGAGGGAAACGAGGTAGCCGATGAATTGGCTAGAGAAAGATCTTCATTTAGGTACCAAGGCCCTGGACGCTACTGCAGTATTAGCTGATCCTTAACCAAAATTGTGATGGACAGATGGGTGGAAAGACAGCAAACACACTGGGACAGTGTTCCGGGGTTATGGCAAGCCAAAGACTTTATTAAACCCAACGTATACTTCACACCATCACCCTAGACAAAAGCGATCTTAAGCTGCTAGTTGTCTATCTGACCATTACGGATGGAGATATCATCTACATAAAATAGGTCTGCCAATTAAGACGGAATGTCGCCTATGTCTAGATGACGAGGAAACCACAACTCACATCTTGTGTGACTATCTGGCTCTAGTAAGGAGTAGGAGGGGGACTTTCAGCAAGGAGTTCCTGACCCAAACTTAAGTCGGAAGCTCTTCTGTGCTTGAACTTTCAGCTTTCCTTAGGGTAGTGTATTATTTACTTCACTAGTGGGGTCTTAACACAAAAGACAGTTTTTGGTCGAAGTGCCCACCATATGGATCACCCCCTTTATAATAATAACAATAATAATAAATAATATGTATTATTTTTTAACCTGAAGAAGACAGTGTACCACACATTAGGGTAACATCCCATATGTAGCCATACTCCAAATTACGGAACCCTACTACGCGTGGTCCAGCTTCATAAATTAAATTTACAAATTATTTACATGCACAAAATTTGATGCAATTATTTTATTTCAAAATTTGTAGAAGTAGTGTGCATTTATAAAATCAACCGTTTTTTAATTTACAAAAACAAGTAATATATAAAAAAAAATTTTTTTAAAAATCCTTTTTATATTGTTATAAATGATTTATAAGTTAAAATTGAAAAAGTTAGACAAGTACAATGATTTTAGTGATGCGTGGGTGGAAATAAGGGATGCGGGGGTGGATTCGCTCGGGAAACACCACTAATTTGTATTGTCACCGAAGTTATACATGTTCGCCAAATTTCATTGAGTTTATTAAAGTCTAAGTATAAAAACTTTGCATTGCAAGATTTGACGACACGTAGTGTAAGTTAAATAAAAAAATAAAAGAAAAAAAGAAAAAGAAAAAAAGAATTTAACAAGAATTTTCAATAATTAATTTAAAGATTTAAAGAGCTTTTTCGAGTTCTACTGAAGACGATCAGTTTAATCTCAATCACAGTAATAAATGGGGCAATTATGTACCATTTGTTCTTCGGGGCATACTTTTCAATTATTACATAGGTATCTCAAAACTACCTCCACTTCAATTTCATTGGTAAATGTAAATGAAAACAAATAAGGTCGCGACGGTTCACTTACGCCGAAAGAAACCTTTGCCAAACAATGAAGCTGCTCGGTGAATTTCATAATCGCGCAGATCGAAAATTTCCGCTCTTCACCATCACACAGTGCCCACATGAGGGGCAGCAATTCGCGAGCAAAACACATAAATTTGTGTGAAAGGCACCTTACTGGGCCAGTGTATCTCGGACAGTTGGAAGCCCCCATCTCTTCGACAAATATTTACACTGATGAAAATCATCATGTCATCTCATTTGCATTTTTCACGATTTGCCGCGGGTTCTTTTCTTGAGTGCTTTCGAACAGGTGCAGCTAAAAAATTTCGTTGCCCAAATCAAGGTAATGATCCCAATACCGTTAAAAGACAGGCCCATTAAGTTTCTGAAAAAAATCGGCGAGTTCTGTCGGTTTTAAATGTTTTTTTCTTTTATTCACTTCACAAGTCCCGTCTTAATTAAAAGAATTTTGGCGTCATCTTACTTTCGGTACAGTTAAATTTCTCAAGAAAGCTTTAGGTAGGTATATGTTATCCCCGATCATGTCGAAATAAGAAAAAATAGCCGCATGCAGCGAGTTGTTGACACTTAAATGGTGAAGACAGGAATCTTGTCAGTTTTATTGTTACCAAGATGATCTGTACAAGATTCGGGAGTTCTTTGAAAGATATTTCTTCAGTAGTGATGTCTAGATAAAACCTTAGACTTGCTCTTTATGCTATTTTTTAAGTGTTGAGTATTTTTTATTTAAGAAAATATTTTGATAGAGGTACTACGCTTTTTATGCGAATGCGGGTTGTTTGTAGCTTAGCTAGCTACGAAAAAACTGTTTAAAGACGTTGTATTATTGCGGTTTATTTTATAGAGATGCAGTGTCAAAGACATTTGCAAAGTATTCATAAAGACTACGCTTAATAAATTTTTTATTGTATTAACTTTATAATTTTTAAAATCTATAATACCCTTATTAAATTGGCTACAAGTAGGCAAAATACCCTACTAAATTTTTATTAGTCAAATTAGAGGCGCGCTTAGACATTTCATTTTTGGAATTATTAAAGCGATGTACTATTGAACCATTTTAAGCCGGATAACTGAAGGTTGATTAAAATTAGGCGTGCTTAAAGGTTTCTTATTTTAGGGCTTGATAATAGACTAACAAATTGTCTAAAATCTTAATTGCCCAATTATAAATTTCAACATATCTTAGTTTTATTATTAAAATATATATCAAACTTGTCTATAAATTGCATTCTTTTTAATTAAAGCATTAATTCAAATTCTTTAAACATCATCTACTTAATGGACTATACCACCCTGTCGCTCAGTAAACTAGTTATTAATAAAAATTTAATATCGACGCAACTATGAAAAATATAAACTAATTTTTATTTCTTACTATGAATTAGTTTTATGAACTAATTAAAGAAAACAATCATTTGTTTAAGTTAAAAATTGATGGATATATATGGATATATAGTATGTAAGCTCTTTAATAAGAATCTGCGACTGTACAAATGTTTTTCCCTCTTTTGGGTATTGCTTGCAAAATTAAAGCCAAATTTATTCTTGTATAAATAAAACACATAGCTGAAATTGGTGTATAGGGAAACATTTTAAGAAAAATGATTGTAAAAATCATAGCTATTTAAAAATAACTCTGTTTTCGTGCAATATTAAAATTTGAAGTTAAAAAAGTTAATGCAAAATGAACCCAGTATCCAATCCAATTATGCTATCTTATCCTCAAAGATAATTTTGTGAAGAATATATGGTATAATTTTAATCAAAATCAGTTGAGAAAATCCGAAATGTGTAATCTATCAGTTTGAAAAAAATATTTTCGAGAAAAACGCGAAAGAAAAGAAGCGTTTTAAAATCAAATATTTTTTTTTGTTTTTACCATGAAGGTCATTTAAAGATAAAATTTGTATGTGAAATCGAATTGTATAAAAAATTTAGTGTCTTAGTTTGTCGATATTTTGCCATAAATAATTTGTTCAGCGTGCTGTCTCTAAATCAATTTAATCTGTCATCTACCATAATTAAAGTGTAGAAATTTCCATTTAAATTGTTAGTGAATTAAATTAATTTTATACGTTATTCATTGCACTAGGCAAAATTACGGTTATTGTGAGACGCCTTTTTGTCTATATATAAAGAGTTCGGAGTAGAGGCAAAACATGCCAGTTTATTTCTCATCGAATAAAAGTACACAAAAATAACAAAATAATTGCAGAAGAGATATTTTAAATGCCTTACTTGGGATCAACAACTTGTCCATCGACGCTAGGTCTAGCAAATCTCCTAAAAAACCTGACAATTGCTCAAACGGTTGACAGCTTCTCGTCGTAAATACTCCTCTCAGGATACTTACTTAGTCTGTCTAGCAAGCATAACATTGCCTGAAACCTGTCCGGGATGCTTCCCAGGTATCACAGGTAAGCGGTCGTTCCGTTCTATAAACATTTCAAATTATTGGTTTCTTTCCCTAGCTCTTCATACAGGGTGTGGAATTTTTTAAGTTAACACATTTGCGACATATACGAGTATATAATGAGCGGTTTAAGCAAATATCCGTAGTAAGCAGGTGGACAGATGTTCGTCAGCCTTTAATTTCTTCATGTGTATTATGAATATTTTGTTAAAAAATATATTTTTTCAAATGAAATATGTTTTGTTTTTAATTAGTCATGAAGGGCACATATTTTAATGTAGGTCTCAACCTAATTTTCAAAAAATGGTATGAAAGCTGGTATTTCTGTTTTCAGCATCACTTTCTTTCTACAAAGGTGGTAAGTATTTTGAATACACGAATTGTTTAAAGCTTTTTGGTATACGAGTATTGCGCGCAACTTGTTTTTATTATGAAGAACGGGAAAGACTAAGAGACACGACGTTTTATCACCTGAACAATTCGCATATAAAAAGAACATCTTTGTTATGCGAAGTTATGTGAACTTACTCACTCAATCGACCTGAATGGAATTCGGGCAAAAATTAAGCATTTGCCTCACGCAGTGACACAAATATGGAGTGAAATATTAAATCATTTTATTATTCGCGCCTTTTAGCCCACCAAATTTATTTTGTGACATGAATGGTTTTATTAAGAGGTTTATTGATTTTTTTTTTTATTGTGTATATTGACATGATTGCAATTTCACCCAGGATCCGTCTGTTTATTGCCAATACGTTATTATATCTGCCAATTTATACACTTTTATAACGAGTTAACTAGGGCTGAATAAAATTTCCTTCCTTTTGTATAGTTGGACGATAATTGAGTTTGGTTTATGCCTCATTGTAATGTATAATTAAGGAACAATTAACTGGATGGGAAAAGAGAATAAGTTTGAAAAGATGTATTTAGGACATTTTTTATTTATGATTGTTCAGTAACTGTTTTATAAAATCTAAATAACGATATAAATCACAATCATAGCCATTAAATAGTTAAATAAATTCTGATTTTTCTGGAATTTTTTAGATGATTTTCATGTATCAATTTACGATTGAAAATTAAAATTTTGTATAGGTAATAAAAATATTTTCAGTATTACCTCTAAAAATCAAGTAATTTAAACTTTACAATAAACATCAAACTCCACGTACTATTATATAATATTTTCTATATTTTATAATTTAAAATTTGAATTTACTACAAAGAAAAAACGAATAATTTTTTTCAATGTGTTTTTTTTATTCGAAAATTCCTTCCGGTTTATTATGGAACACCATTTCATTCAGCAGTAGCCCATCCAATCCAATTTTTCAGTACATTTGCAACTGTATGGAACTCTATTTGACCGATGGCTACACAATTTCGTCCTCAAGAACCTCAACTAACCTGCTGGATAATAAGTGTAACACGTATCTTTAACACGTTCGCCGACAATAAAGCTGTCACGCCATATAGCTGCATTGTAAAAATGAATGCTATAGCACCACGTCCGCGAACGTGTTTACGACTCCTCACAAATAATAGTCCAACGGAGTCAAATCGCAGCTACGTGGCAATGCACATCATCAAAACTGCTAATAATGCGATTTTCAAAATTCCCAAACAAAAAATCGATTATTACATGGTTTGTGTAACACGGGGCGCCATCGTGTTGAAACCAAATGTTTTCCAAGTCTATATCCTCGAAAATAAGTTACAAATAATCAGTTATCATTGCACGGTTGGGCTCGCCATTTACTGTAAAACATTTTCTTTCCTCATTTTCAAAGAAAATGGCTCAATGATACCACCGATCCAAAAACCACACAAAGCAGTTACTCGTTGAGGGTGCATTGGCTTCTCAACAACCACTGGTGGATTTTCTGTGCCCCAGATGCTACAATTTTGCTTATTAACGTAACCACCAAGGTGAAAATGAACTTCGTCAGAAAAGATGATTTTTCGCTAAAAATGCTCATCTTCTTCCAAGCATTCCAAAACCCAATTAGCGACCCAAAAAAGTTGCAGATGGTCATGTGGCTTCAGTTTCTGTACCAATTAAACTTTGAATTTAACCTGAGATATAAAACTAACTTTCTGTCATACGAATAACATTTGAATCGCCACACTTAAAATAACCAGTAGTTCAAATTCCAAATTATAAATGGTCCACCCTGTATAAGAGACTGTGTTAAAAACAATTAAAGTTTGATTTTTTCAAAACTCCATAATAAGAAAATGAGAATTTCTTAAATACCCTTAACACTACTCTTACCATTTTGTTATATTGTTTTTGGAAATGTTATGCATTCTTATCGTTGGGTAATGAACGAATAAAATATTTAAATAACCCGTGGTTATATGAAAATAATCAATAATTAATTAGTTCGTAAAATCGCAAACCTACTGTGTATACAACACGCGCATTGTGTCTTTTAATCAATAACGTGCATAATTTCGACTTTCCGTCTATGTTTCAGATCAGTTTCAATAAGGTTGAATAAAAATTGTAAATGAACAGCTTCACTTAGATTATCTTGGGGCAATTATATTTTCCGAACCAACTAAACACGATCAACCTTCATAATGATTCTCTGAATGTCATAAAAATGAATTGCAGTGGTAATTAGAAAAACCTTAGACATTGAACTTAACTATAGAAGTTCCGGACGCAGTTGGTTCTTCACAAATATTAGAAAAATAGCAAACTTATTACTGAATTCATAAGCACACGCTGATTTCATTAACCCTGTAAAGCTCGATGATATCTCATCAATTATTTGAAAAAAAAAAAAAAAAACAAAAACAAAAAAAAAAGAAATATAATCGCAAAAACCATGAGGCAGTAGCAGTTATTAATAGACAAACATCTATCTTCGCTCTGCTTCCAAATCCATGTCTTTGCACATCTTCACGAAGACAGGAACATTAATCTTGACTGACAAATAACCGAAGGAGATTGGAGGAGCGTCAGATTATCAATCAGGCGTTAGCCACCTACAATCAATGCGACATCTTGCTTGAAGCTGCTGTGTGCTAAGTAAAAGTGAAATCGAAGCGCCGCGCCGGTACGTTTGACTAGATCACAAGCGGAGCACGCCGGCACGGGTCAAGGCTGTGGCGGCGCCCGTGTCAACGCTACAATACCTGTCGCGTCGAAATCCGAGCGCATTTACGCTGACGCACTTTTCTTTAGGTGCCCGGCAATGCTTTCAAAGTCAAGGCTGCAGCGTGCACTTGTTAACCCGTTTATTGACTTTGGTTACGTTGACTGGTTCATTAGCCGCCGACACAATTTGCATGCAAATGCTCTGAGCTCGGCTGTCGGCGAGCAAGGCGCAAGTTTTTCCAACACATTATGCTACTCGTAAGCTATAGCTTGCAGCAGAATCATTCGGAATTGATTGCCAATTTGGAGGCATATGTTTAACACACGTCGCTTGTTTATGAGATATCCATGATCCATGCTAATTATCTTGGTGTAATCACCTTAATCACGATGATGGAATTGGATTATTATTTTATCAATCAAACATGTTCGCGGACATGGCCTTTTGACGTGATTAATGGTGGTATTTAAACTAACAGAGATAGAAATGTGACCGGTTCTACTAAGAACTGTGTTCATCTGCCTCAACTTCAATTTATTAAATATCTCTTTCATCTTTCAAACATAATAAAATAAACAAATTGCACCGGTCTATGGACCAAACGTTTTTCAGTGAATCTTGTAAACAAATTAATTTTAGATTAAATTATGCGATCTCAGTATAGCTCTTTCCTGGATATATCCCCATTATATGTACCAAATTCGATTCCTTCTGCTCTCCAGTGTATGATAAATTAAGCAATACTTGTATGCAATAATCCAGTGGCATCCTTGGGTCTAGACCCCGCAGAGCTTCGGAAATGATAGCTTACGGCGAAACCATCAATTGAATAATTTCAATACATTTATCTCGTAATTTACCATAATTATAGAGGGAGCACGTGGTTAGTTTATGGTTAAATCGGGCAGCAATTTTCTACTCATGGCTTAGGTACACAAGGAAGGATGATGACATTCGTAAACTGTGACAATTATTTCCAAGAAGTAATTTCTAGGTACTTAAGATCGATATTCAATATTTATAGCACAATTTGTATGCCTACACTTTGTAAATGAAAATACATAAAACGATGAATGAGGCAACGAAATTTCACTTAATTTAACATAGAAAGGTCAACGCAAATATCGTTTTCTAATACGGGCTACTTTTCTTAAAATCTCAGTTTGTATGTTCTTCTATTAAAAAATTAATAAGAAAATGATGACAAAATTTAAATTAAGATATTCAATATTGGATTATAAAAAAGGGAAGTCATTACAACATCAGAAAGTATTTAAATGATAACGTGACGGTAATTTGAATAGTTCGTTCTGATGTAGGTAAATAAATAAAAAAAAAAAATTATTTTAATTTTATTGTTATTTAGTTTCCTGCTAATAACTTGAACACCTTCTCATTACCCAAATTTGGTAAACTATACCCATTACCTGTACTTATGAGCATGGTTCATGGCTTTCCAATTTATGAACTTAGCAGAGCACTTTAAATTTGAGCGTACAGTTTTTGTTTAGCTCTTGTTTGTTACAGTTTTTGCATGAAATATTATTTATTAAGTTATTTAAATATATTTTGTATAAAGTTATAAAACATAAATAGTTTTCTATGATTTAATATAAAATTATTATTAAATTCTAACAATATTTCAATTTTTCCAGATTGGCGAAGTGAAAATAGAAAACAGGGATCGTTATGTTACAATCAAAGTATAGTGATTGGAGGACTATATCCATCCTGCTATTATCATTTATCACAATAGCAGCAAAAAGTAAGACAAAATATTTTTAGTTATCTTAATACATATATATTTTATTCAAAAAATATATTAACATATTTTTCTTGATTAAACTTCTCCATTGACTCTTATGATACATATATAAAAATTCAGTCGACAAATTGAAATAGTAATGTTATCATTTGTCCATGTACAATAAATTATAGAGCCAGACATGGAAAAAGACACATAAAAATTGAATTAGCAGCACCTCTTTAATTCAATAATACTTCATCAGGTTATTTTTATAATCAAATAAAAACAATTCATAAGTTCAATCAAATTGAAAAAAATTTTACAGTGGCGAAAAAAGTATTCGCTCTCTAACCCCCAATTACCAAAATGCTTTAGTGATCAAAGGATAATGATTTATACTTTGTTTTATGAAAAAAACAAGGATTTATTTACACATATCACAAAAATATATAATTTCCTAAATAGCATTATAACATAATAGAAAAACAACAGAAATATTCAATATGTAGGTAACAATAGTTTACGGAAAAAGTATTTGCTCTTCAAATTACTTGCAATAAAAACAATTATTAATTTTAAGACATAATTAATAGTACCTTGTTTGTCGCCCTTTAATTCGAATTCGGTATTAAACAATGAAAAACATTGTACTTGCGCTTGTCTGAAAACAAAACAGTGTTCCAAAAGTCTGCAGTTTTCATTTGATACCTACGAAGAGTGTTTCGAATTGTTTTAGAACTAACTTCATTACCAAAATCACTTTTTACCACTTCCGTTTTTGTTGGTTGTAATTTTACGCATTTTAGTATTTTTTGTTCTTCGCAGGGAGTTAAACTGTGTGGGTAATCAGTACATGTACGACTTTACACGTACAACCAAAAATACTAAAATGCGTTAAACTAGAACCAACAATAATTTTGACTCCATAAAACAGGTTATAAATACTTCTCACCATAGTTTTATTGATATTAATTATATTTCCGACTTCATTGAATGTTTCACTTTCACTTTCACGTAAATTTAGTTCTATTTATCGTTCTTTTACACTCTTTTCTTTCGTTTTACAACTCATTTATTTAAAAAAATGTAGAGATCTGTGTAGATCTTTAACATAACCTCACAATTTATCAACAGTTGCAAATATAGGATTCCCCGACATGAGGTTTGTTACATTTTTACGAGAGAGCGAATACTTTTTTCCATTTATATGTATACTCGTACATACGTGTGTTTTCCTATAATAGTGCTACTTTATTTGGAATGAGTGGCAAAAAGTACATCTTTTTCAGACAAAATATTTTGTGATTTGAACACACATGAAACACTGTACCAATTTCGCAACTTTGGGCTTAAGAGCGAATATTTTTTTATTTATTTATTCGCTTAATACAAGCTATATATATATATTCCGCCACTGTATGTAAAGTTTCATTATTAAAATCGACATAAGTTTCGATCTCATGATGCTTTGTAATTAATTGTAATTAATTAACAATAAAAGCTAATTATAAGTATGGTGAAATTGGCTGCCTATTACAGTAAATAATTATTTTTTTTTTAATATATCATTTAACAGGTTAAAAAAACAAGAAAAGGTAAGACAGTTCTCACATTTAATAACACGTATGCGTATTGTATTATAAATTTTAAACCTACCTGAAAACATCGCCGCATGTCCTGATAAAATTTTAAAATACTGGGGCAGATGCTAAGCAAGCAAACATGCAAGGGCTATGTACCAAGCCGAAACATTGCCACCACGGCACCACGGTGCATCATTTCGTATGGTTCAATTTGCTATCCGAATAATAATAAATTTTATTTGACGGGCGCGACCATTTAAACACTGATGCAAAACTTGTTGGGGATAGACATATGCTATTTTATTTTCAAGGAATTCTGAAAATCCAACGAAAAACAGGTTTATGTCAGCAAGAAGCATCTTAATACGAAGAAAATTTTGAACAGAGGAGTAAAACTTACAAGTCATGGCCTGATTGGGTACCAAGAATAATCGCCCATCCTTCTAGGGTGATTTCTTTTATTTCAGTTTTAAAGAAGACTCGTTTCTTACTTATATCGGCAAAAATTTTAATTAGGTTCTGCAAGAAAAGAAGTGTTCAAGTTTATTAATCAGTTACAAATATAATTTTTGATATTTCAGATAGCAAAATATTATCCTTCTTTGATTCATTCGGTTCTAATTTTCTCCTAATCGCAGTTAATGCAATCATTAAATAAGCTATGGCGTTGAACCCATTAGCACCTACTATTAATGAGAACCGTTAAATAATCTATTTGCATAACAGGTTTAAATTATACTTGCATGTTTTGCAATCTGATTAGTACCTTTCTCGGATACTTTGTCAAAATAAATAAGAAGAGACAATTCCGCGTATACTCTGAATTTATCGTGTGTACAATTTCTTAAAGATTTATTTTTTATATCTTTAAAACTTCTCCGTGAAATTACAATTACATTGCATACTCGTATATATACATCGATAGTAATTATTGAAATATTTTATAATGTGTTTTACGGTTTGGTCTCGCAATAGTATGAGGAATTCAGGGTAAATAAAAAAATAATAATACTATTGTATTGTAGGATATTTTCCTTCTCTTTAAAAGAACAGTTTTATAAAATTTGCAGATCTTTTCAAGTCCCTCTTATACTTCCTTTGATTTTAATTGTTTTATTAATCAACGCAACTATCTCCTTCTAGGTACATATGCATTCGAATGTCCATCAGAAGGATTGCATGCCGACAACAATGACTGTGCTACATTTTATAGCTGTATTAATGAATGGGACGGAACACTAAAAGCACTTACCTTTACTTGTGAGGTGGGAACAATATACTCCAAGGTACGGCAAAGATGTACTCCTCCGAAAATTGCAGAGAGAGTGGAATGTTTGGAGTATATGAATGAAATCGATAGCAATTTAGACACAAATAGACCATCGGAACCACAAAAGCTTTCAGTTTTTACTGTATCAAGGCAAAATGAAGAATCATCTCCTTGCACAGAAGAAGGATTCATGAGGGATCCAAATGACTGCAGAAAATTCTATAGGTGTGCTTCGGACGGAAAGGGTAGTTTTACTAAATACGAATTTATGTGTGGCGAAGGAAGTGTCTGGGATCAAACAATTCAAGGATGTAACCATGAATGGGCTGTAGATGGATGCCAAGGTCATCGCAATGGTCAAACTGTTACCGTTACACAAACAAATTCCACGTCTAATAATGCTTCATCAAGCTCATCCTCTAGTTCGAGCTCACAATCCAGTTCTACAAGCACAACAACAACTAATGGAGGACAAAGTACTGCTAATATTAATGAATCACAATCGCAAAATCAATCAGGCAATAATCAGGCCTCATCCGGATCATCGTCATCTACTTCAACGACAACATCTGGACAAAGCTCCTCAAATCATAATTCCGGTAGCTCAAGCTCATCAAGTCAAAATAGTGGTTCGAATCAGAGTTCATCAAATAATCAATCTGGTTCTTCTCAATCTAGTTCATCATCTGGTAGTGAAAATAGTTCTAGTAACCAAGGAAGTTCAAGTAGCTCGTCCCATCAAGGATCAAGTTCGTCAAATAACCAAGGAAGTTCTTCCCAACAAGGTTCAAGCAGCTCATCAAATAACCAACAAGGATCAGGTAGTTCATCAAATAACCAGCAAGGTTCAAGTAGCTCGTCAAATAATCAACAAGGATCAAGCAGTTCGTCAAATAATCAACAAGGATCCAGCAGCTCGTCAAATAACCAAGGAAGTTCTGGTAGCTCATCCCAACAAGGATCAAGCAGTTCATCAAATAACCAACAAGGTTCAAGTAGTTCATCAAATAATCAACAAGGATCAAGCAGCTCGTCAAATAATCAACAGGGATCAAGCAGCTCGTCAAATAACCAAGGAAGTTCTAGCAGTTCATCAAATAATCAACAAGGATCAAGCAGCTCGTCAAATAATCAACAGGGATCAAGCGGCTCGTCAAATAACCAAGGAAGTTCTAGCAGTTCATCCCAGCAAGGGTCAAGCAGCTCATCAAATAATCAGCAAGGCTCAAGTAGCTCGTCAAATAACCAAGGCAGTTCTGGTAGTTCATCCCAGCAAGGATCAAGCAGCTCATCTAATAACCAACAAGGTTCAAGTAGTTCATCAAACAATCAAGGAAGCTCTTCCCAACAAGGATCCAGCAGTTCGTCAAATAATCAAGGCAGTTCGTCTCAACAAGGATCGAGTTCATCAAATAACCAGGGTTCATCACAGCAAGGAAGTAGTAGCTCCTCTAATCAGGGCTCCTCTTCTTCTTCAAACCAAGGTTCATCACAGAGTGGTTCCAATCAATCTAACCAAGGCAGTTCAAGTAATCAAGGGAGCAGTTCTTCAAACCAAGGTACCTCAAGTAGTGGTTCAAGTCAAAATACTGGTGGTGATTGCAAAGAAGAAGGCTTTATGGGAGATTCAGAAAGTTGCCAAAAATTCTATAGATGTGTATCAAACGGAAAAGGATCGTTTACAAAATATGAATTTATGTGTGCAACTGGAACAATTTGGGACAACTCTATTCAAAGCTGTAATTATCCTTCAAGTGTACAAAACCCATCTTGTAAAGATGTAAATGTAGGAAATAATCAACAAGGTGGCAATTCTCAAGGAAGTAATAATCAGCAGTCTGGCTCACAGCAAGGGTCAAATAATCAAGGCTCAAGTAATCAAGGATCAAATAATCAACAATCAGGCTCACAGCAAGGATCAAATAATCAAGGCTCAAATAACCAAGGATCAAGCAATCAGCAAACAGGTTCACAGCAAGGATCAAATAATCAAGGATCAAGTGGCTCGTCGAATAATCAGGGATCAAATAATCAGCAATCTGGTAATCAAGGCTCAAGCAATCAAGGTTCTAATAACCAGGGATCAAATAATCAAGAATCTAACAATCAAGGCACATCCGGATCTCAAGGAAATAATCAGGGCTCGTCAAATAATCAAGGATCTAGCTCTCAACCATCTGGTGAAAATTGCAAAAATGAAGGATATTTACCAGATGAGAATGATTGCGCGAAGTTCTATCGCTGTGTAGATGATGGAAAAGGAGGCTTTACAAAGGTTCAATTTAGTTGCGGAAATGGTACTGTATGGGATGATTCAATTCAAGCATGTAATCATCCTTGGGCTGTAAACAATCCAAAATGTTCACAAATGCTACCAAGTAATCAAGGATCATCAAACAATCAAGGCTCGTCTAATAATCAAGGTTCCTCGAATAATAACCAAGGCTCCTCAAATAACAACCAAGGTTCCACAAATAACAACCAAGGATCGTCAAACAATAACCAAGGATCGTCAAATAACAATCAAGGTTCCTCGAATAACAACCAAGGCTCATCAAATAACAATCAAGGATCGTCAAACAATAATCAAGGATCGTCAAACAATAACCAAGGATCCAATAACAATCAAGGTTCCTCGAATAACAACCAAGGCTCGTCAAATAACAATCAAGGATCGTCAAACAATAATCAAGGATCGTCAAACAATAACCAAGGATCCAATAACAATCAAGGTTCCTCGAATAACAACCAAGGCTCGTCAAATAACAATCAAGGATCGTCAAACAATAATCAAGGATCGTCAAACAATAACCAAGGATCCAATAACAATCAAGGTTCCTCGAATAACAACCAAGGCTCGTCAAATAACAATCAAGGATCGTCAAACAATAATCAAGGATCGTCAAACAATAACCAAGGATCATCAAATAATAATCAAGGTTCCTCAAATAACAACCAAGGATCATCAAATAATAACCAAGGTTCTTCTAATAATAACCAAGGTTCCTCAAACAATAACCAAGGATCGTCAAATAATAATCAAGGATCATCCAATAATAACCAAGGGCAATCTAATAACAATCAAGGATCAAATCAAGGCTCCTCAAATAATCAGGGAACTGGTCAAACAGGTAATAAAAAATACATATTTTCAAAAGCTATTCCTAAGTCTACTTTTTACGCAGGTTCAAACGTAAAATGTGAAAAGGAAGGATTTGTAGGTGATCCAAATGATTGTAAAACATTCTATAGATGTGTTGAAAACGGCCAAGGTGGTTTCATCCAGTACATGTTTACATGTGGAGAAGGAACTGTATGGGATGATAGTTCCCAATCTTGTAATCATGCATGGGCTGTTGAAAATCCAAAATGCAGAACAGAAGGCAATATTCCACCCTCTCAGGGAGGTGGTTCAAGTCCCACAACAGAAGCTACAACCAGCCCCAGTGGAATTAATCCTCCTCCAACTCAAGGGCCGGGGGGAAGTACAACTCCTGGAAATCAAGGAACTAGTGGCACAAATTCACCCCCAACAAGCACGGGAAATGGTGGCACCAATCCACCTCCAACTAGTCCAACAACAGGTGCAACTAATCCTCCTCCTTCAACTGGAGGCACTAATTCCCCTCCAACAAGTCCACCAACAGGCGGGACTAATCCACCCCCAGTAACAGGTACATCAACACAAAAACCAACATCCGCTGGAAGCGGAGGAAAATGCGAAAGAGAAGGATTTATGGGTGATGAAAATGATTGCCAGAAATTCTACCGATGTGTAGATAATGGACAAGGTGGATTCACAAAATACGAATTCAAGTGTGGAGACAACACCGTCTGGGATGATGAAACCCTCAGCTGTAATCATCCTTGGGCCGTTAATAACCCGAAATGTGGCACAGGACAGCCAGGAAAGGAAACTCCATCAGGCGGTACTACTCTTGCTCCATCAGCAACCACAGGCTCTGGATCTGGTACTTCCACAGCAGGCTCTACAACTACACCTTCCTCTGCAACTTCAGGTAAGGAAATGAAATATACAAACAAACATATTTTTAAACTTAAAATTTGAATTTCAGGAACAACCCAAAAGCCTACCACACCAACTCCTCCTCCTTGCGCAAATGTTACTCAAGGTCCCCCGCCCACAGCAGCTCCTCCACCACAACCAGCAGGATCAAATGGAATATGCGAGCGAGAAGGATTCATGGGCGATAACGAAGATTGCCAAAAATTCTATAGATGCGTAGACAACGGAAAGGGTGGCTTCACTAGATACGAATTCAAATGTGGGGAGGGAACTGTTTGGGACGATAGCACCCAAAGCTGCAATTATCCATGGGCTGTGAGCAACCCCAAATGCGGAAGTGGTTCAAGTAGTTCTAGTCCTGCAACGCAACCACCAACGTCTGGTTCCACAACAAGTTCACCAAGTTCTTCAAGCAGTGGTCCTACAACAACTGGAACTACTGGAACATTACCTCCAGAAACAACAACTTCAGGTGGTTTACAAACATCAACTGAACCGCCAGTAACTACAACAGGCAATCCAAACACGAATCCTCCAAATCAGCCACCAGGAACAGTTTGCACTGGTGAAGGATTCATGCCAGATCCAAATGATTGTTCAAAATTCTATAGATGTGAGAAAAAAGCTGACGGCACCTATACGCGGCATGAATTTACTTGTGCGGAAGGAACTGGATGGGATGAAGAGACTCAAACTTGTAATTACAAAAATATGATACCTCGTTGCGGTAGTTCTAGCAGTACATCTGGCCCAGGAACAACTCCGGGAACTACTGTGACTACGGTAATTGGAGAAACTACTGGGAAACCTACGCAAACCACTGAGCAGTCTACACAAACAGGACAGCCTACCCAAACTACTGGTCAACCTACCCAAACAACAGGACAACCTACCGAAACTACTGGTCAACCTACCCAAACTACTGGTCAACCTACCCAAACCAATCAGCAAACTCCATCTCAAGGCACTACCCAACCAACCCACACTACGGGAACTCAGATAGCAAGTACAACCGAGGCAATTACATCGACTGGCGGCCAATCAACGACTGGAAGTGGAAAAGAAGAAACAACTACTGGAAACCCAACAACTGCCCAACCCTCAAATCCCCCGGGAACAGTTTGTACAGCTGAAGGTTATATGGCAGATCCTAACGATTGCAAAAAATTCTATCGATGTGTTGACAATGGAGCAGGACAATTACAACGATATGAGTTTATGTGCGGTGAAGGTACTGGTTGGGATGAGAGGCAACAAACTTGTAACCATGAAAACGAGGTGCCCAGATGTTCAAAAGGCACGACTGGATCTCAATCAACAACTGAAAGCGGCACAACACCGAGCACTCAACAACCTCAAACCTCGACACAATCACCAGGTACAAGTATCAATCCACCTTCAACAGAATCAACAATCCCAGGGTCAGAAGCAACAACGACTCAAACAACTGGAACTGGTGAAACTACAACCTCCCAGACAACATCTACTGGATCTCCAACTGAACAACCAGGTACCACAACTGAGCCTACCATGGTAACATGCACACAAGAAGGTTTCTTCCCACATCCTGATGACTGTGCCAAATACTACAGATGCGTAGACCAACAAGGCAACGGACAATTTACAGTATACCATTTCACCTGTGCTAGTGGTACAGTGTGGGACTCTGATGTAAATACTTGCAATTACCCTGAAAATGTGAACAGACCATGCTCTGGAGGCACTAAGCCACCAGGTATTCTATTATTGTATTTTAAATGTTTTGAAAAAGCTCCTAATCATTAATTGCTTTCCTAGAAACAACTAGTACCGAAAATACTTCAGGACCTACAATCGCTTCAACTACAGGATCTACAGGTTTAACCATGGCGCCAACAACATCAACAAATCCAGAAACTACTACTTCCTATCCATCGACAACCGAGACTGGAACAACGGGTCAACCTACAACTTCTCAACCTGGAGGCTCTGGAGGAGGGCCATGTCCACCAACAATGGGCAATCAAAACTTATTCGTTTGTCCAACTGGATTTAAACGACATCCACAAAACTGTAATATGTTCTATCAGTGCGCAAACAAGCCCAACAGTCACGATCTTAGCATAACCGTCTTCACTTGCCCCAACGGAACTGTTTACCAAGAAAGAGAAACCCTTTGCTCCGAACCAAAAGCAGAGGATCAGAAGTGCCAGAGTGTTTTCTTAAGAAGTAATATACAGCCGAACTATGATATGGTACGTACCAATACCCAATAAAATATATAGATACTTATACTATAAGTCACAAATCATTTTCAGATGGAGGTGAGAGCAGGTTCACCTCTTTGTCCCGGACAAGGACATTTCCCATTGAACGGAGGCTACTGCGGCCCAATGTTCGTGAAATGCTCCATGAGTTCGAACACAGGAAGAATCGAAGGACAGATTTATCGCTGCCCTCAAGGGTATTCTTACTGGTCGATTAGCAGACGATGTGAACGCAAAGAAAAACTCCAGTACTGCACAACAGTATCAATGCGCGACATGAACGGAATCCCCATCGAATCGATAAATTTAGGAAGAAATCGCAATCTTAGAATATAAATTCGCTTTAAGACGAGCCCATTGCTTTTAAAAGTTTAGTTAAAATTTTTAAGCAAAAGAGCTGTCGAGCTTCGTATAAATAATTTAAATAGGAATCTCGCCCTAACTCTGGGACTGATTCCTCCTCGGGGATACAGGTGTTGGGTTATTTTTAAAAATTCATTCCATACGTATTTCACATCATTATTTATGTTGTAGTCATTCCCCTACTTCTAGCAGTTATCTGTAAGACATCATTTTATAAATGGAGCGAACAGACTTCGCCAATCAGTCATTTCACAAACTGCCAATTATTTTTTTGGAGTATTGCAACTCTATGTAAGACTTGAGCCCTGCGGCATTCGCATTTTCGTATAGAAGTTATAAATGTAACGTAAAGTAGGAATTTTATGTGAGTTAGCCATAATGTATTTTATACTTTATTTAAATAAAATCTAAATATTTTTACCCGAATTTTTCTTTAAAAACAAAATACAAACTATTTAAAAGGAACCCTCTTCAAAAAATCAGACTCCCTTACGAATATAAAATAGTTTCATCTTTTATGCCGCCTACTTCTACTAGTTCTTCGAAACAAAAACCCAAAAAGCCTTACGACGAAATTTTTATTATTTGTTTTATTATTTTATTTTATTTTTTTTTCGTAATATTACAAAATTACAAACCATTTTCGTGCTTTCATCCTCGGTCGGGCTAGTCATTCTGTCTGAAAATTTTCAAGAATATAAAAATTTAAGTTCGATTAATCTATGCGTTTCTTAATCAAAGTATTCTGTGAGCAAACAAATGAAAACCAAAATGTTGCTGTGAAATAAAACACTTAAAAAGTTCATAGTATCGATAAACGAAGTAAACATGAAAAAGAATGCTGAAATCATTGTTAATGTCTGGAAATTTCTTCAATGCGCAACTTTGAATGTTTCAAATTCTATTGCATTTTCTTATTAGATAAAGAGTAAAATTTTTTGTATGAGTATTGCTTTAAAAATATTACATACCAGGTAGATCCGAAAGCAATCAAAGAACCAGTTAAGATCATTCTTCATAAAGGAGGATATGTGCAAAAGTGCGGTCTAAAATTTTCCGGATCTACCTCATTTGGTGAAACGGATGCTAAACTGGAAACATTTTCTTTTAGGAAACTGAAATCGCAAAAAAAGAAGAAATTAAAACGTTTATTGAAAAGCATTTGGTCCCGCAAGAATTTGTATTAAATAAATTGTTTAAAAGAATAATTAAAGTATAATGTAGTAGAACCCAATACCGACCGACTATCTAAATTCGACCACTTGATTATTTACTAATTATCTATATAGAAACAAAATATAAATGCAGTTTAACGAATAAAATATATAAATTAATTAACATAGTTGAATGAAAAGAATAAAAATTACCTATTATTTCAAAGAATTATAAATGTGATCGAAAGCTAGGTCTTGTTCGAGTATATCAATAAAATTCTAAAAATTTATACTTTAAAAATGAGAGTTTTATTTATAGGTTTCATTAGTCATTCATTATAATTATAATAATTATTTCCGACTTATATGTTCCTTAGTAATATCATTGTGGTCGGAAATAGGTGCGGTAGAATTTACAATGTGATCTAATACCAACCACTGGTCGGTATTGAGGTATGCGGACAATATAATAAATTCACACCAATTGAAATTTACCCATCCTCATTATGTCTAATACTTTAAATTGTCCAAGAACTCACAGAAAAATTGCAAATATAAGTGATGTCGACTTTTTATCAGCTATGGAATAGAAAATATACCCATCATGAGTACTGCAATTTAGAAATACGAAAAATAAATGGGTAGGAGGATTAGGTAACCCCAGCCTTTTTCAATTATGGAAGAAAGTGGCCTTTGATAAAGAAAATAATAAAACATTATCAAACGATGCTGGGTGCAATTTAAGAACAAATTATTCAGAAGCAACTGGTTTTGATGAAGAGTTATGGTCGGATAACACTATCGACGCTATTATAGATGAAAATGGAAATGGAAAAAGACAAAAAATTACTCTTGCGGTCGCCATCGAATCTATTGAACATCGAATATATTGAACACTAGCTAATTAACCCAGCTTCGCACGGTGCACATAAAGATCAGTAATTGGATCTAGCTATTATTATTGGGGATACAAATAAATTTTTAAGATTTTTTTTTGCAACTTTGAAGCTTTATTCAGAGAAATTCGTACAATGTATTTTATTCAAAGTATTGTCCATTTCTAGCTACGCCTTTTCTCCATATTTCAGGCAGCATACAGATTACATCCTTTGAGGAGATCCAAAAATCAACCCAATTTTCGACTTTTTGTAAGAAGTGAAGTGCTGCTCAGCCGGGCCATTAGTCATCGACCGGAACAAGTGGTAGATGGAAGGAGCAATATCTAGTGAATATGGCAGGTGGGGTAGAATATCCCATTTAAGCGCTTCCAAAGTTTCCTTGGCGATTGTTGCAACATGTAGCTGAAGTGCCTCTTGGCGTGAGTTCAAACGGAACCCAATTTCCTTGTTTTTGCAACATACCCATGAGCTTGAGACGGTTTGAAAACGCTTGTTGAAAATCCAGCGAGCTCCTCTTGAGTCTTCGTCCAAAAATGCCTCCTGCTCAGCGTCTTCAAACTTTACTGTCCTGTCTTCGCGTTCCTTATCTCTGGTGTTATAATCGCCACTTTTAAAACACCGGAACCAGTACTCACATGCTATAGTTATAGACAGACAAAATTTTTTAAAATGGTCTTTTTGTATTCTATTAGCTATTCTACATTACCCCGAATCAGTTGTTAGTAAATATTTTCTATACAACGTTTCTATAGTTCTATTATTGGATGAAGAATGCAACGTGTTTTAACTCTATAGTTCGGAGTTAATAAATTCGACAGAAACAGCATGTTATATATCAACTGAAAGCAAATTTTGTGTATTTTCATTATTTATTGAAAAAAGTGTAACAACTCAAAACGGTAATTCAACAAAATAATAATAACCAATGAAACTCAAAATCCAACTCCTAGCAAAATAGTGAAAGTGAAGACAATACCAATGATTGAAGGTGGCGGGAAAAAGAAGATTTATGTGACTTTTGATTAATTTAATATAATTTTTGTAATTTGAAAAATTCCAGTTCCAGAATTAATTAATAGTCGGGTCATTTAAGAAATAAGGAAAAACTATTGATAATTGATAAGAAATAACTTTAAAAAAAGCTTTTTTAATTTCATATTTATATTGTCTGTTTAATATTATCATATTTTAATAAAAATTACTAAATTTTTGTTATTATAACGTTTACAAAATTCATATCTTCAGATTTTATTATATTATTTTCCTACAAACTCCACTGCGTTTCTGTTGAAAATTGCCTGCTCGATAATAGAAGTACAAGTGGTCGGGATTAGGATCGATGCCAGATGGTAGCCGAAATTAGGGTCCTAACCTAATGAAGGCTAGAATTTCGTTTTCTTATATTAAAACCGTTAAAAAAATTAAAATAAATGTTCCTGTTAATTCAGTACAAATATATACGCCATTAATACGTTAATGAAGAATATGCCATTGATCTTAAATGTTTTTCAATGTGCTAAATAAATTTTACCAAAAATGAGACATGCAATCAATATTTATTAAGCTATTTTTAATATTATACACACATTATTAAATTCATTACTTAACTTGTGCATGGAATTTGTTACAAAACCGAACCAACTAGAAACCGACCGTGCTTACATATCTATCAACTTTATACTCGTAAATTAAAGAGCAGATGTTTTATTTTGTACCAAAAATTACGAATCCAAAACAAAACCCAAATATATCGTCGATAAAAACAGAATCCTTGTATATAAAAAATGTATTTATTTATTTATATACAATTCATCAGACTGGCCACAAAATCGAAATTAAAGGTTACAAATTATTACAGATTGTTCTCAACATTTTTTCGAAAATTGAAAACCAATATGACTGACGCGGCCCGAACGAAAAGTTCAGAGTCAGTCACCGGTGACTCGCGTGGCACACAGTTTAAAAAACCTGATAGAAAAAATTTTCAAATTGAGATCAATCTAAGTTTTTCCATGTAAAAGATGAGACTGGCCTTTTGCTAATGCCTTTTAGCATATGAGCTATTAAGCAACGCGACTTTGATGTGATCGGCTCATGAGATCCATATTAAGTTTTACGTTTCAAAAATTAATAAGGATATCACCGCGCCTCAGTGAGCGAACCAATACTTCCATCGAAAATAAAGAAGCTAGAGCTCGACAATTTTTTCTTTTTTTTTTTTTTGCTTTTAAATGTTTTTGTAAATTTTGTTATATGCGGTTGTTTCGAAAGTAAGTTACATGGTATAGAATTATTTTTAACCTTTTCAAGATTATTTTTCAATATCTTAAGAATAGTTAAGAAAACTTGCTGAATGTACATTTAAAATTTGCAGAGACTTCTTAAAAATAATTAAAATTTCTCTGTTATGCGTGAATTGTTATCTTACAAGAAATGCTAGTCATTTTGTAAATCAAATGAAATGATTCGTTTTGTCCTTTTAACTCTGCTGGAAAATGTAAAGACTCCGTTAAATATAGTCTGTTCCGTAGAAACATTATAGATATCCGTATAAAAATTTAAAAGTGTTAATTATGTAAGGACTAAATTACTAAATATTATAGGACTTTTTATAATGAACAAAATTAAAATATGTTATAATGAACAAACATTAATTGTTTTCGAGGGACTTAGGTGAACTATAAAACTTATTATAAGATTTCATAGCAAAAATATTTTAATTTCTCTTCAACATTAAAATAAACAATTCTGTTACACAAAAAAGAACACTTCTTCTTAAAAAACTATATATGTATATTATTCCAATTACGTTTTATTTATCTTTCTTTTTTGGCTCTGGGGCGGAAGGGTTTTGTCCCTTGTAAAATTCTTTCAACAATTGTAAAGCTTTGTGCGCTCTTACCCCGGTTGTGGTAGGTATTGTGCAGCCCAATAATTTTTCAATATTTACAACTGTTCGCCCTCCAAATCTATCATTTGCGCATCCATAAACAATTTCTTTAAAAAGTAGAAAATTGAGTGCAGAGGCGCACATAATGCACGGTTCAACTGTAACAACTACTGTAACTTCAGGAAATACAACTTCATGTTTATATGAATTTTGTTTGCAAAAATCAAGAGCCTGATCAATGCATATGAGTTCAGCGTGCCTTGTGGCATTTTTAGTAGCATTAACAAGATTTCCAGCCGATGCAATTATTTTGTTTTTGTAAATGAATAAACATCCAACTGGAACTTCCCCTTTTACCTGGGTATTACGAGCCTCGATCAGCGCTTGCTCCATAAAATTTTCCATTATTTCAATTTAATTTAAAATAGTGTTTAGAAAAAGAACGATAGGAGTGTCTTAGGATTCGTTCTTGATATATTTTATCAAGCCGTTGCTTTCGAAGAACACCTTAGCTTTTTCGGGCCAATTATTATTGTTAATGCTCCTTGGACTCGGATGCGGTAACTGGAGGAATTTTATACCGCTGTTAATATAATTACTCTGCCGACTCATCTGCTTCAAGCAATCTCCCACATAACTGCCCACCGCTACGACAACCTTAGGATCAACTAATTGAACCTTTTGATCAAGGTATTTTAAACAGACGTCTCTCAGTTCCTTCTTGCTGTTGCCCTACAAATGGTAAAGCTTAATTTCAGGGTTTAATAAAACTAAATGTACCTTTAGTTCGCTAGGAGTAATGTTGCGTCCAGGATTATCGAAAAAGGCAAGTGGACAGAAATTATGAATGAAGCACTGCTGGGAAAAAATGTTCAAGTCGGTGGATATCTCCTTAAGCACACCCCAAAAGCGGACACCACTCGGCTCCTCAATTCGGCAGTTAAGGCCAGTTACAGGTCTCTTCGGATGAACTTTAGGAGGCTGTTTTACTTCTCCATCCAGTTCCATCCAGTCCCGAACAGTCTGGATATTTCCAAAGGGAACCTTGAAACAAAATATATATTTTTCTGTGTAAAGCTCAGCAATATAGTTAAAATATTAATGCAAATCATTAGAATTTATGCAGTAATACCCCGGTTTGAGCCATCCCATTAGGACCGGGATTCATGCCCACGAACATGAGCTTCTTGGGGCCACTCAAGAACTTCTTCAAGTAGGAACAATGAAGATCGTACGCGTATTCTATGGGGTTGTATATGAAAGTTACGCGCGACTCAAAAGTCAGCTTCTTGAGCTCCACGTTGAGAGCACTCTCGATGTTGAAGAATACCTTCCAGAAAGGAACTACAAAGTGCCTCGATGTCATGTCGGGAGATTCGTTTTCGTTCTCACTATCGGTAGGTACAGTTTCGCTTAGTTTGAGCTTTTTCCTTATCATATTTGTGTGGTTTTATTCAGGAAAAGTTTGTTAGAACACTAAGCAAAAGCAAGCAGACGACGGATTACGAACAACGTTACCTTCTTCGTCGGAGGCAAGAACTGCAATTCTAATTTTTGGTCCACTGCAGCCAATTCTGTTAATGCAGTTTGTAGAAAAATATGTAAAAACTGAAAAACATCAAAATTACTTCGAAAAACACTTTCACAACAAAACTGGCACAAAACAATCCATAAGAAATGTCAAAATCGCGTTTTCCGCATTTCCGCAGCTGAATGCAAAAGGCGCGACAAACAAATTTTTAGGGAGGCGCGTCAAAAAACATCGCATTTTAAAAAATTTACGATATTAATCGAGGCCTCGAGGAAAAACTTCGGAGATGATAAATGTGCAATTTTTGCACATCTTTTAGTACTCATTTAATTAGCACTAGGTTTACGAAACGCGTCATTTTGACCGTTTGAAAGTTACAGGGTGATTCATAAATGCGAATTTCTCATTTCATGCACATCATCTTATTTTTTTTTCTTGTAATCTTCTCAATGCAGCGACACCCACACGCGAAAAGCCAACTATTGTAACGTCTTCTTCAAAAAATGTGAACAATTGACGCGAAAGTAGAAATAGGTATAAAAAATTCAGTATTTCAGTAAACCTAGTGCTAATACTAAAATTGGCGATTGTAGAACCATAGTGATCTAAGTTACAGTTTTATTTTTGCAGTTTGCTCACTCAGATCAGTATGGCATGATAAGAGTTTTCAAATTTAATTAAATCCATGCTAAGAGTTTAGGCCTTCTGAAGAAATTTTGAATTAAATTGCTCTTGGATCAATGTGGCATGGAAAAATTATGTTTTTTACCTTTTGGTAAAAATGACATGGAAGAAATTTTTTTGTACTTTTGGTAAAAATGACATGGAAATTTTTTTTGTACCTTTTGGTAAAAATAACATGGAAATATTTTTTTTTTTGTACCTTTTTGTAAAAATAACATGGAAATTTTTTTTTTGTACCTTTTGGTAAAAATTACATAATTCTACTGTCGCCAATTGTCTTCATGTTTGCGGATGAATTTTTCACATCTGGTTGTGTTAGTTGTGTTCAATAAGGTTTGCCATTTCACTATGAACAAGTTCGCACTGCCACAACGTTTGAAAATCGTCCAAATATTCTATCAAAATTCGAGAAGTGTTGTTGCTACTCAAGAAACCTTCAAGTGGTTTATGAATCCCAATTACATCAAGAGAAAATCACGGATCGAAAATGAACGAAAAAATGAATGAATGAAAATGCACACGTTTGAATACTTTGCCCCGCCTCTCACCGGTAGCAAACTGAGTACTTTTAATGGCGACTAAGTCTCCAACTTAATACTTGCGGGCTAATTTTATCTTCTTCCTTTTTCAGTTTTCTCGCTGTATTTTTTCAATCTCTCCTTTTATTTCTTCGGGTTCATGTTCGAATTCTCTGATTAGTTCTTCTTCGACGATTTATGCTAATTGTTAATAACAGGAATTGGACATTTTAACGCCACACTTAAGCTGCAATAGCATTCTGCTGATGGAATTCAACATCTTTTGAAAGCGTGGAACGTACTTGTACCCCTTGGATGGGTCAGCTGCTGCCATTTTCGAGAGGACGTTGATAATTGAGGCGTTCTACTTGGCCGTTACCGCGAGTTACACTCATGGTAATAAGTACCTGGTTAATATTTCATATTCAATGTTCCCTCCACACAATACAAATGAAAGGTTTCGACGGAAAGGTTGTTCCTTCGTTATAATCCTTTGGGAGTTTCGAAAAATTTCACTTTGCAAATATTGTCGTAGATTTTACTGGGTATATCCATAAAACTTAGCAAATGCGACAATCACCACGAATAAACACTTGTAGTTCTTAGCGGTGGATGGTACCATGGTAATGGTCCAAGATAATCAACATAAAAATGTTAAGTGGCTGATCGATCTTCTTGATTGGAATTAAGATACCCTCTTGCTTCACTAACTTTCGAGTTGTGAGAATACATACCACACAATTTTGAAAGACGTTCTGTACCTTCTTGGAAAGATTTGATAAATGATATTCTTGACATAGAAATGCTTTCCTTGCGTTTAAATGCCCTTGCTCATGCGTATTTTTGCCAATTCCCCTTTGTAGAGTCATTGGAATAACAAGCAAATAATTTCCATCACAAAAACTATAAAGCACTATATTCCAGTTTTCATATAGGCAGTATACTAACAACTTTTTTGTAAGGTGGCATAATTCGTCTTAATCTTATATTTTCTTCGCTATTCTGCGCTTGAGGCTTTAAGGTATAAATTTTCCTCTATCCGAATGTCTTTTCAGGAACCCGCATCCTACTTTGATGACATTAGTATGGAGCTCGTTTTCGAGGTTGGGATTAAATACCATCAAGATTGGTTCGGAAGATTACTCCTTTAAAAGGTTGAATGAGTCCTACTCGATTTGACCGAATCGAAAAGTGATTCTCCGTTTTAATAGCTCAGTTAAAGGCTTTGCGACCATTAAATAACTTTGAATAAATTTCCTGGAAAAGCCCGTAAGGCCCAAAAAGCTTTGAAGTTGCTTTACATTTTTAGCCGTTGAGAACTTTTCGACGGCAGCGATTTTTTCTTTGGTCAGCTGTATACTTCCATGCTCAAGAAACTCGATACTTCTTCGGAGAATTTTATACTGACCATTTAATTATTAACTCATTATCTTCTACCACTTTCAGCGTTCTTTTTAGTTTTTCAAGGTTTTGGTATAATCAAGAAGTGTATTATCTTGTATCAATGGTTGCAGAACCGTGTTGTATCTCAGGAAGACTGCTAGTGAGTTACAAAAGTCAAAAAGCACCTTCTTTAACTCAAATTGATCATCGGCTGTAGGAACGTAGTGTAATTTTTGCTGCATTCTTCGATATCGACATTTTTGAAGTCTAAAGTGGTAAATACTGAAGCTTCCAATACAATACAATACAAATGCTCTAAGATCTCTGCATTAACCGGATAACGATCCTTCACTATTTGAAGATTTAGCTTATTTTTTGCTATAACGACAGGGCTAACAAAATCAGAAAACCAAGGCTTATAATACTCTCATCCAAATATTCTCTCACCTTCTCGGTTACTACTAATTTTTCTCTTGGGGCCAGGCGACAAGGTTTAAAGTAAATCGGTGTTTCGCTTTCCAAAAGAGCTTTAATTTTTACACAGGACATCAACCGGTCTTCTGCAACCGATGTATTCAATCTCTGATACATTCTCCAGTTCATATCTTAACTGAGCAATGACCCACAATTAGCACACCTTTGGGAGCTCTGACCGCCGTTCCCTTTATATATCTGCTTTACTTCTGAAATATTTTTTTCACAAACTTTCAACTTTTGTTTTAATTGATCCAGTGTCGTAGCTTTTATGTGCTCTACGACTCTTCGTATACACACTTCCTCTATTCGCGATTTGCTTCATCCCATAGACATAGTGGTAAGCTATCGTCTGACTTATTTTTTTTGCTTTCTAATCCTGGATGATTACTCAAATTTGTCTTAGTATTCACGAATTCCTTTTCTAGAGTGGCCTTTAATTCTTCCAGGACCAATAGACCTCAATCACAAGTTTGGCGGCCCTTCAACAATCCCTTAACATAAACGTACTTTTGAATTTCGTTCCACTTACATTCGGTCGCGAATATCATTAAAGGCTCACAACATTTTCACCGATTCGACGTTAAATGTTTAAAGCAATTCCTCCACGTCTTTAAAAACGAAATTATTATTAACGTAATGACTTCCTTCTCTTCCGTTATATTTGACGAGTTACCTATTTTAATATATATACTTAAATTATCTTCTAGTATGCTTACTCAATGTCTGTTTCGAACCCGCGAAATTCGTTGCATTCCGTTAACATAGGATGAGAATGTTCGCAAATTGTTATCGACTGCAATCGACCTTATTCTATCAATGAAATCTTGCTGTCTTCTGTAATTCGTTCACAAACTGCACTTACGGTTTTGTAGCAGCAATAGTATAGATTTCTAGCCTATCCACCACAGCTACAACATGCTACACTAGCTATAAATTTAAGCATGCATCAGTAAACTTTTTAATTATTCCACAATGCAGAGTACAAAGCGAAGGTACAAAATGTAAGAAAGGCCTAAGGTAGCTTTTACGAAATTAGCACTCAATATTAAAACTCAATATTTAAAATATGACTTAAGTCGAGAATCCGGAAACCTTTTCGATTTTTACGAAAATTTATAGAAACATCTTTTCGACTTAAAATGAACGAATTTGGAATATAAAGTCAAAAATCTGGACGACAATTCATAGAAACTCGCTGTATCTTCGAAAGTAGATGCGTCCGACAAAATATTGTTGCATATTCGTTCATTTTAAATCGAAAAGAATGTTTCTACAAATTTTTGTAGATATCGAAGAGGTGTCCGGATTCTTGACTTGTTTCTAGAATATTTTTGCAAATGCCCGATAATCGACAATGCTTCATTTGTGTTAACGGTTACCAGTTCATCACATTGTAATGGTTTAGAGTTTTCAGGTTCTTTTCGTGCCAACTAATAAGAGGTTAATTACTATTAGAGACTGGTAGTTTCTTTTGTATTTAATTAACATTAGCTCGTAAGTAACAAATAAAATAGCAAAATCCGTAAATATAACTCACTTCTTTCACGATCTACCTTTATGATTTGTCCACTTTTTCAGGTATTTCACTTCTGACACCATTAATTTGTAGGACCTTCATAATTGGATAGGATTTTATTTGATAAAGGTAAACACGTTTTATGTCATCGTCAGTTGATGATGCACACGCGCCTGAGTAGCTGAAGAGATTGACACAGCTGTTAAGGTAGTTGCTATTTGAATTCAAATTTGATTTAGAGTTGTTAATCATCTCTACTCCCAGGTTCGAGTTCCCACATATACATTACTTCTCCTAAAAAAATATATTAGTTATTCTTAAATTCTATAAACATATGTGATCGCAATCAGACCCTACGAAAAGGCAAAGGATAGAGTAAATAGTAAATTTTAAGAAGCTACCTCATAGGTCTTGCGGTAATAAGCTCTCCTAATTTAACCCCTTAACATACAATGACGAGCTAGGGTTGTCATTCATTTCATGTCCCAATGAAGACTTTGACGAGTCTGATTCGTCAAGAGCTGTTTTCGGCGGACACCGTGCTGATGAAATGTTATTTAAAAATCCAAATGTCAAAATAAAATGTACCCTCTTTCAGCTTCCGCATCATTTAGTTGAGCCAAATTAAATAGTATTCTTCGGTCGCATATGAATATAAACTTAAATATTTAATAAAACGAACGAAGATCCACGTTTCTAGGTAGAAAAAAGAAAAAAACATATGCGACGAACTCAAATCTGTATTGAAACAGCAAGACCTTGTAAAATACTCCGAATCCACTTTTTGTCAAATCAAAATCAATCGAGAAATGTCTTCAATTGATTACCTTCAAAATCGTTGTACCTTCGCTAGAAAACGTCTCATGTGCCAACTGAGACTTGCCTCTAAATACATTTGTATCATAACTATTAAAGGTTTAACATATAAAATTTACCCGGAACAATTATGTACAATATGCAATTTAAATGAAAACGAAACGATTATGCATGTGCTACTAAAATGCCCAATGTACCAAAGTTTGAGAAATGTTTTGCTTAGAACATTTATTGACACTGAATTAGACGAAATAACTAATGTTGAAAAACTTTTGATGTCAAGTGATGTTTGTCTCAAATTGTTTACGTATACGAGCATTTATAATTAATGAACAACAGAACCCTTGTGATGGAATTGTATTTTCCTAGACACAATAAAAAATATCTATCTATCTATCTAATATTAAATAAAACTTCATTAACAATATCAAAAAATTCAAAAACTAGCAGGTAAAGTTAATAATTAAAAGCATGTAAAATTAGCAAATAACCGTCTTTAAATTTAAAATACGTTAAACAATATGTTAAACGATGACGTTATCATCTTAACTTGATGATCACCGCCTGCTTCGATATCAAAACTCATGAGTTGCGTCACATTTTTCGCTTTCTAACCTATTTTGTTGTACAGTCACATTCGAGTCATCTGAAATCAATAAGATAAATAAATATAGTTCAAAATTAAAAAAGCATAAAATGATAAACCATTTAATTAATCCTTTAATGAGCACATTTTCCTTCCGCACAAATTATTCAAATCAAAGTTTAACCTAAGGATTTTGGGGTCGCTAAATCCGATTCTACCGTTAGAATTACAAAATTCAAAATGGCAAATCCGGGATGATAATTATTTCCTGCTAATTAGAAAATTTTTCCTCGGAATTGCTTAATGGTAAATATAGCAATAAGCGCTATATAAATATTCATAAATAATGTAAAATAAGTTAATTTTTTATGAAGAAGCTTGGAAAATTTAAATTATTTTTCTAAAAAACTAATAATCGAAACAATTTGAATTCTGTTACAGTAGGTCTGTTTGATGAGAAAAGCTACCAAGCCTCAGGGTGCATCGAAAGCGTTCGATGATAATTTTGACAACAAATTTGATGCGCCACATAGCACCTTAAGCTTTTAGAAAGATATTCAAAGCGCTTTGTGGCACACTAATTTTCGACGCGTTTTATGCTGGGGTAAAATGGTGTTGTTAAGTATTCAATATAACGGCTAGCAGCATTTGCTAGAGGACGACTTTCTCATCGAACAAGCCTAGTTCTAGGTGTAGAATATATGTTTAACAATTGTCAGAGCTGTAGGGCTTCTCGTTCGAGACTAACCGAAATTATTCTGTCTTGTAGATAGTTATAAATAAAAAAGAACATTTATATAACTCTCCATAAAAATAATAAGGCTTGGAAACCCGAGAGTTTAAAAAGTACTCACATTTTGAAAGCATTTGCAAATTAATTCCAAAATAAATAAAACATTTAAACAAAAAGGTGGTGTCGCTAAATCGAACTAAGGGTTGATAGAGTCCTTTCTCAATAAAAATGTTTAACATTATCAATAAGGTTTTCCATAGAAAAATGAAAATAATTCAATTAGGTTTTTATATATCATGTTTCGCGTCAAAGAAAGAGGAGGACGAGGAGGAGGAGGAATAATTATAGAATATCAATTCAAAAGAAACTTGTTCAATTACTCGGTTCGTTGCGAACAGACTAATTAACCCTTTCGGTACGGTAGAGTTGGCCGCCGTTATACATTCGCTGTACGAATGTAATAAGTTTTTATTCCAAGCAACGCCGCTTACAGTGGGCATTGATAGAAATCTCGAGCTCTATAATCTGTTATCATCTAATATTAAAAAAAACTAAATAATTAGAGCAGCTGGCGACTTTATAGGGAATGATTATACCTTCAGAGCTTTCCGCAGATGCCGATTTTAGGTACGCTTCGCGGATGCCGATTATAGGCGGTGTTAGCACTCAAAGGGTTAAAAGTACCTTTTTAGATCACAGCCAAGTTGATTATTAGGTTGATTTTATTTAACAAATAAATTTACCTTATTGAAAAATTAGCCCTCAGATAACTACTGAACCAAAATTCTTAACTTAGTTTCGAATATTGCAAAAAACAAACATCCTACCATTAGGCGTAAAATTTCATTAAATTTAAGTTCCCTAAATCACAGGACGTTTGAACTATCGCTGACCCAGCAAACATTTGGATGAAAAATTCATCACGGTGAAATATGGATGGTATTGAGATAGAAATGCAAGCGAAAATACTGAAATTGTTGTTTTAGCGAAGACAAACAGATGAAATCATACAAAACTTTTCGTTTATTTTGAATATGGAAGGAAAGAAGGAAATAGGCAAAAGTCCACGGCGAAAGAAGTAAAATATTTAATCACTAAATAAGATTTTATTTCTAAAAAAATATATACAATTCTCGGTATAACAAAATTGTAAAAGAAATGCTTTAAATAATGTTGCATCTCCAAAATCAACCATCTTTCAAATATACAAGTAGACTTACGCGAGCACAAAACTGTAATTCTAGTAGAACAAACATGTTTCAAAGATTAACACTAAGCATCTAAACTAAGCACTTTTATTATAATGTTTTATTAAAGAGAACAAAAATTATCTTGAAGGAAAACATGTACATCGTAAGAAAAAAAAATTATTTAATTAATGTGAAGTCTAACACTTGAATTATTTACAGTACCTGGGCCTCAAAGAGAGTCATTTATTTTTACTTTAGAACTCTGGGCAAGGAAAAAAACAAAAGGAGGTAAACTATTGTTGAACATCTGTTCAACGCACCTGTAAAGAAAATTCAACACCGAGTACAGGGAGGAGGGAATATTACGTAATGTTGTTTGTATTTCAACTGTGAAAAATCTGGGATAATCATGGAACTTCGTTTGCACTGTTAGAGGAATCTGATATGACTAGAATCCTTTTGACAAAATGCAATGAACAATGATGTCTGTTGAAGTATTACTCGCATTAATGACTAATTTAATGCTTTAGTTTGATAGTTGGGTTGTTTAAGCAGCCTTGGTAATAGTATAATTCACTGCTTTTCCGTACTTTTGAATATCTTTTTGGTATGTTTTCCTATTTTTTTATTTTATTTTACTCCAGTTCTCGGCAAGCAAAATTACCCTACTATCAAACTAAAGTCCATAATTTAAGAGCTACACAGTAAAAATTCAACTTAGCTGATTAATCATATTCGGCAATACCACCGTTTATTCGTTGTGCGGGAGAATTTGTCACCGAAACGGGACTCGCAGGTATAGATCGTTCCTTTAACCCTGGTGAATGAGGGCCCCCGTCTCCGTTGTAGAGCTGTTTATTTTCACTTGTAAAGTTATTGCAAGCGTTTGCCGGTTGAAAGTCAATATCCTCTGCATCCATTCTAGACTCGTGCATATCACCCATCGAGCTGCACCGGCTGCTATAGCTCGACGCGCCACATGAGGTGCTGCTACTCGAACTATCGCTTTCGCTATCTTCACTGCTGCTGGCTCCAATCCTTTCTTGGCTGCGTGATGAATGTTTCTGGGAGTTGTCCAACTTCCGGCGAAGATCTGTAATTATAAATATTTGAAAATCAATTAGGAAATTGAACTCATAGTTACTGAAATTCTAGAGGATAATTCTAACAACGTTTTAACAAAAATGATAATTTTAAAGGTTTATCTCGATTTTCGAAATATGATTTAAGTTTATTTTTAACTAGCGACAAATTTAAAACATTTGCGTCCTAATTTAATTTTGTTATTAGTTATTCATTAGCGCTGAATAACCCTACAAATTTAATACGAAATTTAGCTATAAAATATTAAATGAAACTCTGTGTTTTGTTTTGTAAAAGGATCACTGCATATGACTGCATTAGTCATGTAATTCATATCGACTAAATTCGAAAAGACCTAAATAGCTTAATTTAGTGAAAATGGTTCCTATACACGTTTTATATGTAATTCAGCTCTTTAAGGTTGTTTCGATTTCAGTCCTAAATAATCACACGAATACCCTAACTTACTATACAAAAACTGCATATAATTTAATAAGAAACGAAATATATGCTCTATATTTAAATTCCTATTAGAACATTGATATTGTAATTTCAATATAAAAATTGATTAAACAGGCATTAATTGTTTTTTAACTACAAATATCAATTAATAAACAGAAAGAAGCTGGTGAAATAAAGTGAATGCTTTCGATTCCAAATTCCATTAAATAAAAGTTATTCTGAAGTTTTAAAAACAGAAAGAAACGGATCAATGTCTATAAATCTATAATGAACTAAGGGAACTCTACCTTGGTTTTCATTACTGAGTTCCCGCACGCGTTCCTCCAAAATGCGAATTTTATTAAGGAATTCGATGGTGGTGGCCTGCTGGATCCCAGACCTGTCTTCCAGCTGCAGGCACTCTTCGATCAGCTGCTGCTTGGACATGCCCTCCAGCCGTTCGACGCGTGTCTTTTCATAAGCATTATCAAAGTCCTTCGTGAGGAATTCTTCTTCGTCCTCAGGCAGTGAGAAGAAATAGTTGTCCTCGGAATCAACTGAGAAGCTAGAGTCCCTCGTCCGCCCCGAAGGAGTTAGCAGAGCGCTAGGCACCTCAGCAAGATGCTCGTCCATCAGAAATCCGTTAGTGTTGTAGGGTACGATGCTTTTACTCCGCACCAACTTATTTCGCATACAGTTCCCATTTCGGTAAAGTGGCATTTGAAACCGCAAATTTGATTTCTTGTAGGGCTTCGAGTTCGCTTTTGGCCTTCCTCGCCGCCGTTTCCGCTTGTTTTTAACTCCAACGGCACCCTTTAATTTTTCCGGCAATTCAATTTTCCCTTTTGCCTGATATGAAGCGCCATCTGTTAAGAAATGTTGACTTTTTGTCGTGTCTCTAGACTCTTCATCGCACGGCACTTTAGTCGCCATTTCAGATTGCTGCGTATGGGGGGTGCTATTTTTCACACCAGACAAAACAAGGTTTTCCGCAGCTTCTGCCAATTTTTCTGTCTCCATATTAAGTCACACAATTTCACTGTTATTTCAGCAACTAATTTTCAAAATTCGACTTTATACGACTTGTAAACACTCGTTAAATTGTTCCGAACTTCTAAGCACAAATGTAAATGGTTTAGCGCCTGTCGCCATTTTCAATTTTATCTAGTTCACTTAACCACCGCCAGGCATCTTTGCTGTTTACACTTTTAATTCTCTCTGTTTACTTCATATGGCATCACCATGGGCGGCGTTTGAAGATTTTCTAAAAATAGTATCGGAATTGGGGGGAGCTTTTGCATTTCCAAAATTCGATAAGAAAACGCAATTTATTTTACAACTGCACGGATAAGAAGAATGTCTCATCGGGCTAATCGGACTTGAATTCTGATTTCCGTAACATTTCCAAATCTTCGGCAGCAGCGAAATTGCTTCGCGGTAAATAGGGGGATGTTTTAATTGGATTAGGTCCCAGTATTATTCCCATGTAACTTTACTACTGTAATTTTTATCCCAATATGGCGAATTGAGCTCTCGGGGAGACGTCAGATGCAGTGTTATGTGGTCTTCTTGAGTAGGGTAAACATCTGAATTTAGTGAAAAACTGACTAAAAACCGGTATTGTGTTGATAATGATTAGCGTGAAAACAATTTTACAATCATACAATTGAAAATTAAGTGGAAAATCTCTACCAGGGAGGAGTGTGTTGTTTTTGTTTGCATTTCCTCGGACGGGACATTAGATGCTGGAAGATATCCCACGTCTGGCCCTCGGTTTGCACTCAAATGTAATAAATTGCACTACAAAATCCTATCGGGGGCTCATGCTGAGCATCTACGCGTGTGGGTGTAGTGTAGAAATCGTAAATCGGCTAGCTAGCCACTGGCAAATTAAAGGAATATGAAATCAGTGCATGAGTAATCGGCGCATTTCAGTGCGACTGGCCGCAAAGTTTTATTGTCTCGCGTAAGACTGACGGCCGTCTGGAGTATTTGCGACCTCTTTTTGTAGTGCCAAATGTCATGGATTTGGGAAATGCACTTTCTAGGAGGGTGCGAAAATTGAATTGACTAGCTTGTCATAGTTTTCGATATGCAAAACGAGAAGCTCGCCTCTGGTCTACTCAATTCACGGTTGCGGGCTCTAAAGCCAGCAGTCACTTAAGAAAAAAATCAATACAGGTATGCATCGCTCGCGGTTTTGTTAAATTTTTAAGATGCAGGAAAATGTAGGTATGAACAGTAATAAAAACGAATAGATAAAAATTGTTATTTTACTCTTTAAAGTGAAAATCGGTCACTGGAAAGGAAAGGCTTGTTTTCTCCTTAGTCGCGGTCTTTGCTGCGCCTCCAATGGCTAGACGAAAAGAATTATTTATTTTTAGATATGTACTTTATTTTAATTCTGTCGCCTACGTGCCTTTGATCTGATTGAGGTGTTATGAACCGCCTTGGCCTCGAGGAAAAAAACTCATTAGACAAATTTTAAAAGCTTATTTGGAGCTCTATACTTTTTATTAACACACCTTTTCCATAATCAGCGACGAGGGTGGGGATAGGTATAGTTTATTCTACTCTATCTAAGTAAGATCTCTGCCCAGAAATTTATTCAATGTGGTTGAGTTTTTGTGGATGGTGTACCAATTAAAATTTATTTTATTTACCCATGATCTCAGTACTATGATACCTTTTATCCTTAGAGGTTTTATTCATCAAACGAGATGTACCTGCATTTTATTAATATTATAATTATTTGTGTTTAATTTATACGAATACATTCACAGCTGCAAACAGGCATCAGCGCTGAATATATTTAAGTAAAATTCAAAATTCATTTAATCATGTTTATGTTATCTTTACAAAATTTAACAAAAAAAAACTATTAACAGGTATTGCACACAACTTTGATCCATGGCTGTAAACCCTCAACAACCAATCATAAAATTATATTTGAATACCGCTTAGAACAGGCGATAAAGAAATAAAATGGCACTAATTTTTTTTTTAACTACCTGCCCTCAAGGAATGCTTCAACAGTTAATTCACGTTTTCCCGACAAAGATCATTGAAGTTATTTTAAGAAAATACTAGTAAAATATGCTTTCCTAAAAATAAATGAAATTTAAAATTCTTTTAATAAAGATTAGATATGCACCAAAATTCGTGTGGTACACTAGAATAGAAATATGTGGTAATAAAAACTTTGATCAACAATTTATCTCATAAATAATCCATAAATTACGGAAATGAAAATGGCTCCACTTTTAAGGGGACGTTCTTTTTTTAACTGGAGGCCGAGTTAACGTTTATCATTTTATTTAATTTTTTTAGAGTAAACCAAAGAGCGAAAAAAGTCTCGATACCGAAAATTCGCATGCCTTTTATTTTGTTAATTTTAGACTTTTTATTAATGTTATTGGTAACCTCCAGAATATATTTTTCTTTTTCTTTTTTCTTCTTTAAGAGTTATTTAGTAACAGTTGTATAAGCTTAAATCCCCTGTTTTCTAGTCAGAAAAATACGGTTTTCTTCATAGAAATTGAGTCTCTCCAAGTAGGTTCAGACCGTAGTTGACGTCAGCGATGTCGTGAAAGAAAATCGGTGCTGATAATCCAGCCTTTTTTCACGCAAAACACGGGGCAATTTAATGGCGGTGAGCATTTCATTGTCAGTCACAATCCGATGCAGCAACGACTTTCTTTTTTTTGTCTGACGAGCAAGATTTCGCATGTGTTTTGGCATCGCTCAATCTGTCTACCGTTCAATTCATGCGGCACCCATTTTCCGATCTTTTGAATCTTTCCCATGGCACGTAGGCGCATTGAAATGGCTAGGTGAGTAACAATCAATTGCTCGGCAAGTATTTTTTGCAATTGGTTATCATCCTCATCCAAACGAGTCCGCAATTGATGGTCCTTAACCTACATGGGCCGATTTTCGCGCTTTTTGTCGATCAGGTCGTCTTTAAAAAAAGGAGAAACTAATCTCTGCACACTTTTCCGATAAAGCACTGCCGCCATAGATCTTCACAAGAACTCGATGCAATTCTGCAGCCGATTTCTTCAAATTGAAGCAGAAAAGCTGCATGCTCTTTTTCAGGCAAAAAATTAGGCACGATTACCAAAGGAAAAATGTATGTTGGGCTGTATGAATTTGCTGATGAGGTGCACTGATTAATGTTAACAGATGTCAAACTCATAAAAAAGGTATGACGTATCCATAGCAGCTTAACACGCTTACTAACGCCATTTATAAGCAAACAAAGAGTGCACACAAGATTAAGCTTATCCCAGATAAATTTCAAATTGCTAGATCTTGCGAACTCGAAAACTAATTGCTGGGCTCCAGGTGTCCCTGTGTAGTCTCCTCCAGAGTTAGGTAAGGTTAGGTTGGTGTGACTGCCTAGAAAGGAACACTTAAGCCATTTTTTGCCAATTGTATTACCACGTACGTGTTCATATTTTTAAACTTTGAAAAGGCAAAGACTTATTGCTTTTTATTAAGTTTTTTTTAATGAAATATTATTCATGTATTCTGAGCAAGTTAGTCTTGGATAGCAAAATTATTATTTTAACCCAAAAAGGGTTAATAAATTTTAATATATAATTTTGCAGACCCATCAATTAATTTTTAATTAGAACCCAGCACGAGGAGATATATCAGCTAAAAGTCAGTAAAACTTTTAATTATTCTGTTTGCCATTGAGAAATATTTAATAATTCCTTTGGTTTACATAATTTAAACATTTTGGAGGAAACAGGTCACTGAATTTTATTGTACTTTTGTATTTGAAGTTCATGTTCTATGAAATATTTTTTATCCTTTTTTTTACTTATGATTACTTACTTTTTATTCTTAAGTGTAAAAAAATATATAACGATATTTAGGTTCCCTTTTATTTAACTTCAAATTTCGTATTCAAAATTTTATATCAAACTCGAAAATCCTTTCTTTAATTTTCATGGAAATACTTTCAATTAGAAATCGAGAAATTAGCTCGTGATATTGAATCTGCCATTTTTAACTTTGAAGTTTTAATGGTTCATGAATATTTCCTTCAAAATAACTTTCATTGAAATCTTTTTAATTAGAAAAAATGTAGTCGCCACACTGGATCTGTCGTTTTGAATTTTCAAATTAGTGGTCCCAAAATATCCGTAATGGTAATTTTCACTTAAATTCGTTGATTTTGCTTGTCATCTTGTTTTTAAATTTTGACAACAAATTCGCACGACATCAGCACGTCTAGCAAGAATTCTTTGTGGACAATACCACAATAATGAAAGAAAACTGTCAGCATAACTTTGATTTTTAAGCGACTTGCACAGATTTTTGGGGTTTGCTCGTTTTCGAAGCGCTATTAAGACGCTTGTTGTCTAGTTTCAACTCATAAACTCGTCTCGTTGCCTAGTAATGATACGTTTCATCAATGTAGGGTCTTCGCATCCTCAAATAATGTTTTCAGAGACGTTTTTCGGGTACTATTATGCAAAAAATCGAAGTGTTTCGGTACAAGTCGAGCAGTAACGCGTCTTATGCCCCGAACATAGCTGAACGTAGCCCGTGGAAATTCAAAATTCGCGATACTTTTTGAATAGACCTCGTATATGAAATCTCGTTTAAAACACAAGAAGGAGTTGTTCAACAATTTTATTCATATTAAATAAATATATATATGTTAAATAATTATACTATTTAGGTAAAAAAGCGTTCAACTATTTACCAAATGGATTCACTATTACCTTTATTGTGTATCCCTTATGCTACCTAATGTAACAAAATAGTTACTTGAACCTAACTAGAAAACATATTTATAAATTTAAAAAATAACACTTTAAGGACCGATTCACACATATCCGATCCGTCACTGGCCCGTTCGGAATCCCATTTTAATCATTAGATGTATTTTACACAAAAGCGTTCATACATCTCCCGCGCCGAGCTTTCCGGCAGCTATACGGTTCCGATGTGTCCGAAGAAAAATTTGCCAGCTATATTTTAACTGAAGCCGATAGAAGCCGGTAGGTTACAACGGATTGGTGATATATTAACAACAAACCGATTTGCTTGAGTTAATTTCCCACTGGCAAAATGGGCAGAGACTTGCCAAAGGGCTGTTAAAATAAATAAATAGAACATTCTGATGCTCTTATATATTAAATTGTGCCATATTTGTAAAATTAATTGAAATAATTATTCGATCTCAGTTTATCGGTTTTGGAAAGATTGAAGAAACAGATACTAGCGCTTTGCTGCCGTAAACTCCAGAATGGACGGACCGGTGATGGATCGGAAATGTATGGATTGGCTTTATCGGAAAAGTGGTCCTCGAGTGATAAGTGCACTAACGGACAGAGAGACGTTGCCTGTTAGGGATTTAAATTATTTGTGATGAAGAACAAATGAATTTTGCTAGTTAATTATTCTATATTTGATTTTTTTTTTTAAATTTAAAAAATTTTGTTCTATAGTAAAATATGTGCAAAATGAGTTTCGAATATTGAAAACGTTTTTTTTTTACAAATTTACAGGGCATAAGCAACATGCATATATTATCAAGGTGAACATCGAAATATAAGACTAGGAAAAAAAGCAATAATACATCATGTCACGGTTACCTGAAAAAGATAGTGGGCGCAATGAAATTTACGAGAATCTGCCATGTCAGGCTATGTTTAATGAGTCTGTACGGAAAATTAAAGCAACTGAGTCGGCTGCTCTCAACAACTGCAATCAAAAGGCGGGCAAGCGACCGAGCATCCCCAAAGAGCTGCTCTATGCAACCCCTCTCAGAAAATCAGATAGATATAAGAGCGGGGAGCGCAGCCTATTTAAGACGAGTGGGGAGTCTACTGAAAGACCCGATAAATTATACAACGTTGAGAACAAACTTATCAACAAAGATAATGGGCTGTTGAGAAACGGAAATATGCGGGAGTCGCTGGATACTGCATCTCCTCGAGTCTCACCTTCCGTTTTATTGAAAAATCCCTGTCAGGAGAATAATTTGGAGGATAGAAGAATATTAAACTTCCTAAAGGATACGACACAGGTACAAAAGAAAATGGAAATGGGAAAGGATTGCCCGAACTCAAGCTTCTCGTGTCTTGCACGAGAGGAACATTTCGCCAATTTGGTTCAGCAGAACTTCACAATGGACGCATCTGTTACAAGCTCTTCAATTCAAGCCTCGAATCAAGTTCACGAAAAAAGGCTCTCGAGGGAGGGCGCGACTCGGTCAGAAGAGTCGAATGAAAATTTGGAAGTTTTCATGGATAAAAAACAATCTCCAGACAAGGAAGTTAATGGTTTTGTAAGCACAGCTCCTCATCAAAATTTAACTACTAGTATTTACATAAATCGAGAATGGGTTCTGAAAAAGATTGCCGTTTGCCTTGAACAGCGGACTTCAGGCAAAAAACCTCTTCCCTTGCTTACTGGTTCCGCAAATGTTGAATCGAAAGACATACCTTCGAGCAGCGCATTTCCTTCTCGAGGAGGGCAAAGTGTTACTGCGTTAAATACCTCGTACCATGGATGCTTAATTTTAGGATCGAATGGCTCTGGAAAGACGTCCATATGTCAAGCTATTATGAATGGAAAATCTGGCACTAAGGGTATCCTTAACCGAAAGCTCCTTTCTTGTTATTTTATTAATTCGCAAAATCCAGACTGCCATAGTATGAGCTTATTCATCCGAAGTATAGTTCTCCAAATTCTTAGTCACTCCAGTATTATACTAAAAGAAGAAAATGCAAGCAATATTCAAAATAATATTTCTAAAGAGGCAAGCTTTCAAATAGAAGAGAAAACTAATGATCTAGATGTTTCACTAGTTGAAAACGCTGAAGAATTGCTAATTGAAGAACTAAAACAGAGTTCTGGCGAGGTTCAATTCTCTGAAAAGAGGACATCAACTAATAGAAAAATTATAACTAGACAAAGATCTGCACCATCCCCTGAGAAAAGAGTCGATACGAATGCAGCTTTTAAAAGTACTTATTCGACTCATCCTCCCACATCTGCAAAACAATTGGCCCAAGCAAAGCCGCTTCAGACAGATGTAGATGCTGTATGCAAAGAGAATCGAGATAATGGTGATAAGCTGAAATCAAGTCCAGGGAAAAAATCAAAAATACCAATAGCCATCACGAGTCGTGTGCCTAAATCAAATAATACAATTCAGCAAGGAGGTGGCGAGGACATAGCTGATGTCGGCTGTGAAGAAATGAAAGATGAAATCGAAGCTGAGATAAATGACAATAATGAGGAGAGTCAGGAAAAGCAAGATACCTTTGAAGCTGAGTGCAATGAAATACGTAATATGCCCCAAAGCGAACAACAGAACGTTCCACCGCCACTTCCAAAACCGAAAAGTTGCAGGACTGTCATAGCAGATGGGTATTACGAATTGTTGCTCAGCAACCCCGAGATTGCGGAATGTTTGAATGTTGATAATATTGAGAAAAATCCCGACGAATGTTTCAAAAAGGCCATATTATTTCCGCTTTTGGAATTAACACCACCCAGAAATGCTCTATTGCTTCTTATCGATTCAATTGATGAGAATTACATTAACGAAGGTAACTTGCTTTCTACCTTAAAAGGCCGAACATCTATTCAGAAGAGTCGAAATATAGCGGAGTTGTTGTCGAACCATATACATCTGTTTCCCAAGTGGCTTTTCCTAGTTTGTACAACTAAAAAGCAAACAAAGCATATAACAAAAATGTTTACGGGATTCAAAAAAATTACTCTGGATGACTTAAGAAAGAGTCATGTTGTCAAAGATGTTCAGGAGTACATAATCAATCGTTTGAATTCGAACTTCAAAGGCACTATCAATCTAACAAAAGAAATTATTGAAAGTCTCCACCAATTGTATATTAAGTCCAATGGTTGCATCTTGTACCTTGAAAAAGTTTTGGATGGCATCAAGGACAACTTTTTTTCTTTTCGTGAAATAAAACTAATACCATGCACGCTGAATGGCCTATATCTTTATATATGTCAAAAGTCTTTCAATAAAAAACAGTACCTCAAAATTCGGCCAATACTAAATATACTCTTGGCCTCAACAGGATTCGTTGACAAGCTATTTCTGTTCAACTGCATTCGAACACACAATTACACAATTAGTGTGGACGAATTCGAGAAACGTTTAGATCTCATGAAAAATATTTTAGTATACGAGCCGAGTCAGGGAAAGGTGCGAATTTTTCATAATTCATTTGCTGATTGGTTAGTTGATGTAAAATTTGCCACGAAGAAATTCATCTGCGATGTGAATGAAGGTCATGTGATGATCTCAATGTATTACACGCTCATAAGCGAAACACTCTGTGCAAACAGTGTACGAAGATTTGTATATCACCTCATTAAATCTGGAGAATATTTGACGAGCAAAAATATAAATTTGGATTTAATTTTGATGCTTCTTGAGTCCCGGATTAATTTAAGCGATTGTTTCTATACAAACCTTCTGAATTGCTGCTCAATTTGCGAGAATGAATATAAAAGTAATCAAAACTTCCAGCACAAGACCCGTGATATGATTGAGAAATTCCTTATGAATGAGCTAAACGAAGAGTTTACTACGTTGCTGTGCGATTTTTTCAAGCCTAGTCTACCAACAGATGCGAAAATTTTAAAACTGCTGATCGAAACTGGAATTAATAATGCAGATTCACAGGTGAGTTTGACTCTTATTTTATAGTATTTTTATATCTCTTATTTAAATTTCATCAATTGACGCTTTCCTCTTCGACGATATTAACTTCCTTCCTTAATTATAATGAGGATACCAAGAAGGTGCGATAAATTATATTTCGATGGTTTTTTGATTTAATATAATATTTCTACTTTCTAGAGTAGTTTTAGTATACATAAATATAGGTAATTTTTTTATTTATATTTCGAGATACGGAATATACCTGTATAAAGAATTTGTAACTTGTCGCTTTCGAAATATTGTAACAATAAAATAAAATTAGCTTTGCCTTTTTTAAAATTCGAAATCGCAAAAACTACTACGACCACAAATCTTGATATGTAGAAGCAAGCAATCAACTCAATATTAATAAAATAAATCGACCGAAAACAATGTAAAATCGCGCTTAGTATACCCAGAAGGTTGTATAGGAAAAATATTATCTCTATACTCAACTTCTGAAATCCCATTATACTTTTCCTCGATTAAATGTTATGATATTAGGTTAAAATACTTGAACATTTATTGCATTTTCTTGAAATAAATTAATATTTCAGGCGTCATGTGATTCTTCTTTAATTTCTCCGGAATTATCTGAGAGATCGCAAAATATCGATTTTGAGCTTGCTGACTTACTTTTATCAAGCGAAAAAAGTTGTCAGCAAGAAACGCAAAGACCAAAAAGCCCGTCAGAGAAAAGTGAAACTCAATTACTTGAAAGCCAAGACGAAAACACAATCGCTCTCCATCAGCTTTCAGATTCTCATAGAATAGAGATGCATAAAGGTAAAGCTCTAATCCACGTTTTAGCGAATGAGGGTAATCACCATCTGCTCGAGCGTGCTCTGAATGCCTGCAAAGGTCCTATTGATTTGGAAATCGAAGATTACAATGGACAAACAGCTTTAAATATTGCAGCCAGAAATGGCCATTTGGGAGTGGTTAAACTTCTATTGAATTTTACGCAACCTATGAATGATGGCACTGGCCGAATGAAGAGGATTGATGTAAATCACGCCGATCGCGACGGCTGGACACCTCTTCGATCAGCCTCTTGGGGTGGTCATACAGAAGTCGTAAAACTGTTAATCGCCTATCCTGGCTGTTTAATTGATTTGGCAGACAAGGAAGGTCGCACTGCTCTTAGAGCTGCCGCGTGGAGCGGGCACGAAGATATTCTTAAAATTTTAATTGAAGCTGGAGCAGATGTAAACTCAGTCGATAGGCAAGGAAGGACTTCTCTGATTGCTGCATCATATATGGGTCACTATGATATCGTTGAAATTCTACTGGAAAGTGGTGCAAACGTAAACCACTTGGATCTCGATGGAAGGAGTGCTCTTTGTGTAGCTGCATTGTGCGGTTCTTCAGGTTACAGCAAAGTGATATCAACACTTCTTGAACATGGTGCCAATACCGATCAACTAGATAATGATGGCATGTCCCCTCTCCTTGTCAGCTCTTTTGAAGGAAATGCAGAGGTGTGTGAGCTGCTCTTAGAAAATGGAGCAGACCCTGATCTTGCTGATTTTATGGGTCGTACTCCACTTTGGGCAGCTTGCACTGCCGGTCATGCGAGTGTAGTGAAATTACTACTTTTTTGGGGTTGCGGCATTGATTGCATGGACTCTGAAGGGCGGACGGTGCTTAGCATTGCAGCTGCCCAGGGTAAGCTATTAAATTTTTTAATGCTGTCAGTATAAACCGATTTTAGAACAAACTACTTATAAGAAACTCGCCTACATTTGGTATACATTAGTGTATTATTATGTAAACATAAATGTGTGGTCATCAGCAGTTCTCTCTACACTAACGAACAATTCATCACAACAGAATGAATTGCTGATAAGCACGCATTTCGCAGCTTATACTAATATAGGCTTGTCAGATAATAGCTTTATGAATTTAATAGTTTACTAATTAATATTTATTAAGGTAACATTGAAACTGTTCGTCAACTGCTTGATCGCGGTTTAGATGAAACCCACCGTGATAATGCCGGATGGACGCCTTTACACTATGCCGCTTTCGAAGGCTTCCATGAGGTATGTGTTCAACTACTTGAATCGGGAGCAAAAATCGATGAGTGTGACAATGAGGGAAAAACCGCCTTACATTTAGCTGCTCAAGAAGGTCGACAAAAGTGTGTGCAATCCCTTTTGGAAATACATAGCACATTCATTGATCAAAAGGCCCATGATGGGAAAACGGCGTTTCGACTCGCCTCTCTGGAAGGCCACATTGACTGCATCCAAACTCTTCTAAAATATGGCTGTGATGTTAATTGTAAGGATGCTGACTCAAGGACAACACTCTATATTCTTGCTTTGGAGAATAAATTAGAAATTGTAAAGTACCTGCTTGATGTGACTGATGTAGACGTTAATATTCCGGATAGTGAGGGCAGAACTGCTCTTCACGTTGCTGCCTGGCAAGGTCACATAGATATGGTTAAGTTATTGATCACTATAGGTAAGTAGCAATATTATTCTTACAAAGTAAGGTTTTAAAATATATTTCAACAGGCAATGCTGATGTTAATGCCATGGACTTAGAATGTCGAACACCACTCCATTCTTGTGCATGGCAAGGAAATCATGAAGTTATGGGAATTCTATTGTATTTTGGAGCGATTCCTGATCACGCATGTAAGCAAGGAGCTACAGCTCTTGGTATTTCGGCCCAGGAAGGACATGAGAAATGTGTGTCTATATTATTGAAATATGGTGCAAATCCTTACAAGTCTGACCACTGTGGCAGAACGCCTATAAAATTAGCAGCCAAATCCAATCGGAGTAATATACTTAAAATATTTGAATCTTACGCGAAAAGTAATAATATAAATAAGTTTTCCTTTTATATTATTTATTCTCAATTACGTATTTTTGCAGATGAATCAAATACAGAAGGAAAAATTCATCCGAATTTACTACGGTCGCCGGATAATCCAACCCAAGGCTTTTTGTTGCCGCAGAGTCATTTAAATCAGCCTAGTCACATTGTGTTGAATAACAACAATATGCCACCGAACATCTTAAATGCATCAAGCTCAACACATAGCAACAACTTCTATGAGAACACTATGCAATCTGATAATAGTAGCTTGCAAAAACGCAAGAGTGTTATTTCTAGTCAATCAACAGGTAGCAGCAATGAGGTATGTTTAAATTTAAATTATAAAATACGAAGTCAAAATTTGTCACTTCACTTCTAATAGCTGAATTGTATCCGATACTTAAAATATTTTTTTCCTACAGGCACCTCTATCCTTTACCCAACAACTCCAAAGACAAACTAAATTGAGCAGCCGTAATAATCCTTTTGTACAAAACACACCGGTTGTATCAACAAAACTCTTAAAAGGACAACACAAGCACTCACAAGTTCTTCCTGATTTAAATGAGTACCAAATCAATATCGGTAAGTATAAAGTATAAAATAAAATGTATGCATTATAGCTAAAAACTGTTTCTGAAATAGCTTCAAATATATCGTCGAATGAAGCCGATTTGTTTGATATGGAATGCATGTCGCCTTTATACGCTACACCTCCACATTCTCCCAGCAGCGAACTTAGTTCCCCTGGACAATTGCCACCGAATCATCCTTTTGAAGAAATCGGAGCACCAAAAAAATCATCGGCTTCTACGGATCACCATTTTGCTAGAGACACTCATATGCGGATTATTCTTGGTAATTGCAAAGAAAGTAACCATTCGTCAAGGTAAGCTTTGATACTATTATTTCCGGTTAAAAACGAAGGGTTCAAATTGTCAATTATTTCTTTAGCAAATCAAAGAGAAGTGGAATTGCCACTAATCCGGCAATGCGAATGATTCGAAGTCGTTTCGATTCAGCTGCTCAACTAATTCGCCGTACAAATAATATTCTGAACATTACATCGAATAGTAGTCAAGGATCTTCTAGTATTGGAGTAAAATCTGGGACTTTTCAGTGGCGAAAGGAAAGTCAAATGTAATCAAACGACCACAATATGGAATTATTGCGTGCTATGATCAGCCGACTAGAAGTTATGTTTACTTAAGTCTTGTGAATATGCATTTATTTTTTAGAAGTATTTTTGAGGTGTAGTGTTGTGGATTTGTTTGCTTTTTTTTATTTTTGTTTTTACAAGGCTGCAGATTAATTCTCATTTTATACTAGATTAGTGAAATAATTCGAAGGACACATCAGGGAATATTAAACCGCCTTGATTTGTCTTCCATAATATAGTCCTAATTCGAACCATTTATTCTGACATGAAATCATTTCTTAGTTATTGAGATAATTTGAAGGCAATCATCAATAGGCCTACTGATATAATATGCGTTTAGTACAGAAATCAAATTACTTAAGGTCAAATTAATTAAAAGTGTTATCACCGTAGAGCTATCACTTTACCAAATATACTTGAGCGCACCCTCAAGGGGCCTAAAACTAATCAAAAAATGCACCGATTTATAAGTCTGTTAGTTTTCATCATCTCTCTGACTGAGCCTAGGTTGGACGTAGTAGGGCCAAGTAGTGAATAGAGTTGGAATTTGATTCCTAGGGACAAAGAAAGTGTAATGTATACAATAGAAGAACAGGAGTATACCATTGTAAATTCTATGTTCATTTCGTTCTTTGTTTAATATTTTTTTCTTCATATTTATTTATTTATTTTATAAAGCTACTAGTTGAACAAGTAAGCAAAAGGAACAATTTTCTTTGTTTGGTGGTTCATTCCCTCGAAGGGCAACCAGACGTCATATCAGGTGTCTTCGTTCAATAATTATGCATAAATTCTGCAGTGTAGCATTTACTCGTAGCATATAAAAATTAATTTAATGAGTTGACATCTAGTCTATTTAATTCCAAATAATAATAATTTATAACATTTTTTGTATCTTAAGTGAACTTTAAATTTTTTATTTTACTTTAGTAGTGTTCTTATACTTATATATCATTTTGCACAAGTCTTAAGATATGAAATGCCTGTTTAATATAGGATTTCTGTATTCACATTGCAACATACATATATTATGCATGCCTTTTGTAACACAATTTTTTGAGAGTAATATAAATTTAACTGCAAAGATCATATAATTTGTATCTCAATGAAATTATACACTCCATCTGGGAAAGCTATGTACATTTAAAAAAGTTATTTATTTCAATATACTAGATTCTAAAAATGTTAAGTCTTTCAATTAAATATATTTAAACTTTTTGTCATAGTCTCCCAAACTCATTTAATTTTATTCGACTGTTCGCTTACACCGCAACAAACAACTTCGTAAATTAAGAAAACTCACTCAAAACAATTTCAATTCACATCAGTTACCAAAAAACTGGTTAAACCTAAACCCTCGTCCTGATGATTCTACAGATGAAATGGAAACTTAAATACTTTTTTTTGGATATGTGGATAAAAAAAACTATTTTTGTAATGCTGAAACAATTTATTAAAATTAAATGATGCAAATTATTCTACATCTTCTTCAGTTTCTAAAATAGTTTTGAAACAAAACGGTTGGAATGGATAACCCACGCCTTCGTAGAATTTGCTCATGAACTCCACCCTGGAAGAAAATTGAAAGTTCTTTTTAATAAGAAGACATTTATAAATTAATTTAAATGACATAAAATTAGGAGCAGTAGCATCCCTAAGGTAAGATACTCTTATTTTGCTCTGCAGCTAAATCGCATAGATATTTTCCTGTATAGGTCTTTTCGCAAGCCAAATCTCTTGCTAGTTACAAAGTTGTATTGTTTACATTACTTAATATATTTTAGTAAAAATTAACGTACCAATGCAGTCGAAGCGTGTGTAAGAATGCTGAAAGACCTTCCATCATGACAAGAATGGCCAGGGTGAATAAGGCCCATACAGCGAATACAACATACAAAAACACAGCGCCAGGATATCCCATATTTATAACAAGCGCTTTCGCCAAAACCATGTTCCAAAGTACTTCGGACAGCTCTGAAAAACACATTTCTAAATTATTTGAATTTTTTAATTTTACAAGAATTTCCACTCACGGGCATGAGCTAAAGACAAGGCCCACAAACGCAAATAGGATGCAGTGTGGGAAACTGTACTAAGGATATATTCAATTGTATGAATTCCTTGATGAATAAAAACTTCACTGATCGGCTCGTCCTCTTCGTGATGAGCAGCTGCATCACCTGCAGACATGGATCTGTGTTCACCATCTGCCGACTCTGGAGTCATCTCCAATCCAGCGTTAATGTCGCCATTATATTTGGCCTACAAATTGAATTCAATAAAATTATAATATATACCATAATGAAACATTTTTTTTACCGCTGAATTTGATTTTCTGGTAATCATAACATAGAAAGGTTTTCCGAGCAAAAGCCATGGAACACAAACCAGCCCGATTACAACAAAAACTTTCTGCAGAATATCTTGTCCTGGGAACATGTATTCCTCGCAACCGTCGAATGGTTTGGTATGTTTGAAGAGAACCATGTTAATAAACATAATTAATACTGATGGGGCGCAACCTGGTGTGTAAATTAACTCATCATTCTTGGCACTGTACAAAACCCACTTGAAGAACATCATGAAAACCATATATCCGAACAAGAGAAACAGGAAAATAATTTGTGGTAAAAATTCGAGGACTATGTACGCTCCTTTCTTGAAATGAATGTGGTTGACTACGCTCATGCAAACACCGAAAATCATATGCACAACGCCAAAAATAATAGAAAGTTTCATTTTGTAAGAATTCAAGAAAATAATCTTGTTTCCAGCCAGTTGCCAAACTGGATCTAGGCCGATAGGATAGATGTCATCTAATACATCTTCGGATGGGTTCAATGTCAACTCCTTGTTACTCTGAATCGTTGAAATATTGTAATTTATCTTCCAGTTGCTTCCGAATATGTTAACAGACTTCGAGAAGACATCGTTGTAGACCAAGCCTGTGTACATGGAGAATAAACCCATCAGTAAGATGATATACCGTCCCCCGAAGAAGATATTCCAAATTTCGTTGGTAGACTTTTTGGCGCCAAGTTTTTTTTCGCCGATGACCATCCATGCGCCAAATAGTGCCATTATAATTCCATGACCGAGATCACCAAACATAATACCAAAGAGGAATGGGAAAGTTATGATCGTGTACAGAGCTGGATTAACTTCGCGGTATGATGCTACGCCATATGCGTCGATTAGATTTTGGAAACCGCGAGTAAATCTGTTCGTTCGATTAAAAGTTGGAGGAGGCTCGTTTGTCTCAATTACATTTAAAAAGGACGGAATGGTGCTACCAACTGCTGCTGACCCATCAGTAAGTGCCTTTTGGACCATATACAAGTCATTTGTGGGAACCCAGCATTCTCCAATTAAGCATTTCTTCGTCACGTCCATGTTGAAGAGGTTCAACGTATAGTAAATCGCTTTCATTTTCTTAACCATGATTCTCCAGTTAGGTAGTTCCTTCGATACGCTTACTAACACCCGACGTCTGTGATCTTCGGTTTGATTCAAAACCATCTTAAGATCTTCTAAACGAGTACGAACACCTTTAACCATTTCCTCCCGCTCATTGTGAGAACTCGGGCATGGATAGAGCGATGCATGGAATCCAGTGCAAACCTTCTTAATGCGGTTTTTTAGCTGTTCACCTTGGAAAAACGCAACAAACACGGTTTTATATATTGGATGACCAGTACTTGGATCTTTTAGAGGTTCGTCAAGTTCAGCTCTGCGCAGAAATACATTTCCACGAGAAATTCGCCAAAGCATTCTTTCAAAAGCAAAAACTCTTTCCCTCTGAATAACTCCAGCAACAAATCCTAGTCTTCCTCGAGATTGAGCTTGTATCTGATCATCTTGCGTCAAGCTGGTCTTCGTCGTATCTAGATTAAGTACTTCTTGATCAGAAAAGAATCCCTGAGTATTCTCAAGTACTTTTCGCAATTCAGTTAATTCCAGGAAATTTGATTTTAAATTCACTTCGTTTTGGGAAAGCTCAAGGATTTCATTTTCTGTCTTCTCTAAATGAGCCTCTAAATCAATAATTTCTCGAGGATTCGGAGCCCTCGGAATGTTCTCGCGTATATCTGGCAAAAAAATTCCATCTTTCTTCACTTCATTCTCAATATAGCGCAATTTTCGCTCCATTTCATCGCATCGTCGAACTTCCTGGACAAATTTCCGCTGGAATGCATTTACAGCGGAGTTAAGCTGAAATTTAATTTTTTATAAATTAATAATACATAGATTTATAAATTTTGATTTTACATCTCTAAATTGAACAGCTCCCGTTTCTCCGAGTTCAGAAACCGAAGTATAAGCAGCTTCCGGTTGTATGAACATTTGGCACAGTGCCATCTCTTCGCTGCGAAACATTGACCCCATGATTTTGATGGGAGTTACAATTGCTTGGTTAAAATACTCCTTTCTTTAGTTTTATGCCTGCAATAATATTAAATCTTTTTTATTCATCACTAAGCATTCTTAAGGAATTAAAGTTTGCTATTTTCTTAAGAATCAAACCCCTATTGGGGTAATAAAGTTCCATTCTCCCTAGAGTATTTTGTAAAATTTTTAACAATTGATTCAATCATAAGATTTATAATACTTTAGTGAAAGACAATTCTTCTGGCAATTTGGAAATTTTGTCCAGTTTTTATGGGTTTACGGATTATGGGCATTTACCTGAATCTGGGATTCCTCAATACGTTAAGTTGGGTTACCAAAAACGGGATGCCTCGATACGTTAAGCACGGATAACCCAAAAATACCTTGATACCACCAAACTACAAGTTTTAATCAAGAAAAACTTAAAGAATTACAATAGTGATGGGGTCAATAAACTACAAGCAATATATTAATGAGTACGAAACAACTTAATGCACAAATTCGAAAAAGAGGATGTTACACGAGCGAACAAAACATTGTTTGTTTGCTTATTTAATGGAGCAAAGCAATATTCCTTTTTTCTAAATTCTTCACTTATTCTTAAATGAATCATTTTTTTTTAGCATAACTTAATGGAACAAAATGAATATCTAGATTTAATTGCTTTACTTTGTACAAATTCAATGAACTCGAACTGCAATGATATTCAAAAATTGGATTTTTAGTTTGAAATGTATTACCGCTTATCACAATACCTAGTATGATTAGTGTCTTGAAAAATTGAAACTATCGCGAAACATTTATTTTAAGCTAAAGACTGGCATGGTGGAAGAGTAGCTCAGCGCTAATCAGCGTTATTTTAAGTTTATTCTTTATATGTTATTGCCATTTACTTATACTTTTTAATTTTACTTTGTAAGTCCCTCATGTACAGTTCTTGGTTACCAATTAATTTCAAAAATTTAAAGCATTAAGTAGAAAGTAAAAAGTGTAAAAAGGTGTTATCTGTTTCTGACCACGATATTAATTGAAAACATTAAAGTAAAGCATATGCAAAACGCTGATAGTGATGATCATGACATTTTAATGGAATTGAAAAAATCCTTGAAAGTGAGAGATTAGTCAAAATCGGATTAAAATTTATATTGGCATTTATGGAAAATTATTGTCATCTAATGTGTGCTGACGACAACTTTATTACTTTTGACCTTAAAAACGGACTATTTTATGAATTTACTGAGTATTACTGGTCACTGAGCACAAACGAGCAAATTGTCGCAAGGAAAACAACAATGAGAATGAATAGGAAAATCCTGCAGAAAGCTTTGCGGAGTGTAAAAAATCAGAAATGAAGAAATTTTAAAGGATCTGAATAACAATGGCGTCAGAATATCGCTGAGATCTTTGGAATGAATATTCAAAGAAACAAACCTTTCTTATAGATGGCCAGCAAAATAATCAAAATTAAACTTTATTAAAATTAATTATGTACGACTGCTCAGGAGCAATAGAAGTAAATTCTTAAATAGATAAAAGTTATCATATTTCCTTTCATTTATTATTCTAAAAACAGCATTTTGAAAATTTAACTTTCTGTTAAATCTATTTTTTTAGAAGGTCATCTTTATAGACAAATGCAGATTGGAAGCGGAGATCAAGACATCAAAATTTGTTCGAAGAGAACAGCATGAAGTTGAAAGAAGATTCTGTTGTCCAACCAGTCAAACATTCGTCTGCAGTGATTATTTGGAGCTGCATTTCAGCTGAGGTACCAGGCCCAATTTATTTTGTTGAACGAACAATGTGCTCCAATTAATACGCGAATGTTCTGAGAAATGTCTATCTGCCATATTTGGAAACTCTTCAACATCCCAAGGAGGAATGCATCTTCATGCAAGATGGCGCTCTATGCCACGCTTCGAAAACAAGTATGGATTGCTTTAACTCCCTGGGATTGGAAGTTTTACTTGAAAATTCTCCGGATTTTATTCCAATTGAGAATTCTTGGACTTACTCAAAAAGATCAAAGGTGTATAGTCGAACAAATAACACCATCAACGATATTGAAGAAGTGTGGAAAAATGATGACGAAATGAATTTTTTGGCTAAGGGCAAAGGGACGAAGCACTAAACATTAGAATTTTAAATATTTGTTTTTGTAGAACGTAAGAATAACAATGTAAGAATCAATATATTATGGAATTGTACAATATATCCAATTAAATTTGTTTCATTTAGAAGAGAAATACAATTTCTTTAAATTTTTTAGTGGATTATAATTTAATGTCGAGGTACATACATATTAGGATTAGTATTAGAGAGAAAGGGGGAGGCATATAAGATGGACCTGGTTGTACTTGGCAGAAGAATTAAGTCTTTTCTTACATTGCTGGACAATCTTTGATCTAGTGGTGGGATTAAGTAGAGTGACAAGAGCAGCCTTACTGTCGCTGCAGATGCCAATCCTCTTATTATGCCACCTATGAGCAATTATCCAGTTAGCCACTTCGAGAATGACGAATACTTCGGCTTGAAAAACCGTTGCGGTTGTTCCGAGTAATATACTGTATTTGACTTCTTCGTTCAAATACCATCCAGCACCCGTACCAGATGAGGTCTTCGATCCATCTGTGTAAAAGATATCAGTTAATCGATCCAGTAATTTGTTGGGATCATCTCATTCTTCCCTTACCGGGAGATTTATCCGAAATCTTCTTCGGAACATGGTAATTTGCGTCATATCATCCGTCGGCATGCTAAAAGGAGCACAGTGCTCTTCAAGTCTTCGGGATAAGACGCCATGTCCGATAGAATGTCTATCATGCCATAGTCTAGACTTTTTTAGTTGACATATAGCTTCATTGCCTCTTTCTGGATTACGCGGTCCAAGGGCTGCAAATTAAGCATTGCGTTGAGGGCCGCACCAGGGGTCGAGCTGAAAGCTCCTGTTATCCCTATGCAAACTTCCCTCTGTGTACATATATACATATAGTCACAAGTTAAATCTCAAATGGCTTAAAAAATTAAAGATAAGTGTAGGGTATCCAATTTTTTATCTAAACAGAAAATATGTTGACAATAATTATATAAAATCAATTGAAACAAACCCATGACTTCCGACGTTTATTTAAAATGTGAATAAATTTTGACTTTTCGGTATCGGTAATCTATCTTTTGAACTCTTGATGTCTAAAAGACGAAGATAAAAGTCCTCCTTCTAACAACGGAAGTACTTATGACAACGGGTTATCGATCAGTTAATTTTTATTGATACTGAATTATTTAAATGTGTTTTTAAATATCTAATGGTGGTTATTAAGTTCTCCACAGTTTTATCTATACTTAATTTTTCATCAGTACGCAAACATGGGATCAACAACTTGCGTGTAATAAAATATTTACCCCAAAAAGATCTCAGATAACAAGCTGATAAAATGTAACGTCATCACGAAATAACGAAATGTACCTGAGCCTTCTTCGACTGAAATATGTTCAAGTGGATTTAAGAGCTTAGATATTTAGCACATTGATATATGTGATAAAAAGCTTAAATTATTAAATAAATAATCTCTAACAATTAGACCTTTTTTGCTGTAGAAAAAAAAATATATACCTACAATTTATGCTAACGTCCATGAAAATCAGTTCCATATTCTGCTAATTAGCAGTCTGAACAAGATCTTGGTAAGGTCACAAGGTTTTTATTCAAGGAGGCTTTTATAATTATCTCCAATTTATTGCTTTTCTCTTTTTCTATTTGCATTTTCACTGGCAACATATTCGAAAAGAATTTACAACTACAAGAATGAAAGCACTTTTGCTTTTTGTAAAAATAGAAGCAAACATTTTCGAGCAGAAACAATAATCGGAAATACATAGCAACCTTGGTGATAACTTGTCACATGAAGGAAAAATCGACAGATTGATTTCATGGCAAAAAAATCCCCAATAGAAGGAACTCGTTAAAATTTTTTAACAGGTGGTGTTTACTTGAAAATATTATTGGAATATTTTAGAAATAAAAATGCCACGAAAACATAAATATTCATAAATTTGTTTGGCGGGAAACATGCGATCTAAAAATATATCTTTGCTCAATTAGATGAAAAGCTGCACAGCAAATACTGAATGTAGTTAAAATATCCAGTTCTTTTCCAAGTCGTTTTTTTCCATCTAAGATCTTTAATTCTTAAGTCACATGAGCTCAGCATCAAGTACACCACACAAACAACACGCACAGCTCGTGATTAAGTAGTCAGACTTTATCTGTAACGTCTCTGACAATGATTTCGTCGAGTGCTTTCCGAATCACATGATCACTTAATGCAATCACACCCAGAGGGAGAAGATTGCTTTTTCGGTAATTAAATTACCTTCAACCATCGCCAATAATCAGTTCATGTAGGGTCCCCGCAAAAAACGATAAATACCTGAAGTACAATTCTGCAAGATGCCCGTCGCCAGGGCTTAAGGAACTCGGAGGATGTCCGATTAGAACCGCACCAATCGAATAAAAGTATTACGCGCGACTGCTTACTCCGCGATCGGCGAACTATTTTCGCTGAATTTATGCCTGTAGAACTGAACTAAAACACCTGATAAAAAGCTTTACCTCTTTCTCTCGATCCCCGGCCCGGTGGGACTTCTTTGCTCAGCGCTCTTTCTTACATTACGATTTATGATACGAGTGCATGTGATCTTATCACAAGTCCTGATAATTAGAACGGGTAGGTGAGCGCACCCACTTCTCTGCATATGGACACTTACTGCACATACATATGTGTGACTCTTCCTGATATTGAAATTTTTATTTATTTAGTCGGATTTCAGCTAATGATCCGTGAAGGTTGATTTGTCTGATGAGTAGCTCTAGCGCATATTTTTCTGGTAGAGAGTGAAGCTGTTTCATAATCATTTTAAATGGGAATTCCAAGAAATTAAATCTGGATGCGTATTAAGAAAAATGAAATAATAATAATGAATAATAATTGGCTACAGGTTTTCCTTCCATCTAGAGATTGTGTCTAAAAATTGCTTTTGAAAAACATAAAAAAACCTTATTGATTATTTGAAAATAACTATCATTTAATAATTGATAATAGCAAAGTAGTGTAGTTTCTATGTATTTAGAAAAGAAAATATCGATTTTACCTTCTGCTCAATAAGTATCCGGATTTTGTCAATAAAACATATATTTTTAATTTTTAATTAAAATTTATTTTATCGCCTTCCAAGTAAGCTTCTTCTGAAGTCTTATGCCAGCACTAACGCAATCATCCATACACTTTTCGTAGGCTTGTGCAGGAATGGATTTTAGTTCCTTCAGCGAATTCTGTTTAACGATTCAATCAAAAACGCTTTAACAAGAAAACGTTACACAAGCTCAAATCTGGAAAATACCGTGCCTGAGCGATGACAGTTGTGCCGTGTTTGGTCAAAAAAATTGCATATATGGTAATAAATGCAGTGTGCGATTGTGCATTGTCGTGGTAGAGAATCAATTTGTTATTGCTTCTTCTATCTTCAGATAGATTCACGCAAAAGTCGCATTACGCCTAAGTAATGTTCTCTATTGACTATCTGGCCCTGATAAGAATTCATTGTGGAAACCACAGCGATAATCAAAGAAAATAGTCAGCATAACATTTTGAGCGATTTTTCGTGGTGTTTTGGGTTTTGCTTCGTCTTCGAAACGCGACTTAGACGATTGTAATAACGTCTTACTTATAAACCCATGTCTTGTCACCAGCAATGATACGTTTAATGAATGTAGTATCGTTTGCATGCTCAAAAATCATTTGTTCAGAGACGTTTTTTTTCAGTACTCTTTTTTGTAAAATATCGAAGTGCTTCGGTACAAGTCAAGCAGTAACGCATCTCATAATCGTGCAGAATGTGCTGAACAGATCCGTTAAAGATGTCAAGTTCACGAGCAATCACTCTTTCAGTTATATGACGGTCTTCTAGCACCATTTCCTTGATTTTGGTCATGTTTTCTTTAGTATTTGATATCAATGGGTGTCCAGAACGAGACAATTCTTCGACCACTTCATATTAAAAAACGCCAAAAGCACTTGATCTTACATAAACAGCTGCTTTAAACAAAATAATTGACAAATCACGCTCAAATTTGTACCACGTGTCAAGGAAGGATGTACCAACATAACAGAAAAAAACCTATTGTAAACGTAACTATGATTTTACCGTAGCATATGAATGCAATATCGATGGCATTGCGCCCAAAACTGGTTTCTAAAACCTCTAATGCGATTACTGTTTAAAATAATACATCGCAGTTTCTATACAATATAATGGAGATATTTCAACTATTTTATTTAAAAAACAAACGTTAGGACAAAATGTTGTCTTAGTTAATTTGTAAAAGTGCCTAAACATGTAACATCGCTTTTACAGTTCATTAAAAGTATGTTTTTTTCAAAAACTACACAAAAATTTATTAAAGCTACAATTCAAATCCATTCGGAAGAGCTTAAAATATTTTATAACTTTACACTAATAAAAATATTAACAAAAGATGTAGAAGAGCACGCATTGAATTGCTTTAGTTCATAAAATTTAAAGCTAAGTGTTTGACTGTTTTTGGATTTTAGAATTTTATTTCATATTGCATAATATTTTAAACTTAAACCTCTAAAAAATTTCTCAGTTTTGCTAAAAACTCGTTTTATTAATAAAACCTGTTTCCCTGAATAAAAAATTATATTAGGTGCATAGGTAATTAACTGTTGTTTTTTTTTTTTTTTTGTACGTTGCAGCAGTATGTGAATAAGGCACATGTAGTAAGGCAAAGACAACAACCATAACTTAACGCTAAAAGCTTTAAATGTGTTCTAAGTTTATGGACTTCAACTTATTTATTATATGCGTAGCTTGAATTTAGGGAAACAAAAATTCTATGAATATTTCACGGGGCAGTGCTGCAAACATATTCATAAGGCCGGTTTCATAAAATTAAGGCCAATTTTGGAAATAATTTGTCTTCATTATATTTTAGATGCTGTTGATCTCTATTAGTGTATACAATGGGTTATTAATTTTTTATGCTATACTCAAAACTGCTACTTTATGTAATATTTTAGAATTTTGTAAATTTAGACATCTAGATAGGCATGGTTAGGAACTGATGAATAATATTTCTATTGTAATAAAACAAGACTTTTTCATTTTGTTTCACATTTATTTGTAGCGCATCTTTATAGATAATCACAAACAGTGAATCCCGGATATTTACCTTTACAAAATTGTTAAGCTTTCTGTGCATTAAAGGGGAGAAATAAGCGCTTATGAGCTCTGCATTTTCATGTATGTAATTTTGAAGAATTGAAGAAAAGATATTTTGTACAAAAGAATTTAATTTTACAGTGCCTTGTTTGAAAACAACGGACCAGATATTGCTGCATTTTCAAAGCCAGCTTGATCAAACCATTTGTTGAGTAGTCCTCTGTCAACACCTGCGTGATTGCCTTTTCGAAGACGTTTGAATTGTAAATTTTTGTTGGTTTGTGCAATTTAACGAATTTTACTTTCATTTTTAATGATTCTGTTTACTGTATAATAATATTATATTTAAACTTACTAGCTAATTATGTTTTAGTATCGCTGTTATTGTTTTACATGGTCGATCAATAACAATTTTTGTGTGGTGGACAATGAATAATCCGTTTATCCATTTTTTTAAATATTTCTAAAAATATTTGTTAATTTAAATATTAATAACAATTTAAAAAATTATACATTTACAAACCTCTTCCTGTAAAATTGGTTTTCACTTTTTCTGCACAACCGCGCTTTTCTTTACACATCCGCCAAAATAACTTCAGTTGTCTTGTCATTTTAACAATTTAAGACATGCACAATATTAGCTAAATTTACAAAAATTCATACTATTTACGATTCGTGTCCTGGGTAGATATCCGAATCAAAACGAAAGAAAATTAACGCATATTTCTAAAATTGCAGTGCACTAAGAAAATTGAGCATTTAAACATTTCACTTAAAAGGGTGAATTTGCCATATTCATACATTAATAATAAATTAAATTTCTTATATTTTTAAGCTATAAAACGGTGGATGCTCTTAAGAGAGGTGTATATATCCGGGTTTTACTGTATTACCTATTTACTAACAAAAATAACTCGTAATAATGCACTTTCTTAGTATGATTATAGTTAGATTCTCTGAAGAACCTTAGAACCTTAGTTTTTACAGCTAAGCAGACTTACAATTTTTTAATATTTATCTTTATAAGCTAGAAAATAACATTTTAAAGAAGCTTTTTGCCCAGTAACAATTCTGTAATTTGGGTAAAACTTCGCCATGAAACGTATTTTTGACTAGTAATATAGGTACTTCGATTACCATTTGTTCAATTTTACTTTTAGACGTAGGTACTTTCTTTGTCTTCTCGATCCTGTGTTGTAGTCTTTTATATTTCTTCTGTTGGGTGTTAAGTTTTTTTTTTGAATCAGCAATAATAGTACATTCTTTCTGCAACGCTATATCTCTTAACTTCTATTAATGAAGGCTTCTTCTTCAACTTTGTCTAGGGTCAGCATTCACATTTTGGTTATTTATATTATTGTTCAGCGGTTCCTGAGCTCTATTTTTCTCAGGAAATTCCTCGTCAGATGCAGATGAAGATAATCTTTAACACATTTTCTTGTCCTTTCTCCATTATTTTTAGATACTTCAGTCTTTCTTTCTGTTTGCATTCAGCCAAAAAAAATGGGATTCCTTTAAATTTACTCTAACTTTTTTATGGCTATTTCCTCTCTGGATAATTTTATTTAGAAAATATTGGCAATAACTGTAATTGAACATCAGTTCCCAACCCCTGACGACAGTCCCTAGCCACATTCATAGCAAAGGCTTGACGGTTCAGGGACTGACGATTTAGAAGAAGACTAAAAAATGTTTACTGGTCGACAATATACCACGATATCTAAAACCATATACCGATATATAATAATATTAATTAATTAAAAACAATTTCCCATTATTTAACGATAAAATTACTTAACGAGGGACTAACACAGTGATTGGAATAACACATGATTGTACAGCATCCGCTGCTGATTTAGAAAATGACTGATAAAAACGAAGGGTAGTCTGCGGATTCATTCATTACATTCACTCATTCTTTAATTATGCCCCGAAGGTTTTTTTAAAATTATAATAAACTTATGTAATCAGGTGTAAATACTTTAATTTTGAACAGCTATAAAGAAAATAAAAGTATGAACTAAATGTTTTTCGAAATATGGATGGTCAAAACAAAATTTTTATGCGCGGACATGGCTAAGGGTCAATAGAAAGGATTTCAAAATATATATATATGCTATTTTTTTGAGTATAGTGTGGGTAGTAAATGAAACACATTTTGAACCTGTTACTTAGCAACCTTAATAATAAAATATATGTGTATATCAAGTGAAGAGTGCTGCGGAGATAGAGTTGTCCAAATTTTGTAGAAACACCCATAAATATCACGATCTCAGTCGACTTATCCTTGCTAATGATAATTTAAAAATATTTTCTGCCAATTTGTGCCTTTAGGTTTATGAAATAAAATCAACCATTTATTACTTATTATGTTTATTTAATTTATTATAAGCTCAATGATATCTTACTAATATAAACCAATAGTGGCACTTCTTAAAGAAATTTTATATCATTAAAGCGAATTTCTCATATGCGCTTATCCTCATTTCTATGTACATGACTAGATTTTCCAATCAAAATATACAGTTTTTAATAAATAATCAAGTAGATCGCATAATGTACATACATATATAATTAGAAATTGTGACTTAACTGTGTATTAATGCCCAATTTTTTCTGGTAAATTTCTGATCATGATAATAGGAACTCACAACAATTATAATAATATGATACAAATATGAAATGGCTAATCTTTCGAAAAGTGGGACTTTATAATTTTTGTAGACAAACATTAAGTGTAAATTGTTGGCACACTGTGCCTCTTTATTATAAATATATTTTTTTAGGTTTCTTTTTCAGCTACCAAGATCATAGTCACCTCAAGTTATTCACATGGATTTATTTTTAAACTCCAAATATCTTTCTTGGAGCCATTAGATGTAACGCTTCGAGATTTTAAAGATTAGGTAAATGAAACATACCAATTGCTCTGCAGCAATAATTTCGTTTTGCGCGTTTGTGCTAATTATAATGTTATAAATTTTTTTCACTCTTTTAAATTATCTGCACGTAATATTTTTCTTCATCGAAGAAATTAGTGTGTTTTAGTATTCTAACAACGAACAACTAAAATCATCTAATAAGTGTAATTATGAAGATTTAAAATGATCTTAAGCCTTCTTACTAGTGGTGTGTTTACGGTTACTTTAATTTCGTTGCTCAATAAGGACCTTAGTTTTTCTTTTGATTTATTTCGAAATACAAATGTTAAAGTACTCCTTACTAAAGGAGTATTTAACATTAATTATAGAATTTTATACATCTTAGGTATCTGTACAATTTCTATTCTCATCTTTATTTCATTTTTCAAATCATTCAATTAGACTAAAATTACATCGCTTGCAATTTTATGTTGATGTGCGTCATTTACAGAATTTTTACTTTTCAACACAAACTTTCCATTGGTATTTTGTGACAATTTATATTGTTGAATTTTTCATGTTTTATTTTAGAAAAAAAAATTTCCCGTACCAAAAAGCTTGTCAATTAATAACGGACAAATTTTTGATAAAACCATTGCACCTGCTTAAGATATTCAGAAATTTTTCCTGTATACCTCGCTGTAATGTCTACTTGGATTATGTAACAACAATTCAGATGGGCCGAACCCAGCATAATTCTTAACACTTTTATAGGTTTGTCATGTTCCTGCATTATTATTCCCATGCACTCGCATATGCCTGTTTAAATTCCCTGATTGCGAGAACCTAAAAATTACGACAACAAATCATGATTATTTTAATTACTTCATATAAAAATGTAAAACAAGGAATCACCTTAAAAGACAAAGTTTGCACTGATATGGCTTCTCTCCACTGTGGATTCTGAGATGTTTTGTCAGCGTCGAACTGTCTGAAAATGCCTTCCTGCAGGCACGACATCGGTAGGGTCTTTCTCCAGAGTGTGTACGCATGTGTGTCGTCACACTAGAACTTTGTGAAAATCGTCTATCACAAATTGGGCACCTAAATGGCTTCTGGCCGGTATGTGTGCGCACGTGTGCTGTTAAATTAGCTGCTTGTGAAAAGCTTTTATTGCAGTCTGGGCATCTGAAAATGTAAAAAAAAAAAGTTTAATTTGCTTTACTCTTAAGCTAAGCTTCTTAATTTATAGCTAATTTTTCAACTTAAAACATAGTTCAATAGTCCAATTGGGGAGCCGTAATAAATATTATTCTTACTTAAGGGTTGAAGAGATAATATAAAATGCAATAGCAAGCTGTATGCATCTTTTTAAATTAGACTAGAAACTAGACTAAAAACAAGCCAGATTTTTGTCTCTTGGCTTTAGTTCAATGATGCCTTGATGGCCTTCAAGTTTATTTTATAAGGAAATAAATATATAGGAAAATTCAGTTTTTGTCATTATTTTGGAACTTAATGATTTTTTTAAAAGTTATTTCAAAAAAAATTACACTAAATAGCACCAACTTTTTTCTGAAGAATTTGCAAATCATTTCTATACCAATTGTTAACAATATTCATAAAATCAAATGCTTAATCAGCTCTTATTTTCGAGAAAAATTAAAGGTTACAAGGGCCATATTTTTGCGAATTATAAAAAAAATTTAAAAATAACAGATTTTTTCAAAACGATAGCTTCAATCTTAACACGTTCACTACTGAAGCTTCAGAAGAAAATCTTGTACCATAGGAGCATGAGTGGTAAGGATCCTAAAGTGTCCATATTCCGTCAATGTCCATGATTTTACCAAATTGAGCCTGGCGGCCGACGAGGATGCAATTTGCTTCCCAGAGAGCTCCACTGATACAAAATGGAGAAGGACATTCAGCGCCTTAAGCACACTTTGATTAATAATTAGTGCAGGTCCTTAGTGATTAGTACTAAACACGTATGGACCGCAATTGTGATTAGCGAAGTACATAGACTGATTAAGAACGTGTTTTTGCGAGTAGCCGTTGTTTAGTTAGGTGTTTAGCGCTTTGCAGAGAAGGTTGTTGTATGCAGTATTTCGGAAACTACAACGTAAACTGATTCATTTTGCCAACAAGTATAAAATAGCATGCAATTTCACTTTTGCCGGCAAAGCACATCTCATGAATGTATCAGATTTCTATATGACGAGTGCGACAAGGTTTAATAATTCATTAAACGAGTCTTCAGTCATCCTGGGTGCATAGAAATAATCCATGGAATCTTCATAAGCCAATTCTTTAAGGAGTTAGGACCATTGGTTTTTATTTAGCCATTAATAATGTCGAGTGTATTATTAAGCATGCGGATCCTTTTATCTATGTTGATGACATGAAAATGTTCAAATTAATATCCTCCGCCTCCGATTCCTGACTGTTACAAGATGATCTAGATAATTTTAAAACTTGAAAAAAACTCCCTTGAGCTCAATTTTTCCAAATGTCAATCCATAACTTACTCTCCATAACTTCTTCTCCCTCCAGAGTCTATCTGTTGTCTGGTGAACTTATCCCAAGTGCCTCCTCTCTTCGTGATCTTGATGTCATCTGTGATAGTGAACTTAATTTTCGTTACCATATTGACAGCGTGGTAAATTCTGCACTTGGCTTTGTAAAGCATTGGTCTAAGGAGGTCTCTCCTTGAATAAGCTAGCCAAGTTTGAGCTCCCTCTCAAACCACCAGCATCAATCGAATTAAAGCAGTTCAACGTAGGTTCCTCCGCTTTGCTTTACTTGACCTTGGCTGGTCTGATCGTTTGAATTTTCCCCTTTACGATTACCGCCTGCTGCTGATCCACTTGCAACCCTTGTGACTTCGCTGCTATTACTTTCATCCATTAGTTGATTTCAGGCGATATGATTGCCCTTCACTGCTTCAGCGAATTTTTCTCAATACCCCGCAATCCCAGATCGGCGTTTCTCTTCCGCCCCGCTTACTTAATTAATGGTGATGGTATGAAGCTTACATTGAGATTTCTTTGTTTCTGTTTTTATTATTTGATTTTTTAATTATCATTATTTGTAATAATTTATTTTTATTATTTTAAACTTATTAATTGTTTATTTTTTGTAATAAACCAGTTCTTCAGAACATTTTAAGTATTTTAAGGTACGTAATAAGTAAATAAGCTGTACGGTGAGGTAGAGTTAACAGGATAGGTATTTTAGAGGGCAAGGAATGAATATAATTCTAACTAACTCTTTTAAACCATCTAAACAGTAAGATTTTGGAAGGTCCCTAAAATAGGTTTCTGTTTGGGCGATGACCTCCTTGTCCGCCATAAATCGTTATCCGCCTAGCCTTTGTTTTAAGTCTTGAAATAAAAAGAGTCACTGAAGGCCAAATACGGTGAATAAGGTGGATGTTATAATAGTTTGAACTTTAATTCCATGATTTTAGCCTGCATAGGTGTGCACCTGTGCATTGTTTTTACGGAAGAGGCCCTGATTCCATCTTGCCGAGATTTTTATCACACCCAATTTTTCACATTTTGCGATATGTCTGTGGCCTCAACTATTTCGCGCATTTTAATTCGTTGTCCCAAAAATATCATAGATTTTGCCAATAATTTCGGGAGTAGTCAGGCTAAAGTTGGCTTTGGAAACTAGAAAACGTTAAGATTTCTGTTGTTCGTCTGCAAACAAATTATTTTATTTATATACAGTGCTGCATAAAAATTTAGGACCAAGAACTTAATGTAAACTTATAATTCTAAATTCTTTTATTAGAAAGTTTCTTAAAATGCATTTAAAAGTCATCATTATATCAAAAGTATATATTGTTGAATGCGTAAAAAACAACTTCATTTGCTTCTAAGTTGTAAACAATACCAGAAATGGACAATTTCTCAGTTTAGTACCTTCGTAAAAACAAAGCCTTAATATATTTTACTCCAAGATATTAATTTAACCTTCAAAACAATAGCCTTTAGCTCAAATACAGGCAGCAATTCTGCGAGGCAAAGATTCAAAAAGGTTTTTAAGCATTTCATGGTAAAACTCTTCATTCTTCAATTCTTCTATTGTCTTTGGCCTGTAAGCTAGCCAGCGTAACCGTTATGTTGTCGTCATTAAACCAATTAGTACCAAGTACTCGCAGCAATATTAAGGCGGGCATTAACCTGTTGAAATATAGCTCCCCTTAAGGGCAGGTTCCATTATATTAGGTCTACCGGAAAGTTCTGTCCATTTTTTAAGAGGAAGAAAATGATACAATTTTTAACATATTTAACTAGATTTATTGTACGATATAATTTCCATCGTTCCTTATGACTTCTTCCCAGCAGGATGGCAATTTATAAAACCTATTTTTGAAGAAAATCCTTGGATGCGAAAACGTAAACGTTTTCTTCATTTTTTTAATTTTTTTTCTCATCAAATAATTTTGTAAAGAATGGAATAGGTGAAAATCGGATGATTAAGGTCTGGGGAGTATGGTCGATGCGAAAGAATTTCCCATCCTAGCTCTGAGATTTTCTAGCGAGTCGCCAAACCAACATGTGGTCTAGCATTATCGTGATGCAGTATGATTTCCTTCCTTCCTGAATATTGTCAGCCTTTTTTCTTGGAGTACTTTGTTAACTGGTCCATTTGTTGACTGTATTTCTCCGAATTTAGCTTTTTCTTGGGTTCCAAAAGCTCATAATGGATTGGACCTTGCATGTCCCACCATATACACAGTATTCTCTTTTTAAGGCTCAAGTTCGGTGTAGAGAAGAAGGCATGTTTTCCGGGTTTACGATGTTTTCAATGTAATCCATTTTTCATCATTTGATCTATCACGGTCTTAAAAATATCATCATCAACCACAAATAGCCGCCCAGAGCGTGGCTTATCACTAAGGCCGAAATCACCTAGTTTAAATTTTTCAAACCATCTCCTACACATTCTGTCCAAAACAGCATCTTCAGCAAAAACTAACAAATTCCTACACGCTGACAATAACATGAGTTATTTTTGTTGTAATTAATTTCGAAGGGCACATAATAAATGCAATTATAAAGATATACAGGCACATATAACTGAAAGGAACATATCCAAATATATTCAAACTTGAAACGAAATTATCGGACTGAACTTTCCGGAACTTTACTAATATAAATGGAGTTTATTGGTTAGGATTTAGAAAGAGCTTTTGTCTGAAAAATGGACCTTCTTCCAGTCCATTCCAGTTTTGCTTTTGCATGACTCCTCGTAAGGAATGTGTTTTTTTTCTTGTCGCAGATCTTTTCCTCATGTTTTCCTTGCACAATATTCTTCGAACATGTTCCGGTGAAGTCTTAATAGTACTAACTTCCAGTAACTGATATAAGAAATTTCAGCATTACCTTAAGAAGATTTCTTTTAATCCTAGGAGTTACTAGGATACTAGCGCGATGTATACAGCTCTTACTGAGCCCAATCAGATCGTATATTTGCTTTTCGGATTTGCTGGCTTTGTGTAGTCCAATCACCTAATTTCAATCCGGATCAATATAATTATAATTTTTAACGTCATTTGCCTAGCACGTAATTTTTATCATTTTAGCATAGGTAGAAAAAGTCTTAATAAAGCACACAGTCTTAATAATACACTTTCTTCTATGACAATGCACTACTTGTAATCAAAATATTTACAGTGTTTCTTAAAGAACTAAGTAACATAACGGACTTTGGGATGGAGTTACCACAGCAGAAAATTTAAAGAACAATATTTTTAGTCCTATGATTTTATGCAGGTACTTAACTGCAAAATATTTCATTCCTGGTATTGTTTATATAACCATATAAAGTTGTCATTTATAATTTATAAGAATACCTACTTTTATTAAAATGATGAATTTCAGATCCATTTTAGGAAGCATTTGAATAAGAGGTTTTAGAAATATGAGTTTACTATAAATTCGTTAGTGGCCCTTAACTTTTACGCAGCACTGTGCATACTATACTATACTATATATTTGGTTGTGGCACCAATGCGTTAGTTTCATTTAGAAAGCGTTGCAGTAATTCTTAATAAACTTAACTAAAGCTTATATTAATCTTGTTCTTTTAAATAGTTTTATTATTTTTTAAAAAAATTTAATAACAATAATAAATATCAGTAGAGAAATATGAAGTTTCTACAATTGGAGACCCCGATAAGTGGTGTCAGCAGCAAAAAAATTTTAGTGATTCAGAGCACAGAGGCTCTCAATTACAATCGCTTTTGTTCATGTCAAGTTTTGCAACTATAGACAGAAGATACATTTTTTCAATTAATGGGTATAGAAACAAAAGTTACTATCTCCACTTTTCTTGGGAATTTATCTAATAACGCCAACTAACTCCAATTGGTGGAAGCTTACGTTCTATCAAAGTAAATACTAAAAAATAGTAATAATATTCCAATAGTTATCTAGCTACTGAGAAGCCAAAATATAAAATATATACTTTAATAACTGTGTATCTCTAGAGATAGAATTTTTATCCCTTGTCATAAGATTTGCAAAAGTGAAGATTGCCAACTTTATTTATATATTCCTCAATTGATTTTCCCATTTTTCTTATTATGATTATTATCAAAACTGCACATTAATCAATCAAAATTCAAGCATTATCGAATATAATTTCGCGAGCTGATTTTCATTAACTTTGGATCTTTAAAACAGAAGCACAAAGTCCAGTAAGCATTTGTCCTTTCTGCTGCAATGACAAATTTATATCAGCAACGTTCTTTTAAAACTCCAGTTTCAAAATGTGCCATCTCTCATTTTTCAACGTTAACTTCTGTATTATTAACACTGCAATCCAATATAACGAATTGCAGAAAATAAAAAAAAAATATTTAGTACATTGTGCACCAAAGTAGGACATTCCAAGCAGCGTTTGAAATTGCAAAAACACACGGGTTGATATTCTAGAATTCGAAATGTCAGTAGCGATATAGTATAAAAACTATATCTGTTGCAGATTTTAGGAAAAGGTCCTACGGATTTTCTTTTCTATAACATATCGTTCACAATAAATATATGGGATTCTTATATGTCATCGAAAAATATAGTCCTGTTCACGTTATAGCAGGGTGCGCTTCATTTAAATACGGTTTTTGTTATAACATTCTTATTTGTTCTCCAAAACAATCGATTAATTTTCTATATATGATTAATTGAGTTGTGGTCGGCCTGTGAAATTAATATAATAAATATTTTCCTCTAAAAATAAAGCCGACTAAAATAATTCTAAAAAGCCATTTTCAGTTCTGTATAAAACAAGACCGACTTGTCTCAACTAACTTTTTTATACTATAGACCTCTTCAAATTTTACATTAGAAGATTAAAATATAAAAATTGAGGATTTCGTATATAAATAAATAATCAGCCAACAGCGCATATAAAGAGAATTTAGTATAGAGAAAATTAAAAGGGATACCACTGTAAATGATTGAAGGAACCAAATTATTTTGTATTTTATCCATTTAAAAGTATGTGCAAAAATTATTAAGACGTTATACATATAACTGACGAAGTGTGCGAGGTCAACACAGTCGTGCAACGCAACAGCACATTTATTTAGAATCATCATTTTGAAGAGACACATTTATAATTTAATAAGTTTGTTAATTCGCAGTTTTTTAAACAAAAGTCGAGATAACATAAGATTAATGTATGCTTATTAACATACCTTTTTCCAAAGTCTTATAAAATAATTAATCTAGTTATCAAAATAACTTCAAGTATGTAAGAATTTTTTGTAAAGAAAAACAATCAATTGCTTACATACTCATATATGCAGGTTACAAGGACAGTTTTTATACTACTATTTTTATAGGACTAAGGTATGTTTCGGGTTTGGTTTTGAGAGATATATAAAATAATTTACTCACCGGTAAGGTCTTTCACCAGAATGTGTTCTCAGATGGGTCTTAAGAGTACTAGGCCTGGCATATGTTTTGCCACATAATCTGCATAAGTTTGGTTTAGACTCGACGTTGAGGCCATCGCAACTGTCCTCATCTTCATAGCCAATTCCAAAAGATTTTGCGTCTTTCATCTTATAACAAAGAATATATGATTTTATGTAAAAGATATGGACATTGAATAAAATTAGATAGTTAGACTACCTGCGAAATAGAAGAATTCACTTTCGGCGGGGAAACTGAAGGAGCTGTTGAAGAGTAACAATTTCGATGGATTGGTGACATTGGCGCTACTTTAGGCGATTCTGAATTCGTATTTTGGCAGTTAGGAGAGCGAAAGTCAGCGGTGAAAGAGTACGTAGTGCCGGTTGCGTAATGAGACGGGCTCAGGAGCGGCGGGTATAAGACATTCACCGAGGACGAGCTGTTTTGAGGTGGCCACTAAATTTATTCTTAATGTTTTTATGGACTTTCACTATATTTTTATATTTTTACCTGCGAGCACTGTACAGGTACCGTGCCTTCAGATCCATAGCTGTGCATTGTCATATTCATACTTACATTCACACTCATACTGGGATAAATTGGGGTGGATGGGTGTTGATTGCAACTGGGATCGTAATATGGCTGAGAGTTATACGGCGAACTCGGATGCTGTGTCTGGTGGTGGTTCGGTGAAACAATCATTTGAGGATGGACTGTGTATGAAAGGGATGCTTGTGGGGCTGAAAAACTAGAATTTTGTCCTTGATTATGGGGTGGTTCTGGACTTGCTTTTAAAACAGCATTTTTCAAAGAGAGGAGCACATCAGCCATCTCGTGGGGTGGCCTTTCCGACCTTGGAAAATGACCTGTATGTACCACATAATTAAATTCATCTTAATTCACTTACTTGTATGAAGCGCTGCAGGATGTAAACGGGAATAGGCTGGAAAGTGGATCAATATCCAGTGGAGGTAGTCCTGCAAATGCAGTATTCATATCTTCGGAATTCCAGAAACCGCTGCTTAACCCTGAGTGAATGTTGTTTTGGGTTAAACTGCAAGAAAGTTACGTATATTGCTTAATTTACAAAATGTCGAAACAAATAGTGAATTTCAAAAGTTTTTATAGATCTATAGATCAATGGCATCGCAAAATTCATACTATAATATAAACGCCTAAACGAAAAGACATCGTAATACTAAAAACTAAAAACAGGAGAATATTCTTCAGTATTCTTCAAAATTCGGGGTATTTTAACATTATAAGGGGTATTTCATCACTTCAAGGACTAAACCTAAGTAAATCTCTAGAGAGTTTTAGTTTTGAAAGTTCTATAGCCAGGATCCGTCATGGTTTCTGTCTTTCCGTCTATCTACATATATGGTATGTCACACTTCCATGCTTTCACTTACATATACACCTATGTATCAAAATAGCAAAATGAAGAAATTTTTGAAAAAGTACTACCATGCTATAAAAATACGTATTCACAACTTACTTTGTTGTCTACTATAAATCTGGCATGTAAATTATCAATCTTTTCCCGCTATGGAAATAGGCTGTTTGATACACATACGAGTATGCATACAGGCTGTTAATCTTCTAAGAAACGTTTGTTTAACGATCCTCCCCCACCCCTCTCGCCTCTCCCTTTCCCGTTAAAGTCGGTCCTTCCCCATAAAATCGCAATTCACAATGAGCAGAACATGGAAGAGGTCAACCCTGAACCCGCTTTATAAATCCTTTGAGGTACATCAGTTTTTGGTGGATAGTTGGTTAGTTAGTTACTGACATTAGAAAGCTGAATTTTCAAGCTTTTACGAATCAATTCGTCAACAAATGAGCGCGAGATCCGATGACGCGTTCTGAAGTTATTGATGCTAGAATGGTTCGACACCGTAAAAGACATGGATCGATATCCGATGGACTGTCGACCGAATAAACGTTAATTAGGAGGCTAAGTAAAATCGATTTGAATCTTTTATTGAAAAAATCATCGTGATTAATTCAGATGACTTTTCCTATAAATCCATCTGCATAGAAATTCGTGTCCACGGAATCCGATGCGAATAGGAACCCATATGTGGAAAAAATATACAATCCATAGGATTCAATTTAGTATAAGTTATAGTTTAAGATCCCCAGAATAAACGAATTGGAATAAGAATACTTGTGAATTCGTATGTGAAAATCCATTAGAATCCATAGGTTTCCTATTTCCCCATTTCTTTTATTATTATAATAAGATGAAGATTGTGTTCGAAATCCCATCAAACCCACTCTTTTTATATAGATTTCATATGAAATACTACCTATTGCAGTAGAATAAAGACTAGTCTAGATAAAGCGATTTCGGAAATTGAATGATGCTAAAATTCATGTTTGAGGTCGCAGACTTCAAAAATACCCCCACCCAAATGTTTATTGTACCCGAATCTGGATAACACAATAGAAACCGTATTTCTTAATGGATTTTGGTCAAGCTTTGTTAATATCTCGGCTAAGTTCGTTAATGAGGAGAATTGGACAAAAAGTGAAAAGATATGGACTATGATATCTTCTGTGAAAATGGTTCTGAATGAAAGCTTTTGTATCACTTAACTGCTATCGACCAAATCCAATATGCACATTCACCATAAGGCTCTCTAAACCGCATATCAAAATGGTATTAATTACGCAAGGGGCGTTACAACTATTTAAAAATATGATTTTATAACCGCGATAGCATCCTTGAGAACATATCGTCAGCTCTGGTTCACGGACGGTTCACTGGAGAATGGACTCGCCGAGATCGGAGTGTACGGCCCTATGTATGTCTACATCTGCAGGCAGGTTCACCACGATATTTCAGGCTGAGATTTTAGGCATCACCATATGTGCCAAAATTATACAGGCGAAAAACATTCAAGAGAAGAGAAAATATTAATCTTCTCGGATAGTCAAGCAGCTCTGAAGGCCCTTGACTCGGATGTGGTATACTCCAAAACCGTAAATGAATTCAGAAACTTACTATACCAAATCGCCATTGCAAATAACGTAGCGATCATATGGATCCTCAGCCACAGCCATAGCGCAGGCAACGAAACTTCAGAGGCTTTGATCAAAAAGGGATTTAGCACCTCCACGATAGGCCCAGAGCCTTATGTTGCACCTACCGCTCATTTAATTGAGAACTGCCTCGACAATTTCCTGGTGTAATACCCTGCTCCGGTACCCAGTACCAGTTCCAGATTGACTTTAATTCCAAGCTCGTTCAGGAGCAACTGTCACTGTCGATCAATGATCCTAGCGTTTATGTATACGCCAATTAGGAATCCAATTGCCGCCTAGCTGTACTGTCATGCAGACCATATATTTCTTAATCAATTTTGGTCAAATTCGGCTAAAATAACCTCTACAGCAAAATCTCAGGCAAGGTCGCAAATGTGGCGGATCCATGAAAAGGGTGAAGAGTTAAGGATTAAACACCTTTAAGTAAAAATCATTAAAACCCAATACTTTTCGTATTTCGCTTTGGATCAAATATGACTTTATATTCGTGCTTATAGGAGGCACCTATTTTTAAAAAATTACTTTCTTATTACGGTGTCGTCGCATTCCTTAATTGGTTCTAATTAAACTATAAGTTTTAAACGTAATTTTGCAATACTGGCTAAAATTTGATTGAAAGCGTTAAGAAAACCTAATCAAATTCACAAGGAAGAAAATTCTCCACTCTGTGGAATTGTTTCCGAATTTTCAAAAATGTTATTATTTTGGCTCAATGAATGCAAAATTTAATCGTTTAAATAAGAAAGATACAGAAGCAAGTTCAGACCCTTATCGCTTTGACCATTTTGAATCATTAATGCATAAATAAATTTTGATGAAAATCTCCACTCCTACAAGGACAGTTTTAACGTGTTTTAAAGACCACATATACCTCCTCCTTCTGAAAGGTTTTTTTTTCTACTATATTATGTAGATAATTTGGTTCATGTGGCATACTCTAAACAGGCGTTATTAAAACGTAGATATACTTGTAATTTACGTGTTAAAATTTACACGATTTATTGATATTGAAACGAATTACACATTTACTGCTTAATACGTTTTATGATTTACTCATACGAAATATAACGCACCATAAGTGGTAATAACTTTATTACATTTTTACTCAATATAATTTACTTGCAGAATTGCAACAGCCAGTATATAGTATAAGCAATTTTGCAAACCAACTCCTAAGTCCATATACATGGACTTGGGTGATACGATCTCAAGGGGAATGGGGAATGGAGGCTTTTTAAAAATATAGGGATTTTAACTTATCTGCTCTGGGTTATAGGTATATTTTAAATACCCGAAAAAATTGTATAAATATTAAATTAAGGGTTACGTAGGTTTTGCAACCTCGAAAAAACGGTTTTTGTGATAATTCTGATATATTCTGAAAGCTTCAAGACACTCCAAGCAAAACTGTGGAAATGGGAGACTTTTGAAACTCCTCCTATAAAGCTCGACCGTTTACATCGCGTTCAATCACGAGCTAGTACTATCTACTAACAGAAAACGTTCGTGTTTTTGTTTCACATAAGTCTTTTTTTAAGGCTTAATACAAATATTTAATATGTAATACTGACACGGATAAAAACCAGTTAAAAATGACTAAACTAAAATAAAACACATAAATGAATTCAAATAACGCACTTAGATTTGCAGTATATTCGATCGTTTTCTCCGTCTATGAAGACCCTTTTTCTGTTATTCAGTTGAAATTAATATCAAGTATCTACTTAGATTTTTTTTCAAGTTTCAAACTGAATACAAAAAGTATAAGGTTTTTCAAAACGTTTTTTGATACTAAAAGACTGATCACTTACCATCCTTAACTCTAGGGTTCTTCTATTGTAGTTGAAATTTTGAAATTTAGGACGAAGTAAGGTCTCATAACAGAGGTTAAGACACAAACTTAGTTATTAACGCAGTTCTATTTGAAATTATTACGTGATACAAATTACTCAAGACACGAGTCCCATTCACACTTAACAATAATTCCCTCTACATTGCCGCAACGACTGGCTAAGTCGGCGTATCCTACACACTGATCCCATTCACATATTTTGTTTTCACTTAAGAATTAATACGACCGATAAAAAAGCAAAACTGTACACGATGAAACGTTTTCTTAAAATAATTTATTTTTCGATTGTACGATTGTTTATAAATATGAATTAATTATCGAACAATTGATTGCTAATTTAATAAATTTAATTAATATTTCGAATGTGTTTTTGTAATATTAAATTTTTCCTATATTTTTCTAATGTTTAAAGAAATTTCTAAACGGTAAATATAACAAAACAATGCTTGGGTCCACGAAAATCTTAATCGTCAACTGACAAGGAAGGACAAATTCAATTTTATTGCAAAACGTATATTTAGTCTGTCTCATCATTCTTCGCTGGATAAATTTTGATGATGTAAACATGAAGTGTGCTGTAAAAAACCTAGGCCAGAAATAATTTTCTAATTCTTCATTACGCAACGATATAATCGTATCTTTTATCTCATTTTAATCATTAAAATATGTACATAATTCTGATTTTAATATACTTTATTAAAATTTGTTAGCTCCTCATTTAAAAATAATCTAAAAGTAACTTTCCCAAAATTTAATATCATTCAGAAAATGTTTTCTGTTAATAAATAGATTCATACTTGCTCCGTCACCGTAATATTAAATGCACTTAAAGCATGGTTCAAACTCAAAAATCGTTTAAACCCCTTCATTTTGTTGATATAAGTGAACTGACTTTAGAATAGATTAGTCGACAACTCTCATTTTTTGTTCACAAGTAAAGTTAAAAAAAGAAAAAGAAAATTAAATTGAAAAGATAATACAGACATTGGTTGCGTACAAGGGTAAATTTTCCTTATAAAAGGTCACATTGAGTCCTGCCGAACACTTTTGCGGAAATTGAGGATTATTTTCTTGCGAATGAACCCCTTTTCAGGGTAGTGACATACGTTTGACGCTGACAGTGTCTGTTTCGAGGACAAATTCCGAAACATTTTTTTCACATAATTTTACATAACATTACTCACTTACTGACACCACAAAAAAATATCATTTCCCTTCTGAAATTTCGAGTTCATTAGTCGGAGTATAAGTGATGCATGAAATCCCACGTATTTAAAACGGAAGGAGGCTCAAAATGTTACCTGAGAACGCCGTTGTGGTCAAGACAGTTTCCGCAGTCGAAATCTGATCCGTTCACTGTTGAAATCGATAGAGATGATGTGCCCTGACAAGAAGAACAGCCGACACAAGACACGGAGCAAGACTGTAAAAACATGACTATGATATATTTCAAAATAAAAATTTTATATTTCAGCAAATAGAGATATTAAATCTCTCCTGCATCTACACTGTACCTGGGGGCTGTCTAGTGGCACTCCAAATAATGGATTATTCGGGACATACCCGGTCTCGGGCTCGATGGTGCCGCTGCTCGGCGTTTCGCAGGATATATACATTGCTCCGCCTTTTTGATATTCCAGTGGATCTGTAAAGGCAAAATTATGAGAAATATTACTTGGTAAGTCCTGCGCAAGTGCTCGGTGAGTTGCAAGAGGTGGAATTTAAAGTAGCCTATCTTAACAGCATCAGGAGTAGTCATGGAGACTATCGATTGGAAGGAGTGCTTATGTATCTATATGGCAGTGGAATGAGCTGATTTTTTGACGAACTTTTCCAACAACGAATAATTTTCATAAAACAATTAAATTAGTGATATACCATCAAAGAAAATGATTTTGCTTTAAACACAAAACCATAAGCGTAAGTAGATATCACAGTACTTGTTCTTACAATCAAGGACTAAATTTTCCATCTTTTATCTTTTCATTTATAAGTAAGTAAATATCATATAACGAAATTTATATATATACAGTTGTGTGTACAAATGTAAGACCATAATAAGAATTTGATGCTATTTGTTTTCTTCAATATCTTACCAAAAGAAATGACACTCTAATTCTTCAAATTCATTTTTAAGAAATATAATAAACACACCTTCATGCTTACAACATAAAATTATTCCTTCAAAAATTATAATATTAAAAAAATAATGTTTCATGCATCAAACCCTGTGTAAAATTATAAGACAATCTAAAATTTTAAAATTCAACCTTTGAAATAGTAACTTTTTGCTCGAATACAATCAATAATGCTGCGAGGCAAGGACTCTTGTACTCGTAAGTTCACGAGCATTTGCTATAGCAATTTAAGCCATTCTTCCGCTAAAACATTCTTCAATTCCTCTACTGTAGCTGGCTTTCTTTTAGCAGTTCCTTCTCCTAAAACTTTTCAAACATTCTCAATGATATTTACATCCGGCTTACGCACAGGCCATGGAAAAACATCAGCACTGTATTGAACCAATTTATTGTCCTTTGAACTACATGAGGACGGGAATTGTCCTATTGGAAAATCCCTTTAATGGCATAAATGGAAGTACTTTTCGATTAAGAATATCCATATAGGAGTCTTGATTTACGGATCCTGCAATTACTTTTAGATCAGTATGATCCTTCGAAGCAATTCGCCCCATACTGTTGCTTTTCCACCACCATATTGTTGATTAATGCACGTCTAATGGAATTGTTAAGTTAGAAACGGCGAAATTTTACTTGGTGGTTGGGCATTAATTGAAAGCTACTTTTATCCGAAAATCTAAGTTTTTTCCATCATGAACTGCCTAATTTCTTTCTTTTAGCTAATACCATAAACCATTCAAACCTTGCCTTTGCGCGCCTTTTTGTAAGGAAAACCTTTTTAGTATCTTGTCTTTTTTTCAATATCTCTTTGTAAAAACTCTTCCATACTGCTTGCTTGATTATGCTTTGTTATTTTTATAAGTTTCCTCCGATCTCTGGATAGTTTTGCTTACGCTTACCCACTTAGTAAACAGTCTTTCAACCACGCCATTTTTGTACGGTCCTACAACCTTTATATTCAATTTCATATTTTTTTACAAGTTTTCTGGCTTGCCTTACATAATTCTGCAAAACCAATCGATTTTCTACCCATTCTAAACTATCAAATATTACTTTCTTTAATGGCAAGCAATGTTTTCTCCAGCAATTACGAAATGCAAAGCAAATCGTACATTTCCGATAATAATAAGTGTAGTAAGGAAATAGTTGTCTAGCAGAGATTAGTTAGAGTTAGAAAAACGATGTAATTCCAAAGTTTGAATTTTAAAAATGTTGATGGTCTTATCATTTTACATAAGAGTTGATGAATGAAAAATTCATTGTCTTTTCTAAATGTTGTTATTTTTAAAGGAAATATTTTATATTATAAGCATAAAGGTTTTTGGCTGAATAAAAGACATTCAAGACATTAAAAAAAAAACTGATAATACCAAAAAATTCATTATGGTCTTCATATTTTTACACAAACTGTATATATATTTTTTATATTATAGATAAACTTAACAGACCAAGTGAAAATGGAAAAAAAATATTTTGGAGAAAAGACGACTTTCAAAGTTTAACATTATTTTTTAGATTGACTTTAATTTGTTACTTAAACAAAATCGGAACTTCTAGCTTCTAGAATTTTTAAGACTAGTCGTTTAAAAATTGATTTAATAATATTTAAAAAAAATCGCCATTTTTATGGTTCCGTACCGTAAGAGATATCGATTTGAAATTCACACATAATACGTAATGTAAATCCTTGACCCAAAAATGAAAATTGCAATTAAAGTTATAAAAAGACTTATTTGAAAGGGACACCATACATGCAAGCAGAGAAAAAAAATGAGTTATCATTAGAAAATATTTTTAAACATTTTTTTGACTTGATTTAACACTGTTTTAGACTTATTTTGTTACAAATCTATCACAAACACTACTTTACGGAAAAAAACTATAAATTATGTACAATATTACTCATACCCTATATTTAAACACTAAATAATAAAAATATAGAAAACTATTTATAAATAATTTACGAAAGCAAATCTTTTAAAAGTGAGAGAATGATCATTAGTATCAATTTACTATGTACTTTTCCGCTTTTTTCCACTAATTTTTGTTAGAAAACCGATGATTTGTTTAATAACATAACATAACATGAAAAAATTTTTAAAATATACAGCATGAATTTTCTTGATAAGAATAAATTTAAAATACACTGAAGGGATAAGATAGCCAAGTTTTCTAATGTATCTGATTTTCTTACAAAATTTAAATGTAGTAATAAAGTAAAGTTTTTTTAGTAACATTTTAGAATCGTAATGAATGGCTTACGTTTACCAGAATAGTTTTCATTTTGTTTCATTATTGCCAAATTTTAAATTTCTTCGATAAACTATTGAAAAACACATTTTCATTAACATAATAAATGCTAACATTGAGATAAAAGAACTCCATAGCCCCCGGCTAATAAAGCACATAGTTTAAACACTACTACTATAAGGTTAATTTTGGAGTTACAAATAACAGCAATTGTAGAATTACTAATTAAAAGTAGTCTTTCACCAAGAATTTAGATGTCTTGCCTAATTAACTAACAACAATGCCTGCAATGTTAGGAGCATGGAGTTCTTACAACAATAAACGTGAAACTTACAGTAGAGTAGATCAAATATGTATATTTATTTAGATGGCATGCTTTATACAAATTCATTTTTAATTAATTTATGAACGACTATTTAGGTAGTTCTCCCTGCTCCTCCCATTGTACCCTCGTACATATACAAAATTGAAAAATTATCTTTTTTTCCTTTTAAAGTATCTTTTAGCTTTAAGGTCTTAGAAAATTGGAAATTATACGTTTAATAAGTGAGAAACACTCAAAAGGTATAACTTGATACATCTTATCAAGATCCCTTCTGTAAACATCGATTTTAACTTAAATTTTAAACGCCGTTTTCTCGAAACTATGTTCAGTATAAGTCGATTCATTTGGATTTGTTTTTGATCTTTGCAATTCCTTTTTGCTACAGAACTACGTATAAAATTTTCTTTTGGCTCCTAATTTTGTTTCGTTATAAGCAATATTCATGCGTTTTGCTTTAAAATGAACCCTTCAAATCAATACGACTTTTTTAGTAGTTTATATTTTCTATATATAATTCTGCAACTTTAAATGTATACTTTTTAAATTTCTCTAGATTAAAAACTAAAGAAATATTTGCGATTGTGATTGTAGATAGTTTGCTCGAGATATACTTTAAAGCCTATTATTTTTAATTGGAATAAACTTTAATCAATGTATTTTGTACTAAATTTTTTGTATTCTTTAAAAAACTTATTACAATTGCCCTTCTTTTCGAATAACTGGTAGGGCATAACCCCTTAAGAGAAGAAAGTGTTATTAAGGTGCAAATGTTGCGATGTATATATAAATTAAGCTCACCTAAATTCAAATATGTGTTTTCGCAAAAAGCGTCATAAATTCATCAATCTCTGTGTGTGCGCAGTATTTCTCGCGCCAACCTCTTCCCATATCCGATGTATTTTAGATTTCCTGTAAAAAGAAAACAAATTACAAATATGAATATTTTTGAAAATGGACCGATTTTTTTCTTTTAATATACAGAGTTAAATATACAGAAAGTAACTTATCAAACGTTATTATCACAGGTAGATTTATTAGGAATATGGTTTAACAAAAGCCAAACGTCCGCTGCCACTCATTTAGGCTTATGCACGTTAAAATTCACGTTGTTTACGGTATAAATGAATACGAAAAGGTGAATTAAGTTCTATAAATTTAAAACAAAATACATAATTAAAACAGCTATCCGTTTTCATATTTATTTAAAAAAATTATTAAATAAAATTAAATGCATCACATATATTTGTATTTTCGTGAATTCTTTTAACGAACTTCATGAAAATCGTTTATAAATTTGGAAAAGTATGACACGAAATTATAAATGTTGAGATGGTACTTCTCAAATATTATAAAGCATGTTCTAATTTGACTGACAACGGTTACTACCTTTTAACTATTATATTAAATACATCAGTAAATGTAAGTAAAACTAAATTTGGTGTTTCGTTGTGGAAGTTTCTGTTAATTCTATTAAAATGTTTCCTTTGTAAACTTTACCTAGGAGCAAAATTAATCTGTCGCATCGAATCTGGTATATGTTTTCAAAATCATCTAAATACAAATATATACTGTTTAGCCTGACCTGAATTAATATTAGCTTAGGGCAGATAATATTTCAAATTTGTGATTTTGCCAGCATTACGAAAATTTAATTTCCAAAACTAATATGAGTTTGGGTTTTTTAAAAAAACATTTAAAATCATTCAACGATCAATACACGCTTAAAATAAGTTTACCAGATTAGCTTTCTCTAAACTAAAATGGTAATGTCCTACCAATTATACACAAAAGTATATGTCTTTATAAAGGTCTTGAATTCCTTAAGTCTAGGAAACAAATGCATTAAGTTATGTTCATTAGTGATATTTTGTGCTACGATAATAGAGATCTCTTTATATTTACATATATGACGTTACGGCTTTTGAGATCAAGAAGTCTCTTATACGAAGATATTCACAGAATTATGGATCGTATGAGCCTTTGAGTAACTGCATTCGTATATTTAATAATGTTTATGAAAACTTGGATTTAAGTTGGCCGAGAAAAGAATTTAAGTTATCACTACTTAGAATAGATTTCTAAAGTAAGTTTTAGTGTTACAAAGAGTATTCTAGGCACCTTAGTATGGAAACTATACTAACGACGTACAGGAATAAAAATAGGTTAGCATTTATAGATACCTTCTGTCCAATAAGTACTCAGATTTTGTTCAGTACTCATTAAGTAATAGCCTTTTTTCAAAAATGTTGTTATAATATATTGGTACACCTTTCTTTGATATGTGGTATAAATTTAAGTGGTATCTGTCAATTAGTTTGTTTATGGCAGATGTTTATATGTATAAGATCACCTCAAGTGATTCAATTGTTGATCAACGATTTTGTTTTAAATTTCGTGTTTTTAACGAAATTTCATGTGTTGAGGCATTGAAGGTGCAGAGAATAGTGTTTCGTCCATGATTCATAAATTAAAAGTGTACATAAAATGAAAAGTGGGATATAACTTTAAAATTTAAAACAATTTTGTTTTTGTATGCAATCATTTACTAAGCAGGTCAGATTTTAACCATTTGAGAGAATTTCACAAATTTTCATGATAATTATTAAATATTTTCCATTTTTCTAATTTGTTTTTTAATATAGGAGTCTTGATTTATGGATTTGTTTTTTAATATAGGAATCACTAATTTCAGCAGCCGTATTAGATTCACCAGCTTGATTTCCCAAATTACAATGAGAGAAATAAAAATAACAACCTCTAATCTACTAAATAATAAATTTTATAACAAACCATTGAAGGTTAAGGATATTTACTATCACAAATTTCGACCTCAAAAGCCCTTAATTACTCATTTTGATTTGGAGTGATGTGTTATAAGAAACTACTTGCTTAATCTCTTGTACATCTTATTTTCCAACCTCAAGCCTTTTCAGTTCTATCTTTAATTTTCTTTAATTAAAAAATAAGAAGGAAAATTTGCTCTTTGCTCAAAACCACTATTGTAGACTTGGAAATAACAGAAATCAACTGGATGGTTTTGCTGCTTTGACCCACAGTCTCACCTTCAGGCCAGTTCGAGGTCGCATAGGCAAGATTAGGACTTTTTCCAATAATGACCTTAAATTACCCCAAATGTGATTGTGGGACATGGCATGAACAGAGATTCGACTTATTGATGAAATAAAGAGTATTTTCGAAAAAAACATATAGATACATTTGTTCTATATTTTAATAGGTATCGAGTTGCAAATATAACTATGGAGAAAATAAGCCCTCTTCTGATAGTATTACAAATGTTTTAGTACAAAAAAAGGCAAAAAACCGTTATTACACTTCATTAATTCATTCAATTTAATGAACAAGACAGACAGTGTTTCTTTAATAAGAAGCGAAACTGAGCTGTGTACGGGAGGAAGAGAAGTGTAATAATGCCATACCGATAAAAAGTTAACTTAACCGCATCCGATAATACATTTCAACCGAAGACGTGATAAAGGTCCTCCAAAAGCATGACTAAATCCTGAACCCTTCAAACGTTATCGTAAAGCACGGTTAGGGAACACTATTTTGGTCCGATGAGACCAAAGTTGATGAGACTTTGAAGAATTAACTTCTTCAAGATCGTCATATTAAACAGATGGTAGGGATGTATGATGAGTAAATAAATTGGACGATGCCATCGGACTATACAGAATGACCGCTGGATGACTATGCCAGCATCTTCGAATCTGGTCCTCTTGTTTAAAACAGTAGGGAAAGAATGTGTCTAACGTTATCAACAAGATTACGATCCGAAACATACACCACGATTTACCATAAAATTGTTAGTAAATCAGGAATTTTATCTATTAGACTGACAATGAAGCCTCCAGATCAAGAGATCTGTTGCTTTAACCCGAGAAGAAATTCAGTTCTTAAGCGAGCTTTTTAGCTTTTGCGAAAATTTAATAAATTTAATGCATCGAAAAATGCAGATCATCATAAAAGCCAAAAGAGGCCATAAAAAATATTAAGTGGTAATGAAAGTTTGTTTTAGTAAAAAAGCATTACCAAATTGATCAAATGCTTTTCAAGAAAATCAAGGTTTTAAAATGAACTTTACAATTAAACTTTTACATTTAACACTTTTATCTGTACTAATTCATTCACCCCTCTTTTATTTTCTCATTTAGTAAGCATTCAAATAAAAATAAGTATAAATTCGCATTATATGATCAATAAGTTGAGTCGTATGTATGTATTATACGTGGGTAAATGTGGACGAATCTTGTGAACATGATAGATTCCGATAGATTTCTAAATCAATTTTGATCAAATGTTGCCTATACATTTATTGGGCCAATATCTCGACTAAGTTTGTAAATAGGCCTTAGCTGCTATTGACCAAACTTGGCACATTCATAGCAGGTGTTTTTAAGCCATGTATTAAAATAAAGGTTATTAGTCAAGGGAGTAGGGGCTCACCCACCTCCAAATATTATTTTATTAGATACTGCATTTCTAATAGATTTTGGTCAAAGTTTTGTGTATGCTTTTTTAGCCCAGCGATGTTTGGGGAAGAAGAAGGAACTTTCCCTTTCCTTGTACATATTTCTTTTTTTGTTATGAAGTAGACCGTATATTTCTTAATCGATTTTGATCAATCTTGACTAACACATTCTCTGTGGCAATATCTCGCCTATATCTGCAAATGGAGTGAATCGGCCAAGGGGATGGGAATTTAAGTACTACATTCGCTTATATAAAAATCAATAAGACCTGATATTTTTTATATTTCTCCATTGCTATCGTTCAAGTTTGGCTTTTAGAGAATTGATTTCTAAGGGTTTGGGAAAGAAGGCTACGCATTTTTTTTATGATAATGATGAAATATGTATTTAAGTCGTTAATTTAGAGTGCACAATTTTATACTGAGGCAATCTAACAATACCCTCTTGACAAGGTTGGAAAAAAAGTTTTATTTTCAAATATCTAATAACCTTTGATCAGCATTATAAAAATAAAATTTACGATAGTAGCATAAAGAATTATAAATACTAAAATATTTAAAAGCCCTAGGAAAACCCAATTAATTACACAAGGAAAAATATTCCCTTCTCCTTTAAATTATGCCCTAATTTGCAAATATATTATGATTTTGAATATAAATGCAAAATGTTATTGAAGTAGATTAAGAAATATTGGAGTTATCATTTCTACAGAAGAATGCACAGACATCATTCCTTTGACCAATTTATGTATTTTAAAACAGTATTTATTTAATTAATACGAGGTCTGTTCAAAAAGTATCGCCAATTTTGAATTTCCGCGGGCTACATATATTCGATTTTCGCCGAATCATCGTTAGAAAAGTTGCTGAGCACCTAATACTTATTGATAGGCTGGTCGATTCGATTCTTACCAATGATTTGGGTATGAGATGGGTCGCCGCGAAATTCGTACCAAAATTGCTCAATTTCGACCAAAATCAGCATTGCATTAACATTGCTAAGGAGTTGTTGGACTATGTCCGCGATCTGCTCCAGAGAGTCATAACTGGTGACAAATCATGAGTTTATGGTTATGTCGTAGAAACCAAAATTTGATACAGATTCTTTGATCCATTTTTTGGAATAGGCAAAAATCGAAAACGAGCCAAAACAGATCCAAGCAAAATACCTGTCAAAAAGTAAATGAACATTCAAAATTGCCGAGCTTGTGAGCATAAGTGAGGAACATGAGTACCAACATAACAAAAAAATCGAAAATCAAATATACATAACCCGCGGAAATATAAAATTCGCGATACTTTTTGAACAGACCTCGTACATCAATAAAGTTTGAAAATGGAAAGGAACCCTTCTCCGGGTAATATTTTTTGTCTTTTAATAACACCTTGCCAAATTTCAAATTCCTACCTTACGTAGTTTTCGGAAAAAAATGTGTGACAGACAGACAGACACATGGATGCTTGAAGGATTCCATAAGGACTTTATTGACGCTGGTATGAGGACAGTTTGATAAGGCTTCTTGAATTTCCCGTGCTAATATTTAAATAAAAGTTTGTATGAAGAAAAATAAATTTTTAGTCAGACTGAAATTTAGCATATATAAAAGCTGCCATGAAAATACTGAAATACTTTATTTGGAGTTTGCAGTAGTTAACTCGGGTAACTTTAACGGGCACACTGATGGCTCAAAAACAGTTCACCGCACTGGAGCTGGTGTCTATGGACCCAACACGAAGGTCTCGATTGCAATGGGCAAGTGGCCCAGCGTTTGTCTGTAGATTACAAATTCGTAAATGAAAATGCTCTCTCACGTCAGTTTTCGAGAAAAGTAAAGTAAAAAAAATACAGAATGCCGTATTTTGGCCATTTTTGAAAAATCATTAAAAATTAGCGGATTGATCCAGTAGCCTGTTGTAATGTTGCTCAAATGATAGTTGAAATCTTAAGTTATTATATAAAAGTACAAATAAATTTAAAACATTTCTAATTAATCCGTCTGTTTTACTTTTTGTTTACGAATTGGTAATCTACGGAAAAAATCATATAGAAAGCACTTGCCAATTCTTTAGTGGCAAAATAAAAAGTTAAATTTGTTAAACAATTTAATCAATCAAGCAGATATTAACTGTATACACTTTCACATCCCTTAGGGATCAGGTTTAGAAAATGCAACAATATGTGTTTCATTATTTGCATTGCAAAAAATATAAACCAAAAATTCGAAGTAAATCCGATTAAAAACCACATTTTTCCATAAAGAAACTTGAATTGATTATTTTCTGTTAAATATGTATTTTTTATAGTTATTTTGGGACTATTTTGGCTTTTACTTTAACCAAAATTAAATGATGATTGTAGCGAAAACCAAAAAATGTTCCAGTCACCACTTTTGACTTCTTAGAACTGTGGTTCTGTGATGTAAATCGTATTTCCAGAAATAAGAGGCATTTTTCAATAAAAACAGTATTAATACAGAAACTTTTCACTACAAAATTGTTTGATAATGATAGTGATTCCATTGATTCATATTGAAAAATGTTCTACTAACTCTCATTGTCAAGAAAAAATAAAGTTACATAGAATTCCTTATTAATTGGCTTATGTAATAGTGCTAAAAATTAAAATATTTTTAATTACAGTACGCACTACTTCATGCTGACGGCACTTTATTAATTCTACTTAACAAGGTCTTCACATATCTTTTGCTCAATAAGTTCCCGAATTTTAGAAGGTACTCGTTAAGTAAGAGGCTTTTTTTAAAAAAAATTCTATTATAGTGGTACATCCTTACTTAACTTATGATATAAATTTGAATATGATCTGTCAATTAGTTGGTTTATGGTAACTATTTATGCAAAAGTTTATGGGTACTCTACTATGTACAGAACACAGGGTCACGAGTGGTACAAAATATTCAAAGACGGTCGTGGAGACTTTCCTCGTTCTGGATGCCCATCGACATCAAATACTGAAAAAAAGGAGTCAAAATCAAGGAATTTTGGCATTTTGGAACCGTCGTGTAACGGAAAAAGGTTTACCACATTTTGCACGATGTTTTCTGCATGAAACGCGTTACTATCCGTCTTGTACCGAAACAACGCAGTACTGAGACTTGGATTCATGAGTAGGACGTTGAAACCAGTCAACAATCCGAGTGGCGTTTCGAAAATGAAGCCCCAAAAAATTGCTCAAAAATCAAAGTTATGCTGACTGTTTTCTTTGATGGTGGGTGGTGTTTTCCACAATCAATTCTTGCCAGAGGGTCAGACCGTAAATAGAGAACATTATTTAGGCGTAATACGGCGTTTGCGAGTATATCCGTAAGAGACTAGATTTGTGGAAGGACAAAAATTTGATTCTCCACCACGACACCATCGCACTCTGCTTTTATTATACGCGATTTTTTGACTGAGCACGGCATCACTCAGGCACGGTATTCGTCAAATTTGGTCCGATGAGACTTTTTCTTGCTCAAATTATCACTTCATGGGAAAACGTTTTGAATCGTTTGAATCGGGTAAAGAGAATTCGCTGAAGGAACTAAAGGCCTAAATCCTGCACGGGCCTATAAAAAGTGTGTGGAGGATTGGGTTAAGCGCTAGCATAATATGTGGATCGCTACGGAAGGAACTTACTTTGAAGACGATAAAAGAAATTTTGATTAAAAATTAAAAATATATGTTTCATTGTCAAAATCCAGGTACTTGTTGAGCAAAAGGTATACATAAAAAAATTTTACACAAATATCCATATATTGAAAATGTATTACAATGAACTAAATACACCCAAAGCACTAACAAGTCAAATTGCATAGAAAAAGAATTAAAGGTAGCATAGATCAGATCACCGTATCAAGAATTATCATTCAATATTAAAAGTTTTATTCAGCTATACTCAAACACCTTCATTGACTTTATTAAACTTATCCTGTATTTCACAATTATTATTTTTCCCATATATGTATGAAATTTTAATTTAAAATGTTGAGTAAAAAACTGAAATTATTAAACAGAACAAAAACATAAGAGGAAGAAGATAGTGGAAAATAAATTTATCACTTTAATCATCACAAGATTGTCATAATGTCGTAATCCTTTCAATCTTACATACATTTTGGAATCATGGACGTATTATTTAAATCCATCTTTATCCGGAGGTGAAACCATCGTGTAGCACTTTTTTCACTATTGCAATAATTTACTAATTTTTTTATTTTCACTCTTTATTTACTAATAACTCACTTAAATCGCACTATTCAATAATTGCTTAGCTGATTTTTTAATTTTAGGTGTGCAATTATGTTAACCGTGGATAATTTCCTATTTTCAACAAATCCAATGCTGAATAATTCACTCAAAATATAAAAAAATATTTATCTGTACGAATGCGAAAGCCGCGCCAATTCACCCGTGATTTTTGAATAAACAAACTTCGAAAAAATTTTAGTACGTTAGTTAAGTGGAAACAAAAGGACCTAGGAATTATGGCCTCTACGTGCTCTCAGGGCACTTCTCAGATTATACTGACGAAAAACACAAGAAAGAGGAGGGCGTTGCACTGTTTCCGGTTCTGCCGGTGTGTGTAGAAATGGGGCTGTTCGTCGGCTTATTTAGTTTAATGGGAGGTGGCATCGGTTGCGATGTGTGCCAGTGGATTGGTCGCTGGAATCCATTTTCGAATCCAGACGATAAAGTGTGCAGTAAAAAGCAGAATACCTACGCATCCCTAATTCGGAATACCACTTAGCATAGCTTCTGTGTTTATTTTATAGCCCTTTACTACCTTACGAAATGTAAAGGGCTGAGACAGAATATTAGGATGAGTTCGATGGAGTCTAATTCGAATTCTGTATAATCGATAATCTGTCGCCAAATTAAATCCAATGTGATTCACGATACATACTTTACTATTCTTTATTTTATTTGGACTCTGTAACGCTCTTGCTTGAATGTATGTAAACTTCCTGTTTAGTATATTACGAATTCGTATATATGCAGAAATAGTGCTATTAGAGTTCTGGAAAAAATGTAGTGTTTAAAGCACGTGCATTTATTCATACATCAAGTCGAATTCCACTAATCGATAGCAGTTACTCCAAATCCAATGTTGTTGCGAAATTGGAAGCAAATACATAAAATAGCATGAAGCAAAAAAAATGTTTGAATTAGTAATTGCTATTATACATAATAATGTAATATATGTTCATCTTTAAAATATTTGAATAAATCATTATACGCACTATCGTCAAATACATACGTAACTATTTATATGCAGTCCAGGCAATAAAGGCATCGCACTTCGGAACCTTTCTTTTGTGGTTCTATTAAAAAAAAAGTCCCAAAAATCCCCAGCCGTTGCACTTCCACTAAAGATTTTTAAGTGGCGTCAAAAGTTACGAAAAATTCGTTAACTGTTATTATTATATATACACTTTTATTTGAAGAGTACTAACTAACTATTGTAAACTAAACTACTCATTACACCTTTTTGGTAAGGCCTTATGTAAAATGTTTTTAAGGCATGAATATCATTGTTCCAGTAATATAATTATTAATAATATTATTGTTCGATTATTAAAATTATTTCTTAATAAATTACAAAATTACTCTAAGATTTGAGTTTAAAGACATACACTGCGAAGCATTTGAATAGGTCTACGATTATAAACTGCAAATAAGAGATATTAGGCGTACGTGTAAGTCAATTATTGTTCATATGCTTATTCTTCTAGGATTTGTTTACATATAAGTAAAAAAGTAATAAAGAGCGGTGCATTTGAATAGGTACATTTATGGTTTTGTAAGAAATATATCTGTTTTTAATAATTAAATAATTATCTTAATCTAAGAAATAATAAGTATAATTATAAGTACCCTAAGTGATATGTTAGCCCCTCATCCTTGAAAGTTAATTCGAAGAGCTTGTCGGGCATAGTGTCGGAAAGACTCCTGATGAAGGTTAGTAGTATTTCATTCCAAGCAGATAAGGTTTCCTTTAGAGCTCCAACGGTTTAAATTTTTCATAAACTTTACGAGTGAGCCATTTCCACACATTTTTTATCATGTTTAAATGTGGAGAAAGTGATGGCTAGTCGAGGATGGTAATGTGCTTGGTCCGAAACCACTCTCCTACTTGGCGACCGGTATGGATAGTTGCGTGGACGTGTTGAAAAATCCATAACATGGACCCCAGAACTTCATCTACATCAGCGACTGCTTGTTCAGAAAGCTGATGTACTTGGTAGCATCTTATTTTCCAGTTAATATTATAAGCTCCAAAGTTCCGTTATAAGTAGTTGCTCCCCATGCCATTAGTGATTTTGGTCGGCTATGATGGGGGCTCAAAAACCGATGTTTTCTCCGTAGGCCATGAAAATAAATTTTTGAACTTCGATGATGCAAGCTAACCCATACAAACTGAACAATAACGTAAAGTGCAATGGCTACGTTGACTGACCAATCTCTCTATTTTGAGTTATTAAAATTTGAGCATTTAGTTTTAAGGTAATATTTCAGTATTCAGCTTACAGGAAGAATATATATTGCATGAATAAGATGCTCCGATTGTAAATCAGTTACGATAAAACGAACTCACGTTAATTTTTATACAAAGTCACTGGTCAACAATGTGATAATTCTCTTGTTTAAAATAATTTGAATTATATCTAAATAGGTTAACATTGTTAATTTTAATATAAAAAATAACAAATTGAAATAAAATTTAAGATACAATATTAGAGAATTACTTATCCCTGTTGCATAAATAAGCCTATTATTACAAGAAAGACACGTGCTAAGCGCATCCTTTGAGGAAATTAATCCTTAATTGTTATCTATTTTACGGCATCCAAAATGTGCGAACAAACCTTGCCTCACGTGCGATCTCTTTGTGGTTGCAAAGGTTTTGATGGGAATAAGATTTGGGGTTGCTATTATCCTCAAAATGAAACGTGCACATGTGATGATCATGATAGATTATCTGAATTGGCTTATAAATTAATCATTATCAGTAATCAAATATGTTCAGGTTGTAAGACAAAAAGATATTTAATTAAAAATCCTAAAAATAGTATTTATTTGTTAGTTCATTTTTTAGACATCATTTACACTAAATTTTATAATATACAAGATCTGCACCATTAATTTTATGCTTCACCTTAAGTATGAATAATTTCTAGCATTTGCTGAAAGTAACTAGCTCAACAATAGAAATGAAGAAATTTAGATTTTGATGAACCCAAACAGGGTTTCTAAGAAATCGAAAAGAACACCAAAATTAATAATAAGTAATAAATTTAATAATTATTATTTCTAAGATGAGATAAAATATAACCACTTTCAAAAACTCGTTAGCACTAGAATGTATTAAATCATTTCACGAAATCCACTTTTAACCTTGAATCTTAAGAATTAGCTAGATTGGCTAGGTTTGAAGGTGTGAAACCTCGCTGAATTTATTCCAATACGAATGAAGACATTCAGTTTATCTTGCTTATTCAGCTCTGGGTTAATATCAGTCAGATTTTCATACCGACTTCGTACATCTTGTAAAACATTAGAATTCAAGTTTGAAAGTAGTACCGAAGTATTATTAAGTGAAATAATTTAACACATTTTAGTGCTTGAGATTTGTTGAAGGCATTTTTTAAAGTTTTTATTTGAGGTTGTTTAGTGTCACTTCTCTGTTTTCTGAGATATTTTATAAATAAAATTTATACCTTCATTTCAAATTTGCCCCGTTGTTTTTAAAATTTAGAAGAACATTTTTAAAAAAACGACCTCATATAGAAGCCGCTATTATAGCTCTTTAATTTTGTATCTTCGAAATAGTGCACCATTTTACCTTTCCATCCATATTTTTACGAGATTTCAATAAAATAAGAGACACGATCTTAGATCTGCCATTTTAAATATTCAGATGTTAATTAAAGCTATGTCATTTTATATAAAAAATAGAATAATTAAAATCGATTCACATATGGCGGAAATATCGCGTAACATACATAATAGCTTTGTATATAAGATTTATATTCTAATATATTATGAATTAAAACCTTCCCAGAAGTATACAGAAAACACCAGCGGAAGATTGATAAAAATCAGCCTAGTATATTTTGAGAAAATCTCGAATATAGTCACATCCATATATGTATAGTATCCATATACAAACTATATATTGTACATAATGTAGGAAACACAATTACTTGTCCGCACATATACCTGTTTGTGCCTTAACAAACTCATTCTTTATAGCAATCTTCATACCTATTTTATATTTTCCAAAAAATTTTGATTTATAATATAACCAAAGAATAACACTAACTTAGGCGCCTACATACTATTACAATATATCTAAATTGCAGGTAGTTTCATTATGTCATTCCTCATAAAATAAATAAGAGAATTTAAATAAATAAAAGAAAAACGAAAACCAGCACGCGACCCTAAGATAATTTCTACGTGTAAGTATGTACATAACATACGAGTACATATGTGTGTAAGCATAAAAAGAGGGTAATTTATATACATGATCCCCGCATCCTTTCGATACATCTCATTATTAAGCTTAATTTGCTTTAATGATTTAAGTAAACACAGGTGTGATGTGATGTTAGACCTGTCCGATCGTTTTACTGATAAACAGGCACATGCCAGAACTTTTCCGCAAGATTAGAGATAAATGTTATGAGGGAGGCAAACTTAATTAATGACCACAATCGAGCGCACGATGCGTGAGATTTTTACAAAGAATTTCAATTTTGTTTGCACTATTGAAAGCAATTGTTGCGGGTTTGTTTACGTTGATAAATTTAAATGTATAAGATGAAGTTTTTCATACAAATGTAAATAAAAGTTTTTTGAAAGCGTTATATCGTTACGTTTATATTTGTTTGCTTTTTTTAAAAGAAAAATATATAATAGCTCAAAATTGATATCAAACCGGTCTACACATAGAGAGCAATTCGTTTTTGCATAAAAACCTAAGAGATAGTATTTTTAACTCTTGTAAGGTTTGAAACAGAGCAATGAGGGGGATAAGTATAGTAGATTTTATTGGAATAATTTAGTTATTATATCAGAGCTACCAAATAAACCTGCTCTGAATATGCCATGTAATGAAATTGAAATTTATCATCAATTTGAAAATATTTAATTTTAAATACGTCACAATTATCATATTAAAAAATGGAAAGTATATACAATAGTAGAACCGCGTTATCTTGGAAGACACATACTTTAAGCTATATATTAAATACAAAAACTTATTGACTAAATTTTGTTTTCATTTTTTAAAATCCCATTAATATATGTATAAAAAAAACATGATATTTGATAAAAGTATTAAAAATATGAACATTCATATACTGAACTTTTTACACATTATGTTAGTTCAGGCGCTAGTCAGTGACATGACAGTGATGTTAAGGTTTCAGGCTGATTGGCAACTTGCTTTTTTTTTATCTGAACCGTAAAACTATTTCGATAAGAACGCATTCAAAATTTCAGAACTAAAAAATAAGTAATAAGTTAAATTCACAACTAATTTTTGTTCAATTAAAAGTTGTAGTTGTCGATGACAACTAATTTAGTTGTAAATTTAACTAACAACTAACTTGTTATTTGAGGGAGGTACGTGCTAACTAATTTAGTTGTAGTTCTAGTTGTTAGTTGTTAGTTACAATTGATTTGTGCATAAATCTTGCGGATAGGTATTGTTTTCACCATCTTGTTAAGTGATCATTGTTTAACCCGAAAGTATGTGTCCTGGCCCGGTCACGCCACATTCTCTTGGTAAGTTGACTACAATTTACATTATTTAATAAAAGCTATAAAATTATAATTTTCTACGTGGACATTCAAAGAAGTTTGTTCTCGTGTACTGAAAATTACTAATATAATACATTACCGAAACATCAAAACATCATAATTATATTGGGTATGAGAAAAAGAAAGTTCCGATTTTTTGGTAAAAACAAATCATTTACAATTATTTAGCAACTATATCATATGTGTACATTACTCAAAGTATACTCCTTCGGAAAATACGGCGTTTGCTCATTTTTCAGACAATTTCCGCACATCCCTGAAGGTCCAGAATCCAATTATAAAGTCAATTTTGGAATGCAACCCTTCACCACTAAGGGCTGATTGCATCGATCGGAACAGATAGCAATCTGAAGGAGTAATGATGGTGAATATGACTTCCGAGTTCTGCCCTTCTAGGTAGCTTTTAAACATTTTTGACTCTCATAGTGAAAAAATATCCATTTTCCAATACATACAGTAGGAGTTACGCCACCTATTAAAAAACGGAACTTTCTTTTTCTCATACTGATTTATTCTGATTTATTCTGATGAAATTGATAGTTTACATATTTTATAAATATACCTAAATAATTACTGTGTTATCAGCGAGGGCCGATATTTTTGGCAAACAAATTATCGAGGCAGTAGAAGAAATTGAAAATGTCACGCTCTCTAAAATGATTAGTTTTGTTAGGAGAAACAAAAGCTTAGCAACTCACGAAGGGTAACGAAATTCAATCGGATAACAGACCTTTCTTTCTCGTCCAGGTATGCATGTTCAATAGACCACATCTAATGTCTAAGTGCAGGTTCTAATGCCAACCTCTCGAAATCTGCATCTACATCTATAGATTACTATGTTGATTTGGAAAATATTTAACAATTTTTAAAATAACTACTACATTTTTTACTAAGATGCAATTTTTGATAATTGCCTTTATTTATGGTTGACTTATTTATGACTGCAATTGCATCAATTTTGTACTGTCAAACAACTGTTGCAATGTTTGGAAAATTTGTGTATTTTATTTTAAAACCATATACAGCGCGACAGAATAATTTCGATATAATTTTATAATACTTTAGTTGAAAACCTATATAAAAATAGAAAACTTTTAAATGTTCATTTATAATTAATTTAGACTTTTTTTTAAAACAAAGATACAGTGCAACCGTTTTTTTTATACTAAGTTTTTATATTTTTTTCATAATATGTAGTATGTCATTTTGTTCATTCAAATTTTTTGGATCAGTCGAAAAATGTCCCAATTTTATTTTCACTCAATATTATTTATGTCTGAAGATTGCGATGTGACCACTCCAACTGCTGGAATAAAACTGTCTCCTTTACAGCAACGATAATCTCCAAACTGTCCATAAAGTTGGTTCCTAGAATGCTAATGTAGTCCGCTGCCTTCTACCAACTAGTTATTCGATGTAGTTTTCTCAATTTATTGCGCATCATACATCCCCAGACCATGACATTTCCACCTCTAAACTTTAAAGTTTTTTGAATGCACCGAACATTTCCGGCGGTTTTCTCCAAACCCGACTCATCGCTAAGAACAACATTCCTGCAATCATTAACACCCCAAGCCTTGGGCATTATTATTTAATATAAACAACTGTTGCAATGATCCAATATGAATAAATTCCTGGAAAACTAAGAAATTAGAAAATGGGAAACATTGCAACAGTTGTTTGAGTCACTATATGTAATATTATGTTTTGTTTGTTGATAACATTCCCCTGTATGCTATGATATTTCGTTCTTCAGGTTTATCAGAAAAATGTTTATAACTCTTAAAATGCTTATAAATTGATCCGGCCTCCTTTAGTACACTTTATTACACTTCATTATCTATCTCCACACATCTTTTGAAAGAACTGCAGTGTAGTATTAAGCGAAATAAATAAATTTAAGTAATTAATTGTAAAATAACATCAAATCCTCTAATTCTACTTAAAGCACTATTGGTATATGATTCCAACGTGGTAGTAGCTTTAAAAATCGTTTTAAATAGTCCGGTTACTGAAACTTCATGTGGAAAAAATTTTAACAAACTAAAATTAATTAAAACGTACTTGCACTTTCTATGGTTGATTGGAGGATCAAGGAATTTATGTATAGAGAACCTCTATATAGAACTCTATTGAAAGATCATAATTCATATAACTATAATGGATGATTTTGCTATTTACTTTTTAGTAGCCTGAGCCTATTTGAAAGGTTTTTATAAATGAAAACAAGGAACCCTTATATCACCTCTGTATCTGTCTGTCTGTCCGTCTGTCACAGCCAATTTGCTCACAAGCTACTGGACCGATTAAGTTGAAATTTAGTGCATATATGGATTTCTATGACTCAAACACGTACAACGTAAATAAATTACATATCAAATAAAAGGGCTTGTTATGAAGGTCTGAAATATATTTTTTTTAAATTTTAAAATAAATATTTTTAAAGTTATTTAAGAAAATAAATGAAAATTGACCATTCTTCTACTTACCTCCGAAACTGCAAAGCCTAACATAATTCTTTTCTTATACATAGATTACAGGAAAACCTATAAGAAATCGATGGCCTTAAAATAACCTAGTAAATCTCCCAATATTGTGCGTACTAACTTTCATAATATAAAGCTTCTAGAGCTAATTTTTTGAGATTAAATAACGCGTTTTAATTACAACAGATAAGCAAATACAAAACAGTCTACTATAACCATCATCAGCAGCTACTAAATATTAATAAGTAAAAAAACGAGATTTGTATATATGTATTGTTATCGATATACAATATATAAATCTACTTTTTCTATAATATACATATTTGTTTAAACAAAGGAACGATTAGACCTAATTTGATGAAATTTCTTTAAGATCACCTCCATCTTTTTAAAAATAATGTAAACACATTGTACTGACCTTGACAGATTGATACGTTGAAACCTTGGATTTTGATTTTCGGCCCCATATCACTCTAACTTCTTTATATACTGGGAATAATACTAAGCAACTATTCTTTTATGATGTAAATTCCGACATAAAAATATTTCAACTTAAACTCACACAAAAAAAAAAAAAAAAATTCAAGTAAAATGTAGTCGGTGCTAAGGGCCACATACAGTGGAAAAATTGATTCCTCACTTTTAAATGTTTGCTTTTTTATGTCGAGGCTATTTAAATTTTCAGTAATTTTTGAGGGGCGCGATACAGATTATGTGAACGGCCTTTTTAAAGCTATAGTTAGTAAAATATATTGAACCGTTTTCTAGTGGCAAAATCCAGTTGGAACAATTTTTAAGGAAAATAAATTCTATTAAGTTGCGTTGTTCAATCGAGGACTTAAGACCAAAACCAACAATTTCAGTACGGCTGGCCAGCTGTTGTTCCCTGTCCTGCAATATTCTCGAATTTGTTTTCCTTGTTTTAGAAAACACATGTTGGTCTACTAATTAAACGCGAAAGAAGATACTGGCGAATAGTTTTCTGTACGTCAACACTAAAAAGAAAACAAAAATTTTATGTAATGCCATTAGGGCTTGTATGGAAGGGAAGCCAAACAAAGTAACATTGATTTCTGAAACCTTGAAAAGGCTCTAGTTATTTTCGTTTTTATATTTACTTCGTTTTGGGTAGACTGAAGAACATTAGACTGCATTGTTTCTTAACGGACACCACGAGGAGGAGGTTTGAATTAAAATCTAATTGCGTTCATATGCATGCGTACCTATATGAAATCAATGCAGGAAAAATTGTAATTTACGTCGCAATTGTATAAAAGAATCTATAAAATAAAGAATATACACTAGTGAAATATTTTACTATGTGTAATAATTTTCTATATTTATTTTAAATAGTATAATTTGATATAATGGTTATTTCCAGTCATTGTTTGGTTTAAATTTTAATTTAGGTATTTGTTTAATTTGAATTTTGGTAAACTCAACTCAACTAAATTGTAATTTTCTTTCTTTAAAATTAGCATATGTTAATAAAACAATTGAAGGGTGTTAAATCAGATTAATTCCAACGCTATTAATTAAATTTAACTGAAACGAAATCTCCATTTAGCCTTGCTTTAAATATTTTTATTTATTTTCAAACTATTGATGATACATTTAGAGCTAAGTTTTAATCTCATAAAAATATCGTCAAACTTGACTTAAACAATTTGATTTTCATATTATAAATACTATATATTCTAAAACATAATAAAATTGTAATTATATACAAATTGCTGCAAGGGAAAAACAAATTACCTTTATCATTCCTTGGAACGTCGACAAAGTTTTCGTTTATTGTGATTATATTATAATAAGGCCTGTAACGAAAACTTTTATCTTATATAAAAGTGGGTAAATATTTAAACTACTTAACAGATTTTAATAAAATTTTATTTTAATCAACATGGATAACCTCATAATTTTAAATGAATATTTCTTGAATGCTTCTATTGCTTAATTGTTTTTTTTTTATCTCATAACCTTCGTTGGTGACTGCTTTCAATACTAATGCTTAACGACTTAATCAATCAATAGTTTCTACACTACCCTATTATGTTTTTTTAATTACCCCCTCAATATTATTCAATATTTTTCAATAGGGCGAATATTTGGTGTATTAGGAGGTATGGTTCTCTTTTGAACGTAAACACTACACCTGGTTATAGTTATATTTAAATTTTTTTCCCCAATGCTAAAAATGATACTTGCTGGTGATTTTTTTACAATTTGCCCACTTGTTCAAACCGAATCGCTAGAACGCTGCATTTCCACTAATTTATTAGTGAATCGAATAAAGTTCATCGCTCATAAGTTAGCAGATTTTAATAATCATGTAAGAAATGTGTGGTCACTAATAGAGAGAACTTTTCATTGCAGGCTTTAACAGTCGATAGATTTTTATTTCCAAATAGTATTAGAAAGTCTTCATCCTTTCCAACCCAAACAAATACTGCTGTAATTTAATTTATGCGATATACGATACATACGAAATATACACGTAAACATAAAACCACAAAACTAATAATTTTATTAATTCCTAAAGCAAGTAAAATTTAATAGTGAAAATCGGTTCAATTAGAAACCAAACTTAAATTAAAGTTTATCTAGATTTTACAAATTTTTTGGTATAGGTATGGAAAGATAAGTAGTAATTAAACCACCATAGGAGGAATCAGTGACATTTTAAGGAAAACATAATGTTTGTTAATCGGTCCCATCTCAAAATGTTTCCTTCAAGCATCGTCCGTTTTCATTGTTTTTTTTAGTTAGCCATGTTCAACCTTCAATTGGGATAATAAGTACTATCCCAATTGAAGGTAAGGAAAAAAATTATTTCTTTATATTCCACTTACCTCTGCCCTTGTGCCATTTTCCGGTCTTATCTTCAAAAGATTTTGTTACACACTGGACATAACCAGCTTTTGTTTTGCCGAAATTATAAAATATATATAATAATTGTATAAAATTATATTAAAACAAACCTTTGGACTTTTCCAAAACTATAATTTTGATGGAGTTAGATGGTGCAGACCAGTGCAAAAACAATGTAGAAATCTATATTTAAAAAACCTCATAAAACGTTTTTACTTTTTGCATTTTTAAATCTCCAAAATCCAATAAACAATAATCGACATTTTATTGTACTCTTTTCAATGTACGCTTAAACAATTTTCTTTCCTCGACCCTATGGATATATGAGACCGTTTAAGTTGATGCAAGTAAAAACCTCTACATAAAGTAAAAAGGTAAGTTCGTTAGTCAAATTAAATCGGTCTAAAAATCAACTTGGTTGTAATATGCAATGGGTTTTTATATGTTAATATTTGATTGATAATTTTGAGAAATATAATGAAAATAATCAAACCAAGTTAAATTTCATTTAAAGAATAAAGTTATTAGTCTAATGGAAAATCAGGCCCAAATAGGTAACTGAAAATGTGAGTGCAAAATATTTAAAGACCCTGAAGCAATGTTTTATAGATAACTCACAAACAGTTGTTATTCATACTTGTGCAGTGAATAAATGTCGTCAATCTGCGATCTAAAAGAAACATAAAATCGAAAAATACATAATACGCCGTTAAATATTCATTAACCGATAGGGAATAATTAAAATTTAACGATTTAAGGTGACATCTACCGACTAAAATTCTGTTATTTGTTGCACAAAAGTTACCAATTGCTTTATGCATATTTCGTTGCGTATACCTTTTAGTTGTCAAATATTGCTGCTCGATGCGACATCTGCCAGCTTCCGTCTGGTATTCGTAGGAACTTTGTTTATATTTTTAGTGTTGAGTTGTGCTTCTTCATAATCCCGTCGGTAAGTGCAAGGAAAATTGAAGTGAATTGCATTTCACTGTGACTTTCTTATCATTGCACTACCATATCAGAATCTATCCCTTTCCGTGGCTGCAACTGCAGTGAATACAGCGACAGATTTATACTTTTGTTGTGTCTAATTAGCATAATTTGGGTTTTTTTTTCAGTAAAATGCATTTCGGTGCAGCGAGCAATGGGGACGCATATCCACTCCCTTAAAAATAAAACTGCTCGTACACCTTGTTTTTGTCCCAGTGAAGAAATATCAACAGCCGATAGTGTGGGGATCGCCTCTAAACCTTCACTCGCTTTCTTGTCAAAGTGATAAGAGATATGCAAATGCAATTTGGGAAGCGAGTTACACGAAATTAGCGCAATGCAAGGCGAACCAGCCAATGGCTTCGTAGAGGGACCAGGACAGGGCTTATCGAGGCGTTTGGAACTTGCCCAAATATTACGCGTGTGCTTGCTGCGGACTGAGGACCGCGAGATTGCTAATCACGATGAGTTGACGTTTTTGTCGCTTGTTAATGAGAGATAAAACTTGAAGAACCGGTGTGTACATCTAGCGAACGACGCGATTTTAATTATATTTGCGGGAAAAAGTAATTGTCACACAGTGTACAGTTAGTGCTCGAAATTACTTACGCTTTAACAAATACAGTTGTTAATCGCATTTTTCGTGGCAAATAATTTCCAAAAAACTGCCAGTCGCGCTTTCGGAAGGCCAGCAGGGGCCTGGTGTGAAAGGGACCTGTCGCGATTGTGCGCTTTTACTAAAGCTAGTCTTGGTCAGATCAGGTAAAACGGCTGATTATATGTTTTAGCTAAATAATAAAAGCAAAAATTCCGCACTCTGGCCTGATTCTCATCATGCGACAGAAATTGACCCGCACAATGTGATCGGATCGGACCACAGGCTTGTTTAATTCTACTGTCCGTCAGTCGTCACCACTCACGGAGTCTGCAGGTTTGCTTGTGCGTTGGAAGATTACTCTAAAAATGAGTCATATTCAAAAATCTCAACTTTCCAACTGCTCTGACTTTCTCATACTAAAAGTTGGTGCCTGGCAATCCCCATTATCTCCGATCAAAATACCCAGTAAATATCAAAACAAGTACTGCGTACTTCGCAGATGATTGGTTTTCCCATGATCGATTGTATAACTTGCATTCTGATGCATTTCCGCTCCGACTTTCTTCTGTTATCCTTTCTCTGCAAGAGGTTGTATTATTAGTTGCCTAACAAGTAGCACACTATGCCTCAAATCTCTTGCTGATACAATGGCAATTATTTGTTTGAACACAGAGAACTTTTAAGGTTAAAATTAAATCTGGGCCTTATCATAAAAAAAATGAATTATGTGGTTATAATCGAATGTCGCTCATAAAATATTTATTAAGGTATTTTAAAAACTAAAACCATAATAAATAAATAATAGAAATAAAATAAGAAATATCGAAAATATAAATATTCGATTAAATGCAAATGAATTTTTTTCTTATTTAGCCACACACTACGAAAACTATCGTCATAAAAATAATAGATTTTGTCGCACGCATGCGTAACGTATGCTGCTGAAAACATTTACCTAATTCTGAACTGCTTAAGCATTCGAATTTAAGTTCTGTGCATTTTTCGTAATTGCTACAATCTAAATCGCAACGCCGATTTTTATATGCTTCTTTTGCTCAAAAAGAATTTGTAAATGGAGCAAAAGTTTTAAGCTTTTATTAACAATTAATTTTACGCGCTTCAAAGTAATTAACTTCTTAAGCACATATGCCAATTCTTTACCCATTCGTCTAAATATTTTTCATAAGCTGGAGGAAGTATGGGTTTCACTTATTCTGTGATCGCTTTCTTCGCAGAGGTAATTTCAGTTTGGAAAACAGGAAAAAGTCTACTTGGCGCCATATCCGGTGAACACAGTACTCGGGGAATACCAATGGTTGAATATTTAGTTATAAACTCAAGTACAACGGCCGATGTGTGAGACCACGCATTATTTTGATAAGTATGGCCTCACGTAATCGCCTTATAACGCCTAGATGATAGTCTTTGTTAATTGTTAGGCCTCCCGAAAGAAATTCATGGTGGTACTCTTAGGGAAAATATAAAAATTGCATTTTCGAATTATTTTTCCCTTAAGTTATTTATTCCAGTCAATTTTTATTCATGGTGCTTTTGGTAAATGCAAATAAATTCGTTAGTAGATTTTATTTCAAGCTTAAAGAAATAAAGTCGTTGGGGCGCTTGATATTGCCGTATCAGTTGTTAACGAAATTATCAGAATGTGTTAATTTCAAAAATTGACACCAAGTCTATCCCCGTGTTCTGCATTCTAATTTTTTTAAACTCATTTTATACCTAGTAAGTAGTTTTGTTTAAATAACAAAAAAAACGAGGAAGTAATTTTAAATTATATGTCCAATTCCACTGAGCTAATCAATCATTTTTTTAAGCTTGACAATCAAACAGGCTCCTAGCAGAAGTCGAATTCTGGAAAGCAAACACTATTTTTCTAATCTGAAATATTAATAAAATTTAAGTCTCCTAGGGCCAGTTGCAAATTCTCAACTCACATCATACAATCAAATTTATTTTACTTCCAGAAAAAAAACCAAACCGACTTTATGGCTTCGGATGACATATCTTGCAAGTATTCCGATTCGTCCTTCGGTGCAAATGCTTGCAGATACTCCCAAAATGACGATCTTAATCCAAAAGACGATGATATGACTTTTTGCATGTCCAACTACGCAAAAGAGGTTCTCAAGATGATGTTCATGATGCGGTCCCACCAAATGCTTACAGACGTTGTTCTGGAAGTTAAGCATGAACTTTTCCATGCCCACAAAGTAGTGCTCTCTGCGGCTAGCCCCTATTTCAAGGCCATGTTCACAGGTGGACTTAAGGAGAGCGAAATGTCCAGAGTGAAGCTCCAGGGGGTAAGTCTCCACAAATAGGATTGCTTTATATTTGCCTAGAGGGATAATAATAAATTCAAAGGGCTTCTCAAAAGGTTTGTCCGACAGCCATGGGAAGAATAATTTACTTTATGTACACAGGCCATATCCGGGTCACGGAAGTTACAGTTTGCCAACTTTTGCCAGCTGCCACAATGTTCCAAGTTCCTAATGTGATCGAAGCATGTTGTGCATTCCTCGAAAGGCAGCTAGATCCGACGAATGCCATCGGAATAGCTAACTTTGCAGAACAGCATGGCTGCATTTCTCTGCAACAGAAGGCAAACCAATTCATAGAGAGACACTTTACGCAGGTTACTAGGTTCTCCCACTTTATAAAGACGAACCCACTATCGTTGAGATTTTCAGATTTGTCAAGAAGAGGAATTCCTCCAGTTATCAGCCTGCCAGCTAATTGCGCTTATCCGGAGGGACGAACTAAATGTCCAGGAAGAGCGTGAAGTCTACAACGCTGTGCTAAAATGGGTGAAGTACGATGAAGAGAATCGTTATCCTAAAATGGAGAAAATTTTATCAGTCGTTCGGTGCCAGTTTTTAACACCAAACTTTTTGAAAGAACAAATGAATAACTGTGATGTCTTGGCCAAAGTACCTGCCTGCAAGGAATATTTAGCGAGAATATTCACAGATCTAACATTGCACAAAAGACCGGTTGTGAAGGAGAGAACGCCCAATACCACTAGGATGATATTTGTGGCTGGTGGCTTTTTTAGGCAATCTCTAGACGTTCTAGAAGCTTATAACGTTGATGATAAGAGTTGGACCTCTCTCCCGAGACTTCGAATTCCTCGTTCAGGATTGGGAGCGGCTTTTTTAAAAGGGACATTTTACGCTGTTGGTGGACGAAATAATTCGATTGGATCGTCCTACGATTCGGATTGGGTCGACAGGTATTATTAGCTAGTTTTTCTTCTCTTTTTAATAAGACCATTTCAGGTATAACGCTATTACAGAGCAATGGAGACCTTGTGCACCAATGTCTGTTCCGAGACATCGAGTTGGGGTAGCAGTAATGGATGAGCTTTTGTATGCAGTAGGAGGTTCTGCAGGTTCTGAGTATCACAACTCAGTGGAATAGTGTGTTTTCTCCTGGTTATTTTCCAGATACAACCATTGATAAACCATATTTTAGCTATGACCCTGAACAAGATCGCTGGACTATTGTCCAGCCGATGCATTCAAAACGGTTAGGTGTGGGTGTTGCTGTTGTTAATCGTCTTCTCTATGCAATCGGTGGTTTCAATGGGGTTGAGAGGCTCGCCTCGGTTGAATGCTATCACCCAGAAAATAACGAATGGACAATTATTCCACCCATGCAAATAGGACGAAGTGGAGCAGGTAAAGCAGTTATTTACAAGTAATTTAAAATATTAATTAAAAAATAATTTAGGTGTTGCCGCCATCAACCAGTTCATATTTGTCGTTGGCGGGTTTGATGGAACTCGACAGCTTGCTTCTGTTGAGAGGTTCGACACTGAAAATCTTGTTTGGGAAATGGTTGCCTCTATAAAAATAGCCCGAAGTGCCTTATCTTTAACAGCTTTAGATGGGAAATTATATGCAATGGGAGGGTTTGATGGCTCCAATTTCTTGTCTATTGTCGAAGTATATGATCCGAAAACAAATCAATGGCAAGAAGGTACTCCTTTAACTGCAGGACGTTCAGGGCATGCTTCAGCAGTAATTTATCAACCGTCTTGCGCTCCTAGTTTTATGGACTGCATTGAAAGTGTTATTAATGATCCTAACAAAAGCTTTCAAGATTCAAGTCAATTTAGGCAAAACGTTGGGAATTCTTTAGGTAGAAATTCGTCGAATCCATCACAAAATGTACATTATTTGGGACCTTCCAGGGAGGGAAACAGCGATTGTGGCCAATGTAAAAAAAGTTGTTGCAAAGAAAAGCTGGCCTCTCTGCGCCGCACTCTTTCAAATATAGCTCTTTATAGTTTTGGCGAACGATTTCATAGACTAAGGCAAGACTGTAAATTAGGAATTATTTTTAGAAGAGATGAGGAGAAACATTCTAGTGCCAGTTTAAAAAATACAGAAAAAGTTGTCATAGAAAATAATGGAAAAAACAGTAAAAGCCTGAGACACCATCGCTGTAAGATTATTTGTATGGGCAAATCTTTCATTAATTATTGCCGAAATGTTTCCTTAACTTTAGGTAGATGATATTTCAAAGATCCAATATAAAATTGACGGTAATCGTTTTTCATTCCATATTTATTTTTAAATATCTTGAAAATACATGAAGCCGCGAAGCTATAAAACTTGTTTATTGACTGTAAATTGTTTATTAATTATGTGTACAATTATTTCAATATAAAAACGAATTTTTAATAATATTTGGTAAATCGATTATTATTTTATATTTTTTCTAATGGGAAAACGACAAAAAGGTTTTCCATAAATTGTTAACTAACGATTCGATTTATATCCAGCTTTTCCACATTGCTCTTTGAGATTTCACTTCTCATTTCGCAGCTTTGCCTAAATCTTCCCTAAGATGCTTTTCAACAAATTCAAATAATTGGTCGGTATGTATTTTAATTACTTATATAACTACAAATTTGCTATGCAATCTAATCTGACTTGGTATTGTGCTTCGATTTCTATTACTATTATTGGCTAAAAGTAAAGAATACAATTAAAGTATTTTTTATTCAAACTCACCCAAAGCGAACTGATTTACGATTTAGCACCTATAAGGCCGTGAAAATGTTTTTTATTTATAACATAAAAATCTATATCAAAATGCGGAACTCTTGATTAAAAATCCACACAGTGGACTTGAAAGTGTAAATAATTGTTATCATTGCAAAATCAGAAAAATTCCTTGGCGCGTGCTTTGCTTGCTTTGTGGAGATTAGTCGTGTTCAAGATAAATGTTATCTATAATAAATGCGCTTTGTATTTTTATGGGATGAGTTCGCTTTAATGCAATTAGCAAATATTGAATGTGATTTATATCAGATTTCCTAAATAAAAATTGCAAAAAGGTTCTTCGAATGTATATAAACTACGAAGTTAATATCCAGAAATATTTTCCTTTTATGAAACATTCATTACATCAACTTAATGTATACAACATTTTACTTAGATCAAACTTTTCATTAATTTTTATGTGTGCAGCCCTCAAAAACTTAACCCAAACTCATCTTGTTTAGTTTCATTTGACGCCACTTAAAAGGGTTTTTCGTGGCATTTGACTGTAGTTAATAAGATCACTACAAGCTTAAATTTTTTTTCTAAATGAGCGTTTTTCATAATTTCAGATTGCTCGAAAGAAACTAATAATAATATTTGTTTATATGCGTTCATAAGATAAATTTAATGTTGTTAAAAGGAAATTTTTAAACAACTCATTTCATTTTGTAATTTTTAAAATTGTCATCAAAATCTTTTATTTTCACTTTTGAAAAGTTGTAAATTATAAGATATACTATATATAGTATAGTATATAGTACTCCAGAAGTCTTATGCATTTTAAATATATTCCTTAAGTGTTTATCAGAAATTTATCGAAATTTCAGATATCAGATCTAATATTTTCCAAAATAAAAGAATTCTAATTAATATAAACCTAGAAAAAAATACTATTCAAATTTGGGTGTTCACAATCGATACAACATGGTAAAGGGGAATTTCGAAATCTTGATTTTTAATTTATGTAATCAAAATTTTAAAATAAAAAGCATCGCGTTTCATAATTGGAAATTTTAATAAAACGTAATTTTGAATGCTGTACGGTTAAATTTCTACTTAAAGATTAAGGAATGAATTTCAGATCTTGCACCGCTTTCTTTATTATTTCAATATGTCCAATAGCAAGTCTAGACTTAAATTTCTTGAATCTGTCTATTCTGATAGTAATGCATCAACTATTTCCATGCTTTTTAATCGATGCAACCCTTGGAATCGGCGTTTTATTAATAACAGAGTTCAATATTAGAGAGGCAGTAAATAATCTTCATTCAATAACACAGATCAACACCAAACGGTACATAGTTTCTATAGAATTTATTTGCAGGCTGCAAATTTTAAAACAGAAACCTATTAACTTCTGTATTCAAGGCAAATAGGGTTAGCAAGTTCGAAAGATTATTTTAACCATTTATGAAAAGTTATTAAAAAAATATAATCGTAACATTACTTAAAGCTTAAATCTTAAACAATTATATAAAAATTCAAAAAGCTTCCGAAATATTTTGTTGAATCCCATATACATATACATATACATAAATATATAAATTATTTCACACAAGATATCAATCTTATCAGATCATAACAAACGCTCGTTCACGAACAACTTTTCACCAAATAATTAAAAGAGACCTTTAGTTATTAATCATGTTTCATAATTCTGACATCATGTGCAGATTTTCAATTGATCCATCTTACAAGCTTCTATAATAAACTTTTATTTTATAATTATTTTTGGAAATTGAATAAAATTCGATACTTATATTTCTTAGAAACAGGAACCAATTTAAGATGTTCGTACTTGGATGCATGATTTATGGAAGAACTGTTATAAATAAGACTAATCACTTGCTCTACCGCAAAAAATTATCCTCTGTATAATTTGCCTCTTTGTCTCCTCAATTCTTGTTTAGACTCTTAGGCCCTGCCTTTAACCATAATTTTTAATTTACTGCTAACCACAGGTGATTTTCATATGGAAATCTCAACAGTTCCACCAATTTTTACTTGATGAAAACAATTCCTAAATTATTCAACTGTATTGTGGCGAACAAGTTCCCTTTTTTCACATTATTTATTAACAATAAGGCTTTTTGAAGGGAAATCTACAATTCAATTGTTGCTTTATTTACGAACTATTGCTTAAATACCTTAGAAGATAACCATCAAGGCGATACAATTTACACTGATTTCTCTAAAACGCTTGAGAAATTTAACGTATTCGCTCTTGTTAACAAGCTTTATCGACTTTAAAGTTCATTTAACCTCTCATCTTATCTGTTAAATAGGAAACAAAGTGTCCTAATGGTTACTCTTCTAAAACATTTGCTGTTCCACTGCGGTCCCAATTTATTTATATTATTTGTAAATAGTATCGTCAAAGCAATTTTTTTTTTATTTTAATCTATAATTCATGCGGACGATTCAAACATTTGCATAAGATCCTATTCTTAAGTCCGTTCAGGTCAAATCGAAAAGAGCTTACCAAAAGCTCTTTCTAGATAAAAATTCCTCAATAAAATTGCAGTTAACTTTGATTTTAATTAGATTTTCCGAAAAAAAAGCTAAGATAATCCGGTTGGATTTTTCTATCAAATTATTTTAATCACTTTAAACGACAAAATTAATTTAAGTAGAATGTAACTCAAATGAATTTGTTTCAAATTTAAGAATTTTTATAATTCATTCAAATTTCAATGCATAAGGAATTTTTAGCTCTTTTCGATTTGATCTAAAGGGATTCAAGAATAGGGCAGATTAAAATAACTTAGCCTCATTGCAGTTAAATGTTGCAGAAAGATTTGAGTAAACTTTCAAGTTTTAGTAGGACATCTTGAGTGTTGACTACTAAATGCCTTTTTCTTAACACCTCTAGTTTTCTATAATTATGGTATATATTCGGAAGGTTTTGCTTATATCAACAATTTTGGTGTTATTTTGAGCAAGACTTTATTGTTCGCTGCATATTTACTATTTGTAAGACTCATAATAGAATTCTTGGCTTCTTTAAAAATAATATTGTAACATTTCTTCAAGAATGCAATTTTATTTTTGAATACCATTACCAACCAAAGGAAGCCTGCATAGTAAAGAGAAAAAAAGATGAAATAATTTTATTTTTATAATTTTAAGTGTGTGCCACAGATATGCAATGAACCGCTCATGTAACAGTTGGGCTGAAAAGTTCGTATCGTTTTATAGAAAAACACATTTTTTTGGCAAAATTCAATTTTATTATTCAACATAGTTGCCATCGAGGGCGATACACCGATTATAGCGATTTTCCAACTTTTCAATACCATTTTTGTAGTGCGATTTGCCTTTAGCCTCAAAATAGGCCTATGTTTCGGCGATTACTTCCTCATCGGTTTTAAATTTCGTTTCAGCGAGCATTCTCTTGAGATCTGAGAACAGGAAAAATTCGTTGGGGGCCAAATCTGGGGAATACGGTGGATGCGGAAGCAATTCGAAGCCCAATTCATGCAATTTTGCCATCGTTTTCATCGATTTGTGACACGGCGCATTGTCTTGATGAAACAACACTTTCTTCTTCTTCAAATTGGGCCGTTTTTTCGCGATTTCGTCCTTCAAACGCTCCAATAACGCTATATAATAGTCGTTGTTGATGGTTTTTCCCTTTCCAAGATAGTCGATGAAAATTATTCCATGTGCATCCTAAAATACGGACGCCATAACCTTACCGGCCGACTATTGAGTTTTTCCACGCTTTGGATTCGGTTCATCGCGTGTAGTCCACTCAGATGACTGCCGACTGGACTCCGGAGTGTAGTGGATGGATCCATGTTTCCATCGTCACATATCGACGCAAAAATTCACTTCTATTGCTGTTGAACAGTTCCAAACATTGCACTGAAGCATCGACACGTTCTTGTTGTTAGTCGATTGTGAGCTCGCTAGGCACCCACATTGTACATAGCTTTTGTATACACAAATATTCATGAACGATATGTCCAACACGTTCCTTTGATATCTTTAGAGTGTCAGCTATACAAATCAATCTTAATTTACGATCTTCCAAAATCACTTTGTGGATTTTTTTGATGTTTTCGTCCGTATCAGCCTCTTTTGAACGTCCACTGTGTTCATCGTCTTCGGTGCTCATATGGCCTGTACGGAATTTAGCAAACCATTTACGAATGGTTGCTTCGCCTGGCGCAGAGTCCGGATAACACTCATCAAGCCACTTTTTGGTATCAACAGCACTTTTTTTCATCAAAAAATAGTGTTTCATTAACACACGAAATCCCTTTTTATCCATTTTTTTCAAAATAACAAAAGTTGCTTTACTCAAAATGCTGTATCTCACGAACGAAACTTTTCAGCCCAACGATTTCCTTTAGAAGCGGACGGTGCAATCTTTATTCGGTCAAATGAACGTTCTATAATGCCAGAGATATGTCGGCTTGTTAAATTTCCGTTACAGATATTCTTTAGAGAACTATTAAATAAGCAAACATTTCTTTAATACAGAACAATTTATGATCATTTCCGTGCGACACAGTCTGGTTTCTTCGTCTCTTGTGCACTAGGGCATCCTGGCTCGATACAAAGGTCCATTTCTTTCTTTATATCCTTTATTTAACTGTATAATAAAACGAATTTAATCAAATCATTTCAAAATTGTATATATGTTCATATTTTGGATATGTACCGATTAGAGTATACTTTTCCACTAACTGTACTCAAAATACCGAATCAAAACTTTTAAAATAGTTTACAAAATCAATCACAAATTAAATAAATCGCTAAACAATTCAGTTTAAAGTATTAAAGATTTTGTTCTTCGTTTTCAGTCAAGTGAATAAACAATTCTTGGAAACTTTTCAATTTGGTGGGCTAATTATACAAATTTTAATAACGTTTTCATTATTTAAAATTTGTCAACCAAAAATTCTTGAAAATATTGGCAGATTGCAGGGTTGTTTTATAAGCGTTTTTATGGCATTAATAATAATTTTTATTAACATTTATTGAATTTAAAGCAAATATTTTATAAATTTTTGTTGCACAAATGTTTTTGTTAGCATTCAGCAATTCCGCATTCAAAAAATCTGCGGAATCGATCCATCCATGCAATGCGATAAAAATAGATAGCGCTGTATAAATTTCTATATATCTCCTCTCGTCCTTCTCAGTGGTTGGTTGGCTGATGCGTGAGATAGGAGATTGAACGGACTATCTTATGCGGTTTACAAAGGTTTCATTTTGCAGAAGCAATTTAATTTTTTCGTCGATTAAAAATGCCCGAATTTGTGCCCCAAAAAAAGAGTATTTGCGCCTTTAATTAGAAGAAAAGTACAGAAGAAGCTCATCGAATGCTTGTGGAAGTTTATGGTGAGCGGTGTCTTTCAGAAAGAACGTGCATAGAATCATTTCAAAGATTCAAAAGAGGTAATTTTAATTTTAACAACAAAGAACGTGGAAGACCTAAAAATAAGTTCGAAGACGTTCAATTGCAAGCATTATTGAATGAAGAATTTCGTAAAACGCAACAATAGCTTGCAGACGCTTTAGAAGTTGATCGAGCCACTGTTTCTACGGTCTACAAGGCATGGGAATGGTTTAACAGGAAAGAGAGTGGATCCGCTAAATTGAAATGAAGAAATTCGAAAAAAGGAATGATTGACTAGTTTTACATGAAAAGAAAAAAAGAACAAAAATCTTAGATTTTACGAGTTTTAAAGTTATAATAAATTAATTAAATTGACTGAAATTGTTCAGGAGAGGAGCCTATTTGCTAAAATTATTCATTTTCAGAAATATATCTATAATATTGGTATACTTTTGTGTTTTTCTGTTCTTTAAATTGTTTGTATTTTAAAAGATTCGATATTTTGGTATGTAAGATTGCTTGTGATCTGACTAATTAAGTAAATATTATCTATAGTAAATTTCATCCATTAATTCCTCTTGGAAAAAGACTATATTTACAAGACATTAATAGTTATATAATGATTACAATTTCTTCTGTTTTCGTGGTCTGGGTGGATTCCACGACACGGGGGTGGTATCAGTTACTGACACAATATTTAAGCCTCCCATTTGTAAACCCTTAATCGCTGACTGTAAGATAATATTTCATTATCTCCAATAAAACAAGAAAAGCTATAAAATTACCATTCGACCAGGACCAAGTCCCCTCACTGTAACTCTTACCGTCTTGAAACCAAAATCAAGTGCTTTCGTGCTTATGCTTATTGCGGTGGCCTGGGCTGCGATGTTGGTTCCTTTTCGAGTGTTCTTGAACCCTTCCATGCCGCAAGAGCGCAAGAGACGGGGAACACCTGCAATTGCAGAAGGACGCACTAATGAGTTTTCCTCCCTATCTTAAATATTACCTTTAGCATCTGTTATAGAAATAATGGTGTTATTAGGAGACACTTTAATGTTGCACCTCGGAATTTCATTGAATGGCAAACCGTTGAAGAGTTGCTGCGAAGTATTTGCGTCGGGGAAGAACTGGTGCGTTCTGCGAATAGGTGTGATGAAAATACGAGAAATAATACAGCTCTATTTTATTACGTTCGAATTAGAGAGTCGATATCAACAGATTTTTCGCCAGCAGTTCCTTCGTCTTTGGCTGGCAGAGAAGCCAGCATTTCTTTTCTGTCCTCAGCTTTTAACCATTTTGGTGTTAAGTACAACTGCCGATTGGGCTGAAGTAAAGTCCTTCTTATATTTTTTAAGAAACATTCCGCTGCTTTACTTAAAACCATTCTTGTTATAACTCCTGGTGTTTCTTCTTGAAATATTTTGACATATGCATGAGGAAACTGCATTGCCACTTTTCACTTGTGGTCTGCTATTAATAATTTATTTTCTTTCAAGGTGCTTATTCGTTAACAGAAATACTATAAAGTATGACATTTATTCAAAACTGTCAGCCACTGTCCACTGAACAGTGTTTGAAGTTTGTGTGGTGATGTGTAACCGGGAGAAGTCTCTTCGAAAAATAGCATAAATTGACGAAATATCACGTTTATATCGTTTGGTTGCAGGAAACAAATTATCTAGAATGAATTTCAATGCAAATACAGGTGTGCGGCAGCGTAAGTTAACAAGCAGTAAGAAAATTTGCAAGTTTTTACGTTTCTTGTTGGTTGAGTAATCTCATTTGGAGTCTCGTTTTTGACTTTGTTTTTGTCAACTTCTCAATTAACACCGTCTTTTGTTTGGTACTTGCCAGTTTTCTGTGTTGCGTAGATTTCAACCAGATAGTAAGCTGAAGTTTAAAATCATTTGTCCCCCCACAGCATCTCAAGGGCTTGGTCGCAAAATCAAGCGAGTTAGTGATATTAACGCCGTTGGCCCTGCAGTCCCAACGTCTCAATTTATACCACCGCCATTCAATGCGACGCAGATGCAACCACAATTCCAAGATCCCGGACCAATGACAGGAATAAGCAACGGACCACAGCAGCAGCAGAACCCTAGCTACGGCTATGCCCAGCCCCAACCCCAACAGACGAATGTGTCTCCAGGTCAATTACCAAGCTATCCTGGTGCTCCGCTAAACGTGCCGCAACAGCAAAATATCCCCAATCAGTTTGGCGGTGCAATTCCTCAACAATTTACTGTGCTGCAGCAGCCAATCGTCCAGGACATGGCGATGCAATACGGCCAGAAACTGGCCGATCAAGGAAAGCAACTGATGGAGAGCCAGTTCGAGAAATGGGTGCCTGTCACAAAGCTTAAATACTACTTTGCAGTTGATAATCAGTACGTTGTTAAAAAATTGCGGTTGATATTCTTTCCATTTATGCACCAGGTACCTTTCACTGAAAAATATTATGCATATTTTAACAACCATATTTGCAGGACTGGTCCTTAAAATATGACCAAGACAGTCCAGTTCAACCGCGGTATGATATCAATGCCCCTGATCTCTACATCCCCACGATGGCTTATATAACTTACGTGGTCCTTGCTGGATTTTTACTAGGAATGCAAAATCGCTTCTCACCAGAGCAGCTGGGAATTCAAGCTTCCAGCGCCCTTGCCTATAGCATATTTGAATTAATAATCTACTCCGTAACCCTTTATGTGGCCAACATACCAACAAACCTTAAAACACTTGATCTTGTTGCCTTCGCAGGCTACAAGTTCGTTATAATGGTCTTCTGCGTAACGATGAGCGTCTGTTTCCTTAGGACTGGATATTATATGGCTCTTATTTACTGCAATTTATCGCTGGGATTCTTTTTGGTAAGATCAATCTTGCTTTCAGTAAGTTATTTGTTTTCATTAAAGACGCCCCTAAAGCACTTTAAAATTACTTTTTAAGCGGGACTGCGACAGATAAAAATATATTTTATTTTGTGTATTCCTTTGATAATACATATATCCACCATATTTATGTCAAGATTTTCAGAAATAAGGATGACAGGAAATTACGGCCTAATAGAAAGATGAAACATTAATTATATTTTTCTCGGAAGAGCTTTTTTTAGAGCTGGTAGAGACGAAAACTATTAGTTCGATCAAGATAATTATGGTACTGAAATTTTCATAATCTCTGTGACTCTAGCGTTAAATGTAGCCGCTTGTTTTTATTTTGAAAATTTTTTTCAACAAGCAAAAATTAGTCTTTTCCACAAAAATAGTTTCTATTCTGACAAAAATAAAATACAACGCTTGAGCATACCTACAATATTCGTTGTATATATTTTACTTTTCACTTACAAGTTAGAAATAAGCCTACGCGTAAAAGTCGTGCCGCCGAGTAGTTCCAAATTCGTCAATATTATAAACTTTTTTTTAAGGAAGTCATTCATAACAATATTAGTAAATGCAGAGAGGACAAGAGGAAAAAACAAAACAAATTTTTGTAATATGGTACAGAGCAAATTTACATAAATTTACATTTTCTCATAAGATCAGCAAAACTTTGCGAGATTCCTTTACAGAGTGTTAGCATTATCCTCAATACGTTGTTGAAAGAAAACATGCTATGGATGGCACTTTAAGGAACTTTGATTTTTTGTAAGTGGAAACTATTGGGTTTTTCTAGAAATAAAAGACCTCATTTATATGAACACTAATTAAAAGTTATAGTATGTACTCGATTTGCGCCTTTACTGCGATAACTCGTATCCAATTCTAAAACTTAAACAAATTCACAAGGTTCTCTTTTAAACCATTGGAGTAATCTCTCCTAGAAAATGTTTTAACCAAGGCAAAAAAAAAAAAGGCTTTGTTTGTTGGGGTTCTAGGGTTGTTCGAAATATTTTGAATTTACTATTGTATCGATGTGAAAAATTTAAAAATACCGATTGCTATATAAACAAAAATGAAAATATGAAAATTGTATACAGTAATGCGACAAAACCTGAATACTCTTTTTATATTGCCATGATATTTATTTTATCAATTTCCTCTATCAAAGTATATAAATTAAATAAATTTTTTATTACAGCTGAGGACACTTAAGCCAAAAGTGTTGAACGATGCTCCACAAACATCGGCCGGTGCGGGCATAAGTTATGATCCCTACAGTGGTCCGCAGCAAACGCATCAATTTGACTACACAGTTGGGCGAAAACGAAAACTATATTTCCTCTTTTTAATAGTTGGCCTGCAGACGTTCCTTTCCTTTTGGTTATCAAAGCACTTAATACTGACTGGGGGTAATGGTTGGAGTTCTGGACCGGAAACAGTTATACCGCCATAAGGGTTAAGAGTATTTTTTTAGTTTTTGTTGTCTTTTTTCTATAAAATATAAGAATGAAAATTCATCAGGCGAATACATGCGAAACCAATTTATACGCATCCTTAACAAGAAAGGATTTCAATAAATTATTTTGTATATATTTGTAGTATTTCTGAGGTGGAGTTTATTGAAAATACAAGCCACTGGAAACAAGGTAACGCAATAGGGAAAAGCCAATCAATCATGATCAACACCAACTGCAATCACAAATGTCAAGCAACTTTTAAATTGGCGTTATGTTCCGAGATTTTAACAAGGTCCATAAAACCAGTATTTAAAAGAATTTATAAAATCCAGAAACAAGAAAATCTGGAAATGTAATCATTATTAGTATATTATGACTCCAATGATGGTGCATTCACGTAAAAAAAAAAAACCAAACCAACTGAAAGTGGATTAAGTTCAGATTTTCCTCTGTATTTTTGTACCAAGCCCCCCAATCCCCGCGACAGTCTTAAAGTTTAAGATGCAGTTTACATTTGGTCACAGTATTACCTATTAGTTAGTTATCTATTCCAGAGTCTTGGAGCTGAGTTTTACGAATTTGCCGATAAATCGTTCTGCACACATTTTATAATGTTTACTGCAGGAACTGGAAAAATACGGTGATTTTAGCTGTTAACCTACAATACCCACTGAAAAAATTATTTTAGAGCTGCGAGTAAAGACAGGAAATGTTTATAGATATACAATATAAAATAACAACTTTTCTATTTCTAGTTAAGGATATGTCCTGTTGTCAGTTTTTAGGAAAGTATAAATGGGTCCAAGGATATTTTCAAAAAAAGGAAATAATCTATTTACTAGAATATTTCATTTCTGAATATGGAATTTTAATAGGAAAAAAAAGGATTATTTATTTGCTACTCCTTCTGCCTCCTTCTGTTATTTGTTAATCTTAAAAACATTTAATATCTTTCTATAGAATAATATAGAAAACATTAATCACTATCGCAACAATATGGCAGTGTTATGTAGTTTCCTTTATCTCATTATGCAGGCTAGAAACAATCCAGAAGATGCTACCAGTAATGAGATGTACATATATTGTTTAAACAAGACATCGCTGAATGCAAGCTATTCAGACTGGAATACGACTCGTGCTTCCTATTCAAGATCATCAACGCTTTATGCATATTATGTTCTTAAAATTTTAGGTCTGTTCGTTGAGCTCTGATATCGATCAGATCAAATCCAATTAGGTCAATTTAAACCTCGACAGTAAGATCAGATTAGATCAAAACAAATCAGAAATCTCAACGAACACGAATCGATTAGCTAAGATCATCAAGTGTCAGCTGTAAAAAGAGATTGCAAGAAAAAGAAATTTAAAATTTAAAAAATAAAGTACGAAAATTCTATTACGCAACTAATTATACCTTTTCTATCAAAAGTACAAGATATATTTATTTGGGAACAAGTTAGGAATAGGGGAAACTCACCGATTTCAATTAAATTTTGTAGAAACCATCCGTTTGATCTGAAAGAATCAGGTTTCATCTTAATTTTAGTGTCACCACTTTCCTTAAATAATTTAATTATATTACGCCCCGTTAACCGAGCAATTTGTAAAATATCCGCGTTTTTGTGTGCTGAAATGCCTCTTGTGTAAATTAATAATAGTTTTCCTAGTTTCTGCAGATGTTGGCTTACTTCGCACCATAATTGCTAACGAATGGTAAATCTAATAAAGATCTTTCAGCACCTGCTGTAAGTACTGCTGAAGAATTGCGGAGCAGGTCAACTAATATAAAGCAGCTCCAGAGTAGGCCAGGGACAAAGTATTGTTATTAATTCTTTATAAACTTTTATGGACTTTGGAGTTGACTTATTTTGAAAATAGACTGAGCTAACTATGGTACATATTATGGTGCAGGGCTCGTAGTTTCCGAAATATTTCACTTTTATTTTGGTAAAATGTCAGCCAACCAAAATTCCTTCAAATCTTTTCCTTTGAGGCCATACAGAAGGCTCCAGCAAAATTTTATTGAAGTCGGTGACTCCCCTATTGCTAACTTAATCCTTTAATTGTAATTTAGTTTAAAAGTAATTAATTTTAGCTTTCTAATTGAAAACTAATTTTTAAAAAATGTCTAAAACACTTTGCATCACTTTGCAGTGAATAATTACCGCAAAATGACAAATTATTAATTGATCTACAGTGATTCAACTTAATGATCAAATAAAAAGAATTTTTGAAAGAATTAGTACACATTATTTCTGTCTTTGAATATCAAGTTTCACATATAATTCTGTGGAGAAAATATCTCGTCTTCTGATAGTACTGAAAATCTCTTAGTAGAAAATACGAAGAGAACGTTATTAATCACTAAAGTTCAACTCTACTTGATCAATTAGTTGAACTTATTGAGTAAGACAGACAAAAGTGTTTTTTTTAGTAAAAAGCGAAACTGCGTTAACTGAACTTAAACATTTTAAATTATTTGAGGGTTGCATTGTTGCTCCCGTTTTTTCGTGCATATTTCAAATTTTGTTTAGATGAAGGTTATTGATACTAATAAAGTTACCAACAAAGAGCTGCTCAACGAGTGGAAAACTCACCGGGAAATAACTGATTAAGTGTCGGAAAACTGGCCAAAGTCTGCAAAAATTGCGGTATTCATACATCTAAAACGATCGCTGGTAAGAAATCCATTTTGACGGAAGCGTTGCAACAGCGCATATCATAGACGATGTGCGAGAGGGATGAGACTAGTGCCATACCAATAAAAGAGATGAGCTTAACACTTTCGTTCTTTCGATGAAGAATATTCAAAAAAAAAAAAAAAAATAGAAATAACGGATCGAATCAGAGAAGAGAGAAGATGAAGAAGTCAGTTTCTTTAAGCAGGAAGTCTTCATTCACGGGTAAAAAATTGATATCTTGTGTATTCACAAAACCGAAATAGATCAAGGCAAAATTATACAAATTATATTCCTAAGAAAACCGAAACTGTTTAACTAATATCGAAACGTTTTAACTCGCCAAAAAGTCCTGATCGACTCCCAGTTAGAGGTTGTTGCAGTTGAATAACGAAATGCCTGATTTTAATTGATGATGAGCCACGAGGCGAATTTCCATGACTCTGGACGTGCAAACAAGCAAAATACTCGGTTTTGGGTAGCCATAATCCTCGAGTTGGCCATAAGATACCACTCCATCCATACTTTTTGGAGGCAATAATGAAAACGCAGTAACTATCACTGACAAACGATATCATCAGGTTGGACGAGCTCTTGATACCGAAACGGGGTGGGTCGGAGTTGAAGAATATGTGGTCCCAGCAAAACGGTGCTACCGCCCGCACAGCGCGCGACATCGTGGAGATTTTGAAACACTTTTCCAAGCCGTTTGATTTCTCGATTTATAGTACAGTCAATCTGTAAGTGAGTCTCCGAAAAATGACCTACCGAAATTTGACCTGATGAATCGTTAGGGGGGCACATAATAAAGTTAATGTCAAATTCCCGAAGTCCCCCCCCCTGTTTTCGAGTTGCATCTTTTCGCCTACAGCTCGAAAACGGTAAGTTTTATGAAAAAATAGTTTAAATAAAAGTTGTAGCTGATTTTATGACGAACAACTTTCTCATTTACAACATTGCAAAAAAACTATTTTTTTTAACGAAAATAGCAAACAAACACTTTTTTGATGCTTCAGCGCCACCTACTTTTTGTATTTCAAGTCGGATGACGTTACTACATAAAATGTAGTTAATAATGTCCTCTACATTTTTTGTTAAATAAATTTTTCACCAAAACCCATAGATTCCGAGAAAAACGCATTTCTAACTTTTTTGGATTTTCTCGAAAACAGGGGGGGGGGACTTCGGGAATTTGACATTAACTTTATTTTATGCCCCCCTAACGATTCATCAGGTCAAATTTCGGTAGGTCATTTTTCGGAGACATCCTATTTTTTCATTACAGATTGACTGTACTATTAGGAATTTTGGTTGGCCAGCGAGATTGCTCGACCTGACAGCTCCAAATTTCTTTCTGTGGAGTTACTTAAAGAGGCTGGTCTACGTAAACAAGCCGCAGACCGGTCAGGCCCGCAAGAACAACATTCATCAATAAATTGACGCCGGAAATTTGACGAACGTGATTCAAAATGTCAAAAAGAGCCGTAATTTGCATTAATTCTGCTGGTAGGTGGCATGGTAAAATGAATTTCATTTATTTATTCAAATAAATATATACCGTAAAAAAATAACATTTTATAATTATTTTTGGAACTACAGCAAAAAAATTTAAGTTTTACCAAACACTAAGAATTTTAACACTGAGGATTGGGTAAAAGTAATTTGGTCCGATGAAAGCAAAATTAGCCAAATTGGCGGTGATGGCCGGCATTGGACGTGGAAGATAGTCAATGAACCCTTTTAAGGTCGTTAGGTTAAACTGGGGCGGTAAGATATAGGGGCAACATCAGATTTAGAGATTTATGATGAGTTACAGAGTTAGACGAGGCTAACGAATCATAGGCAGGATGACTGCCGTTTGAGTATCCCCAAAAATTGGTTTTCTCAGTGAAAAAATTCAAGCAGCTTGCATCCGTATATATGCTTTGAGTGTGCTACCTGCCTGTTCCTGCAGTAGTTCTTTGCTACTTTCTCTAATGGAAAAATTTACCCCAGGCAGTTTTAGAAGTTGCATATGGGTTAGAGCTTTAAGCTTGTATAGAGAGTGTCCCATCTAGTAATTCATGATCTTTGGTTTGGCCTACTGGACTTTGGAAAGTGGATTGGAGATTGTTTTTTTTTTTTTGTACACGGAGCATTCTCTATAGTTTGCAATATGACTTCCGTTACAGTTGATGCATTTCTTTACTTCTTCTCTCTTTTTGGAGCAAGATCGCACTAGGTAGCATTCTCCACAACCTACGCAGACGCTGGTTAGCCTGCAGTGGATTTTTAAGTGTCCGAACTCCTGACAGTTTTGACACTGTATTGGGCTATAATGCTTGTAAGGTTCGTCTACAGAGATTTTTCTGTTTAGTACATAGCGAACATCGTAGATGGAATGTATTATATTTTGCGTTTAGGTTGTTTGCTACAGACTGGTTCCTCCTCTTCCCTTAACATGGGTGGAGGTTTTTTGAATTTATTCATTATGTTATTGGTGGATATTACTTGAAACCCTTGGGATTCAAGGTTATTTTTATTTCATCGGAGTCTACTTGTGGTCGACAAAGTTTAGAATCTGCGTGTAGCCCACTTCGATGCTTGACTTCCAGTTGGATTTCATATATTTGGCCTTTTTCGGGCCGACTATGTAGTATTTCTTTTTACCCATTATTTCGTTAAGGCCTTTGATCAACGCATTATTGCTGCGCTTGCGTATGTATATTAGAGGTGGTGTATGTTAGGGCGTTGCAGGCTCTTGATCGTCATTGCTGAGCAATGTAAATCTGTTACCTGTTAATGGGGTTTGTACCTAGTCGTGCCATAAATTCTGTCACAACTTTAAAGAAGCATAACATCTAAACAATAAAAGATAATATGTTTATTCCAACGAAATTTATTTTAATAAGATATTGTTAATTAATTAATAAAAGCTTTACTCGAAATGACCTCCTTTAGCTTTTATACAAGCTTTTAAACGTTGTGGCCACTGGTGTATTGTGCCGCTATACGCTAATCAGACTGGAATACGGCTCGTAGTTTCCGAAATATTTCACTTTTATTTTGGTAAAATGTCAGCCAACCAAAATTCCTTCAAATCTTTCCTTTTGAGGCCATACAAAAGGCTCCAGCAAAATTTTATTGAAGTCGGTGACTCCCCTATTGCTAACTTAAGCCTTTAATTGCACGGTATTCAACGGCATTTCATTTGCTGCTTTCACCAACGATTTTTTCAGACTGTCCAAATTGTGGTGAGGAGTTCTACAGGCCTTGTTCTCTAACTCTGTCCATAATGCATAATCCAGCGGATTTAAATCTGGGCTCCCGGATGGCCAATCTTCTTGTCCAATAAAATCAGGAATGTTATTGCGAAGCCACTCCTGTGTGCTTTTTGCTTTGTGAACAGGAGCAGAGTCTTGCTGGAAGACCCAATGTTGTCCACCGAAGAGAATTTGCGATAAAAGTTCCACAACCCCTTCCAGCACGTTGGTTTGATAAACCGCCGCACCGGTTTGATTACCTTTATCACAAAAATAGAGTGTTGTGACACCTTTATGGGATACACCCCACCAAACCATTACAGAAGCTGGATGATGGCCTCGTTGCACCCTGGGAACCGTTTTTTTAGCTTCTTCTGATGATGTTGCATAAACCTTATCATTTTGTTTATTAAAAACTTGCTCCACAGTAAAAATTTTTTCGTCGGTAAAGAGGATGTTCTCATGACCATTGGTTGCGTGCCAAAACAAGAGGCTCTTGCATCTTTCCAATCTTATTTCCTTTAACCGTGGAGTCAACATGTGGGCTGTTGACCGATGATAAGCCTTCATATGAAGATCATCTCGAATGAGTCTATTCATCGATCTTGTGGAGATTTCCAACTCCCTCGACAAAATTTTTTGTTTGCGCAGTGGATTTCTACGGATGCGCTCTCGGACAGTTTTGATGGCACTGACTGTTCTAACGGTACGTGGACGATCGGTCCTTGCTCTATCATCTATGCCTAAGGTTTCATTAAATCGTTCTATGGCACGATAAATAAATCTTTTTGTTATTTTTAGCGGTTTCAACAAATTCAAAATTTCAGAAGCATTTTTTCCACACGGAATATTACGCCGTACAGTTCATTTGTTACAAAGTGCAACATAACGGTACAATTCCAGGCTAATTTCTGAGAAAGCGCGCATTAGAAATTGTGTGACAGAATTTATGGCAAGACTAGGTATTAACTGGGCTACGCTTAAGCTTTTTAGTACTGATTACATTGAAGACGCGTTCAATTCCAGTAGGAGCAATGGCCCCTAAGTTGGATATGGTTGTGTCCATATAGTCGAATTGCACTATACAATTTGATTGCTATTTTTCACTTAATTACACATTAGGTGTAGAGAGTTTGCTAACATCGAAGGTGACCTATGCAAGTCAATAATAAATGCACGCTTATATTAAAATAACTGTTGCACTGTGAAATATGATACACCAGCTAAAGGTAATTGTTTATTTTGCTAGTTAGGCGAAATTTTGTGGAGCGCGAACAGAACTTTACCTCTCAGAACGGGTGCCGAGTTAAGATTTAGATGGTAATGAAAGTTTGTTTTAGTAAAATAAAATCAATTATCTGATCAAATGCCTTCTTCTCTCTTTTAAAAAAAATCAAGATTTTAAAATGAATTTTTCAAGTAATTTTTTTTTTTTTTGTTTTTTGGAAAGAATGTTTTTTTATCTGTAATTATTAATTCTTCACACCTCTTCTATTTTCTTACTTAGTAAAGATTTATAGATAAGCTAATTAGTAATTTCGCATTATATGATTAATAAGTTAGTCACTGTACATGTAAATTTTTGAGTCAAGACAGATCGATAATTCTCCATATATGGTAGATCAAAATCAACGAACGCGAAACAGATCAGAAAAGAGCAATAGCAATTCTAATCGAACGAGGATGTTTGATCTTTTCTGATCTAGATTAGTCAACGAACATACCTTTTATTAATGTTTAATTTCACTATTTCCACTATAAATCGCAATATAAGCAATCCCATCATTGGATACTCATTGATGCCGAGTTATTTGGGTATTTCAAGGCTAATGTTAGCAAGGGCTGTGGCAATACTCGATAACTTTTTGTTAATCAAACTATAACTAACTTTGAAAATCGGCCTTTAGAAGCGGTTTTTTGGGCTTAATTAATTTGAAATAAAATTATTAGAGGATATTTAGCAAAAAACCGAATAAAAGTTAAGCAATTTTCGCGAAATTAGTAATTTTAGCAATTTTAAATTTATTTTGTATGGGGCGTGGGAACTTGAAAATTCCATTTTCTAAAATACGGCCTCTAGGAGCGGTCTTTTGGGCTTAATTAATTGGAAATAAAATAATTAGAGGATATTTAGCAAAAAACCAAATAAAAATTAAGCAATTTTCGCGAAATTAGTAATTTTAGCAATTTTAAGTTTATTTTGTATGGGGCGTGGGAACTTGAAAATTCCATTTTCTAAAATACGGCCTCTAGGAGCGGTTTTTTGGGCTTAATTAATTGGAAATAAAATAATTAGAGGATATTTAGCAAAAAACCAAATAAAAATTAAGCAATTTTCGCGAAATTAGTAATTTTAGCAATTTTAAGTTTATTTTGTATGGGGCGTGGGAACTTGAAAATTCCATTTTCTAAAATACGGCCTCTAGGAGCGGTTTTTTGGGCTGAATTAATTGGAAATAAAATAATTAGAGGATATTTAGCAAAAAACCAAATAAAAGTTAAGCAATTTTCGCGAAATTAGTAATTTTAGCAATTTTAAGTTTATTTTGTATGGGGCGTGGGAACTTGAAAATTCCATTTTCTAAAATACGGCCTCTAGGAGCGGTTTTTTGGGCTGAATTAATTGGAAATAAAATAATTAGAGGATATTTAGCAAAAAACCAAATAAAAGTTAAGCAATTTTCGCGAAATTAGTAATTTTAGCAATTTTAAGTTTATTTTGTATGGGGCGTGGGAACTTGAAAATTCCATTTTCTAAAATACGGCCTCTAGGAGCGGTTTTTTGGGCTCAATTAATTGGAAATAAAATAATTAGAGGATATTTAGCATAAAACCAAATAAAAATTAAGCAATTTTCGCGAAATTAGTAATTTTAGCAATTTTAAGTTTATTTTGTATGGGGCGTGGGAACTTGAAAATTCCATTTTCTAAAACACGGCCTCTAGGAGCGGTTTTTTGGGCTCAATTAATTGGAAATAAAATAATTAGAGGATATTTAGCAAAAACCCGAATAAAAGTTAAGCAATTTTCGCGAAATTAGTAATTTTCGCAATTTTAAGTTTATTTTGTATGGGGCGTGGGAACTTGAAAATTCCATTTTCTAAAATACGGCCTCTAGGAGAGGTTGTTTGGGTTCAATTAATTGGAAATAAAATAATTAGAGGATATTTAGCAAAAAACTGAATACAAGTTAAGCAATTTTCGCAATTTTAAGTTTATTTTATGGGGCGTGGGAACTTGAAAATTCCATTTTCTAAAATGCGGCCTCTAGGAGCGGTGTTTTGGGCTTAATTAATTGGAAATAAAATATTTAGTGGATATTTAGTTAAAAACCGAATAAAATTTAAGCAATTTTCGCGAAATTAGTAATTTTCGCAATTTTAAGTTTATTTAAAAAGGAGACGTTAACGGATTAAAAGAAGAAAAATCCCAAAATTGAATACGATATAAGAACAATGGTTTTGATTATTTCCCCGAAAAGGGGTATTTCAATAGTTGTTTTTGAATGCTTATAATAAAAGATAATTTATGCCCTTATACACTCTAAAATAGAAAGAAAACTATAAAAATAATGTGAAAAAGGAAAATAATGTGGAATGGCTCTAATTTCCTAAACGGTATTTTAAAGCTGTTAATCAAAAATTCAGAAATTTGTATTGCGAACTTGCTAGTAAATTGTGGTTGATATTTATGCACTCGACTATCGCTTAAAGTATCGAGCACATTTTTCTGGGGTATTCCATTGAATACAATTCGATTAAAACTCTGTTGACATTTGGAATATGCAGGTTTGATAACACCAGATTCCTCCTCTAATATGTTTTGGAATGATATTTTTAGATTTTACGCAGAGTATTCGAAAAAATCCAAAACATTATTCACTCAAAACTTTAAATTATGCATTTTTGCATTATTCAACTTTTGAGAATTTATTCGATAGTTATGAAACCTACAGTTTCCTCGGGCTTTCCTCCGATTGCTCAACTAGTCATCTGCTCTTCTCTCCGTGAAAAATTGTTTTGAGTTTTAAAATCTGGATATTGTCCTTATTATGATTCAATTTAATTGTATAGTTTGTTCGAAATTGAAAACCCATACATACTTTTATTCTAAATATCTTTATGTAAGGAACATATTATATTTATTGCCAATAATAGAAAATCCAGCAGTACGTTATTTTATGTAACAAGTTTAATAGTTCACAGTATTTACAAATCTTCTTTGTCCGTGTCTGGCTCTTCAACTAAATACTGCGGTTCGTTGTCGGTTTCCTCAGTATCCTTAAATCTCTTGTTGGGAAAATCTTGATTATTATTTTGGGAATCAGCAGAAAAAACTGCATCTTGTCGTAGGTTGGATCCTAAGTCATAATTATCGAAACTGCCAACCCGTTGCACATCTAGTGAAAACATAGATCCTGGAAGAATTCTATAATTCTGCCCAATAAAATACCCAGGGTTATAAAACTGAAAAGTTGGGATTGGCTGGAATTGTAAATCATAAATCATATTCGACGTAGACGAATTTTCTGGACATATTCTTTGTGGTTGGTGAAAGTAGTCTGTCTGATAAAGATAGTTCATATATGTCGGTGTTGGTACAGCAGCGTTGGTCGCTTCCATTCCTGTCCAAAATTGCGTAGGGGCATTATTTAAGGCGTTAAAAGAAACAAAATTACTGTGCGGACATCCCCAAGCGAAATAACCGCATTCATATTGATAACTAGACTGAGGATTTAATTGAGACAATGCGTATTGTCCCCTATTCAAGTAAGATGGGTCGGAGTTTCCGATGTTTTGTTCAGATATTACGTTTCCCACATTCTCGTGATTCTTTCTCCTCTTTTTTCTAGGCATATCACTGTAAAGGCCTGGTCACGCTTATGGAAATTCGAATACAAACTATATAAATAAACTCCCTTAAGAAATATACATTTATCCAAAGTTCAAATAACATCGGTACTGAACATAAAAATATTGGCAGTTGTGAAATGCAGGAGATTTGATGAACTAATCAAAGGCTGCTACAAATGATTAAATTCTCAAAAAACTTTCCTATACGCAAACTGCTTCCAGTTTTGTTAAACTATAAAACTTTGGCAAAGAACAACATTTTCGGTGGATTATACTGTTTGATTTTCACATTTCATAGTCAACTAAAAACTGTACAATGATATAGCAAATGCATCTATCGCAAATTAAAAAAAAAACATTCCTTGGATATTAGATGTCTTTTTTTTTGGTAACCAGTCCAAATCTGTAAAAAAAAAGAGAAAAATTTTCAACTCAAAATTTAATTAAATTAAATCTTAAAACTGATCTTGTGCTTTATTAATGGCTACTTGGGTACTGGGGTATAAGCACATTTTATCAAAGTGAATGAATTTGGCAATGATGATGTACTCACCTCAGCAATAGTTAATCCCTCTGATAAGCGCTAAAATTTCTAATTAATATAATAATGGTACTTTTCTTTACAAACAATTTACGAGATGGTAAACCGGACGAATTTAAGGAGTTCAATAATTACTTTGAACGTTATTTCTTCACGTTGGACAGAATCAGAACTAATGTAAACTTTTTCTTTTCCAGGTAACAAATTGCAAATGACATACCTATTCATTATTTGTTCTACAATCATTGTTTTTTGGACATAAAATAGACGTTGAGTAGAAACGTGTTCTTTAATTTCAGTGCTATAAAATATGGCGGATTACAACTGCGTATAAAATTTATACAGCTCGAACCAACAGCTGGCATGCATGATAGTTAAACAGGTTGTCAACACATAGGGCTCCCTACATTCTTTATACAAAGTCAAAAATATTAGCTCACGTCCTTTCTATAACTGTGGCTACTGGCACAAATTTAGCCAACGCTAACTAAAATTACGGTTTCTAGAATGACCTAAAATACAATCCTAAATACTGCAAATAAAGAAAATTTGAAATAAAGTTTTTTAACGACTTATATAAAAAAAATTTTGAAAGGTTAATTTATTTATTATTGTTTATTTTTCATTATTAGCGGGGAACGTAATCTTTAAAATCATATCTTAATCATTTGTTTTGATGATTAAAGGAGATATGGAGAAAAATAATATAGTAAATGATGATAAAAGTCTAAAGATTTCTTTTTAAAGTTAGAGGCATTCAAATTTTCTCCACACATATAATGTATATTCTTCAAAATATTTTGGTTTAAGTTAAAAAAAAACTACGCTGTTTTATTAACTTTGTTATTATTAAAATGGATTAAATTTATAATTATCAATTGGGTTAAATAATACATTTTAACTACAGTAAATAGACAAAAGCAAAAAACACGACAAAATATCTACTACTTTGAAACACTTTTCGCTAAAAAAAAGACCAGACGGAATTTGATGAAATTTCTTTGAGATCATCCCAAATTATACTTAAAAAAGGTTAAAAAATTATAGTTTGATCGGAACCACTTAATGAATATGAGGACAAGCGAGATAACAAAAGTAATTTTTATGAATGGGTGACGCTATCCTTTTAAAAAATAGGTACCTTTCTCACCCTCTCATCAAAATAACATCATTTTCATACACAATATCAATTCTGTGCAAGTGAAATTTAATCGATAGCGAAACACGAGAAGCAAGGGTTTTTAATAATTTTTAAAAAGAGGATGTAGTACTTAACCGCTTAATTTTTTCTGTGGTCCCTAAGTTTATTATTTATTTTTTTTAGTCCCATAATTATTTTCGCAGATTTCGAAAAAATTGAAACTAAAAACCAAAAAAAAGCTTTTTGGCAATTTCTATTAATTTAAAAAAGTAATGAAATCTAGAAACTCAAGACATATTTCAAAAGGAAGCATAAATATTTAACTTATATATACATAATAATATCAATTATTGGGCTAGTTAATGTTGCAAACTTTATCAAGAGAGAGAGGCTTACGAAAAACTTGTTCGTCAAAAAATTTTGTTAAAATTTGCAAACAAATTATATTATTTAGCCAATTTAAGATTTAATCTATTATAAGTTTCAAGTTCATCCGATATTCTATTTAGTTTACAACAAATTTCGTATTTTTCTAAAATAACAATTCATTTGTCTGTTACAATTCTATTCAGCACAATATTAGTTTTTAAAGCATTGTTAAAACATAAGAATAATTTAGAGTTATATTGCTTAAAAATACGCTTTGTATTAAGCTATTACCTAGAATTATCTGGAAGATTTCAAAAGGCAACATTTAAAGCATATTGCTTTTAATCCCATATTCTTTTTATTATATAGTTAGTTTGCTACGTGCTTATTCGTTTTAAATTTGTATGCACCTTTTCGATAACCGTGCAAAGGTACGTGCTATCATATGAAAGAAAATTTCCGAAAATCCCTTAATTGTTTTGCTAAGTGGTATTTTTTCATTCAATATAGAATTTAAAATATTTCAGCCGTACGTGATTTTAGGATATTTTAGAATTCATACATATGTACAAAAGGCCAGGCCAAGCCAGGCCATAATAAAAACCCTGAAATAAAAGAAACATGTTGCATCTGAATGTTGTATAGTAAGGGGCTATGCGAATCGTGACTATACGTTAATCCGTTGCAATCCTGCTTCTCGACCTTTCAATCACTAAATTAAACTGCACATGCATACATACATTTTCATAAAAAATTCTAACATGAAATTCAGCCATCATACTATCTCTTTCAATTTTAATTTTATTGTTTTGCCGCCAGTTAAAATATTTGGCAATAATTTAGTCCGCCAAAGTCTAAATTTTAGTCACAATTCGTACAAGTTCTAAGTATAAAATTCTTCTTTTCTCTTTGATGTTTAGCATAGATTGAATAACACTTTTATTACTTTTTAATATAGAAACGTGACGTAACAAGCAATTCCAAGCAGATATCTGAAACATAAACTGTAATATCTTTTTAAAACAGGATGCCACGAAAATTTATCCCAGAGCTTCTTAGGTGCTTAAATTTACTTTAATATCTGATGGGTCGAATAATAAATTTTAAATAAAAAGTACATTAGAGTGCATAAAATATTTTTGTTCAATTATGTTGTTGCTTTGAATCGACACAATCGAAAAGATTTAAAAATGGTATTACTATCATATTAAAGGGGGAGAAGAGATTTTATTTTATGTATTATAAAACTATTGCTTTTTTCGGTACACCTATGTGGATATGTTACATTTAAATGTTTCACTTTATTTACTTATGGGTTAATTTATGCCTTGTATTCGAAATAAAATCAGCAAACATCTTTCACAAAAGCGACATTACTTTAATTCAATGAAGAAAAATGATCTTGATGGAGAAAGATTATTTCTTTTATGACTTCCACTAATCGCCGCAGGAAGCATGATATTATGTTTTGGTTTTTTATACCCTTAAAAAGATATCGTGTTATATGCAGCCATTCCTATTAAGCATAAGTTCGGCTGGCTCCACTTAAGATACGTTAAATATAGAACTCACATGGCCTAAAACTAAATGTGTGTCTATGTTTTTTTAATTGCACATGACAGCAAAGCATCCTGTTAACATCCCCTAATGCATCTCTTCAAGGAGCATTAAGCAAAAAGTTGAATGGTTCGAGTGGTGTTTCACTGTCCGTCCTCAAACGAAATGGAAATAAAAAATGATTGATAACCATAACATACCTACGTATTACGTATTGAAATATTTTACGGAAGAGTTCAGAACAAAATATTCATAATTTTATAAACAATTAAGAGATTACAAAACTTTTTGTTTACCTATTTCGAGTAAACTAATTTGTAACATTGTTTTGTGATAACTGTTGCTTTTTAGATTGTCGCCAAAATATTTATGAGATGCCCTGTCCGGCGTTTTATCATGCGAGGTAGACCACATGTATTCAAAAGGAGACTTCCGCATTTGCGTTGTATACAAGACCCAGTAAAATTAAATTGGACGATTAGACTACTGGTAAACAAACCTTTTTGGATACTCTTCACTGGTTTCAGTAATTTTCAACAAGTATTTTTTGGAACATGTATAATAGTAAATGGCCAAAAAACTATAATTTAATGATAAGAAACTTTGCCTCGTTAGAGCCACCTGCACACTTCTCGAATTTTTGAATGAGACGAAAACACTAGGTTTGTATTACCTTAATTACTACCTGACAATGAGCCGCCGTTTCCGCTCGAGATTTGGACAATAAAATAGAAATTAGGAAGTTTACCTTATGAGAATAAATTAAATTTTTCTAAGTCCTTTTTAGGGTTCCATACCTCAAAAAGAAAAAAGGAACATTTATAGGATCACTTCGTTGTCTGTCTGTTAAGTTGCTTTTTCTTAGAAATCCGTGGAAGTATTAAGTAGAAATTAATATCAAATACTTGGATCTACTATCTCTCAGAGCTGTATCAATCTTCTAAGTCAACGCAGTCAAAAATATGGCTAACTTATTTATGTCGCATATATTGTCATTTGCAAATAAATCAAAGCATATAGGAAGGTAAAATTAAATGAACAATTTGCTGAACGCTGGGTTGGACAAGGTGGACCAATTCCTTGGCTTTCTAGATCTCCAAATCTTACTCCATTGGACTTTTTCTTATCGAGAACGAAGAAGGATGAAGTTTATGCAAGATCTATGTAATACCACAGAGGAATGAATTAACAGAATTTCGACTGCAGCAACGAAAATGCGGGAGAAAGTGTCTATAATACACCTTAAATCTGCGTGCCATAAATTTCTTGTGTGTCTAGGTCGCAACTTCCATTCCACTTATTTTGGTATACGTTATATGAAACACCCTGTATATTTACTTTCACACTCTTTTTATAGAAAATTTTGCCATAAAAAAACAAAAAATGTCAACTTAACAAAATGTAAATGAGTGAATTTATTGCTGCGGTACATCTATTAATTTGTAAGTGAAACGCATGCAAGCGCGGAGCTCTGAATTTGTTAAATTAATTTTTCATAATCTAATGATCATAGGCTGTTTCTTATAGATTGATTGATCTTAGGATTATTTTCTTACCTAAAAGATTATCTAACTGATACAAATTTTCCAATTTCCGAATCGTAGCTTATGAAACATTTCAAGACAAAGTCGCAAATATTTAAAATCATAGCGTAACAGTATGGTATAATCGCATTAAATTAATTTAAAACTAAGTATGATAAATAGTTTAAACTTGTTTGATACGTATAATAAATTGTTTTAATAATAATTTCATATTTGTGTAATTATTTATTTACATTGTTAAACAATGTTCTTAAATAATGGAATGTTACCTATTCTATCGCATAACAAGTTTTAAGCACATATACGCATAGTAACCATCATTATATACCACACTATAAATATTCAGTTTTTCAGTTTGTATCTTCAGAACTTCCTTATATAAATGAATATTAATTGAATATTAGAGTTTACATAGGATGAAAATATCCTTTACATCAATATATGTTATTACTTCATAATCATAAATCAAATAAAAATCAAAAATGTTATAGTTATAACATTTTTGTGTCTAGGGATTTGTGGAAGCGGCGCTCCCACCCCGGTTGCCCCGCCGTATATTCGGCTCTGTATACAAGATATGTACTTAATTTAAAAGACTTATACTACAAATGTCTCAATTTGCTTCTCACAGTTAAAAGCGAAAGTGATAAAAATATTTCGTGAACCCTTCAAATCATGAATAAAGTTTAAATTAATAAGTAAAATACAAAAGCGAAAATTATCAAAAGTTCAACTTAAGCAATAGATTGTTCATTCAGCGTTGCAGTCAATGTTCTTTGTAAAGTATCTAGAGAGAATTTATTTTCCGAATACGCCTCTAAAATTCATAGAAAACAATTTCACAACAATATCACACTATCTAATTACTTTTTTTTAAATATCACTTAGAATAATCACGTTATGCTGCACTGACGGTGTCAGGAGGAAAAGGGCACCAACTTACCTTAGCTGATAGAAATTTGGTTCTGATTCTCAGTTTCAACAGGGTTCATTGGCCTCTTTCGTCTAACCATCAAAAAATTCCAGATAATCCGGTATTGGGCTTTGTAATTTTATGACCTATGTGGGTGCATTTGAGATAGGAGCCCGTACATAAATATTGAAAAGAAAACTCGAACATTAAGTGGGAAAATAGAGCTCGTGTTTCATTAATTAAGAAGTTAAGTGTTTTCTATTTTATTGAATCCCAGCCCTTTGATGATGAACAAGATTAATATAATTTTGTTTTCTTATTTCTACATTTATCAATGTAGAAGGACCATTGAGGCTTTAATTACCATTCAATTTCGTATTATATCTTGTTTTGGTCGTACACTTGGGAAATAAATTTATCTGAACAGCTTGTGTATCGTCCCCCTTGACCCAGTGAATAATAACACAAATAAAAGAATTTAAATAAAAACTTTAGCGATAAAACGATAAGCTCATATAGCTCTTTTTATTTTACTATCAACTCAGTCAGTCAGTATGGTTAAAGTAAGTAAATTTCTTTCTCGAGGGAGAATGTTAGGCATATTTCGTATTCAAAAGCGATAAGCATTGTCTTCGAGAAATTATCGGACACGTGTATTCAACTTAATGAATCCATTTTTAAGGCTATTTTATTTTTTATAAGCACTTATTCATCAATAATTAATATTAAAGTTCAAATAATTGCACACAAACAGCGATGTGAGTATTGCCCTTTTTTAGAATATGACGCAGCGATTGATAAGAATGTTTGCCTTACAACAACTCATACTATTTTATTGTAAAATTTATAACCTTCGGGTTTTACAGAAATATTGATATGAATTAGAATATACTAAGAGTTAGAAAAATTCCAAACTACTTGTCTTTCCTGGAAAATGCGGATTGGATAACAATAAAAATTGTCGGTGGAAAAACTTAATAATTTCTATGGAGCTTTTAAGTTTCATAAAAATAAGTCTATCGTCTTTGCAAGAAAACATTTAACATAGGATTACGAAATTGTGGTGTAAGTGAAACTTTTTTGACATTACCCTGAACACTTTATACTTGCAATCGCCGAAAGTATTGTATACTCGTATAATTTTGTTTATGTAATTATGGTTTAATCGATTGTTTATACAAGATACAAATTTCAATAGTTTTGTGCTTTGTACAAGGTGGGACAAAAATAATGTCATAATGTGAATTCGCTGTCATTTTGTTAGAAATGAAAACAATTGGACTCTTTTTCCATGAAAAATTTATTTGAAGGTGTAAAATTGATGATATTAAGTTGAAAAAATGATATCGGTTAAATGAGCACCTCCTGAGGTTACGCACATTTGTGCTGGTTTTACAACATTTTGAATTGCTGCTTGCAAAACATATGGCTCCGAATTGGTGATTTATATTTCAATGTTGGCTTTCAAGACTTGCAAGGTATGTGGTTTGCGACATTTCAAAAAGTCCCAAGGAAAGTAGTCTAACGCCGCCAGATTTTAATTGTTCACGTACATGGTGCAGAACGATAAGGAAAATGACCACGAAATTCACGCCATGTTAAAATAACAGACCGGAAATTGGTCAAATAAGCAGTAACAATAATTCCGCGTTTTCAGATGTGTATCGATCAACTAATTCTCTATTTGTTTACAACAGAAATGTCAAAGCACAATAACTTTTAATACCATTTGCAATAATTATGGCACATTCACATTAGGACATTACTTTTGCCCCACCTTGTATAAGATGCTTTTTTATTAACTAGTGATATTTAGTGATAAATAATTATTAACGCGAAATTTTTTATTTATTTATTTATTTAATTCGCTTAATACAAGCTACGTAACAAAAACAAAAACAATTAAAGCTAGAATAAAATTAAACTTATAAGCTAGGGAAACAGCAGTAAGGGAAGGCAGGATTAAATTAAGTAAGCTAAGGAAAGGGAAAGGGGCCTAGAACAACAATTCAAGAGGAACTGTGGTGGAATTCGTTCCTAAGGGACGATTTAGAGAGATGGAAGTCGAAGGAGGGAAGGGAGTTGGCCATTCGAAGCATACGGGTGAGAGGCTCGGCAAGTCCGTAATTGGTGCGGTGGTAAGCAGGGCGAAAGAGAGGGGCCGACCTGACATAGCGGGGGTTGGTGTAGAAGGGAATCCGCTGAAGCAGAGAAGGACAATCAATCTCCCCAGAAAGCAGCTGATGGATGAATGTAATATCAGCGAGGTCGCGCCGCTTCCATAAGGGCTGCAAGTCAATAAGCATCAAGCGGTTTTCGTATGGGGGAAGATACAGACGGTCAGCCCAGGGAAGCTCACGTAAAGCAAACCGAAGGAACCTACGCTGAACAGCTTCAATCCTGTTGATGCTTGTAGATTGGTATGGAGACCAAACTTGGCAAGCGTACTCGAGAAGAGGCCTGACGAAGGAGACGTAGAGGGATTTGGCAACATAGGGATCAAGGAACTCCTTAGACCAGCGCTTAACAAAGCCAAGTGCAGAGTTGGCTCTAGCAACTACACTGTCAATGTGATCACGAAAATTAAGTTCGCTATCACAAATGACACCAAGGTCGCGAAGAGAGGAAACATAGGGGATAGTTTCATCAGATAACTGGTAAACTCTGGGGGGAGAGGAAGGGCGTCTGCGGGAAAAAGTAATAGATTGGCATTTGGAGACATTAAGCGCAAGAGAGTTTTTGTGGCACCATATATTAAAGTTGTCAAGGTCGTCTTGAAGGAGTCGGGAGTCCATAGGAGAAGATATCCGTTTAGTGATTTTCATGTCGTCGGCGTAGATAAAAAGATCCGAGTGCTTAATAATACACTCAACATCATTAATAGCCAGAATGAAAAGCAACGGACCTAAATGGCTTCCCTGGGGAACACCAGAATTGGCCACGAAAGGGTTAGAGGATGAGGAACAGAAGAGAACCTTGTACTGGCGTTGATAAAGGTATGACTTCAACCAGGAGAGAAAAGGCTGATTGAATCCAAGGTAGCTGAGTTTGAAGATAATTAGTTTATGTGAGATTTTGTCGAACGCCTTACTGAAGTCAGTAGCGATGACGTCGACCTCCTCACCGTTTTCCATGGCACATAGTGTTTTAGAGACGAAGTCGGTAAGGTTAGTAGTAGTTGACCTGCCTTTAAGGAAACCGTGCTGTGAAGGGGAAAATAAGGATTTACAATGAAAGAATAAACAATCGTATACAATTTTTTCGAAGAGTTTGGGTATGCAGGAGAGCTTCGCTATAGGACGGTAGTTGGAGATATCACTCTTACAGCCCTTTTTATGAATGGGGATGATAAAGGAATCTTTCCACCTAGAGGGGAAGATACCTTGGGCAATAGAAAGTTGAAAGATGTGGGTAAGAGGTTCAATCAAGTGTTGAGCACACTTTTTCAGAACGATGGCAGGGACTCCGTCAGGACCTGGGTTGTGATCATCAGCAAGAGTGTTGATGGAAGCAGCAACTACTGATATGTCAATGATGACAGATGCTAGGGTAGTCTGTGGGCAAGAGCGCATGAAGTGGAAGTAGGTAGCATCAGGCTCGGGAGAATGCTCACTGAAGGATTGACTGAAGTGTTTAGCGAAAAGATTAGCGATTACGCGAGGGTCGGAGGAAGATGTGTCGTCAAGTTTAAGTGTTGAAGGATAGCCGCTGGATTTTCTTTTGACGTTAATGAATTTGTAAAAGCGTTTAGGATCTGAGCGAAGAGTTGACTGCATATGTTCCAAATATTCGAGGTAAGAGGATTGGCTGCGTTCAGAGAACAGGGAAGCCACAGAGAGGTAATTGGACAGGTCGGGATCCGATCGAGTTAAGAGATAGGCCTGCCACAGTTTGTTTCTCTTGTTTCGAAGAGAGCGAAGTTCTTTATTGTACCAAGGGGGAGATGAGGCATGATCTCTACGAGGTTGGAAGGGAATAGACTGAGCTAAACAGGTAAATAGTTCGGTGTAGAAAGAGTCTACGACATCTTCAACAGGAAGCAGTGAAACAGTTGAGAGGGAATGAAGGGACGATTGATCAAGTAGGTGATTTAATTTGCTAAAATCCCCTGCTCGGAAGTTGAGAGAGTAGGACGATTCGGAGTGAATATGAGGAAGGGGGGGTTCAAGAGAAAAAGTGAGGAAGAGTGGGGGGTGATACTGGTCCAGTGTGGAGAGGAGATGAGCACTCTCGATGACAACCGAGTTGACAGGATCGGAAACAAAAATCAAATCTAACTGCCTACCCAGATTGTTGGTTACACCACTAATCTGGTAGAGACCAAAGTCAGAGACGCGGTCAATGAAGAAAGTCTCTTTATCAGATAGGGTGTTGAGAGGGACATAATGGAGTTCGTCATCAGACCGGATCCATTGAAGGCGGGGGAGATTAAAGTCGCCAAGAACGAAGACTTCATCATTTGGACCAAGACTATTGAAGAGTGAATCAATCACATCGGTGGCAATTTTATACGTCTCAAGCGGCTGGGAGGGACGAATATAGACACAGAGTATATACAAGAATTTAGAAGTTAGAGAAATTTTGATGCAGACGAAATTACAATTAGAGGTGTTAGAGGAAGTAAAAAGGCAGGCGCCGAAACGATTGCGAACAGCAAGGAGGACGCCGCGGCCAGTAGGAGCTAAGTCATTATCGCTGGTGTCAGCACGAAAAACAGTGAAGTCTGCAGAAAATAATTCATTGCTATTTACGCTAGCAATTAAGTTGGTTTCTGTGAGCGCAAAAATGTCGTAAGGGAAGAGGAAGGAATTATGGAAAACTGAGTGAGTTTTGGAGCGCAGGCCTCTAACGTTTTGGTAATATATGGAAAGACAGCTAGGGGGACGGGCTTTGGCAGAAGAGGGTGGGGAACGGGAAGAGGAATGAGTGCCGGCAGCGTTAGGAACTAAAATAATTTTTGTGATCAGCGCGGGATTTCTGAAGGTGGGAGACACGCCGAGAGCTAAGATAAGAAGCGAAGGAAGTTAAATCGGTTGATACTTTATCCGGAGTAATGCCGAATTCAGCGTGGTATTTGAAAAAGAGCTCGCGAAGGGCAGTGAGGTCAGTAGGGAGGCCCTCCTGGTGAATCGAAACCAACACACTAGTTTTAGTTTTGCCGTCAATACAGACGGAGTCTGGTTTGTCATGGAGGTAGGCAAGGAGAAGGCGAACGTTAGCGTGGATTCTATGGTCACGCAAACGTGATAACAGATAACGTCCTTCAGTTGTTCCTGCGGATTTCATGGTGAGTTTAACAATAGGGGGGAGGAGAGGGTCAATGAATGAAGGTCTGGAGGGCGGATTGGAAGGGAGGGGGTCCGGATTGGCGGGGGGAGGGGCCACGGAAGAAGAGGACGAAGAGGGAGGAAGGGCGGAGGGGGACGGAATGACTGGTTGTGAAGGAACTAAAGTATGGGATTTGACAAAATTAGGGTATTTGGGAGGGGTGGAAAAATTAAAGTTAGGGAAGAGGCTGGTCTTGTACTGCCAGTTGGGATCAGCGGTAGAAACATTGGCAAGATGGAAATCCAACACGACACGTTTTTAAGAAAAGTAGAGTTGAAACTAAGGCAAATCGTATTTTGAGCATTTTTGAATATGTAAAAATAAATAACATAACTTGAAAAGAACTAGCAATATGACTCAAATTAAATCTCTAATCTTTACCCAGATATATGATATACCACAATTCTACAGCTCTTATTAAGCGTAGTGGGGAACTCAATAGTTTTTCATAACCTAGTTGTGATTTCAATTCAATTAACTCTCAATTATAGAAAGCATCAGTTAACAGAAAACAAATTATTAGAATATTTCGAAAAGTGTGAAAACATCTAGTGTTTCCGTTATTTTGTAATTTTTAAAAATGTTCGAAAAACAACATTTTGCACTCTTCAAACCTATTTGTCTCAAAAGGGTGGCATGATGGTATATTTTCGAACGAAAAAAAGGACTGAAAAATGTCACTTATACAATTAAGAAATCATCAGATTGAATTCCAACTGAATGTATTTAGTTGGCTGTATGTTAATAATGTTGTATTTCAAAACAAATTTAATCGTTATAGCATATTAGTTATTGGAAAGATTTAGGCAAGCTTTTGAAGGATACACGGACACAATCGAATGAAGTTCCAGCACGGATCATCATCGGTTGTGTCGTGTATCACTGCAGATTAAGTTTGAATCTTCATCCGTAACTGGATTCGAATATAATCGGATGAAGTCCGGCAACTGAATTCGTAGCGGATGAAGGTGAAAATCAGTCAAACTATCATTGAGAATTGTCATTTAACATTATTGATCAATCTGAATATAAATTTGAGTTGTTATTGAAGTCTAAAAACTGAAAACATGAAGAAGAGAAATGTTAAAATATGGAGACAAGAGAAGGGATTGAAATTTGCTCTTTTCCTTAAAGAGACACAATTTTTTAAATAACTCTCTAATTCCGGGGATTACATTTTTAGCGGTCAAAGTCAGCAAACAAATGAAGTTCGTCGTGTATCATGTATAGAAATGAATGAAGATCCAATGAATGAAAATTTATTGAATTATCATCCAGACTGTATCGTATATCGAGGGTATAACATCTTCATTATACAGAAATAATTTCTAGAAACCCACCCCGTTGTCGGGTACTCCAAATATCAATCAAAAATTAAAACCAAACAGCCTTTAAGTATGTCCGCCACTGTACAGTGAGCTAACTTCAACAATATACACTGGAAAGACCGTACAAAGAAATCCAACAATGTGCGCAACATTCAAGCTGTTGATTCGATGAGAATTAGAGAACCACGTTATAACAACATAGCTTTTATGTTTTATTTAGTGTTACCATTTAGATATAGCACGTATTTCAATTCTATTCATATCTTTACGTAATATACGCAAATATGTGTTTTGCTTTGCATGGAATGAGTGCTTTTTTAAAAACTAGCTATACATCCTGCAATCAACTGAAAACTTTATAATTACATTTTCAATTCAATTGTTGGGTTGATTGTTTCTTAGAAAACTTTAGTCTCCATTTCAAAAGTTTATATTTGTCACTTCTAACCTCAAATGAGTGAAATTGTGGCCATACATTTTTACTACTTTCTGAAAATTAGTTATTTTTCAAGATATTTTATATAAAGCATACAAAAGGAAGTAGATTGTTTACATAAATGGTGTCATACGGAGATAAGGAAGTAATATTTTTGATGTTTATTAAGCTTTACTTCTGTAATTTTAAATATTAAGTTAACAAGCACGTTAACAATTACAAAAGTGTTATAAATGAACTTTTTCTGATAGACTTAATTTTTTACTACAAGGGATTACATAGTCCAACTTAACATGTAGACTATTTTTTATTTTGATAAAGTTTATGGTTTCAAAATGGCGGTTCAAAGATGGCTGCCGAAAATGTTGAAAATCGATACTAGGGGGTTTTTGCTGATTTCGAATATACTATAAAAATTTCCAAATTTAAATTGGCGGATCCAATATAGCGACCGAAATTCTTCAATTTTAAACGATTTTAATGAAAATAATATCAAGACGATTTCGAGCTACGGACTTGAAATCTACAAAAATTCATAATGGGTATGGAAAATTTTAAGTTTCAAGAAATCCAACACCGCATTTGCAAGAATTTTCTGTTTTCGCATCTACAAAAATTACTTAATACCTTAATAGTACATCAACTAGTATAATATTATAATAAAAAAGAACCTACATTGAAAAATAATAATAAAAAATTTGAAGAGTTCAAAAGTGTAGGTACCAATTATAAAACTTAAATGAGAGTTGAGCGGTTTAGGAAGGAATATCGAAATTTTTGTATACATTTTTTTTATAAATTTGTATGAAATTTCCTCCCAGTTTTGATGAAACTTTGTAGAAGCGTTCATTTAGGGTTAAAATGGACGGATATAGCAAATTTCTCGATCACGCTTATATTTTCTGAAAATATTAAACTTTAAAATTTTGAAAACTGATAGTTTTCCAATCTGTTTTCCGCTTTTGTCATATTTTGGCAAACAATTTCATGAGATAAGACAAATGCGTATTCGTTTTCGTCGATAAGGCGAAAAATATTTTTATGTTTAATTCGTTAATTTAAAAGATTCTTGAAGAATATTTTATGGTAAAATGAAAAGTTAAAAACTTCTTTGATTTACGTTATTTACAAAACTTACAATAAAATATTGTAGGAATATGGGAAAAATCGGGAAAGTAACGAAATTTCAAATTTAAATGCATTTGAGTACTTAGCCAAAATAATATTAATGTTACTTTATTTCTTAATGTTCTTATCGTCGATTGGGTTGTGTAGCATTGCAAAGTCTATTGCTTTTATGGAGTTAATAATAAAAGGCGTTACGTACCATAGTTTATGAACGTTACAAAGCCCACTCTTGATGTATTAGCCTTTTATTTATTTAAATCATCTCTTATTCATTTGAATTTAATAACTTTTATTATTTTCTCAAGCGGTAACACTAAAAATTCTTGAAAAAGCGCATGACCATTTCTCCTGGAGAGAAAAATCTCCACCATACAGGAAAAATAGTAGAGCAATCCTCATCACACTTGAAATTGAAATGTAAGCTACCCACCCGTCAGACACCGCACTTCTCGAATGAGGGGATGCTGGATGGTGGAGTGAAGAGGGTTTATGAAGTCCGAACTCCCTCCACCAGCCAGAACCGCTGGCGCATTTCAATTCAACGTTGTGTGAAACAAGTATCAACAAGAGGTCAGGCTAGCGAAGCGAGGGCAGTCTGAGCTCCGCGCTGCTTGGCAGAGTGCTTCTTTTTCAGTTGGTAATGAGAAGCAGACGTGGCTGCTGAAGCAGTTTCCTATTCCGAGATTATCCGATTAAACTTTGTATCATCAATTTGATGTGAGGAAATTTCTCTTTTATCCAAGTCACAGTTAACGAACTGCCAACTCTTGAATTTATTTGTGAAGTGAGTCAATCGTTGTGGATGATACTGCCTTTAATTTTATTCAAAACGTATATATTTGTTAAATGCGGACAGATATTGCGCGACTATCATTTGGTGTGTACATAAACCCATTTGGGCGGTTTTCGGAAGAGTTTCCCAGTGCAACTTTTTACTGAGGGGAAAAACCGGTGGAGCATAGCTGTTTATCATAAGAAATTCCATTGTGTTGTGCTGGAACGCAAGAGCCAACTTCCACGGCCTTCTCCGCGCTGTTTCGTCGCATATCGCATTCGAATAATTCGTAATTCGTATCTCGCGTAGCGCCATTTTTTCTGCATAATATTGGACAGAAGGAAAGATACAAGTGCGGTTCGGAGAGCTTTGTGGATACATCATCTGCTTGCTACTACTTTACGTGTGGGTCTGTAAATATACGTGGAGGCATTATGAACTTGTGTGAATGTGCTTTAATCGTCCAAGGAATATCGCGGGACTTTCCAACGCAACCACAAAGGCCGTAAACTAAAAGTTCATCAATCAACTAGCCCCAAACTCATCTGTAAAGTGTTTAAAGCTCGTGTTTTCCTTTGATAAACTTATTAGGCGAAAAACATATTCTCACACTTTGAACTTTTTGGATTGGAATTAATACTGGAAATATTATGAAAATGCAAATTCACTTTTAAGAAGGAGAAGGTATGCTATAAGAAATACATAAAAAACTTTAGTGAGTTGAATAAATATCGCAATCATTATTATTTTTGACGAAATCCATCACACCTCTTTGAATTGCTATTGCAACTAATTTTATATATATTTTTATACCAACAGATTACGGAGTCAATTTAGTACTAAAAATATAATCACAATAAATACCTAAATCATCGGATGAATAAAATACTGCAATGGAATATTACCACAGTCCAAACTCTTTCATCTGAAAGGTGGAGCATCAAATTCTGAAAAGAATTCTTTTGTGGTTTTCAAAAGAAAATCCTTTTGAGTTATTTTCACACAATTTTATAGAATTAATTATGTAATTAATTCGTAATCGCTTGTGCGAATTGTTTCAGAATAATTTTGTACGAAAAAGTTTTAAAGTTTTAAATTTGAAAATTAATTTCCTTTTGTTTCTTTGCCTGTGCCCTTTTGAAGGATTCTGAACATTTAATACCTTTTAGATTACGTAGCACATAATAATATATAAAAACAAAATAAAACTTAAAGGTCTAGGTGAAAGTTGCTTAAGAAATGGTGAAAATTAGAAGTTTTTCTTGGAAAACTCGCAAAATTTGTTTCCTAATTTTTCAAAACTATTTTCATCTTATACAATTTAGTAAAGTCTTTAAAACGAAGCTACTTTTATATGGCTAGTGAGACAACTACTTTTAACCCATTCAATGCCAACTACGAGATATCTCGTAGTTACTAAAGCTGAATGTGTTCGCTAACGTAACTGTGTGGCTCCAGCCAGCATGTAATCCACACCACACAATTTTTCTAGATGCTATGGCGTTTTCAATACGTGTTCTGGATTAGACTAACTCCAAAACATAGGTTAGCATCAAGAAGGGCAAATATGGTATAAAATTGTTCAAATATGCAATGAACTCCGTGCTTAGAAAAACGATTTAATATTTTTAAAAATTATGTTGTTAAAATAAAGCAATAATTAAAACTAATTAAATTTTACACAATTGGCAATTTATTTATAAAATATTTACGATATTTTGCGACAATCAAACAACTTTGAAATATTTTTAAAGGGGTAAGTTTCAAGTAGAATAAAATACCCGTGCTTCTATACTACAAAGTTTTTGGTTTTATAAAATAATCTAGTGTAAATTTTTGTAACAGATTTTAGTACCTTAAGGGCCGTCAATAAATTTTTGGAGTACTGCACATTTTTTCGCAAAATTGCCCAAATTTTACAAAAATAATTAACTTTTTTATTTATGAGTCAGTTTTGTTGAAACTTTCAGGAATTGTAAAATAGAATACATTTTAGGTATTATTAGAAAAAAATACATCGGAATCACTATCATATCACTAGGATCTTCAGATAAATAGTCGTTATAAATTTTGTATTTCATATTAGGTTTATTCACAATATTATTCCCGAATTCACTAAGTCCGTCCGAAAAATTCAACTGTATCATCAAAATATTGCACTTATTATAAAGATCTTTCATACAAATAAGGAAAACCATCTAAGAATAAGAATCGGCTGTGAACATTAAAGAAAACCTTTTTTAATGGGATTCATCAATTTTCGAAAAAAAAAGCACGTTTGAATTTTCCCAAGACATGGTTTTGAATTCGATTGTTTTACAAATCCAAATTGTAAAAATCTTTGTATAAGAGAGACCTATAACATGGTACTGGAAAACTATACATACATAGTGTCATAACTGTTATAAAATAAATTATACAATATCCATTCCTCCGCAATAGATAAATGTACTTGGGCAAAAATAAAATTGGTATTCTTTTGTAGGCCTTAATTACAAAGTAATACCAATTTGAGGTTTATTTTATTTTTAAACACAACACTTGATTCAATTAAAATGAGAGGATGTTAATGAAGAGAAAAATTCTAAATTGATTGTATGCTGCTTCATTGCCAAGTTGTGTTTTGAACTTAGTTTAGTATATTCTTTCTTTTAAGTGTTCACCTGGTGGATTACATAAAACTATATATATTTTTTAATTCCTGTATTGGGGATTTTTATTCGTATTTTCGAGCCTTAAAACATTTTCGGAACGCATCCCCATATTTTGTACTGGCTCCTAGTCTCCTATAACACGATTCCCCACAACATTACAATTTCTAGGAACCTATCTACCGTGTTATTAGAGTGCTACCTATATAAAATTTTCACCAAAATTATGGTTTTAAAGTAACTAATTATTTCAGGGGACCAATCGTATGATTTTGAACTTACTAGTTGCATTTCTATTAGCGTAATTTCAGAGAAAATTTTAATAGAAAGAACAATTTTATTCCACTTTAATTCCAAGAATACACGTCACATGTCAGCATTATTTTCATGATTGGTACTATAATTGTGTAACTTTATCCACTACTTACAAGTTTGGACCTAATTATATATGTAATTATGTAATATCGTATTCAGCGGGAGTTAAACTGGAGATAATAGTCAATCTGATTTTCTAAATCATTTGAATATGTTTGTCATGAAGACCATTCTAAAGTTTGCTTTCTTGGGAATTATCAGCGACTGAAAGCTATTTTTGCATCTGTTTATACAAGATAAGCTCGAATTGAAAAAAAAAAAAACCAGTTATCAGTGAAGCTTCTGGATTTCTCAGAAATGTTTCTTTAATTCAATTATTGATGGCGTAGTGTAGACGAAAGCACATATGTTTGTTTTTATTTTTTATTTTGCTAATTAGGTTTGGGGTTTTACAAGATTTCAAAGACGATCTGTGGTTTTTTTTCTTCTTTTATGATTAAAATCACATTAAGAAAAAACCCAAAATTATTAAAATCAGGAAAGTTTTATAAATATTAAATATATAGATAATAACAGGCTTTAAATACGTAACCAAAAGTTATGGGTGATACATATGCATATTGATCAATTTTATTTACTCTGTACTACTTTCATTGACTATATTAGTCTATTTCTTATGCCGTTGAAATTAAAATTTTGTCAAGAGCTCTGGACCAAAATACTAAGATAAATAAGAAGAGATTCATGAAATTGTGCATACGAGTGCTTGTAGTTTTAATTAATGTAATCCTATTGTTCCATTCGAAATTAAGTACCTACTGAATCCGGAAAAAAGTAGGTAATTACCTTTCTACTTCATTTTTTATGTCATACGTATACTCGTATGCAGCCTTTTTAACTTTTCTTCTCCCAGCTCTATCAAAATTTCCTACTGCAAATTCTGCTGGGAAAATTTGCTTCTTTCCGGCCAATTTAGTTGCGTTTGAAGTCTGCGGATTTTATTTTTTTAACAACTGAGAAACTTTAAAAAAAAAAATAAATGGGCATTATAAAATATCTCCTTCGATTTTACACTATTTTTTTAATATTTTCAATGTTCATATTGGGAGTATATATATTCGTAAATAAGTTTTGAGGGGTTTTAGTTAGGTGTCGTAATTAGTATGACTTGCATTTTTGTACTCCAAGGTGTAATGTAAGTCGCATAGTCAAAATATATCACGAAACAGGACACACAATGACAATACATTCGGGTGTTCGAATGTGTATTACAGCTCAGTCTGAAGATAAGAAAGTTGTTTTAATAATCAAAGGGGACCTGTTTATTTCTTCTAATAAAATCGTACAATCTATGAAGTTGAACGTAGACTCGAGCACGATCAGAAGACGCAGAAAACGAAGAATTGCAAATAATTTGCGAGCTTTTCGTCCTGTCAAAAAACCATTATTGATGAAACGATATGCAAAGAACAGGTTTTCTTTTTATAACGAAATTTCTCGATTTAGATTTCTTAATTTTTAAGCTACAATTCGCTTTAGACTCTTAACGATGAAAGCAAATTTAATTTGATATCCTCAGACGACATTCAGCATGTTCGTGGGGTTCAAAGTAAAAGGCTGGATGCAAAGAATTGCATGCAGATCAGTCAAACCCGGTGGTGGGAGTATTATGGTCTGAAGGTGTTTTTCCGCTGGAATAATGGGTCCCCTTTATTAAATTGAAGAAATCGTGGACAGATTCAAGTATACATAGATATATACTTGAATCAGCCATGTTACCTTACGCTGAAGAGGAAATACGACTTCGATGGATGTTTCAACAGGATACTGATTCTAAATACTCATTAAAGTAGGTAAAAACTTGGTTTGAGCAAAATAGGATCCAAGTCCTTCCATGATATACTCTTAAAAGCCTCAAAAATGAAAAGTTATATTGGGGATCCACAATATCTAACTTGATTTATTTGTTTTTATGTATTATATATATTTACACGAATAAAAATTTCTATCGTTAATTTACTTTTATATATATATATATATGTATATTGAGCTGCAAATTGTTTCAAGCACTCAAATCACTTCAATAGAAAAATTTGTAAACACCTCCCTGTCTCGAAATTATGTAAACGATAACAATGCGATTCCATTCTAAGTACACTTAAGTTCCCTTCTAAACTGCTTGAAACAGAAAGGAGGCGGTTAAATAATGAACCCTCGTCTAGTCAAAACTAGTTTGTGCCTCAGACAAACATAAATAGATTGCAGATACAAAGAAATGCTCTTTAAGGACATTGGGTTTTTCCGCTCAGAAACTAATAAAAGCAGAAAGGTGCTCGTGCATGTCTGTCCCAGGGTCTTTTGGTTTCATTTCGAATAACCCTAAATCCCAAATTTCAGCCGGCTTAAGGCCACACAGCCCCCGAATGCCTGTCGTCTGTCGTTAGTTCTTGTCCTTTTATCCCTCGGTGAACAGTTTAAGGTGTTTTTATGAAGCAACTGCATTTTACCTAGTTGAATTTTCATAGAAAATGAGGTATGTTACTTTAGTCCCAGATTTCTAAACACTATTAATAGAAGTGACCTTGGAATCAATTACATTTATACTTCAATTGTCATTATTATTGTTATAAAAACTGAATAAAAAAGTCATACCTTTTTAAGGGCCGGGAAGGAGTAAGTAATTGGAGGGTTTGATCCCACCGCGTATTTTTATTAAAATGAGAGCATGAACCTTTATTGAAATGATATACAAAAAACAAACGCGTCAACAAATTTGTCTCCATATGAGCAGAGTCGGGTCGTAATCAATTATTTAGGAGTTAAATTACATAATAAGAATTACACGTTGACAGAAATTCCTTCTTTTCAAAATACTTTCTAAATTCCTTTTTAGAAAAACAAAATTACAAATAAAATTTCTTATGATGGAATCAAAGAATAATTCATATCCATTTGCTTAGTAATCGTAATCAATTAATAATCACAATTCCTCGTAATGGAATTGAAAGCATTTTCAAGACTAGTACTAAGAAATTCAACATATCCTCAGGGAATTGGAATTGTAATTGCGCATACAACCCTCAAATTGTAATTACACAACAATCTACGCTCAATACTCATCGCTTTTTGGAACTAAGTTTTGAGTAAATATTTTCACAAAATTTGTAGACTTTTCATCATATAAAGGGTTTTAGCGAAAAACGTTCATAGTCCATTTTTGGATAAAAACTGAATTGTTCAATTATTATTATTTCCATACATTTCAACTTAGGTAATAGACATGAAAATTTAGTAACTTAAATCGTTTTCAACCGTCGCCTATCCTATGTTCTAACAAAGTATATATAACATTTTTACGTTGAAATACAATTCTTGCAATGTACGGCAACAGAAGCATTTTACTACACTTACTCCAGAAATTCATCCATATCATATTTGACTTATGTAAGAGTAAAAGTTTCTCAGGTATTCATTTTTTAAACCTTTAATGTTCCTAGACTCTACATAAACTGTAAAGTATTATGGGCATATCGCATTCTTCAGCTTTCATATTCTTAACAGTTAACACTTTCGCTGTTCTGCTAATTTTTTAAATTTCCTCCAGATAGGTTACAAATTTTATTTTAATTAGTCAAAAATCATTTTATCAAAAACACAATTTTCTTATTAATGGTAATTACCATATTTTTATTTAAAAAGGCACATTAGTTGAGTAACGCAATTTTTTTTATTTATGAAATAAGATACATATTTTCATAGTTCGCTAATTTTATAATTTAGCGCCTATCCCTACATTCAAAATAGATTATATAATTAAAGCGAAAACATTTTCGCTTTTTTGAGATGCAATTTTGTTTTGATTTAGATAGGTTTTGTTATAATATGTACGCTTCTCAAGTTGTTGTGTTCCATTTCATTATTTAAATGAAATACAGAAGTGGCATCCTTCCCCAAAATTATGCAAGACCTTTTCTCTTAAAAAAATATCTTTGAAGCAGGTCAGAAATGCACACCGGAACGCATTGAATTTCACTATAATGCTACCAAACATTGGAAATTCGATATTATGAACAAGTTCGGGAAGCGTTCTACCTCTCTATCCTTTGTCTCATTTTTCACGACTCTTTTGACTAGATCCAGAAATCTGCCTGGCCATAAGACGAACTAGTTCGTAATTTAATATCGCTGAGATGAGATTCGAATGCAACCTCCGTTTGCTAATGATAAATTCATGGAATTACTTTCCAAGAAGTATTAAGTTAGCATCTTTCTATGTTTAGTTGATGATTTTAAAAGATTTATTTGTTTCTTTAATTATAGCAATAATTACGATCTTTTTTAACGATTAGTAAATTGTACGGTCTTCTTTCGAAAGTATTGTATTTCAGCTAGTAATTATCATGATAATGAAATCATTAATGATCTTGGAAAATTGTTTAAACATCGAAGTAAAATAGATTTTAGAAAAATTTTAAAAATAGTCAACTACGCACACTGGGCCAAGATGCGAAAATGAAATTTCATGTGATTTCTGCCTTCTGAAAGCTATTTAAGTACTTTCAGGGATATAAAAATAAAGAAATTTGATTAAGTTTTAAAAAGCATAGCTAATACCTACTAAATTTTCCCAAAATGTCGGTTTTAAATTGCCTTATCTCAGCTCTATCTCGATAGATCTGCATTTTTCCTATTCTGAAATAAACTCTGATTAGTTGACTTAATGATGCTGATAGGTTTATTTTAGATTTCATTTCTTGAATACCTGCTAACGAAGACATTCACCAAAGGAAATTGCACTAGATGGTTCGATTTTGAAGAACTTATGTGTGCAAATTATCTCGTTAACCATACCGACTTAATTGAATTGAATTTGGAACAGTTATAGAATTGGTTTACTCGCATCTACTGTAGTGGAAAGAATTTTGAAAATAATTCTATTTTCGTTGCCATGAGAATCGAAATTTATAAACGGCTTGACATAGTCAAATGAAGGTATCGTATCATATTTCGAGGATTGTCTGACCTCAACCTAAACATAAAGATGGCAGCACTCGTAAACAAACTTTGGGGCATGTGCTTGCGCATACTTTGCACATTTCGGCCATTTTGGACCCGCAGTTGTTGCATAATACTCATTTGAGCGAGTCGATGTAAGTGTTGTTGTGAAAAAAAAATCAAGTATCGAGCTGCCTTTAAATATTTGCTTTTGAAAGCCAATATGCCTACGCAAATCTAAAACGAGTTCGACGCGGTGTACGGAATCTCTTCACCATCATTATCACCGCTTTATTTAAACGTGGCCGTATCAACTTGGGTGACGATGAACGTTTAGGACGATTTTGATCATGAGAACGATATCCGTGGGTTGGGTGACGCCTTTACTAACTTTGAACAAAAAAAATGTGCAAATAAACATTTCCAATGTTCTATTTGGACAAGCTGAAAATATGGGAGCATCGCTAGGAGAGTTGTATAGGCTTACAAGGAGACTATGTACAAAAATAAAAATAAATTTAAAGAAAAAGTGTGTTATATCTTTGTTAGGTCGGAAATTTGCAGACAACCCTCGTATGCTGTGTTCATATAATATAAAAACTATTTTATTTGTTTTTGCTTTTTTAAATTTTTAGTCCGCATAGGTTTTGAGTTTAGAACTAAAATATCCAAACATATAGTTTGAGATGTAGGACCCTCTATCTATCGAGTCAGACTCGAACTTAGCCGGTTTTTGTTTCTTATCAATGCTATCATATCACACACATTACACATTCCACATTACAGTTTCCACTAATCATTGTATTAAATTTGTGTATTATTAACATAACACTAAATATTTTCTAAATTGTTTCATGATTTTGAAGCTACAAGTAAGTATATAACCTTTCAAAAGGTTTCGGAGCTATTATTTTTTAGTGCTACAATGAACAGTTTTGTTACCGAAAAAGTGTAATAGTTTTTATGCGATGTTTTCCGTAGATTACGAATGTTTCTTTATTTGGTTCTGACTACACCTCTTGGTATCTCCCTCTAAACTTCGTTGCAGTTTATCTCTAGATGATGAATATACACGTATAACACCCAAAACACCCACGTGTGTCCACATTTTCATCGTACAACCTAATAATTTACGGGCTAGACTGCTTATGAATAAATCGTCAACAATCTTCGTTTCGTATAATTTATGAAGCTATTGCAGCCTGAACTGGGACATATTTGTCTGAGGATGGTATTAAATAGAAATGAATGTGTATGTGAACTGATTTACATAACAACATTAACACTGGCTGCAGACAGGAAGAGAATAGGAATTATAAATTATACTAACGGAATAACTAAGTTATCAATTAATGCACTCATTTGCATGCAAGCGACTCTGCGGGAAAGAGGACAGCTAAAGTTATTTCCATTCTTATACAGGATACGTCGATGAAACACAACCGAGCCAAAAAGTTAAAGTTGTTCCTAATTCTCAACATAAATCAATATTTGAATAGCCAGGTGTTGTCATGGCCAAATCCTAAGTATGTAATTTCTTTGGTTGTGCAGGGATAAAATCAAATATTCCCGTATTGTAAAGTCACGTATTTACTAAAACAACCGCATTTACCTTTCTTTTTTAGATGGTGGAATAGCAACTTCTCTTCGTATTTTCGCGATGAAGATTAGGAATTGGATTATTCAAGGAGTCCTTTTAAAGAGTTCGAAAAGAAACGATTTTAGGATTTTGCACTGAAAAAAACCACGCTAGGAATTCGATGTGCACTTTTTTTCTTTGTAATTTTTCTACGAAACTACTCATACCATCGGCTTGAAAGTTGCCTTAAAATAATAAAGAAATAAAAAACCTGGTAAGTTTGAGTTAACGCCTTAAGGACTGGTCTCGTCATACATCGACAAATTGGAATCAACCTCTGGTGCTCGGTGCCCGGTCCCGCACTAGCGCAGATTTGTAAACAGTTAAATTCAAAAATTCTTCGGAATTCAAGCATGTTTTTTTTCGAAAGTATATGAATTTCTTTGAAAAAGGTTTTCTTTAATGCTCACGGTCGATTTCAACTCATTCGTGAAATTTATTCATGTTTTTCCTCATTCGCATGGGATATCTTTACGTATAATAAATACATCACAACTTTTTGATGCTACAGTGAGATTTTCCAGGCGGCCTTTTTGTTACTTAGTGAATTCGGGCATTTTATTGCGGCAATTTATTATTTCAATATACCTAAAATGATTCATAAATAAAAAGGTAATCACGATTTTGGTAAATTTTGGAAAAAATATGCGTCCTACGCGTATATCTCACAACATTTTTTAGCTGTTTATGATGTTAACTAGCACATCAAATGTTCCATATTTTTTCGCCATTAAATAAAATGTTCTCCTTTATTTATGAAAAAGTTATTATAGAACTGCTGATTATATTTGCTCAATGTAAACCTAAATTAAAGTTCAAGAACAAACAATTTTTAGCGCACTACTCACTAAGGCTATCTATGTATGTCTTTCTGAAGGTCAAGGCAATCCGCATTCGAGTCAATGTTTCTGTTTTTTTAAATCATCTGCGTAAATCTGAATTCAATGGCGCTAGAAACATCATTCATAAACAGGGTAAAAAGAAGTGGACCCACATCCTAGGGTACGCCAGGCCCACCTATAAATTCTCTTGATTGAACAGAAAGGAATAAGAAAGAAAGCAAACAACAAAACAACTCTGCCAGCAAACTGAGAGTTTGTGACTTAAAAGTAATAACGTTTGTGAAAGCTTATGAAAAACTGTGGTAAAATCGGTATAAACGCAATGACTTTCAGATCTTAATTCAAATGATTCAATGTAAGATGAGTTGAACTTCAGAATATTAGTTGCTGTGGATCTTCTTCCCTTTATACCTTCTGCTCAATAAGTACACGGATTTTGTTAAGGGCTCGTTAAGTAATAGTGTTTTTTCAAAATTGTCTGGTATGTTGTTACATCTTTCCTTGACATGGTATAAATTTTAGCTCGATCTGTCAATTAGGTGCAGAAAGTTTTTGAGGACTGTGCTATGTCTAGAACTCAAACATACGAATGATACAAAGATGGTCGTAAAGTGTTCGAAAACTTCTCACCATCACCCATCGGATCCATCCACCACATTTTGCACGATGTTTTGGACATGAGATGCGTTACTGCTCGATTTGTACCGAAACCCTTCGATTTTTTGTAGCAAGGGTACCAGAAAAACGCCTCTGATTTTGATTTTGATTTTTGATTCATGAAACTATCATATCTGGTGATAAGACATGGTTTTATAAGTATGACGTTAAAACCAGTCAAGAGTTATCCGAGTGGCGCTTTAAAAACGAAGCAAAACCCAAGACGCACAAAAGTCGCTAAAAAAATCAAAAATGCTCACTGAGTTTTTTTAATTATCGCGGTGTTGTCCACAACGAATTCTTGCCAGGTCAGGCAGTCAATAGAGAATATTACTGTATTGCGGCGTTTACATCCATATCCGTAAGAAGACGCCAGATTTATAGAAGGACAACAATTGGATTCTCCAGCATGACAATGCACCACCGCGAATTTTTTTACCAAACACGATAAAATAACCTTCGCTTAGGCATCGTATTTGCTAGGTGTAACTTTTTCCAACTCTAATTACCACACGTATGGGAAGCGTTTTGAGTCGATTGAATCAAAACAATTCGCTGATGAAACTTAAGGTCATTCCTGCACAGGCATACGAAAAGTGTATAGAGGATTGGATTAAGCGCTAGCATATGTGTATGGACAAAATCTAGGTACTTATTGAGCGGAAATTAATTGACATATCGCGCTCAAATTGTATAAATTTGTCAAAGAAAGATGTAGCAATATAACAAACTTTTTTTTTTAAATGCTTATTAACGAATTTAGTAAAATCTGAGTACTTACTGAACAGACGAGACAATGTCGAAACGGAGCTGATTCGCCGTCTGAATATAGAATCGGCTTCCTCCAGAGTGCTGTATCTTATTTTATAATAGGAATGCAAATAAAAAATAAATAAAGGATAATTTCATGTAAAAAGTAAAATAAGTAAAGGATGATTTCAATGTAATAAATAAAGGATGATGGATAAAATTCTTCCAAATCCATTTTAATTACTTTTGATTTCAATTAGTTTTTCCACACAAAACGAAAAAATTTATTGAGATCAAAAGCGACTGAAATGAATTTACTGGAAAATTCGAGAACTTTTTTTTTATAGATATATGAATTTACGAATAGGTGTTTTTAAGCACTTTTTTGTCTGTGCGCAATATCAGGATATGGCGCAGGAATTAACTGTCTCTACCAACCCCCATTCAACCAGTCAAAGCTCTTGTTTTATTTACCATTTACTGCTTTCTTTCCATGCGTGATATTTTTTTCTGACCCAAGTATTCACTTAAATCATTATAAGAGAGGCAAAATTGCTCCCATGTGACTTAATCCTTTGGTTATGCAATTTCTTAAACAGTATCGTACCATGGTGGACAAGATAAGCTTTTTTAAAGCAGAACGATTTTTAAAACAATCAAACAAGACTATAAAATGCCGGAATAAGATCACCTATATCTTTGAAGTTATTTAAGAAGAATCAATCGATATTAGCTAGACTACCATTCAGCGAATCAAAATCAGCTCTCTTAAATTTAAAGCAGGGCAAGCTTTCTATGGAAAGCGATGCAATGTTATCGGAATTCAGTGTACAATTCGAGGCTTTATTTAAAAAACTGATTACGCATTTACTATTAAAAGTATTGTTCATCGCTGTCCACTACTTTCTGCTATATTTCGGGTAGCATTCGATGCCCGCGTAGAAAAAACTGGTCAACATTTGAGGCAATCCACAAATCGATCCAATTTTTGACTTTAGGTCAGGTGAGCCAGACCGTGTATCATGGGTCGATACAAGTGATCGTCAAAGAGAGCAACGTTTGGAAAATACGGCGGGTGGGATAAAACTTCCCAATTGAATGTTTCCAAGAGGGCTTTGACCGGCTGTGCGACACAGAGTCGAGCACTGTCGTGCCGTAAAATGATTTTATCGTGCCTTTTGTTGTATTGCGGCCATTTGCCTTTCAATGTTCGGCTCAAAAGCATTAGTTACTTTTAATACCGATCGCCTGTGATTGTTTCTGTTGGTTTTAGCAACTGTTCACAAGCAAATAAACGCCGCTCAATATTTCGCAGCTTCAATTCATACGGCACTCAATTTCCTTGTTTCTGAATCATTCCCATGGCTTTGAGGCGTTTTGAAATGCCTTCTTGAGTCACTCGCAATGATTCTCCCAATTCTTCTTGCGTTTTGCACGAGTCTGATCAAGTAATACTTTCAATTCTGCATCTTCGAAAACCTTCTCTCTTCCACCGCCATGTGATCTTCAACGTCAAAATCAGCGTTCTTGAAGAGTTGAAACCACTTAAAACACGTTTGTTGACTAATAGCGGCGTCATCATAAGTAATTGAGAGTATTCGATGAGCCTCAGCTAAAAATTTCTTCAAATTGAAGCAGAAAATTAAAACCGCCCGCAAATGTCTCGTAAACTGACATTTTCGATGGTCAATAAGTTTATGATGGAGACGATGGTGTTATGTTGACAGATGCCTAAGTTTATTGTATGCCGTCTACGATTTATTTATTCCGACCACCACTTACCGCTAAAGTCATCTATTGAAAAACGACAGAAGAGAAGTTATACACCTAATATATTATATTAATCATGACTTCTAAAGTCGGATCGTAGACGCGATCGGTGCACCGCAGAATTCAAAAGAATAAATTCTGTTGACTGTTTTTTTGTTCTTAAATATTGAAAAATTAACCAACTTATAGAGTTAAAGTTATAAATTTCTATTATACGTATATATAATTCTGATTGATGTATTTTTCTCCCTTTTTTTTCAGACGACAACAGCTAGCACCGGAATAAGGTTCCAAAGACAAGATGTCAGTAACTGAAATGAATAACATAATGCAGAGCCAAAGAATAATGCTAGTCATACTAGCTCTTGTACTTAGTATAAGAACAACGTCTCCACATTCATTCACTAACGAATTTACCTGCCCAGAGACGACAACGTGCTCTTGTAATTTTTTCCATAAAGAACACGAGATACAGTGCCCGGAAACTCGTCCTCAAATTATAATTCAAGTACAACCCAAGATAAAAGTTCTAATTGAATGTTTAACAACCAATCAATCAATTTACGCTCTCTTGCCCGCCTTGAATATCGGAGAGGTATCGACGGTAGAAATTCGAAGTTGCCCCCTTCCAAACCAGAAATCTATTAAAGACATATTAAAGGATTTAGGCACACTGAAAATAAGATCTCTGTTCATTCGAAGCTACAAAAATAACTGGGGTAGTTTATTAACTCGTGCGCACCTAAAAGGATTAAATGGTCTAGAACGGCTCGTACTTAATGACAATGGTTTATCTAATTTACCAGAGGACCTGTTTACTGAAATAAAAAATTTAACATGGTTGGATTTAAAACGTAACAACGTACATCTACCTCGAGACATCTTCAAATATCTTGATAAATTGGAATACCTTGAGCTGGGTTACAATAGCTTGGAAAATTTAGAGGCTGGAATATTTTCAAATTTAAAAAATCTTAAGCTGCTCAACCTATGGGGAAATAAGCTGACAAATTTATCAAAAGAAGCATTTGAAGGGATCTCGTCGATTACTCATTTGGATTTAAGTGCAAATAGCATAGAGACCTTTAGGCCAGACGTTTTTGTCTTTCTTACAAATATGACAAACCTCTCATTAAGCTCAAATAAATTTCGATATTTACCTGAGAATTTGTTCAAAGAAAATAAGAAATTAGTTGAAATAAAAATTCAGGACAATCGTGCTGAAATGCCCACGCTTCCAAATAATCTATTTGCTAATTTGACAAAACTAAAAGTTGTCCGAATAAAATGCTCTTTAAGAACAATGCCTAATAATTTATTTGCGGGATCCACTAATATTGAAAATATCACATTGGCTGGTAACTTTCTGGAGTCAGTACCATCAACGTTATTAGCTGATCAAAGCAAATTACTTGAACTGAATTTGAGTCAAAACAACTTAACAGATATACCTGATGATTTCTTCACGAATACCCGCAATTTAAGTGTTTTAAATTTGTCGCATAATCAATTTTCTAACATTTCTAGGTGAGTAACATATTTTGTTTCATCCGTCCGCCGCAAGCAGGTGGGATTAAATTCTGACTTTCCTTATTGGATAATTAAAAAATACTGGAAAATTTCATCCCACTAACTTGCGGAAAATAAACTAGTTTATATGTTTAAAGTAAATTAGTGAAGTAAGAAAATAAGCTTTAAAATTAAAAAAAAAAATTACTCATTTCAAAATTCCTTTTGTTTTTGTTCTAAATTTTTCGTTTCAACATTCTTTTGGAAATAATCAAAGAAGTATACCACCTACGACAAGGTAATTTCTCCACTCTTAATTATTTAAATTATCTGCTCTTAAATGCTACATTCTCGAGGATTTTTCTAATTTCTCTTTTCTACTTTAAAATTTTCAAACCATTGGAAAACAAATTTCTTTCCATTTTCTGACAAATTATATTTATACTTAAATTTTTTTCAAAAAGTTCAGAAATTTAATGTTCTGCATAGACTAACAATTAAACGCTCTACAACAAATGAAGAGAGTTTTGAAATTTTAAACTCGTTTATTCCAAAACGACATTTTAAACCTCGTGTTGATGATTAAAAACATCTATCCGCTGTATCGATCTTTCTCGAAATTTACACAATATATAAGCTTTCAATTATACTACCCAAATGCAAAATAGTTGGTCTAGTGACAAATTTTAACAGTTTATTTTATAACTAAGCAAATATTTTTCAAATAACTATTTATTAAATAAAATTTATTCTTGTTTTATAATCTTTGGAAGTCATCCTCTTAAATTATTTCAAAACAAATAAAATTCAGGTCGCAAATTTAGTAATAATTTTATTTTGCATTATTGAGTAACCAAGCAAAACAGTTGGTCTACTCTGAATTGAGTGCAGAATAGTTGGTCTGCTCTGAAATTTGTATGTAATGCTAGTTAAATTTGTGTTTGCAAATTTAATGGAATTATTCTAGATGCAATTACACTCATTTTTTAGTCGCTCATAGCCAGATTAGTCATTCAGTTTGTGATAATGCCACGTGGTATACCAATTTCACCCGATCTTCGGGAAGTAATTGTTAATTCTTTTAAAAATGGAAATTCTTCGTATAAAGTCGCTAAAAACTTAGGAGTACCCCGTTCGTCGAATCAAAATATAATTAATTTATACAAAAGACAAGGAAAGGTTGATTTGAAGAAGAAAACAGGAAGGCCGTGCATAGCTAATTTAAGGGACAGGAGAAATTTAAACGCAATAATCAAAGAAAACTGTCGTGCTAACTCTGCTGCTATAACCGTTAAGTGGAGAAAAACTCTTAAAAGAGGCATTTCAGTAGATACGTACAGGAGAGAAATCAAAAGATTAAGATACAATTTTTATAAAGTAAGTTAAGACGAATCCATGAAAGAAGTTGTAGAACTGCAGTGCTTGCGTTTTCAAACAGGCAAAGGAAAAACCACATCTTATCGTAAAGCAAAAGAAAAAACGTTTAGAGTGGGCCAAGTCACACAAAGATTAGACTCCCAGGCAATGGAAATCTGTTATATGGAGCAATGAATCGAAATTTTTCGCGTGTGTTGGAGATAATGGGAAAATAGTTATTTGCACTTCGGATGAGCAATTTAATAGACTGCTTGAAAAGAACTGTAAACTTCCCGGCATCAATGATGCTATGGGGATGCATGTCTGGTCGAAGCGTAGGTCAACTATGCATCGTAAATGGTACAATAAACGCGGCAAAATATCAAAATATACTAAAAAAGGAACTCCTTCCTTCTATTAAAAAACTGGAGTCCGCTGAAGGAGAATATATTTTCCAACAGGACAGAGCTCCCTGTCACACAGCAAGGTCCACAATATCTTGGATCAGGGCTCATGACATTCCTTTACTGGAATGGCCGTCTAATAGTCCTGATCTCTCTCCAAAAGAGTCTCTTTGGGGAAAAATGAAGAAAAGACAAAAAATATCCGGCCAGAAACCTTGAAGAACTTCGTTCGTTAATCACTACTGTTTGGGAATCCATAACACAAGAGGAATGTGAAAATTTAGTGGCAACTATGCCTCGAAGTATAAATGACGTGATAAAGAACAAAGGCGATGTCACCACGATGTAATAGAATGAATAAAAACAACTTAGACCAACTATTCTGCACTCAATTCAGGGTAGACCAACTGTTTTGCATGGCTACTCAATAATGCAAAATAAAATTATTACTAAATTTGCGGCCTGAATTTTATATGTTTTGAAATAATTTAAGAGGATGACGTCCAGAGATTATAAAACAAGAATAAATTTTATTTAATAAATAGTTATTTGAAAAATATTTGCTTAGTTATAAAATAGACTGTTAAAATTTGTCACTAGACAAATTGCATTTGGGTAGTACTTTCATATTCTATAAGACAGCAAACTAAAAAAAAACTCTCATTTTGTCCTTTTTTTCACCTTCAATAAAACGAACCAATTTATCATTAAAACTGAATATACCTGCTACTATTAATTCAATTGGCTTTTTGTATCCCATTTTATAAACTAGTTTAACACAAATACCAGCAGAAGTAAAAATTGAAAAGTCTCTCTGTTTTGTTTTCAAAAAGAGCTGTTATATTTAAATGAAAAATAATATCCTCAATAAATGTATATCTTATTATGATTTTCAAAGTGGAATATTCCTTAAGATTTATATTTTTGCTTTAACTTAACTTAGCGCCTATGAATAAGAAAAAAGAATGTACTTGTAATGTAGGCTGACCCAACAGGTTTCATTTTAAATTGCGCGCCATTTTTTTAAAAATAAGTATGCGGTTAGTAATAATGGAACGATACATGCTTGCAAAACGCACTAAAATTGTGAAAATTCACTACTAATTTTAAAATTTCGCGAATACAGTTTGTACACAATTTGGAAATCGCCTAGTCGTCCCGCAATTGTGAATTTAATCGAAAAACTTGATCGTCTCGAGCAAGTTTCGCATGTAAGGAATCCAACTCGTGCTCGACCAGCCTCATCAATAGCATTGCTGCTATGGCTGAAAGTCTTGCAGAAAATCGTTGTTTGTCAATTCGCAAACGTTCACAGTAAGTGGGTATTTCGCGAGCTGGTCTGCACCGTATTTTGAGCAATGACCTTGCTCTGAAGGCTTACACTTAAGCCGCCAGACCATGGACAACTCCGTTCGTTCGTTGATTGGAAAAAACGCTGAATTTTTCAAAAAAAATCATTATGATGAGGCTAATTTTTATCTTTTTGGTTAAGTAAATAAGAAAAGCTGTCTCATCTGGGGCTCCGAAAACCCAAAATAAAAACTTGAATTGCCTCTTCATCTACAACGAATAACAATTTTTGCAATTTTTGGGTTGGCGGTGTCATAGGGCCGTATATTTTCGAAAATGAAACTAGTGCGACTGTTTCAATTAATGGTGTGCAATATCGTGAGATGCTAACCAATTGCTTTTAGCCTGAAATAGATGCTTTTCACATAGACGACTCGTATTTCCAACAGAACGGCGCTACATGCCGCACAAGTCGTGAAACAATCACGTTATTGCATTCAAAATTCCCTGAACGCGTTATTTCTCAACATGGAGACTTCAATTAGCCCCGAAATTTTGCGATTTAACAGCTTTAGACTTTTTTCCTTCGGGCTTCATTAAAGATAAAGTCTACGCCATGCTCCAGCAACGATTTAAGCACTCAAAGACAATATGAGAACTGATATTCGCGAAATATAGCCGCAAATGTGCAAAAACATGATGGAAAATTTTCTCAAAAGAACTGTTAACAAAGCTGAGATGGTCATTTGGCGCATATTGTTTTTCATTATTACCCGCATAGTTTCTACTTTGAATTGAAATAAAACTATCACGAAATTTCTTAAAAAACATTTTTTTTTAAATAATTTAAAATGAAACCTCCTGTTGAGATACCCTATATTTTTGCTTACAGGAACAAATCATTTGCTCCGTCGTATCAGCGCTTAAATTTTCAAGCCAAATATTAAGTATGACTAAAAATTTAAAAAATATCACATTCCATTCTTCCGAGTAACCCTCTAACATGATAAATTTTTTAAAGGGCGATGTCCAACTTTTAAAAATTTAATTTTACACAAAGTACACAACTTCGCAAATTTTAATTGACATTTTCTCAAAGATGATCACAGTGATAACATTTTATCAAAAATTATTATATCAATTTCATTCCAATTTTATAGTCTTCTAGGTAATATAACATAAAAAAGCTTTGCTTCATTCGTTTTTTTTAATTATTATTTTATTACTAAAAAAAAAATATAAAAGCTCTTTTGGCATTAATTACGAAAAATCAAACGATTAACAACAATAATATTTTTATTTTATCGGTTTTTTTCTAATTTCTAATAAATCTTACCGCGATTCAGATCACTTTTCACTACAATTAAAGTAAACGTGCTATAGGGGACCGTCTTCTGTACTCGACTTCTAAATACAGTTTTAGCTTATTGATCATATAATGCGAAATTAATATTTAGCTTTATTTGAATCCTTACTTTCGTATATAGTAATGAAAAAATGAATGAATTATTACAGAAAAAAGGATATTCTTTCTAAAAAAAAATTTACTTGAAAAGTTCATTTTAAAACCTTGATTTTTTTGAAAAGCTAGAAAAAGGCAGTTGATCAATTAGTTGACTCTTTTTTAGTTAAACAAAGTTTTATTGTCATATAATATTTTGTGTGCTTTTTGCTTGACGCCCCGACTGTAGCAAGCCATTGAATTTACGGCTCCAAAGTTAAAGTTCGTTTAAGGATCCTATTTTTTCTAGCGTTAAAACAATAGGTCTCTTGACCTCAACCCGTAAATATTTGATTGGGGTTGATATCAAGAGACTGCGCAGCCAGTCTAAAAGATGAAATCCCTGATTTACTAAGCATTCTATGGCCAATCGAGCGGTGTGTTTCGGATCGTAATCTTATTGAAAAATGACATCAAGCATATCCTTTCCCTACTGTTGCTAACTGCCTAGCAAACCAATATTCGGGATGCTATCATAGTCATCCTGCCTATGTTTCGTTAGCATCGTCTAACTCTTTAACTCATCATACATCCCTAAACCTGATATTGCCTCCATATCTTAGCGCCAGCTTAATTTAACGATCTTAAAGAGGCCCATTAGACATCTTCCAGGTTAATTGCCGGCCACCACTGGTCTCTTCCGACCAAATTATTTTTCCTGAATCTCCGGTGGTAAAATTCTTACAGCGTTTGGTGAAATTTAACTATGCTTGACTGTAACGTTTTCTTAGAAGAGGTTTTCTTACCTTCGCCCGGTCATCACCGTTTCAGCCAAAATGTATTTTCGGAGCGATCTTTTTAGATGTGTGAATAATGCAATTTTTGCAGACTTTGACCACTTTGCCGGCAATAACATTTAATCGGCGGGTTATTTCCTGGTGAGTTTTCCACTCGTCGAGCAGCCCTTCGATGTCTGTAACTTTATTACTACCGATAACCTTCAGCTAAACAAAATTTGTAATATGCACGAAAAAAAGACAAAGCAACGATGGAAATCTCCATTAATTTTAAATTTTCATACCCTAATATTTTAAGTTCAGTTAAATAAATCAAAAACAGTTTGGCTTTTTACTAAAAAAACACCCTTTTCTGTCTTACACATTAAAATTAACTAATTGATTCTCTCGTATTTCCTACTAAGAGTTTTTCAGTACTATCAAAAGACGAGATATTTTCTCCACGGAATCATATTTGAAATTTAATATTCAAAGAAAAAAAAAATGCTCTTTATTTGATCAATAAGTTGAGTCCCTTTATTTTGTACTAAAGCAATTCTTATATATTGTTGAACGTGGATATTAAAACATAAAAAACAACCTTCTTTTAAAACGAATTCAACTAGACCTGATTACTTAGTTAATAACAGAAAATTTATATTTAATGTTTCTATAAAAAAGGAGGCAAAGTTTTCTAGTAACATATTTTTCTCTTTTCTATTTTTAGAAATGTTTTTAGCAACTTGGACAACCTTATAGAGCTCTACCTGAACGACAATATATTGCACACCATCAATTCACGAGCATTTGTAAATCTGGGCTACCTAGAGCAAATATACCTTCAAAATAATCAATTAACATTTTTAGACGATGAGTTAAGCTCAGTGTTTTTTCTAACTTCTCCGTTACAATATTTAAAAAAATTAGCGATACTTAACTTACGAAACAATTCCATCATGAATATTTACCACGATTGGATTTATAACATGAATTATTTAGAGCACTTAGATCTGAGCTACAACCAAATACGCATGCTGCACTATACCAACGATCTGGAATTTATATCTCAAAAAATCACTGTTAATCTAACTCATAATTTTATCGTTGAGATCAATTTTACGGGTGTTTTATTGGCGGATTATGAGACATCTCAGAAAAAACGAGAGATTCTTTTAGATTCAAATCCTTTAAACTGCGATTGTCGTATTTTACACTTTGTACAGTTCTTACGACGGGAAATAGCATCAGAATTGAAAAGTATTCAAATATCGGCTGATAATTTACAATGTGCTTCACCATCGACACTTGAAGGAAAGTTTGTAGCGCAAGTTGATTTCAACGAATTATTGTGTCCCTTTGACTCGCCGTTAACCAGTGAAAAACTTTGCCCCAGCATGTGCACCTGCGAAGTTCGACCTTATGATAAATCATTGATTGTAAACTGCTCAAATGGAAATTTGACTGATATTCCTCCACTACCAAAAACACATCTTGAACATCTGAGTTTCCTTGAACTGTATGTTGAAAACAATTCACTTACAAGATTTCCTGATGCTACTACTCCTGGTTTCGCTAATACAACGCGGATTTATGCAAGAAACAATAAAATTAGCACCCTTACGGCTGAGAATATCCCTGAGAATCTTACGGTTTTGGACATTGCTAATAATAACTTGGAAGCGTTCGACCTAGGGAATGATACTATCAAGTTAAAAAAATTATACCTAAGTGGAAATCCTTGGATTTGTGATTGCCTAAGTGGAATAGTGCTTTTTGTACGCAACAATTTCAAAAGAATTCCAGATTCCGACAAAATATTATGTAGTTCTGGAGAAAACATGCAAAGCATATTGCCGGGAGATTTATGTCCCAGAGAAGACGGACTCGTAATTGCTAGTAGCATAGTTATAGCTATCTTAATACTATGCTCTTGTATCGTAGCGATACTCTATTATAAATACCAGCAGGAGGTAAAGGTATGGCTTTTTGCTCATAATATTTGTCTTTGGCTCGTTACCGAAGAAGAGTTGGACAAAGACAAGAAATATGATGCATTTATATCCTATTCTCACAAGGACGAGGACTTTGTCACTGAGCACCTAGTACCAAAGCTGGAAAATGGACCAAATCCTTTTAAATTATGCTTACATATTCGCGATTGGGTGGTTGGCGAATTTATTCCAAATCAGATCGCAAAATCAGTGGAAGACTCAAAGAGAACCATCGTTGTACTATCACCAAATTTTTTGGAGTCTATTTGGGGACGAATGGAATTTCGCGCCGCACATACAGCAGCACTTAGTGAAGGGAGAGCCCGAGTTATTGTAATTATTTACGGAGATATCGGTGAAACTAATAACCTCGACCCAGAACTAAATGCATACCTAAAAATGAATACTTATGTAAAATGGGATGATCCCTGGTTCTGGGATAAACTTCGTTATGCTATGCCACATCCTGCAAATATCAGTCAAACTGCGGGACTTGTTAAAACGACAATTAAAAACTCAACTGATGATAAATTAGAATTAATCAAACCATCGCCAGTAACACCACCATTAACAACTCCGCCAGCAGAACAAGCATCAAAGAATCCTTTAGTAACTAAACTAAATCAAGAAAATGCACTTAATGGAAAATTGTCTAATGGATTTATAGGACATGTAAATGGTGCTTTTATTATAAATACAAATGCCAAACAAAGTGATGTATAGGAGTACGCCTCTGCTCGACTTTTGCATTTCATCGGGAAATTAAAACGATTGAAAATTCACCGGGTGCAACAAAAGCCTAAAATTTGGCTACTGTTTCATTCTTCCGCGTACAAAAGGCACAAAATTGTTAATTAAAGAGCCCAGCAATATAAATACCACAACTAAAAATAAGATCAACCAAAAATACAACGGCAGTGAAACTACGTGCGATGTACAAAAGATCGTTACTCTCAGGCTAATAGCAGCAATAAAGGATTTGAACGCCAATACTTTCACAGAGCACTTCATAATAATAAATAATTATTAAAATAAATAAAATAAATTTGAAAACCAATCCTGCTATTCACCTAATAAAGTTCGCGTACAGCGCATTAGCCTTCCTCTCGTACTCTCGAACTTGTGATAACACTTTAGGAGTAATTAAATGTGTAGCTTGGAGTTCAAATATTTGTCCAGAGTATTTTAGGTATTGCGACACCAGCCTAGACACAATTACTCTAAAAAAGACTGCAAGCAAACGACTGATATAAAATAGGAGATATTTTCTATGATAAGATTGTTTATGTTTATTCAAAAATATAGGAATTAAGGACAATATTGCTTCTATTGACAAATTTCTGTACGATAAATCGATTTAAGTTAAAAATGCCGTCGGCCGATCTATATTCTCAGAAAAATCAAATTTATTCGAATTGCTGTTCAACTCGAATAATTTATAAGATATTTCTTGGTACCACTTGTAAGCCACTGAATTTAATTTTTATAAATAAAAGACATCGAAATACAACTTTTCTTTTATTCTTCTGTAGATTTAAGGATGTCGGTATTTCATTGCACAAATATTTCACTGACTTTCATTTAAGATTAACAAAAAATATTAAACTCATAGAATATTAGGTGATTTACCCGATTTCGCACAGTGCGCGTAGAGTGCGGTAATGCGGTCTAGCCAGTATTAAGTAATTTCTGTGGATGCAAAAACAAAAAAATTGGAATTCTTGAAATTTAAAATTATCCATACTCATTATAAATTAATGTAGATTTCAATTCCGTAGCCCCGAAATCAACTTTTTTATTCAAATTACTTAATGCATTTCGGTCGCCTTATTAGATGTGCTAATTCGAATTTGGAAATTTTGATAGCAGATTTAAAATCAGCATTCCCAAAAACCTCCTAGTGTCGATTTTCATGGCAATTCCTTGGAGTTTAATATTTTCGGCAGCAATCTGTAAATTGTTTTGAAACCATAAACTTTATCAAAATAAGTTGAGGGGGGACGGAACGAAAATTGAAACCACTTTTCGCCTGCCAGAGCAATACAATCGTTCGCAATACTTTACAGCGCCTTTAAAAATGAACAGTGCAAAAATGTAAAGAATGTCTCTGAGATCTGCAGAGGCACACAACGCAACAGAGAAAATAACGAAAGCCAGTCAAGTAGGACTTCTTTCAACATTCAGTCAAAAACGATGAATTAATTAAAATAAGGCCTCGGGTGGCATAACTGGCTGCGCCATTAATTTCTAAATTGAAAAAAAAATTAAAGTGCATATTTTTATGCACTCTGCATTTTATATAAACTTTTTCAGGTGTTCATTTAAGGAAAATATATACTTAATTAGATGTTTATTAAGCAGAAATGATCTATGTTACGAAAAGAGAAACTTTAAGGCTCATTTTCAGCTGTAGCATGAATTTAGGGCATGTGAATTCTTATCCCACGACGCAATATTTGTTAAATTTAATTTTAACACATTTTTCTAAAAAAGTTTTGTATTCCAAAATAAGTAAATCCAAGAACTTTAAAGAGTGTTTGTCGACAATGCAAACTAAAGGTTGAGATATTTACCATTATTACGTTTCAGTTCATTTACTCATTAAAAAGATTGCTTAGGTATTCTCAAAAAACAAATTTAATCATATAAAAAGGAAATATAATTGGTTAAACACAAAACACTATTTAGTTTTTTTTTTGGGGCTTTGAACCTTTGTCCTTGCTCGGGGACGAGGTGAGCTTCCTTACACGAACCCTAGGCACAGGCGATCCACCGGCTTTCGTATCCACTTTCTCCACCTCCCTTGCGCGCTTTCTCCTGTTTACATTAACAATGACATTGGCGTCCATACTCACGTCTAGTTCAAAATTAAACTCATACGTTTTGGAGGATTTTGGATTCGGAGTGAGGTTATCATTGACAATAGTTTTTCCTGGTTTTGAAGTGGAGGACGTACCCTTACTTCTGTTAAGAGACACCACTGGACTGTAATTAATTTTTTTAGACCTAGATATGCGTGGTGTAGCAAGCTCTTGAGTTTTGCTTGGTGAAGACACTCTGACTGGCCGTTTGACTGGCGATTTTTTGGGACTTCGTCGTCTTTTAGGAAGCCCTTCAGTCGGTGATTCTGAAATCTCATCTTCGGAGCTTTCGGTGCTTTCTGCCTCTACATATTTCTTGGTTTTCGAACTAGCAGATGTTGATGCTTTGGTTACCACTAAATTAAGGTCTCCAGAGTTCGATTTACCCAACGATTTAAGGCCCTTTTGGAATATTTCTCGACAATTTTCGTAATCGGGCTTCTGATCATATTCCAGTGATTCGACATATTTCAGATATTGTTTGAGAGGCTCTGCAAAATTTAATGTGATTAAAGCATAAATGTACTCTGAATAAGCAACTGTTAGAGCAAACTAAATCACGCCACAACTTTGATTTTATGCTTATAGTTGTTAAATATTATTTCGAATTTTTCTTCCCAATTTACAAATAATCTAAGGACAAATAGTAAAAAATAAAACTTTAACTTAAATTTGAAGGAGAGAAAATCGTATACATGGAGGCACCAGTTATATTGTTCGTTGGAGAAAACTTTTTCATTAAATATTTTTTGTTCTTAGAAATTGAAAAAAATTGTTTTGGGAAATCCCCAGTATTTTGTTAGTTATGATCGTTTTCAGGCAAAGTGACGTAATGCTATAAAATTCTTAAAATTATTTTTAACGAGTCGCCGCGGCTAGAAACAGATTTCCGAACAATCGTTATTTACGACTAGCTACTTCTATTCTTGTTATTCGATCTCCGAAGACATACTTTATAGAGCCAGCAATGGTGATTGAACGTAAGTATTAGCTTTATGTAAAAATTATTTGTTTGAAACTTTAAACGCGTTTTTCTCGAATTGATGTTATTAAAACTGGCGGGTACGATAAAAAAAAAACTAAACTAAAAAAATTTACATGTATATAACTACCTTAAAAAATAAATAAATAAAACTTGCTTTAGACGATAGCAATACACCTATGGATTAATCTCTTTCAGATAATCTATCATTAAATTATCATGCACACCATTCTATGGAACTTTTTAAAAGAGACTGACTTTCACCACTAAAAAAGAATTATACTTTTTATTTTGCTTTTTTTTTACATTAAGTAAGTTAGAGTCTCAAATTTGATAGTAGATATTTTTTTCAATCAAATTATTTTGTAGATAAGCAATGTAATTGTATTTCATTTAATGCATAATTTCGCAATGCCTTACAATCCTATACCATTTTCCGACGGTTACCAATTTATTTATTTATTCATTTCGCTTAATCCAAGTTGATTATCACAGTCCGCATCCAATTAACGATTGCTAAAGTTTTTAAAATACTTCCACTTATGGAGTTGCAGAGAATATTATTAAAATTTGTGATATGACACCTACTCCAAACAGTAATTATCTTTATAAATTTAGAATTAGAATGAGTGTTATTTTTCAGATTTTTATTATACATGATTTTTCTTTAAATATCGTTTTAAATCCAAATTAACCAAAGAACTACACCTTATAAAATATAAACATTTTTTCCCCCTAACGTACGTAAACTTGATTTGCATGGTGCGAATGGCAGATTTGAATGGTGCGATTTTCATATGAATTACTATTTGTATTTTTTGAAAGCAACAAAATCATTTTAAGTTAGCATATATTTTGCACAAATTTAATCATTGCTTTTAAATAAATAAAAATTCTATTTCTTTAAATGGACACGGATTGGTGCATTTTTCCTAATAATTGCTGTTTATAATTTAATTTTAATTTAACACATATAAAATGCAATTGCTTTTCAAAATTCATTAAAAATTTAAAAAAAAAAAATAATAATAATAATAAGGTCCTGCACTGCGATTTCTTCTCTGGTAGATTATAAGTAAATTAACTGCACGGACATAATACAACAAGTCGCAACGATACCAGTATAAGTAAATTTTAAATAAAAAAATGGTATACCTGGGACATTTTTGTCGAACAACTGATTCAAATTAGTAACAACAGACTTCATAAATTGTTCCTTAGATTTTTGAACTTTCACTGGATTAGCCAAGAGGTTTTCCTTCTCCCATGGTAATGACGCTCCAAGCCAGTGAACCAAGTTATACGCCAGAATTTCCAAATCCCCCCTCATCGTGGGCACGCCGTTGTGCGCATCCCTGGAGGTGTACTCAATTGTTCCATTGTGCATTTTCTTGGGATCGGGTTTGTACTCTTTTGTGGTGTAATGACTGGCTAAACCGAAATCTACTAAATACGCCTGAGTGCCGGCACCTTTTCCAATTCCAAGCAAAATGTTCGCGCCTTTCAGGTCGCCGTGGACGTAACTGCACTCGTGAATATACTCATAAACATCTAGCATTTGAAGCGCTAGGCGATATGCTGTGTGCTCCGGGAGACTGCGGTTATTGGCTAGAAAGAAGCTCCAAATGTCTTTCCCGTATCGCGGTATCACTATAAATCTGTGTTTTCTTCCGTTTATTTCATGAGATCCACTAGCAATTAAATTCGGCATTCCCAGGGTTTTAATCCCACGTTTTTTACAAAAAGCGTTGACTGCAAATATTAAATTAGTTATAAATATATCTAACAAAAGTTATACTAACTTTGTTCCACTTTGGCGTTCCTCATGTAAAAGTGCATTTCGACAAAAAGAGGCCCGTTTGCATGGGGCTCCTGTAATATGAAGAGATGATTCTCATGGATTTTAAGTTGTTACAAAAATTTACGATTTTCACGACGTAATTGTAGTCATCAATCCTTTTGGGGCCTCTGGGCATTTCAGCGGCGGTGTATATTTCTCCAAAGCCTCCAACTCCAATTGAAGGTCCTACCTTCCACTGTTTTTTGGATAGATCTGTTAAGACCTCGCCAAGAGGAATTGACTCCGGCATAACGTAACCATTTTTCTTCTTTTCCGCCAAAGCATTCTTTTTCTTAGCTACTCGTGGCATGATGCACTATTTCCAGGGAATGTATTAAAACACGAATTTTACTTGCCTTAGCGTTTTAATAAACAAAAACGGCATCTGGCACTTAGCGAATTCGAAAAATATAGATTTAAAGCTTTGCTGATTGACAATTGAACTGACATGACATATCTGCTTTCGTTAAGTAGTAATCGTTCTGAATTTTACTAAACACTAAATATTAATTAAAACTATATGAGAGCAATTGGTCATATAATTTCTGTCCTATAAATAAGATATTTTTAATATAATTTAGAATTGTTAATACGTCCCTTCTGTAACTGGTATTTTATAAATGAACACGATATTATATTTCGAGTCTCGATTTTGATGTCGCATATGGCCTCCCTAAAAAAACGAAAAGTGTTTGGCGGTTAGTTAAGTTCATCGTGGCGTCTCTCTCCTCATTTCAGTGCAAGCCCCATAGAGTGCGTTTGTGTTCACGAGATAAAGAAGCTGAGCATTAGGAAATTAGATTAATTGGTGGAAAAAATGGTGAGTTTTGCAGCTGTGGAAAATCAGGGATTGGTGATATCACACAATCTGATAAATGTTTGCATTTTGTCCGAAAACAACTGCAATAATATTAAAGTGCAATAACCTCAAAATTATCCGGTCTTTGGAATTGCAGGCAGGCGGAAAAGCTGGAAAAGACTCTGGGAAAGCAAAAGCGAAAGCGGTATCAAGATCTGCGCGTGCTGGATTGCAGGTAAGTGCAATGTATGGGGCAATTTTTTGGGGGTGAAGTTTTCGCGCCTTTTCTGGGATGCTTTTCTAACCAAAGTGTTTTTGTTTAGTTTCCAGTCGGAAGGATCCACAGACACCTGAAGAGCCGCACGACGAGCCATGGACGTGTCGGAGCCACAGCGGCCGTATATTCTGCTGCTATTTTGGAGTATCTTACTGCTGAGGTAAATTAGAATTAGCGAGCTGAGTCGTGTATGCGTGTGCGTGATGCGTGCTCCGACTTAGCGTCATCGCCCGCCATTTTACCGGGCGGGTTTTTAAAATTTCTAGACGACGAAGGTTTTATATCTGATACTTTTATAGAGTATCTCCTACCAAATTGATTTTGAAGCTGTGCCCACAAAGTGCCTGCTTGACAGACCAATTTATAGTGAAAATGACACTGGCACCTTTTATTTTAAACATAAACTTATGTTAATATTTGTTTATGTTCTTTAGTTAGCTTCTCTTAAGATTTTAATTTCATGTTATCTTTAAAGAAAGCATTTTTGCAAACGTCACTTTGTGTTCTATGACTTTTTAACGGGTACATTACGAAATAAGGATTTCCGTCAAATGTAAACAAAAGTTGATTCTTCATACCAAAAATATAAGCCCATAGTTTACACTTCTCCTAAAGTTGTTTCTTATTCCACCAGAAATCAGGTTTTAAAATATTCGATAGTCAACTAAGTTTGACATTATTTACACCATTTAACCCCCCACTCCAAATTTGGAATGCATTCTCTCTATGATTAAATCATTTTGTACATACCACAAGAAGTTCTTTTAAAAAAATGTGTACGGAAATTCATAAAAATATTGATTTTTTCGACAGGCTGGTTACAGTTGATAAATTCGTTATTACTTAAAAGATTTCTCTAAATTTTTTCTCCTCGAAGAAAAACGTTTCATAAAGCCAAATAGAAATAAAATAAGTATTATAAGCTATTCCTAAAATTTTACAATTTCCATTTCAGGTCTTAGAATTGGCGGGGAACGCTTCTAAAGATCTCAAAGTAAAGCGAATAACACCGCGTCATTTGCAATTAGCTATCCGCGGTGACGAAGAGTTGGACAGTCTCATCAAGGCAACCATTGCTGGAGGCGGTGTCATTCCCCACATTCATAAATCATTAATTGGCAAAAAGGGAGGTCCAGAATAACCTTAATAAGTTCTAAATTTTTTAACGATTAAACAATATTGTATAATTTTTTATCGTCGTTTATTTTTAAGGATGATTTTTACTATTCTTACATTGTGTTCATGCAGCAATTCTTTCTAAAAGTGACTTTAGTGTCTAACTTTGAGTTAATAAATCAAAGATATAGTTTAAAAGTTGTTGAAGTGTTCAACAACATTATTCATGCACACACCGATCCATTTTCATATTTAAACCCACCCTCCACTCACCAGTTCCCCAATTATCATTTATTCCTATTTATATTACAGGAAGAAAGTATACTTTTACAACCCGAATTAAAGTCTGTGTAAAGAGGTAGCGACTGAAGTATTTTTATATTTCAAGATATGTTACGTGATTTTTCACACCTGATTGGTGTAAGAAAGAAGAACTGTTAATCCTGAAGTATATGTTCGCAAAAAGGGACACTTTTTTCTTTAACAAAATTGAAACGAAATTGCGACAAGATTCAGTTTATTTAAATGAATTTTATGATGTACTTTGGTTCTATAACTTTTAAACAATCTTGTGTTACGTTACTTTAAATAAAGTGTATTAGAAAGTTGAGGTAAAGTTATTTTTCTTCAAATTTTACTTTACTACCCCCCCTTTATATATATATTAAATCCCTTTATATATATATTAAATTATAATTAGTGGAATTTTCACACAATATTACGTATGCAATGTATTATGATTCAACAGAGTTGTAGACGAGTAAATCAGTGGTTGACAATCGTTCAATCGAAATTTGAGAAATATATCGACAAACTCGATAACCAAAATTTATATTCATGTAAATCGAGGCTACAAAATTAGATAAACTCAAGTTAAAACAAAATGAATGAAAACGTGATAATAAGAGTTTTCTCCTCACTGCCGGATGTGACGTAGTACAATACAGACAGTCAGTTTTACAATTTCTCTGTGCTAAATTTTGGTAAGAAAAAAACGTAAACATAATAGCTCATTTTAACAAAAAAAATTGCACAAAACAAAACGTTCAATCCAAAGATTAAACTTTTAAACGACCAAAATCCTATCAGCTCCACTTTAGTAAGAGTTTATGTAAAATTCAACCTTGAAATATTAACATTTTTAATTTTTGTTACAGCAACATCGTTTTCATATATAGAAAATTTTTAATTTTTTGTAGGGGTGTTTTCCAAACTTTTACTTTAGTAAGTAATTAATGTTTTAAGTTATTTTTTGGTTCGTGAAAGGATAATTAATAATTATTTCATTCCAGTCCTTCCTAGTGCGTTGAATCCTACAATTTGTTCAACTCTAGTCCGGGTAATTGTCACTGCAGAAAGAGACCGATCGAAGTTCAAATGCAACCAAGCGATTTCTTGAAAAATGTTTTGATTAAAGCTAAAATGTAATAAAATAAAGGGATATGGGTTCCGTGTGTTCGAAATTACATATTTAAAAAATATGTAAAGTCAATACCATAAGTGTAATAAAAATTGATTAGAGGAATACATTTTGAAGATATATCGCCTTATATTTTATTTGTTTCTATGTTACAATTTCAGTTATTAAAATTAAATGAATTTACAGTTAGTAGATAAAATATTGACTGCAATTTTTGTCATCTACAGAGAGATAAAAGCAATATAAAACCACTTATTAATGAGAATTAGTGCTGGGGGAACTATGAATGCCGTCACACCTCTCAAGAATATCATCCTGCGAAAAAAAAAATTATTTTCATAAATTGAATATCATTAAACTTATCTCCTTACTTCATCGAGCTCCAAACAACGTCCCCATTCCTTCAAAGTAATCCTGTGGTTATTGTCACTGTCGCATGATTCCAGGAATGGGGCAATGCAATGTTCCAAAGAGAGCAGTGGGGCCCTGATAGGGAATAATTCGTGCCTCGAAACCGAGCGGTCGGCATTGCCGTCCAAATCACACCATTTCCAAACAGCTGCATTGGCCCACCGACGAGTGAGATTTGTTTCTGCTTCTAATTCCATTTCCATATAATATTCATTTAATTCATCTCGTTCAGCCAAATCGCGCATCACGTTGAAAAGCCAATCCCGCATGCGCCTAGGGAAGTCATTCATTTCCTCCTCTGTGCATTCCTACATAATTAAAATGATTTTGAATTTTGTGGTATTACATTACCATTTTCAATAACGCTACATGTACTTTATCATTATCTTAAACCATACAGACGTTATCTTTTATTACTTCTACCAATATTTACATGACTTGGCATTACTTCATTCATTCATCACTACTGAGGATTACAAAATCAAGCTGAGTAATGCAAGTAATGAGAAGTGTGCTTTGTACAATTATGTTACTGGATTTTTTATTTGGATTTGTAGTAACAATGCTGTAGATAAATACACTACAATGTACACTACTAATAATTAGACTTGTAAAGTATTTAAATACATTAGGACTTAAGTACGAGTTCATACTCAATGCCTGAATTTTAAAAATCTTAAGTACCGGGTATGTACCATGTATTTACTTAAAAAATGTTAAGTACTGATACTAAACAAACCTACCCGGGTGCCCTTGACAAAAAATTGAAAACATTAAACTATAATTCTTTCCAAGTACTGAGATTTAAAATGTTTAAGTTATAACTGGTACTTGAAATTATAGAGGTCAACCACTAATCTGGCTACAAACTTTGTAGTACAAAGCAATTAATATTTACCTGAAGCTCCTTGCACTCCCCGTAGTAGTCAATATGAACGTGTTTATAATCGTCCCCTTTGCATTCTGGATCCTTCTTATCGCAGAGGCATTTTTGGCGATAGACTTCACAATCAGACGGCCATGTCTCGTTTCGGTTGGTGCATACTCGCCGTCTTGGATTATTCTCAATCGGACAGTCCGGAATGCAGACGCACTTTGCAGATAGTTCGGTTGGCAGGCATATTTTGCCGGGCCCACAGTGCATCTCTCTGCAGGGGTCGACTATACGATCAGGTGTAAAGAAAGGGTAAAGAAGATATATTTCATTTTGCATTTACCTTCTACCCGAGGCCCATTAACCATATTTACATTGGCTAGAGCTTCGGCAGCCAGTTTTGCTGCTAGTTGATTTTCTCGACTTAAGTCTGCATCCTAAAAGCAAAAACTATCTACTCACTCATCACATAATTTTAAATTTATTTTTACTTACGACATGTTTATCTTCCAATTGCCTCAACACATCTTCATCTTCTTCCTCTAAACTAAAGTCGTCTGGAATTTCTATACTATCTGCCTATAAAACATATTGCTCTTTTTAAAAAAGACAACCAACGATAATTACTGTAACAAGAGTTACTCACTTTAATTGTGTGCGCTAGGACTAAGAACGCTAGGAGGATGAACACTGTTCTTCCCATTTTTTTCCTGGAAAAACAGAAAATATACTCTATACGCTTCGAAAATCTTCTAGGAACTAAGAAGCAAATTGATAAACCCGTCGCATGGCAAATCTATGTCTTTGACTTTTTCTACCGGGGTTATCTTCCAATTATGTTCTAAAAAATTGATCGGTAAAGTTCTTCGCAAAATTTTCGAGAATTAAATACTTGTGCCTTAGATCTGGCCGTCTTTCGCAATATTTCATGTGAGCTTCCTGCCTCAAATTAAAATTGATAATGCTATCAATGCTTCTGAAAGTTTACGCCTTGAATAAACTAACCTGTGACCTTAAAATTCGAAACAAGATTGTTTCATTCATATTTCATTTGGGTGAACTATTTACTTATTATCATAAGATTATTATGCAGTGAGGATAAAGAGTGGCTCCTTTTTCATCAAAGCGGCACAAAGAAATTTCGATTATTTAGATATTTATTTAGTCGTGCCATATTGTACTGATCATTATGGAATTATTAAAGACATTGTAGGATTTATTATGTTACTTATGATATTATTTGCACTATCACTATACATTCAACCCATTGTCGAAAAACTGAGCCAATATTCTATTAATTTTTGACTCGTTGCTAAAGACGACATTCCTCCAATCATCAACACCCCAAGCCTTGGGTATTTGAGCGAAAAGAAGGTTATTTTTCAGGTGACGAGTGCCAAACGCTGATTTCCTTTTCTTCACACGACCTTGTAAACCACTATCTCATAGTGCGTTTTGCACAGTTTCAACTAACCCAGTAAAATTTTGTGTTTACCAGATGTGACTGGACCTATACAGTATCATTCCTCCAATATGAACTAGACGTGATATCCTTCTTTTAGTTTCTGCAGTAACGAGCTTTAACTAACTTTACGATCGCCTTGATTTTTTTCGTTGAGGTAATTGTGTTTTGCGTATTCTACTAAGAGTAGAATAGTGCAAACCCGTATTCCTTGCTATTGTTAACTTAAACCCGTTTTAACATAACAGAAGACTTCCTTTGCCTTAGCGTACGATGTTTTCTTCATGTTTTCAGAAAATTAGAATTTCTAAACGAAAAAAATTCTTAATAATAATTTACACGAAACACAGTTGCATGCTATTCCTCTAGGTAAAGAAAAAATGAGAACTGAACGTTTTTAGCTCAAAAGCAACCCAAACATCTTTCGCCGTTCACTTAGAAGTTAAGTTAGGAAGCTCCTATTATTTAATATGAATAAATTCCTGAGAAATCATTAAATGTGGCATAATAATGTAAAATTTTTTCAAGTTTAAGATAACTGTATTATTCTTTGCAAAGCTGAATGCCATAATTACTAAAAAAAGGGTATTTATTTATTTATTATTCGCTTAATACAAGCTACAAAGATAAATTATAATAATAAGAAAAATCTAATTAACTACATTATATTAAATTAACCTACTTATGACTAGACCAGGGGGGCGTGGAGACAGAATGGTTCATTGGTTGGGTTAGGTAATCTTAAGGGGGGTTTTGGTCAAATGGAAATCGAAGGCGGCAGAGTTGTTAACCATTCGCAGCATTCGGATAATGGGTTCGAAGTGACCATAGTTAGTATGATGACTTTTAAAGCGAAAGGTAAGGAAAGATCTAAGGTTACGGGGCTAGTGTTAAGGGATATGCGGCGAAAGAGGTCAAGGCAGTCAATGGAACCGGCAAGGACTTGGTGGACGAAAACAATATCGGCGACATCTCGACGTAGGGCGAGAGTTTTAGGCGGTTTTGCATAAGAGAGAAGATTATGGTGGTCTGTCCAAGGGAGAGAGAGGTCGCCTAGGGCAAAGCATATGAATCTGCACTGGACATATTCAATCCTGTTAATGAGTGTGGGTTGCGAAGCAGACCAGACCTGATAGGCATACTCAAGAAGTGGTCTGACAAAGAAGATGAAGAGTGACTTGGTGACATAAGGGTTAGAGAATTGGCCTTGCTAATTGAATAATCTATGTAGGAACAGAAGTTGAGCTCACTATCGCATAAGACACCGAGGATATAGGATGGGGAGATGAGGAGGTGCGCCTTACGGGAAAAAAAGATCGATTTATAATAGAAACATTAGGGTCAAGAAAGTTCTTCGTGCAAGAGTGACGAGTCAGATGCATTGGAAATTTGTTTGAATAAATTAGAATTTCAGAGTGATTAATTATCGTTGATGGACAACATGAAAATAAAAGGACCGAGGTGGTTGCCTTAGGGGACACCGCAATGGGATGTGAAGGGGTTAGAAATCGAGGAGTCAAAACGGACTTTGAAATGACGGTTATTGAGATAGGAAGAAATCTATAAAATTAGTCGGAGAAGAAAGTCTAGATAGCTTAGTTTTAGAATGATAATTTTGTAAGATATTTTATCAAAGAATTTGAAATATCGCTTTTTCAACCTTTTTTGTGAATAGGAGTGATGTAAAAATCTTTTCAAGGATTGGGAAAAATTCCCTTAGAAAAAGAAAGTTGAAAGAGCGAAAATTATGATGTGATTTTTTTCGAAATAAAAGAATTACCAAATAGAGGATTGATGAAAATTTGATATTTAATTTAATTTAATTCTTAAATAAAGTTATGTCATTAGTTGTGCTAATTAGCTTGCTACCCCGGTATGTATATAAACATTTTGTAGAGAAATAGTAAAAATTTCCTTTATCCGAGTGGATTTATAAATTAGCAATAGAATTTAAATTTATAGAAACTTTTGTCAATATTTACAATTATTATTTTTAAAGAAAAATCGTTATTTCATCAAATATCATAACCAAATACAAATACAATTCTAGGTATTACTTTTTAGTCCAGATCACTTACAAAAGCAGAGAGCAGTTACTCAAATGAACAATAAAATTTATGATTAAATTGAAGCGGAGAAAACAAAAAGCATTTTTCACTTGCGAACTGCTTCCTTCGCAGTGCTTTTCAAGTGATTTTACTTGCGATTTGACCCAATTTGATTAAGTTTCCTCTCCCGAGAAGTGTGAATACATTCATAAACAATTGGCCTTGCAACCGATCTGCAAACCGCGAGATTGCCCACTCCCACAGCATGTTACGTTTCTAGCAATGAATAAGATGCGGTGCGCACATGCATTTAAATAAAAAATAAACAATAGTTGCGCATGCCATGGCGATGGAAAAGCGGAAGTTTTATGTTGTGTAATTAAAATCCTTCATATTCCATTCATATTGTACCGAGAAGGGAATTCGTAATACTTGAGATAATTTTGATACGTTGTAGCGACGCAAGAGCAACGGAAGTTAAGCTGATAACATGTTAAAGGCACCGCATAAGTTCTTCATAAGGTTCCGCTAAGAGCGAAAAAGTTATGCGACATAAAACCGTTTCCTCAGGTACATAGTTTGCAAACTCAGTATTTATCTTTTAACATGCAGTTCCTGCAATGCACTCTTTTAACAGCCGAGATCCGAATTGAATTGACTGCGGCTTTGTTTTAATTTACAGGAATAGATTTGTTTACGAGCGAGCAGGTCTGGGGAATCATCTAACAAGCTATTTTTAGGCATGCTGCAACATGTGTCTGATGAACCGATTTTGTAGGAGGCCTGCTACCGTCTAAGTTTTGTCTTAATGTAAGAATTGTAGCAGTTAAATTCAATTTAATGCTGCTGAAACGTGCAAATTTATACGTGGATACCATTTTAGCTTATCAAGAAATGTAATTAAGATGAAAATTGCTTCCGTAACAAATATATGTTACTTTTTACAAATATTAACCTATATCACACTTTTATATATTCTTAGTTAATTCAAGAATTTAGTTCATAATAAAAAGGTATGTTGTTCTTACTCCTGAAGTTGCAATGTCTACCTATTGTATCTATCCTACGAAGGTCTATTTTGGCGTATTTATAAATATTGGTTACGTCTTTCTGTTATTTATAAAATTTTTTTAATTTTTACTCATTTCGATATAGTGCGCTGATTTCTGTTATGAACAAATGTTGTTATAAATATTAATTCTCACTACTAAATAACTTTCAAAATTCAATTTACAACAAATATAGTATCATAAGAAAAACGTGCGGGGCCGATAGATTCATTTATCTTCACAAATGAGCACTTTAATCGGGATATAAGTAAATGACTCCACAACATCTAGAAAACCTAGACAGTAATCTTTCTAGATTATTAAATATTGCTCTATTAGTTGTTAACCGATAATTCTAAATTACGTCTTTAAAATATCACAAAATTTATAAAAAATATTTATATTAAGTATATATTTTAAATGTTATCAATTTGGATAACAGCACGCACTTACTTTTTCTTTTCTCACAAGCACCTTTAAATCTTTGTAGACTGCGATTAACACTAGAAACACGCTAAAGGCAGACGCGGGAATAACTGAGCTGAACACATCGTCGTAAATTAAATGCAACTCCAGTCGGCAAAAGAATAGATACTACGACCGATCCAGCGCACAAGCACATACAATACATATTATGTAGCATCATATGCTTCTTAGGTTTTCATATTTCTCTAGATCAGCAAATTTGTATGGTCTTATTTCGTTTCAGGAATGATGTCTCTGCATGGAACAAAATTATATCAAAATTCTCAGTTGTTGCGACTACATGTGAGGTATTATCGGATGCCAAATTTCAGAAAAATATTTATAGAGAAAGATTAACTACAGTTTTAAATTACTTTTTCATTTACCTTCATAACTTAAATTTAATATTTTTACTGAATACACAATTTTGCAAACACATTAAATTAACACAAAGTTAATTAGCTCACTTAACAACATAACTTTATTTAGGAATAAAATGCAATTAAAGTTCATCAATCCAATATTTAGTAATTATTTTATTTCGAAAAATACATTTTATAATTTTGAATACAAAAAGAAATTGCGATATCGTAACGTGGTTAAATTTAATTAAATACTTTTATTGGCATTGAATATTAGTGATTGTAAGGGCTTCGGAAAAACCAGGGAAATCCCGCTTGGTCTTAAATAAGTAAATTAAAGATTGTAGCATATCTTCTCAGCAGCACGGGTGTTTGTAAGGACGAGCAGCAGTATGATAATCTGGAAATAGCGTCGAATGTCTGTGGTAATAAATAACTCAGACGGATCGGCACAAACAGTTTTGTTCGTAATTAAGTGCTAAAAGATTAAAACAATAACTGAACCTCTTTTGACAAGTACGATTCACATTTTGTGCAATTCTAAGAAGGGAAGCATAGGTTTCCTGTGCATGGCCATAAAGTCCTTCGCACATGTGCAATGTACAAAATAGGAAACAGGCACCTTCTTAATTGAACATGTCCTAGCATGCGCATAGTTTAGGCGCCAAAGGATTTAGTAAGACCAGGTTAGAGGTATAAAAGGCAAGATTTGGGAATGGGGGTTATCGCGGAGTACTCGTTACTTGGTCACCATCGGGCGTGCTGCTGAGTTGTGTCCTGCTGCAGTTTGAATTTGAGAGTTGTAGTCTTTACATGATGTTGAAACAATTTTGCAGTAATGTTTTTTTAAATATTCCTCCATAAGCCTTCTTTACTACTATCTCTTTTTAAAAGAATTACCAGCGGCACGCACGAGTGATACGGGCATTTTCTCCCAAATGCAGTCTTTAATTTTGATAAATCTGTAACCCCAGGCGATAAAGGAATTTAAATCAGGTCATTCATTGTTTAACGAAAAGTCTACTAAATTTTCAACATGCCCGTCTTGCTGAAAGCAGTAGTAGAAGTCAAAGAACAAATTTTTCCAGCCTGGAAGCAACATGGCTTGAAGAATCTCTTTCTGGTAGTATTCAGAATTGACCTTAACGCTCTTTTCACTAAAAACTAAAAGGAGCTTACCCCTTCCACAGAAAGCTCCACAAACATCTTGTTATACAGGCATATAATGTCTTGTTTTCTGGAATGCCTTGAATTCATTCTTTATAATCACACACGATCATTTTGAGAGTTGTGTGGTTGCTGCAAAACAAAGAGGGCGAATCAAGAATAATGCAAGCTTTTGTAGCTGTATTTTGTTTGCATGATGTCGAAACTGAAATGAATTTTTTAGTTTTTTATAAGCTATTAAGCCAAGATCTTGGGTGAGTATCAAATGTGCCGAAAATTTCCCGATTCCTAATTTTCCAGCGAATTTCCGTACCGAACGACTTTTTTTTTCTTCGAATTTGCTCTCATATAAATTTGATGCGTTGCTTAGTGCGCGGACATCCAATTCTCTTGCGGTTTTCAACAGATGATGTTTTCTTGAAACATTTAATGGTTTTATATACAAAGTCCCCCTTTATTCCTGCCTTTCTCAGATCATGAAAAATCTCACAAGGCCGCACTCCTTCACAAAATTTACTCACAACTATATCGCAGGTAAAGCTTCTGTTGTACTTAACTCTCTAAGGAACTCTAATAAAATTTGGATTTTTTACCACAGAATGTAGATTAATAACTCAAAAAATGAGCTAAAAAAATTAGTTTCATGTGTAAACAAGAAAAAACGTTTGTATTCGAATTTATTGGACACTGTGTAAAAAAATAAGTCAAATAATAAAGAGTAAAGTTGATATTGACGAGATGCTTGACACATGCAATATGAAATATTACTATTACTTCGTTGGATATTCGTTTTGAGTAATTACGGCAGCACATTTTCTCTCCATATCAAGTCAGCACAGATCTCAGGGCTAATTTTGTATCGTTCTTGGCAGATGGTGTCCCATAATTCTTTTATTATCTTCGGCTTGTTTTTAAACACATCTTTTGATAAATGGCGAACAAATTCTCCACCAGATTTAAGTTGGGGCTTTGTGGAGGTCAATACATTACAAAAATTAAGTGCATATCAAACCATTCCTTAACAATGCGAGAAGTGTGGCATCGTACATTGTCTTGCTCGAATAACAATTGGAGACTCTGACATCCTGGGAAGTTATTCTCGAGTACTCGCTGCCTTACAGACCTAGCCAACATGTTAACGTCGTAATTTCTTGCATACGGACTCTTATTTCCACTGATGCTTACAAATTTGCTGATATTTTGCTCTTTCAGGAATAAATTCCAAATTTATCTCCTTTCTTCTTTCATTGAACTATTGTTCTTGTCCATAATTGTCCTGATTTGGTAAATAGCCTTTAAAAAATTAGGTGAAGACAAAAACTCATATCGAAATGGAATTTTTCGAATTTGCGCACCTAAATCTTAGGGTATGCTAATTAAATTGCAAAAAAGACACTTTAAGTATTGCACCCGTATACCTCACAACACTATTGCGCAATTCTTTACTTAAAAGCTAATCGCAGCCATATACATAGGTATATAAAATGGACCGCTCATGTACACGATTTCCTATGGAAGCGGACGGTGTGACGGTTTATTCTCTCTCTTTCGCTCTCGTCAGTGACTCGTAAAATGACGTCAAATTAACGTTCTTTAATATCAGAGATATTTTAGAGCCGCTGAAGTTCCGTAACAGAAATTCTCTGGAGAACTATTAAATGACCAAAAATTTCCTTAATACGGATCAATTTATAATAATTTTCGCATGTGACATAGCTTGTTTCTTTAATTAATGGATTTATCGAACTCAGGACTTTCAGGGAAGTTATATTAATATTAAAATGAGTTTCAGTGCTGATTTTGTTTACTTTAAGTTTTTAGAATTTCGCTGTATCATCCTGAATTTAAAAGCTTGCTTTTATATCCAATGTTATTAAATAAAACACAATAATTATTGAATCAATCACATTTATTAATAATATGTATGTGCATGTTTTTATGACTTAAAATTTATCAATCACAAATTGATAAAGCTTTAAAAGCATGGCATTAATAATAAGTTTGATTAACATTCATTGAATTTAAAGCAATTATTTATAAATTTTGTCCCAGAAATATTTAAATTCAAATATTTTGTCTGCGTTCAGCAATTCCGCATCCAAAAACTTTTCAGAATCGATCCATCCATGCGATGCGATAAAAATAGGCAGCGCTACATAAATTTGTATATATCTTCTCTCGTCTATCTTAGGCAGTACGTTAGCAGACTCTTGAGAAAGGAGATTTAGCGGTACATTGTATATGTATGTCTGTGGAGCTAATTAAGTAAGAGTAATAACAGATCTTTTAAACCTTTGATATTTATAAACAAATAATTTAGTTTATGTTAGAGAAAGAAGCAACACAACATATATTCTTTAATTTTGATTTACTAATTCGCTTGCCAGCGTTGAATAAAAATTTTTTGAAAAATTTGGTAAGCAATAAAAAAGATGAACAATAAAGGAGTTGAAAACGACATTAGGTATGCACGTGTAGAGTCTAAGAAAAAAGCGTTAACCATTGGATCGTTTAACAACCACTGAACGTGTTAAAATAGTGAAAACTTTTAACAAAAATGGTGATTCTGTAGTAGATACATTTCGTGAATTACGAGGAGATTATGATCGACATAATTGTCTATCTGAGCGCACTATAAGTAAAACTGTGAAGAAATTTAAATAAAACAGGATCTGTAACAGATGTGCTAAGGCCTATACTTTATCGAAACACACGTTCGACTCAAAATACTTCTGCTGTTAGTGAAAGTGTCGAAAAGGATCCAAATTTATCCACTACATGGCGCGCACAGCATTTGAACCTATCCATCCTTATAAAATTCAGCTAACGCAAGAACTCAAGCCGACCAATGTGTAGAATATACCGTGCTCGCACAACAACGTTCGGAAGGGGATTTTTCGCATTTTCTTCAGTGACGAACCTAATTTTTCACTTGGATAAGTCAACAAACAAAATTATCGCATTGGGGCAGTCAAAATCCACAAGTAAATTTGAAAGATCATTTCATCCACAACTTTATGGTGCGCCATTCGGGCTGGAGGTTACAATTTTGAGAAAATGACGAATGACCATCAGAATTGACGGTTTGTATCATATAACCGGCAATTCTGATCGCTATAGCCATGTGATTACCGATTTTTTTGGCGTGAAGTTAAAGATGTGGATGCAGAAGATTTATATGGTTTCATCAGGATGGTGCCACAAGTCATACAACAAATTTCCCGGAAATGTAATTTCACGTTTTGGTTATCAAGATCATGCGATTTGTCACCGCCACAGGCATACATATACCATGGATCATTGTTGTATGATTTCCAATAGAAAAGACGTAAAATTAACATTCTATAATGCCAGTGATATGTCAATGGGTTGAATTGCCGTTACAGATATTCTCTGACAATTCTCTGAAGAAGTATCAGATAGCGCTAATTTGTTTAATACAGAATAATTTATATCCTTTTGCGCATCAGGGCATCCTGGCACGATACAAAAATCTATTCCTTCATGACTTTTATTTAACTCTATAATAAAAACAATTTAACCAAATCGTTTTAAAATTTTATATACATACATATACTTCAGTTACAATACAAATGACAAATTTCGACTTTGGATGATTTAACAGAGTCAAAAATATACTTTTTTATTGTCGATGTATTTATGAGTATGAGTAATAGTTTGTAATTGTCTGAAAATTTTGAAAACATTTCCGTGTCGTAAATTAAAATTGCTGCCAAATTATCGGCATGAAGATTGTGTATATACTAAAAAACGCGGATGGCTTGTCATTGTGAAAATCGGTGTTACTGCGAATACTACCCAAATGCAAAATAGTTGGCCTAGTGACAAATTTTAACAGGCATATATTTTTCAAATAACTATTTATTAAATAAAATTTATTCTTGTTTTATAATCTCTGGAAGTCATCCTCTTAAATTATTTCAAAACATTCCATTATTGAGTAGCCATGCAAAACAGTTGGTCTACTAAAAATAAATTGTTAAAATTTGTCACTAGACCAACTATTTTGCATTTGGGTAGTATACGTGGCAACTGACAGCGCTGATTGTAATATCATTTCCTTGGCAAGTGGTTAATTTGCTGTTTAATAAATAAGTAATTTTTAAATATATTTTCTGAACATTATGCATTTCTACAACTATAGCTAAATTAATTCAGCAAGATTTGTTAGTTTTAGCAATAAGGTTATATTTAAATAAAAAAACATTTCCCTGGTGTCATTCCTCTGATTACAATTACACACGGTTATATTTTACTGTCCAGGGTAAAGACAATATTATTATTATTCTATGCTGCCTGTAAAAACTGCCTACAGAAGAAATTTTAGAAATGAAAAGCAGAGCAAAAATTAAAAATCATTCTAAAGAAAGATAAAAATAACGTTTGAAGTATACCAAAGAAAAGGGAACGGTAAAACCAAAGATCAGCCAGCTAATATAAAATGTGACATTCGTGACGTATTTCCTTATCTTTTTACGACCTTGGTCCCGTTAGCCCAACGGCATTGCAGATTTTCTTAAAAGTAGATAGTAATAAAGGGCTCACATGTGAGAGAAAGACAAAATTTTAATGGGAGGCAGAATGAAAAGAAAATTGAAATCAATTTCACCACCCAGAACAACGCACACGTACGAATACCTTGGCCCGCCTTTAAAAATGCACAGTGAAAAAATGTAAACAGCCCACATCCGTATATATGTATACCTTCAGGGTGCTAACCGCCTCTTTCCCATTCTCGATTCAGAATTTCCCTATGCCTAAGCATTGCGCGGGGACGACACTAACAGCATGCATGCAGAGGCATAGAGCACAACAGAAACTTTGTTCCGCATTTAAAAATGCGTGGTAAAAAAACCCTGCACATTATTGCCTACACTGTAAGTGCAGTAGATGAGAATATTTAGCTGCCTGCTCTTATCTCTTTTGTTCTTATTGGAATTTAGATAAGGCATGGAAAAGAGTAGTTTTTTGCTGCTTTATCTAATAGGAAAATTTTCATCAGGCTGTTTTAGAAATTGCATATGGGTTAGAGCTTTGGGCTTGCATAGAGAGCCTCAAATCTTGTACTAGTCAAAGATATGAGCATGAAGCTATAAAGAAAATATTGACAAAAATTGTGCTACTTATTGATCCAGGAAAAGGTCTTTGCAGACAATTACGAACACTGTGACCAGAAAAAACATCCCAACTTCAGAACCGGAAAATCAACTGCCCCAAAATTCTGACCAGAAGAGTGGAAATAGGAAAGACACAGACATGCATATACAATTGACCGCCTATATACACGATTTCCTGGCGTTAATGAACGTTCTATAATATCAAAAATATTTTAGAGCACTGAATTGCCGTTACAGATATTCTCTGACAATTCTTTGGAGAATTATCAAATGACCAAAACGTTTTTTTAATAAAAAACAATTTATGATCATTTCTGTACAACACAGTCTTCTTCCTCTCTTGCGCATGAGATCATCCTGGTACGATATAAGAGTCAATTTCTTCTTTTATTTAACTTTAGAAAAAAACTGTATATATTTGTATATATTTTGGAAACTTATTATTTAGAATATTATTACGAAATTCTTTAATTACATCACAATAATTGTTAAATCAATGACATTTAATAATAATAGGTGTATACGTTACAACGTTTTCATGACTTAAAATTTATCAATCACAAATTCTTGAATATATTGTGAATCTGGCAGGGATAAAGCTTTAAAAGCATTTTCATGTTATTAGTAATAAATTTTATTAATATTCGAAGCTAGAGATAGGAGATTGAGCGGTCCATTATATATGGATGTCTGTGATTATAATACCGAAGCCCGAATTTAAATTTAAAAAAGATTTAATATAAGTTTAAATTTCCCATCGATTTGTTTGAGAAATAACTTAGGATTTGTGTTTGTTAAGTACTTGGTACATTTATATTTGTGTTATTGGCAACAATGGATGATAATAGTTTGGTAACACTGATGACGCGATTGTTCTGGAGTCAGTTGACTCACTACCATAGACACGAGTGGATGAATAATATTGAGTTTGTAATGAGTTCATAAATAAATAAATATAAATATAACAAAGGTCTTTTTCCTAACATGGTAGCAGTGAGTGGTTTTATTTGAAGAAAGTACGATCAAGAAAGTAAATAAGTTTAATAAGGTGTAGAGTGTCAAGAATTAAGTAAAAGATAGCGTCGAGCAAAATGTCGTACATGAAGATAGACGATATAACAATACCAATATTTGATGGTTCCGAATACTCCAACTGGAAAAGAAGAATGTTAAAGTTTCTTGAGTTTAAAAAGTGCAAAGAAGTTGTAATGAGAAGAAGAGTTGCAACAGACAAAGAAGAAGAATGGTTGCATGCAGACATAAAAGCGACAAATTACATATATAGTGCTATAACAAATAAACAATTGGAGTATATCGGAGATTTATCATCAGCATATGAAATCTTAAAAAAGTTTGACGAGATGTATTTGAGGGAGTCTACAGCTCTACAGATTGTGTGTAGAAATAATCTCGAAAGTATCAAAATGAAGGATTTTCAAGAAGTGACAAATTTTTTCGACGAATTTGAAAAAGCTGTTAACGAACTCAAGATGGCGGGTGCAAAAGTAGACGAGCAAGAAAAGTTACGTTATATGCTGAAGGCTTTGCCGCCAAATTTTAGTCACATTGGTGATCTTATAGATGTCCTTCCAGAACCTGAAAGAACAGTAGAATATCTGAAAAGTAAAATAAAGTTAAAATCATTAGAAGAGAAAAAGCGCTCTAGTAAAACAGAAGAAGAGCAATCTAAGTCAAGTGTGTTCACATCAGATGCTCGAGGAAAATGCTTCCAGTGTGGCAAGCCGGGCCACTATAAAAAAGATTGTCAGCAGTCCAACTACAAGCCGAGAGGTCGTGGCGGTAAATTTCAACGTGGGTCACGTGGTCGAGATACACAACATGGCGGATACAGAGGATACAATGGCGGTACAGCCAACATGTCATCAAGCTACAATCAAGACAACGAGGCACCTATGAGCGGAAATACGTTTATAACTCAAGTCAATGCGTTAGCGAGTACAAAGAAAACTTTAGATAATGAAAATGAAATCATTTGGATTTTAGACAGTGGATGCACTGATCACGTTATAAATGATGATAGGTTATTTTCAGATTTTATTGTTTTAAAAGATCCTATTGATGTAAAATTAGGTGATGGTAGAATACTAAAAGCCACAAAAATAGGTAAAGTAATAACAGAATTTGATGTTTTTGGTAAGAAAAATGAAATATCATTGTTAAACGTTTTTTATGTAAGAGAAATGAAACAAAATCTGATAAGTTATTCAAAAGTGACCAAACTAAATAAAATAGTATCCCAGGGTAATATTTCTAAAATTTATAATCAAAATAATGAGTTGATAGCGATTGCTAAAAAGGAAGAAAATTTGTATTTTATGAAAAGTCACATTAATCATAATAATATTGTCAATAAAGAAGTAAGTACAAGTCTCGCTCAAAACGTAAACAGTAAAATGTATCTGAAAGAAAAGTGGCATCGTATATTGGGTCATATAAATTTCAAATATTTAAACATTATTTGTAAGAATGAATTATTGCATGAAATACCAAAAGAGTTAGAATCAGAATTTATGAAATGTGCAGTATGTATTGAAAGCAAAATGCATAATATTCCGTTCAAAAATAATAGAACACGTGCAAAAGATATACTGGAAATAGTCCATACAGATTTAAATGGTCCACATCAAACAATAGGTTATTCTGGCGAAAAATATTTCCTAAGTTTTATAGATGATTATAGTAAACTGGCGAAAATTTACTGTATAAAAACAAAGTCTGAAGTTTACAATTGTTTTGTAGATTACGTTAATCTCGTAGAAAATTTAACTAATAAGAGAATTAAGGTCTTGCGATGTGACAATGGTAAAGAGTATATAAACTCAAATGTATTTAATTTTGCGAGAGACAAAGGTATATGTGTGAGTCCTAGTCCTCCTTACGTTCACGAGCTCAATGGAGTTGCAGAAAGATATAACAGGTCTATTATGGACATGGCAAGATGTTTACTTGCAGAAGCTAAGGTTAATAAAATATACTGGCCAGAAATTGTAAAAGCAGCCGCTTATCTAAAAAACAGATCACTAGCAAATACGTTAGAATTAAAAACACCTTACGAAATATTTTTTAAAATCAAACCGAGTGCAAAATATTTAAAAATGTATGGGAGTAAAATATTTGTAAGAGTACCTGAGCAATTGAGAAGTTCTAAATGGGATGATAAAGCTAAAATGGGAGTATTATTAGGATACTCTGATGTAGGTTATAGAGTACTAATTGACAATAAAGTTATTGAAGCTAGACATGTTGATGTAATAGAAAAAGATATGAAATGTATATGTTTTAGTGATAATATAAATGGGGATGAAAACAGTAATGTAGAGGAGATTGATGAAGCATATCAAAGTCAAAATACATTTAATACAGCTGAGTCTGAGGCAGAAATATCAAACAGAGTAAATGAAAAAAGAGATAATAATGAGCCAGAAACAGAATTAAGACGATCAAGTAGAATCTCAAAACCTAATAGTCGATATTTTAATGAGAATGTGGTTCAATATGTATACATTAACTTTTGTAATGCGATAGTTCCCAATACGTTTGAGGAAGCGATAAAAGATAAAGACTCAGAACATTGGAAAAATGCTATGGATAGAGAAATGAACAGTTTGAAACAAAATAACACTTGGATATTGGTCGATAAACCTAAGAACAAAAATATCATAGATGTTAAATGGATTTTTAGAAAGAAAAATGAACAAAATTATAAAGCTCGATTAGTAGCCAAAGGTTTCCAACAACAAGAATTTATTGATAACATTTATTCACCTGTAGTTAAAATGCAAACCTTGAAAATGTTGCTAGCGTTTTGTTGTCAGTATAAGTTTAACATAGAACAAATGGATGTCGAAACAGCGTTCCTCAATGGCGAAATAAGTTCTGAAGTTTATGTAAATCAACCAAAAGGGTATGAAGATGGTACTAATAGAGTCTACAAGCTAATTAAATCATTATATGGGTTGAGAGAGAGTCCTAGATCTTGGTACGAATGTTTCAATAAATTTATGAAAGAATTAAACTTTGTAAGAAGCAAATATGATTACTGTTTATATGTCAAGTGGGTTGAAAATGAGTACATCTTCATATTACTATTTGTTGATGATCTATTAATATGCTGTAAGTGTGAAGAAGTGATTCAAAAAGTTAAGAAAAAATTGTTAGAACGTTTCAAAATGCGTGAAATGGGTAAAATTGGCACTTATGTAGGGATAGACATTAACTATCAAGTACAAAATAGTGTAATGACTCTAAGTCAACAAAAATATATCGAATCTTTAGCTATAAAATATAATCTAGAACATGCTAAGTTGTACAATACTCCAATGGAAGTTAATCTAAAGCTAGATCCTGCCAAAACATTAAGTGCAAATATTTTATACAGAAATTTAATTGGTGAACTGTTATATATCAGCACTGGGACTAGACCAGATATTGCATATAGCGTGAATTATCTAAGCAGATTTCAAAATTGTTATAATGAATCACACTTTAAGTACGCTCTTCGAGTTTTAAAGTACCTGTACGCAACAAAAGATTTAAAATTGATATTTAAAAGAAATACTAATGCTGAAGTTTTAGATTGTCTTGTAGATGCCGATTGGGCTGGGGACAGTATAGATCGTAAGTCCACCTCAGGGTATTTGATAAGAGTATTTGGTAATACAGTGTACTGGAAGTCGCATAAACAAAGTTCGGTTACAAAGTCCTCAACTTTTGCTGAATATGTTGCATTATCAGAGGCAGTTACAAATGTAAATCTAATGTGTGATATGTTAAAAGATACTTTTTGTGTGAATGTACCTAAACCAATTAAGATTTATGAGGATAATTCGAGTGCATTAACAATTGCGAAACATGGAAATCTAACTAAAAATTCTAAACATATTGAGGTTCAATACCATTTTGTTAATGAAAACTATGAAAAAGGTAATATCGAAATTATTAAAATACAGACCGAAAATAACATTGCTGATATTTTTACTAAGGCGTTGTCTAAAGAAAAATTTTTAAAATTCAGAGAATTATTAAAACTGCGTTAAATGAATAATAAATCTAAATGTAAGGAAGCGTGTTAAGTACTTGGTACATTTATATTTGTGTTATTGGCAACAATGGATGATAATAGTTTGGTAACACTGATGACGCGATTGTTCTGGAGTCAGTTGACTCACTACCATAGACACGAGTGGATGAATAATATTGAGTTTGTAATGAGTTCATAAATAAATAAATATAAATATAACAAAGGTCTTTTTCCTAACAGTGTTTAAACTACAGCTCCTATAAGCAATAGTTGGACCATTATATAATGTAATAATTTTTGAAAAGCTTAATTATTTATTGTTTACTTGAATAGCATTGTAATCTATTAAGATTAAGATTAATTTAGTTAATTTGCCTTTCAGAGCAACGGCAAGACTAATTTGTTGTAAGCATTTTACAATATGTTGAATGAAAGTTCTATAGTATGATCTCACTCTCTTAATAAGTGTAGCATAAGGTACAAGCCAAATAATACTGTTCGTATATTGATATGATGATAGACTGAAGCAAATAATTTTGTTTAAAGTAAATTGCGTTATTTATTGTTTAATTTCATTCTAATAAGTTTTTATTATTTTTAATAATTGATTATCAATTATCGTTTACTTTCACTAAGAATAAAGAATACTTTTTGGCCTTAATAACAAAAAATAAATACTTTTAGGCCTTAATAAAACAATTTTTTATGCATAAAAACATTCCCCTGTCACAGATTTTCACAAAATCGTTCATAAATGGCACAATAATCAGAAAAAAAGCATTCTTAAAATATATTTTTAACTTTATACTTCTCTTCCTCCTAGGTAACTTGTATCTTATTTTAAAAGAAAAACATTTGATGACAGACTTCTATGGACTAGTTTCGTTTGCTGTGGATAAAGACGCTTAAATAATTTTTGTGCATGAAACAACAACAAAAACAAGAATTTTGTAGAAAAATAACTAAAATTTGCTTACAATTTACCGGACCGACTTGCCAAAGACGAAAAATTTTAGCCCGAATCGTAGGACTGCAACTTTTTGTTTTTCCAATTTGTTAATTATATAAAAAATAAAATTCAGTTAGGGAAAAAATCTACTTAAATAATGGTACCTTAACAAATTTCCATTAACTGACGTTTTGGAAATCTAAATTAATTTTCAGTTCGCAAAACCTTCAGTACAGTTTAATTTGGAAAAATAATATACGGCAACAAAGAGTGTTACTATACCAAGTGCTTGTAATTAGCTCCATGGCTGCATATTAAAAAGTTTAACTTGTATCACTATGCATATTTCATACAATGACTAAAAGAAAATTGGGAAAATCGATTTAATCCCCACATTTTTCATAAGATTCGCTTCCGGCGATTTTGATGGCCAATCAAATATCTGAATATTATTTTCCTCCTTCCAACGTGTGCACAGCCGGCTTCTATGTTTCGGATTGTTATTTTTTTTTAAGGATCCAGTCGGTATTGTCGTTGCCATATAGCATCCTAGCAGATTTCAATAATACTTTTTTTGTACAGGATGATCATCCTTTCGGCAGTAAGAATTTCGGTGAACGTTATCAATTTTCCGAAACTGCTTGCAGAAAGGAGGAGGTGTTTTTCGACATTTTCCTTAGCCCACTCTATACATTTTCACTTCTAGTTTTCAGTAAGTAATGGTTTCATTAAGGTGGACCTGATTTTCATTTTCTCCATTTGTCGCTTCGTCGAATCGTATTATAGGACACGTAAATATTCTTCTTCGATAACAATTCTTTTGTTGCACTAAGGTAACGGATGTATTTTTCTTTAAAATATCCATGGTGATGACTCGGGTAACTCGGGTTAGGTAGGTGGCCAGTTGCTTGAAAACACTTTACCCACTTTTAAGCAAATTGTACCAAACAGGTACTTTCCTGTTGTCATTTTGGATCCTTTCAGATGACTCGCTAAGAAAACAGCTTCAAATCGTTTTCTTTTTTTTGTAAATTGTACTCATTTTAATTAACCTAACACTTTTTTAGTTCAACTTGGAATAACCAAATTAATACAACGCGAAAAACGGAAAAAGGTAACTAAAATTCCCCCATCACACTTTGAGAAATGGCACATTAAAAAGTTACAAAGGATACGTTCTTGTGGAAATGACTGTAACTGTTGCTTTTATTTTACGCATCCCACCTGAAATTTTCGGATTAAATAGACTACTACCGACAGCATATTTCTAATTTATGGCTTTATATAGAGACAAAAATAATCGTATCCTTTAAACTGTTCTCTAGAGGAAGATTCAGATTTAACACGTACCTAGTCGTGCAATAAATTCTGTCACAACTTTAAAGAAGCATAAAATCTAAACAATAAAAGATAATATGTTTATTCCAACGAAATTTATTTTAATAAGATATTGTTAATTAATTAATAAAAGCTTTACTCGAAATGACCTCCTTTAGCTTTTATACAAGCTTTTAAACGTTGTGGCCACTGGTGTATAGCGGCACGCACGGTATTCAACGACATTGCATTTGCTGCTTTCACCAACGATTTTTTCAGACTGTCCAAATTGCGGTGGGGAGTTCTACAGGCCTTGTTCTAACTCTGTCCATAATGCATAATCCAGCGAATTTAAATCTGGGCTCCCGGATGGCCAATCTTCTTGTGCAATAAAATCAGGAATATTGTTGGGAAGCCACTCCTGTGTGCTTTTTGCTTTGTGAGCAGGAGCAGAGTCTTGCTGCAAGACCCAACGTTGTCCACCGAAGAGTTTGCGATAAAGGTTTCACAACACCTTCCAGCACGTTGGTTTGATAAACCGCCGCACCGGTTTTGACACCTTTTTCGCAAAAATGGAGTGTTGTGACACCTTTATAGGATACACCCCACCAAACCATTACAGAAGCTGGGTGATGGCGTCGTTGCACCCTGGGAACCGTTTTTTTAGCTTCTTCTGATGATGTTGCGTAAACCTTATCATTTTGTTTATTAAAAACTTGCTCCACTGTAAACATTTTTTCGTTGGTAAAGAGGATGTTCTCATGACCATTGGTTGTGTGCCAAAACAAGAGTCTCTTGCATCTTTCCAATCTTATTTCCTTTAACGGTGGAGTCAACATGTGGGCTGTTGACCGACGATAAGCCTTCAGATGAAGATCATCTCGAATGAGTCTACTCATCGATCTTGTGGAGATTTCCAACTCCCTCGACAAAATTTTTTATTTGCGCAGTGGATTCCTACGGATGCGCTCTCGGACAGTTTTTACCACACTTATGGAGTGCTATTACAGCGATACGATTTCCTTTTACTCCCCACTCCATGATTACGAGTCAAAGACTGTCACCAAACTGATCGGAATATTACGCCGTACAGTTCATTTGTTACAAAGTGCAACATAACGGTACAATTCTAGACTAATTTCTGAGAAAGCGCGCATTAGAAATTGTGTGACAGAATTTATGGCAAGACTAGGTAGTGATCACCTTGGCACAATGTCCCTCCACACAATTTTCACCAGCTTTGCAAATGTCAAATAAGTTTAAATTAGACCTTTGAATATAAAATTTGAGGAAGCGCGCTATATCACGCTTCCAGCGTAACAAAATCCGACTAGTGTTAGTGCGGACAATTTTTGTTTTAATCAACAAAGGGGGGGGGGCAAAGCCAAAACACTTTTGTAATGCAAAAACTCTTCTAAAAATTCCGTGTGCAGTTGTTTAGAAAAGTACCGCGAAACATGCGGTCAGTAAATTATTACGTTAATGTGTACAAGGCTTTTACACGGTAGAGAATTTCCTTAAGCTTAAATGTAAAAACATCTTTTTTAATATTTGAAGAAGGTATCTCTATTATTCTTTCGACAGTAAAGCACTTTTTTGTATGCAACCATCATATAAATTTGGTAGGGCCATATTGACTTAGTGTGACAATTATATCCTATCGAAGTGAGAATTTACTGGTTAAAGAATCTCCATGTTCAGTCATCAAGTCGGAAAATAAACTTAATTTTTATTAAGATTATTAAGAATTCTGAAACTCTTTAGATTAAGAGGACATTTACATAATATTTGCACTGCCATGTTAGAGATAAAAGGTTCATTCGTGAAAATTATAATGCAAATGAGGTATAAAACAATTTGGCTTTAATAATAAAAAATTGCTCAACTGAACATTTCTATTTTCTTTGAAGTTTACATTTGAAAGGCTGAAATTATAAAATAATTTTAAAATTGCTTGTACATTCTCAATGAAATATTTAAATTAAGAAATATATAACTTAAGCATTAGTTTATTTTAAATAAGTGTTAATATGTGTATATATATACGTTTTTATAAATAAACAAATAAAAATCAAGCTTTGTCACTTCCATCATAAACTATTAATGGTTATTGTTTACTTCTATTGAACTAAAATTTTTGCATCTTCTCAATTTCTTTAAATGTTTTATAAATCTAGATGATACAAAATTGTTTTATTCATTGTTCCTTAAAAGAGAAATAACAAATACTAGCACAATACATTTAACTTTATATTGTCTTTAAATATTCAAATGAAAAGTAACATTTAAAACATTATATAGTTTTAATAAAAATTTCAAAAACATATTCATGGAATAGCACTGCTTCGTTTTGATAGGGTAAATGCTTGACGAGCGAAAATCGATCAGTGTTTGGAGTACCGTCGATCTCAACTTATATTTGTGTTTTTTTAAGAACTACAAACCGGGGATAATTTACAAACGGCAGGAAGGAAAGCTTTGAAATTTTTATGTAAACTGGCCGCTTAAGCCGATTCTCTGCAGATGTTGCTTGGAGCGGTGAATCTATTAAATTTTTTATTAAAACACACACGCACACTCATTATAACCTTAAAATGTTCAGTTACAAGTCTTTATTTTACTCTTTTTATGTTTTTTTTTGTATTTTTCTTTTTTTTTCTTCTTTTTTTTGTTTTGTGGTTTTATTTTATTTATTTTTAATCCTTTCGTGGAAGTGATACAAATATTTGTCTTCAATATTATAACGAAAGATCGCAGCTTAATTCATTTCATCTAATTATTAAAGAATTACGTTTTAAATGTTCTTAGATAGATATTATAAAATTTACGCAAGAGAGTGTTAATGACGACCACCACCTGTGTTTGATGTTGTGCTTCCATTTCCCCTGCTGGGTGGTCCACCAGGGCCCCTATTATCATTACGATTGAATCCACCAGTGGGACGAGGACCACCAGTGGAACCCCTTACGGGTCCATTACCTCCAGAATTACCACCTCGCATAATTCCTCCAGAATTTGAAAGCGAACGATTGGGTCCTCCAGCCTGGCGCTGTGCACTTCCCATATTGCCGTTGTTAGACATGTTGTTTTGTAGACGCGGCATGTCGTTGGATGGTCTTAAACGAGTTTTCTTTTCCTCAACGTTTAGCTTGATGCCATCTGGTGAATTATCGGGGTAGTACAGTGGCTGAAATGCAGTTTATCCTTAATCTGATGTGTAAAACATAAATCAAGCAACATACGCAGTTTGCCAAGCAGTTTTGTACAGATTCCGGTTCTTCATACGTGATAAAACCATAATAAGGGGGTAATCTAACGCCTGGCATTTTGGGCACTGGCTTAGAATGGATCCTCAAATCTACTACTGTTCCGAAACGATTAAATAAAGCTTTAAGTTCATCTTCAGTGGCGTGATGAGGAACGTTGCCCAAGAAAAGTTGATGGTGATCCCAATACTGTTGAGAATTGACATTACTTGTTCGCCTTTCTGAAAAATCTTTTAAAATACCAAAGTTCAATAATTGGTCACAAAAATATGCAATATAAAGGGGTAAGAGTGAAGGCATTTTTTCCTTTTGTTATGAAATACCTTTGACTTGGCGAGTTGAGTAAGATCGTTGCGGAAGGCTCGTGGGTTGATTTTCTATTCGCTGTTCAAGTTTAGCCGTGGAGGATTGTCCCGAACATAATTGATGAGATGGAGTGGGTAAAGGCACAAAACTACTACTTGTTGTTGTGCTCGCTGACTTGAAAAGGTTTGCGTAAGTCTTAGGTTCATTATGAATAGTTTTCATTACTGCAATAAAAACAAGTTTAAAAATGTTTTAAATTAATATACAACAAATTCTCACCATCGGTTTTCTCGGTCTGTTCAGGTTTGAATTCATCAATCTTGGGGTTTTCATTTTCTGGTTTTATAGCAGAAGACTCGTTCAAAGAAACCGACAAATCCGAAGAAATAGAAAGTGGCATAGGCTGTTGTAGGGGTTTACTATCTTTCTTTACCATATTGTCCAGAGGTATCACTGAAGTAATACTTGCGGGAGGAATTGAACAAGTAGTCGGTGCCGTCATGCTCGAGTTTGAAATTGGTGGAATCGTTTGCTGGGGGACAGATTGAGGCTGAGGTGGGACTACTGGCACAGGTGTCGCGGTTATGGGTGTAACTTGGGCAGGTTGTTGAATTTTTTGCAGCAGGTCATCGTGAACAACTCCATTTACTTGCGGCGGTTGCGCTGCAAACGGTTGGATTGGTACTGTTTGCCCCACAGCTTGAATTGGAGCAACGGTGGCCGTTGGCAAAGGATAATAAATTGGCTGAGGTTGTCCAATGGTTGTTTGCTGGTTCTCAACGATCTTATTCTCATTTTCCTGTTCCTCGCCATTTTCCGACCGATTTTCACCTTCATTCTCCTCATCTGAATAAAGATCTTGATATCTAAAGATATCGTTATGGACGTAATAGTTCTTTGGAGATTGCGCAGCAAGAACGAACGTTTGCGTGAAACGACGCATGGGTTGTCCGTCGTTGGAGAGTTCACCAGTAACTTGCACAACCACACCGTTTCCAAGGGTTGCTTGGGCATCTACCTGACTTATTTTAGCATGGCAATCGCGGAAATTAAGTTGTTGGATTTTATTATGAATATTCTTCTGGCCAATGACGAGCGTAGCCTCGCGGTTATGGGTATCTAAACCATCATGAATGAAACTTGAGTGATTATTATAAAATCGGTGCAAATGATTAGGAGCTTTATTCAGCAAAGTATAATATTGTCGAACAAATTCTCTTCCGACAGATTGAGGTGAGGGTTGCGCATCCATGACCATTTCCTCTTTTCTTTAATATTTCCAATTTGGCCTTTTAGTGAATGGAATTAACTGTAAAAAGAAACAGTTCATAATAAACAAAAAGTTAAAATATCATAATAGAATAATAATATAATTAAGCATCAATATAAGTAAATATCTGGAATAATGAGGACATCCCCCACAACTGGAAAAAAGGAATAATTGTTAAACTCCCAAAGAAAGGGGAACTAAGGGACTGTTGCAACTGGAGAGGAATCACGCTACTTAACACCATAGTTAAAATCCTGGCACTGCGTCAAATCCGTCCTCCTATACGGCAGCAAAACATGGTCAGTCAAGAAAAACAACACAACCAAGATCCAGACATTCATCAACAAATGTCTAAGAAGAATATGCGGGATATACTGGCCAAACAGAATAACAAACGAGGAACTATGGAGTACGACAAGACAAGAACCAGTCATCATACAAATAACTGGAAGAAAGTGGAGGTGGATTGGACATATACTCCGAAAGAATGAAACATCGATCGCACGACAGGCGATAGAATGGAATGCGCAAAGTATCAGAAAAAGAGGAAGACCCAAAATAACATGGAAAAAATCTGTAGAAAAAGAGCTGCAATCGGTCGGGAAAACATGGGGAGAAAGCAATGTGTTGGCACGGGACCGAAATGAATGGCGGGACTTCGTGGAAGCCCTATGCTCCCAAAGGGAGTAGATAAGGAAAAAAAAATAAGTAAATACATTATACATATATTATAATTAATAATTATATTATATTTTTGACGTTGCGCGACCTCCCTGGGTCAGAAAACCCTCCACACGAAAATCGCTTAAAATTGCACACTAACTTCCGCAATGTATCAATAGATCATTTTCTGCCTTCGCACACTATTTATGGTAATTTCGACATTTTTGCTTTGGAAAGCCAACTCAACCGCCTTCGTTTTCAATGTTGATAAGTCCTCCTTTAAACTCGCTTTCTACCTTTAATGCCATTTTTTGAAAATATCAACGTACTAGACGACAGAAGGTAAAAAGATTTTTGCTTACATTTAATTATTGTTACTTTTCAAGTTTATCGTTATTTTATTTAAATATATCATGTGTTGTTAAAACTGCATAGTGTAGTGCGCGTTAGGAAAATTAATCAGTTTTTAATAAAATTATGCGTGTATAAAGGAATTTTGCGGTGGAAATGACATTTTCTCAGAAATAAAAGTACAATATATATTTTAGAAATTATAACCGACCATCAAGCAATTTCTTCAGATCCTTCCGTTTCCGTTCAGGTTCCTACAAAAATTTTACTGAAATCGGTGAGTTTCCACTATTCTTAATTTTACCCTTATCATGGGTGAAATTTCAAACCAAACAAGTTGCTATTCTCTAATTTTAGAAAAACTTAAACTGTTCTACATACATTTATAAAGTCGTTACAACAATAACATTATCATGAAATACAACATGTAATTAAATGCATTTAATGGTTTTTATTATACTTAAAAGATATAAAGCCATGGATATAAATGTGAGAACATTTTTACTCTTTGTTTCTCCCTCTTATATTTCTTTGGATGCAAATGACGGCAATTCCCACGCTTTACTTCTAAGAAACCAGGAAATTAAACTTTGGTTGTTTATGAGCATGTCCAAACAATTGTTATATCTTACCAAAAAAATTGCCGATTGTTTTAACATTTTGCTTATATCATTAACCCAAAAAAAAATTTTTACTACACAATACGTCACAAAAGAAACCAAACTTTTAATTAAAACGTTTTAAAAATGATAGTAAAAATTTAAATGCCGGTCCAAAGTCTGGTATCCCAGAAGTTAGTAATCATGCTGAATTAGTGGAAAAAGTTCGTGACATCATTATAATTGATGGAAATTTTACTGTTAGACTGTTGGCAGATGAATTAAATACTATTGTCCACTATTTGGAGAATTTTAACCCAAAATTTGGGCAAAATAAAGGTTTGTGCGCGTTTTGTTCCACATGCTTTGAACGAAGACCCAGAAATTGTTCGTGTAGAGCATTGCATTTTATTTAGACGATCTTTGAATTAAACCCACATGCAATTTCTAAAACAGCGTGGGGAAAATTTTTCCATTAGATAAAGTAGCAAGGAACTACTGCTTCCCATAGCTTATCTAAATTCCAATAAGAACGAAAGAGATAAGAATAAGCAGCCAAATATTCTCACGCCACGCTGTGTGTCTATGCATACGAGTACATGGTGCTAGTGCCGTCCCCGCGCAATATTCAGGCATAAGAAATTTCTGAATGGGGAAGAAGCAAAGATCATGAAACTCGTGACGTATTCCCTTATCTTTTTTCGACCTTGGTCCCCTTAGCCCACCGGCCTTGCAGATTTTGCTAAAAATAGATAGTAATAAAGGGCTCACGCGTGAGAGAAAGACAAACATTTAGGGGGAGGCGGATCGGAAACGCTTCACTACCCAGAGCAGCTCACACGTTCGAATACGTTTGGCTCGCCTTTAAAAATGCACAGTGAAAAAATGTAAGCAGCCCGCATTCGTATACATGCTCTACGTGTGCTACCTGCCTGTTCCCCATTCTCAATTCAGGATTTTCCTATGCTGGTACATTGCCTAGAGACGGCACTAACACCATGCATGCAGAGGCACACAGCGAGCCCGACAGATTGGCCCGCCTTTAAAAATGCGTGATAAAAAAAAAACGCTGCATTTTATTGCCTACACTGTGGTGTAGATGAGAATTTTTGGTTGCCTATTCTTATCTCTTTCGTTCTTATTGGCATTTAAATAAGGCATAGGAAGCAGTAGTTCTTTGCTGTTTTCTCTAATGAGAAAATTCTCCCCAGGCAGTTTTAGAACTTGCATATGGGTTAGAGCTTTGGGCTTGTATAGAGTGTCACATCTAGTATTTCATGATCTTTGGGGAAAAAGCAGGCAGCACACACAGAATATTTACATATGCGGGCTGTTTACATTTTTTCACTGCGCATTTTTAAAGGCGGGCCAAAGGTTTCATTGCTCTGGCTGGCGAAACGTAGTTTCAATTTTATCCCCCTAAATTGTTTTTTTTTTCACATGTGAGCCCTTTGTAACTATCTACTTTTAGTAAAATCTGCAAGGATAGTTGGCTAACAGGACGAAATTCGAAAAAAGAGAAGGAAAAACGTCACGAGTGTCACATATTGTATCAGATAATCTTTGTTGTATAAAACGATCGCAAACGATCTGAATTTGCGTATGGTAGTGCTATTATCAGTCAGTAATAAACGTTAGGTTAGTGTGGTTGTATAGAAAGAAATGTGTTACCACAAACCGCAGGCAACCATGGTCCATAACTATAAGCGGGACTCAAACCCACAGGAATGGTAATCCAACGTGCTAACAACCGAGCTACTACAAATCTTCTTAATAAACTTAACTTTACTAATAAATTTATTCATTGTTTTGACAGTGCAGCCAGCCCTCCTATAACACGGTAGATAGGTTCCTAGAAAATGTTAAGTTTTGGGAGACGGTGTTATAGGAGACTAGGAGCCAGTACAAAATATAGGAATGCGTTCGGAAAATGTTTTAAAGCTTGCAAATACAAATAAAAATCTCCAATACAAAAATTTTAAAAATAATATATAATTTTATGCAATCCACTAATTGAACACTTAGATAGATAATATACTAGATGGAAAACAGAACTTAGGAATGAAGCAGCACGCAGTCTATTTAGAATTTTGCTCAAGCAATATTGCATTTCTCCTACTACCTTTAACACTTCTTTAGAATCTTCTCATTTTCATTGAGTCAAAGGTTGTATTTTGGACTTTAATTACAAAGGAGTATTAATTTGAGGCAATCCGGGTATTGGCCAAATTTTACTTTATTTTTGCTTAAATACAATTATCTATTGTGTATAAATAGATAGTGCGTAATTTCAGTTTATAAAAGTGTTGAAAGTTGGTTTCCCCAATTTCAATACAGTTTTAGAACAAAACCGCGTTGTAGGTTGTTTACGAGGGTCAAGGGTTTCCACAATTTTCTAATCGTGTAAGAGAGAAATCGTGTTGTGAGAGAGTTACCTGTATTACCAAAGTTTAACCCTTTCGGTACGGCAGTATAAGCCGCGAAATATGTTTTGCTGCAAATACAGAGTAAAGTTTTCATTTCAAGCAGCGCCGCTTACAGTGGACAATGATAGAAATGTCGAGCTCCTGGTCAGCATTCATGGAAATAAAATAATAAATTTGTACATGATGATGATTTTCGACGTCGGTCGTACCCAGAGAACGTTTTGTGGATGCCGATTAATGGCGGCGTTAGTACCGAAAGGGTTAAAACATGCGGTGGTGATTCGTAAAAACGGAATGAAAGCATGGTAGTAGCTGTCCGTAAAAATGTTAAACTATTTTTATTTTGTATGTTTTCTTTTACTTTATTGAAAAATTCAATAATGAAACTGTAAATCGGATTAAACAATGATACTAAGGCATTTTTGATAATTTAAGAAAAGTTCCTATTATTCAAAGACTATTACTATAAAATATAGGTGTGCGTAAAAGTTTAAGATCACCTCTGTTTTCTGGTACATATTCACGTTTATTTTTTACATATTGAAAATTTTTATGAAAAAAAATGTATGTGCCTTCATTTTCGCAACAATCTCAAACAACAGAGGAGGTTTTTCAAAAACTATATTAAGAACAGCGTATCAGAAAACAGTGATTGTGCAAACCTGTAGAAATTACATGAATAAAATAAGGTTTCTTTCTTAAATATGTTAAGAAGATGCGAGGATGAATGATGAATTTCAGTTTGTTTTATTGATGATGATATAAAACATATCCATAGGGCCTATTACGGTTAGCAAATCGAAAAAATTAATACACACGAATAGTTAAATTTATTTGAATTGAATTTTGATCCTATTACAGTTGGCGAATATACACTGAAATTTAATTTTTAATATCAAAGGATGAATAAAAAATGTCAGTGATTATGAAAGAGTAATTTTCAAGCCTTTTTATTATAACTGCTCTGATAGGAAAGATGATTCACAGCGTTCGCCGTACGTTAATTCACCTGAGTTCAACTCGAGGCTAATGCTCGATTCGCTAACCATAATAGGGATTTTTGTTTTGAACGATAGTGTACAAAACTTAAATTTTGCAAAACTAATGATAAAAATCCATAAGATTTAATCGAATCGTAATCTGTTAAATTACCGGGCAAAATAAAGCTATATTGTGAAAATGGTTACACCTTCAAAGTGGGCACTTTCCAGAAACAAAATTCCCTTTTTACCCAAAATATATACTCATACCGAGAATTTCACTGGGATTTTCATGAGAAAAATCACATAATTTAGTCATTTTTACGATACGATTAATAGATTATAATATATTTACGAAAAATAGTCTGGGTTCAATTATTGTTGGTTAACACATAGTAAAATTCCCGATGCGTATTTTACTTGCCATAGTATATATATTGAAAATAAAATAAATAAATAAATAATGTAATGCGCTGGAAATCTATATACATCTATATATTTGATTCCGTTCGAGTTCAAAAAGATTTTATTTCCATTGGTAAGATAACCAAGTTGTGGAAGATCCGAATTTTAAACTCCACCCAAAGATGAAAAAGGACTTGTGGAATAAGCTGACCTAGTTTGAAGACTTTTGTAGCAAATTGCCTGTATTCATGTAGGAAGCAGCGGCGCAAATAACCTGTAATTTTTAAAACCGTGACAATCCCTTAAGGAAAAAAAAAATAATAAGACCCAAAACCCTCACAACTTTCTAGGTAAAATCAATTCTAATTAAAATAGTTTTGATGGGTGCTGCCGCGCTATTGAACATTACACCACCCTCCAAAAACAACGATAAATGCTCAATTATATCACATTTCAACAAAGCGTGGAACAGTAAAAACAATTTCTCATGGCGTCTTCAACATTGACAGGCGTCTAAAATTTTGCGATTTAATACGACTGAAAAATAATTCTCTAAATCGGAAATTTAAATTATAAGAACTTTAAGTTTATATTTACTGCAAATAAAAACAGACTTAAGCAACTTATTTAAAATAATTATATATTTTTAGGTTAAAGAAAAATGCATTAATGAAAAATTGTTGCAGCCACAGAAAAATGATGAAAAATACCTTTTGAATTATAAAAATATCACTAAAGTTGCGACAAGGCTTACAATTAAATACTTTTTTTACCAAATGATCACAGGTTGCTCTTTTTATTTAGTAATACGAAATGAAAAAACGCGAAAACTGCAGGGACTTATTTACCCAGATAGCGATAGGAGGTAAATTCTCCAGACGTAATTCTAAGTTCCGCGCTTGCTGCACTAAAATCAGACAAACGGCACCATCGTCAAGTTCGATTTCGAACAGGAACAATACAAAGCCCCTTAAAGGAGACAGAATATAAATATGGCCGATATCGGCTATGTGGTTATGTGCGATACAGTGAGACAAATATATTTACTAGCGTTACCATAATCGAAAGAAGAACATTTCGTACTGCCATATAGAGAATGAAATTAACCTGCGCGTAAGTAAAGTTTGCCACATTGACTTACAAAATTAACTTTTCTTTATTTGATTTTGTAAAAAATATGGAATTAAAAGAGTACTACTTAGGCAAGTTGATAAATATTTGTTAATAATAAATGTGATTAACTTTTGATAATACCCATACATTTTTACTTACGTTTTAATAATTTTGGTAATCAAAAAGGAAAAGAATTGTCAATTTATATGTTGAGGTGAGATCAAACCTGAAAATCTAGCAATTAAATGGTTAAATAATAATATAACAATAAATTATATTTTTCCCTCAATTTTACTTTTAAACCAAAGATTTTCATGTTGTGTGCAAGAATCTGTTTCATTATATATAAAATAAAAACCTTTGTTATATGAAAAATCACATTTTTCTTGATTTAGTAATTTATGGTAAAGTAATGATAACAAATAAATAGCTAGTCAGGCTAAATTTAAGATTTTCCAAGAATTTATTTATCATTCTTCGTCAAATCGATTCGTAAATGGAACAAGTCCCTCACGGTCTCACCCTTAACTGTCCCACTGCATTTATGGAAAGCAGCAATAATTTCATGTGGCAGCACAATTTTAATGAACCCTCGTTCAATTTTTACCGAAAGAAGTTCTAGCGTCTCTTCCGGCCCTCACTCCTTTTTGTGATTACCGCCTAAGTGACTCTTTCCCGAGTAAAAGAAGTAAAGTTATTATTGCATTATAAAGCAAAGTTTTGTGAGTTGAGTTGCATTACTTGGAGTTTAATATGGCTGATCAGCAAAACGAGCATAACATGAACGGTGAGGATTTCTCCCAAGATGTTAAGACAGACGATATGAATGGCGGCGTCAAAGATAATCAAGGTGGAGGTGACGCTCAAGTCCAAAATGGTAGTGCCGAAGCCCCAGGAAGGGATGACGACAGGTGATAATTAATATTTAATTTTGTGAGAGTATTTTTATATTAATCGATACCTATATAGTTAATAAAAAAATTAAATTGGTAGCCTTAGGCAAGATGTTAGAAATCTCTATCCATCTACCTTGTAAAGTTATTTTAAATTGTTTAAATAACTGGGCTAATAAGTTATAATTGTTAACGTTAATTAACGAAATGCATTTATAAGATTTTACACTTTTTAAATCTGGTAAATTTCGTGAATCGTGCAAAAAAATTTTTCAATTCCAAGATGGCGTCTTTTGGCGCTTTGTAGCTTAACATATAATTTTAGAAATTAAAATGAGTGGCGTCATTTGCAAGAATTACATTCCGAGCCCGCTCATGTGTTTTCTTTGAGTTTGGTTTGTTTAAGGTGTAAACAACGGGAAGGACTACTTCGACGCGCTTTTTTTTTTTTTTTTTGCACTGTTAATAAAATTGGCTTTAAAAATATTTTGAGAAAATTTTTCAGATTGGCCAAAATTGACTATCCGTCATCTACTCTTTCAGATAGATGCTAAACTTTTCAATGAGCCTTGTAAAAAAATAAAATAAATAAAATAACATTTGAACAGTTTTATTGAAATACGCGGATTTTCTTGTAAGAATTAGTTTGATTTCGTGAGTAGTATCGTCAAATGATAATTTGTTGATGGAATAGGGAAAAGAAATTTCTCTTTAGGGCTCCTGTTGTGTATAGAGCGAACTAATCTTGTTCCTCTCCGGCAGGTGTGAGTGAGAATGAACCCTGGACTTCTAAATCTTATCATCTAGCTGGACTCCTACTGTAACAACACTGAGCCGATGGTATTTATCAAGTGGAAAAAACAAAATGACACATTTGTTGCAGAATATTTTTTTAACCTTTATTTGTTGATTACATCTTGAGAGAATTTAAGAATAGTGTAATTATCTCGTTAACTTTTGAGTCGACCTAATTGAATACATCAAAGTAACGATAATCTTGAGATTTTACTCTTTGGCCATGTTACGAATTTTCCAAACAAAAATTGTTTTCTTTGATAAAAGTTGAGAGTCTTTTTTGCAAATTGGAAGAAATTCAAATCCTTTTCAAGTTTTAGATTTACAGATTGTCCAAACTAGCGGTTTTGTTGCCAGTGAATTCTTGTATGTTCTTGAAATCCCATTTCAATATAAATGTAACATTGTATAATTGTATAATCGCTTGAGAACTTGATTAGTTACATTTATTAAACGACACATTTCACATAAGTCCTCTTCAAACATTCTATAGTCATTCTTATTTTACAGAAAATTGTTCGTTGGAGGATTGAGCTGGGAGACCACAGAAAGTAAACACTGAAGGATCTTTACAGCTTTTATTTTATTAATATGATTTATAATTTCCAGAGGAATTGCGTGAACACTTTGGTCAATTCGGCGAAATTGAGAGCATAAATGTAAAGACAGATCCTCAAACTGGACGCTCTAGAGGATTTGCATTCATCGTTTATTCTTCAGCTGATTCTATTGAAAAAGTCGTACAAGCTGGAGATCATATAATTAACAATAAAAAAGTTGACCCAAAGAAAGCTAAGGCCAGACATGGAAAAATATTTGTTGGAGGATTGACTCCTGAAATCAGTGACGATGAAATTAAGGCGTTTTTTAGCCAGTTTGGAAATGTAAGTTTAATATTTTTTATAAAAAAAAAATAGAATTTATATCTCTACTCAAAATCGTCTTCAAGATTATAATCGTATAGTTTAGAAAATAAAGTGTTTTTCAATAATTAACCATATAAATATGTTCTTAAGATACTGGGAAGTCGAAACTTAAACTTTTTTGGTTCAATTGTTCATAAATTCCAAAATTTTGTAAGCTTTTAAGAGGCAGGTTAAGAACTCAGTGTAAAGTTTTTGTTTCTTAATTGTATTAGACTTTGATGCGTTTCGCCGTTGAGCTTAATTAAGATCAATAAGCTAAGCAATATTTAAATTTCAATAAGTATACAGAAAAACAAATCCCACCTCATCTAGTATTAGAAGGCGCAATTTGTAGGCTAATGGTAGTGGAATAGTGTATTTTGATTTTGGAAGAATAGCTTACTAATGTTTTGATTTTATTTATAGATTGTTGATGTGGAAATGCCATTCGACAAGCAGAAGAACCAACGTAAAGGATTCTGTTTCATTACGTTCGATTCGGAACAAGTTGTCAATGAATTGCTTAAAACGCCAAAACAAACAATATCGGGCAAGGAAGTTGATGTAAAGAAGGCTACCCCGAAACCGGAAAACATGCCCATGGCAATGATGCGTGGAGGAGCTCGTGGAGGTCGTGGCGGACGCGGAGGTCGTGGAGGTAATTTCCTCATGTAAAGTAAAATATAGCTTTACTAATTGAAGAAATTTTTACAGGTTACGGACAAAGCTGGGGTAATCAAGGTTTTGGGTACGGTCAAGGTTACGGATATAGTGGTTATGATGGATATGGTGGTGGTGGTTATGACTACTATGGTGGCTATGGAGGTTACGGCGGCTACGATTATTCCGGATATGGAAACTACGGTAAATACTCAACCAATCCAAATTATCCTTATTATAATTCAACACACAACAACAAAAATAATAGTTATCATCACTAAAAACAGTCCAGAACAATCCACCTTTTGTAAAAAATGTATTAATTGGTGTATGGCGAAAAAGTGTGTTTATTTGATTTACAATTTCCATCTTCTCGCATATAAAATCTTCAACGGGAGAGTGAGAAATTGTAATTTTTGTATTTTTCAACCACAATATACCTCAACGGATTGTGCCAAATATTAAGGAAATTGCTTTGATAGAAAAGCTCGTGCTAAAATGTCCTTATTAGCTTTAAAGTTCGTTAGAACATGTAACGAGTTTTCATCAAATCAATTATATTTAAGTCAACGTGCCTTTTTATTTAAAAAGACTTAAACTATGTATATATTTAGCATATTTTTGTATGCAATATATTTTTGTAAGTATATTTATGCAAAGTGTACATTTCTATGTTTTCTATACAAAAGTACACACGATATTCTTTTATTTGCATTTGCATACAGACTTGTGAATAGGAAAAATATAAAAATTTTAACGCATACGTTCAAAGAGTAGCCTTGCACCATTTCAATCGAGAGCAATCCCAAACTGCAGGAACAACAATGTGGGAATTAATATTTAGATTTTAAAAACACACTTCGTCTTAAAATTGTAAACATTTTATCTGCATGTTTCTCAATGTCAATGTTTCCTTTTTATTTTCACGTACTTTTATTTCCTGATTTTTATTAAGATTATTTTAAATTTGGTTTGTGATACCGAGTTTTCTGCTACAAAAATGTTTCGCCTCACTTCGTATTCTTAATTGCTTCCAGACTTTTGCAATTGAAATTTTCTTACGTTCAACCGAATTCCAAATAGATTCATTTGAAAAATCTCAAAAACATTCACGTGTGTGAGGTGATTCATTTGAGGGAATGTATGGAAAATAAGGTAAAATTGATATATGTGGAAATACATTGTGAAACATGAACGCTTTTTATTAAAGCACATTTATTATTCGCTGGAAACAAAAATATTACACAGAATTAAAAAAGCAAATAAAAGAAAACAATGTGTTTCTCATATATTTATTTATCCTATTTTTCCCCTTTTCCTCCCCATTTCCTAAAAAAAGTAAATTTCGGCAAACACTTTTACCGAGACCGCTACCATAAAAATTATACGATCAATACTGCCCGTAATTAATGATATAAAATGTTCAGACTATAGTGGATACGGAGGTTACGATGGAGGCTACGGTGGTAACGGCAGTGGCCGGTCAGGAGGGCCACGAGGCGGGGCCAAAGGTATACAATCAACCGGCTTTCACTTTAAGAAAAACTTTACCCGTTTGTGTGCACCACCTGCTTTTTTTCTATTTGAGATAAAAACATTCAAAATCGATAACTGGACAAAATTTCCCGAAATTTTTGTGGTCTACTGGTTCATTATTTGGTTTTTATGTAAATTGGGTGGTGTTCAGAAAAATTTTTTATCTCGGAATTCCCTCTTTGGTCTCTTGTTCTTTTTTGTTCTCACTATTTTTAGTTAGCGTTTTAGAATGTTATTGCTATTTTGTAGAACAAAGGTCATATTTATTGAAAACGCATTTAATCGGTTAACAATAGCTTTTTACTTAATAAGCCGGCTAACCAAATTGGAATTTTTTTTAATTAAAATTCTTCGTTAATGCTTTTAAAGCTAGATAAAATCATCAGCTGCCAATATTTTGTTAGAGCAGTTGCTAATGGTTAAATTGTTTAATGCTATAGTTGAAAAATAAAAACCGTTATATTTATTCCATGAATAAAACCGCCATCCAATTTACAAATTCATGTGCATTGAAAGAGCAACAGGTAGGTATAAATGTACAGAAAAACGCGTGTAATTCATGAAATCTAAGTTTAGTTCGGTTTAAAAGTGAGCATTTTAAAATTCGACCGAAATTCCTGTTTTTATTCTGACGAATCGATGTTATATTTCTTTTCGAAAATTCTGGACACATAAACTTACATATTTTAATCCCCAATTTATATTTGATTTTTTGTTGGTGCGGAGTAACTGTTGGGAACATTTAATCATCTTCAAATGGGAATACTCATTTTTTGATAAAAATTAGAATATGCCCTGAATTCGCATCTGTATGACCTTTTTAACCAAAAGATTTTGCCAACTTTTGAGATTTTCTTAAAACCAGCGCGTGTACAAAGTGGGTATATTGTTTTGCTACAAATTTGAATGTCTTACTCCGACAATTACGGACTTAAGGTCGATTTTCATTTTTTAACTGAAATGATAGGCTAAATTATTATTAGTTTTGTTTTAATAAATATATAGCGAGGTAAAAAACTTAAATGTTATAACGATTTTATTAGTGTGACAAAAGTTTTATTCCTTTCAGTTATAAAAAGTTGAAATTTGATGCGATCATTTAACTCCAAAACAACTCTTAAGAGGTACTGCAAAGTATAAAATTTATTGTTTTTTTTACGATTTTCAAAAATAGAATTTCTAAAGAATGCTATGATTGCAGAAAATAATTCTGTTTCTGCTCGTCAACTATTAATCGTAATTTTATAATTTGTCTTTTTAATTATCATGCAAAACAATTCATATATACAGTCACTTCGGAAATGCGTGTTTCAAAATAGTAGAGCATTCTTTACTAGATTTCCTTTAAAATGCATTGTTTTAAGAGATATGCGGTTTTCTGTGTTCGAATAGTTTTTCATTTAACGCCATGCCGGAAAATTCATTAATAGAGAACCCTTCATCCATTCTAGTGAGTTGTAAGTCTATTGGCCACCTCTTCCGTAACAAATTAAACCTAAAAAAAACTTTTTATTGATGACTTAATCAGTCAGTGATTAAACTAATTTTAAACGGAGTGGCGGTATTTAAACAAAAGTTTGGAAATGTCTTAAAAATTTCTTTAATTTAAATTTTACATTTTCGCTAAACTAAACTGAAGAAATATTTATTTTCAAAAAATTGTTTTTGGGAACATCGCGCGGTAAGTTTAAAGTTTTTAAGTTTATCTGTCGTTTCGAAAAGCTTGCACTTTCCGTGGTCACGGGTGCACTGATGCGGTAAGTTTCGAAAAATTTTGTTTTGGAAATGAGTAATTGTCGCGATAAAAATAATCTAAAATCTGTGAAGATATATCCGCCTAGGTATTATTTGAAATTGCAAAAATCGCATCCAGAGTTTTGTTGCCCTAACCCTCAATTATTTTGTGTTTGTAATATTTTTAACTTTATTTGGAATTTAATATTGTACATTGCAAAATTTGTAACTAAGTTTGCAATATATACGATATATTATACAATGTAGATACAAAGTTATGCAGATAACTGATATAAATACTACAAACATGTAAGTTCCTTAAGATGCTAATAAGGAGGATCATATAAGATTACATGCTAATAAAGAAATGAATAACCCGACCTAGTATTGCCTGCCACTTGTCTAGTCTAAATCCATCGACTTATCTTGAATTGTTCATTTATGTATTTGTTTTCATCATACCTGATGGAAATTTTACAAACTGCTAAATTAGCAAGGTTTGTTTAAGGTCTGCACACATTTGTTCTAAATTAATAATCGACGTGAGGTATTGTTTTGAATTTTAGCTTTTGTTATTTATTCACTTCTTTCTAGTAGTCCGAGCACCACCACCACCACCATCATCATCATGATAGGCCGGAGTTGTAAATATGTAAATAAAATGCGATTAGTGAATTACGCGTTTAATTAAAATTGCGAAACTAAGGGTAGAGTTTCAAAATGTTTTCGTACTGTATCGATGGCTGATTCGTCACTATTTTCGATGGATTGTCATTGGTGCAGTTTCGAATTATTTGGATTTTGATAGTCGAATATATTTTAAATATATATAATATATTTATATATGTACACATGTATAAAAAGCTGATTTTGGCGGAGTGATTTGAAATAAAATTTAAATAAATTTTACAGTCGGCATTAAAGGAACTAAATTTATCTACTTTGAGTGCTAAAATAGTTTCGTAAAAATTGCTCTATTGCAAAGTGATAAATTGTTGAAATAATTATATAGTATTTATCAATTTAACCGTTTAAAAGTTTTAATGATACATAATTAAAGCATAAAGCATTTTTTTTATAATTCTTTCTGATCAAAAACTTTTTCAATAAATATGACTTTGCTTTAACGTAGATTTAAAATGAATGAAGGTTTTAAAAATTCGAGAAATTATTTGTAATTTCTTTAAATAGGTGGTAACTACCAAAGTGGCAAGCAACGAGGAACTGGACGTCAGCAAAGGCATCAACCTTATTAATTGCCGAAATAATTTAATTTTTTGTGGTAAATTGCTCCCAATTAACTAAGAGATTCATATTAATATTCGTCTTTCTAATTTTCAGAATATAATTTTTGAAGCATATTTTCATCCGTTCATCACCTCATCTTCCATCCTCACCATTCCATTTTTAAAACAGTGAGAAGAAGGAATATGTTTATTTCTGTCATTTTAAGGGTGTAAACACAGGAAAACCGCAGCGTTTTCCACCATTACGTAATGGTAAAACTGGAATTTGATCTAACTAAAAGAGAATATGTATTACATAAAAACCTTTAAAGTAAAAATAGTCCTAATTTAGTTATTAATAATAAAAACAATATAAATATATGTACAAAAGTGTCGTGGTTTATTTAAATTCTTATATATAATCTTTATTATATATAGTAACATTTTATATATAAATGACTGAAGTTGAAGAAAGCCAGCCTTAATTTTCTGAGATTAAAATGCAAATAAGTTTAATTGAAAATAGAACTTTGAATTTGTTTCAGGATCATTATCATTTTTTAAATGTCTTAAATGTAGTAGCAATAAACTTATTTTGATATAAAACCATTATTTTTAAATTCGGAATTTGTCAATACGCCTTCATCTAACAATAATTTTTTTAAAATCTAGCGGTAATTCGTTAATCAAAGAAAAATACTTGAACCGTTGAGGTTATAAAAATACGCGAGCACCCATTTTTATATTATAAAGCTTAGCACAGTTTTCTGTAGAATCTGTGTAGATTTCTATAATTCGTATATCACCCGGAAAAGCGTTATTTTTAAATAAAGTCAAGTGTGTGTGAGTGGTGTTCATGTATTGAAGTATTCCAGCCGGAGAAGAATCAAAAAAGGCTTGTGTGGAAAAAAGTCAAGCTCTTATTTAAAAATAGCGACGGTTCCAAAACTTTGTTGAAGTGAAAGAGGCGATTTTGTTTTGTTTATTTGACTATAAATACTCCCAACTTTTTGCACAATGGAGACTGGGCTAAATGTCTTGTCGAATGTTTTTTGAGTTCATCTATTTGGCATTTGAATCTTTGAATCTTTTTTTGTTTGTTTAAAACTGATTTTATATGACAATATACGAAGGAAGTACCACAAAGTTGTTTAAAAATGATAATTACGTTTAATAAATGAAAGTTTTTAAAGTAACTTGACAACTTTTGGTTCAACTCCACTAGTACTTTTATATTTAAATACCGAGATCCTATTTATAGGGTTGTTCAAAAATTTAATTGTGTTTCTTTATATTTTCTATTGTACATATCGTTGTACTTAGGAACATTTTGTTGAAGGTTGTGGCAATTTTGAACTGCAACTTTTTACGTGCAATTGAAACTGTTATTCGAAGCATATTTGTGTAAGAGCGCCGATACGCAAATGCCCTCCTACAAAATTTAAATTGTTGGCAAAAATTATAAATTCAATATTAAATTGAATTTAAGAATTTAATAGCTAACCGGGTTATAAAGATCGGATGCATTTTGTATTATTATATTCGGTTGACTCTGACGAAATTCAAATTTGTTGAAAACGCAAGAGATTTTTAAACATGTTTTAAATGCAGGGTAGCCATGTAACTCGTTTCAACTAAAATCAGAACTATCTTTAATATCTGAATGTCGTATTCCTATAGAGATTTTATATGCAATTTAGCTATTTACGGTCGTTTCGATTTCGATGGAAATGAAATACATAACTACTCGACGAATTCTAAAACTATCCCTATTCTCATTAAAATTTATCAAAGCCGTGAACTCGCATGTGTACATCGAGTATGACACTTTGAAATTTTCACAAAAAATATGTTCATGAAAAAAAAATTTTTACTTTGAAAATCTTTTTATCACAAGTCATTTATTTTTAACGTCTTGAATATATTCGAGCGAGCGTTATGCCTGCGCAAGACACCAGGCGTGAATAATAAATACATTGACATGGAAAACACTTGTGGATAGAAAATCTTATTTTTGTATTTATAATTTTACAAATAGACATTAATTTAAAATTATTACATGTTCACACAATAAAAAATTTTCTGCTTTATAAAATTACCTATAGTTAATAATGTTTAATAATTAATTACCATTAAATGAATGTGTAGTTTTTGTTTTAAAAAAAAATGTCATAGGGAGTTAAAACTCTTCGATCAAGGACTGTATATTGAGAAATATAACTTAAATCCGTCCCGCTTTTTTTATTTTAGATGATCCAAGTCGGAGCAGGAGTGGTCAACGCAAAGCTCATTTTTTCTCAGGCGACCCCGAATAATGGCTGTATCGTCAATACTAATTTAACATTTTATTTTTAAATGTAATTAACACATCTTCAAATATCATAGTTTCATTAAGGTATGATTTATGGTTTTTAATAAAAAAATATTCTTAAAAATCAATTTTTTCTTTACATTGTCTCCATGGGGATTGGAACCACAGCTAATGATACCCGGGTACCCAAAATACCAAATTATGGATTAAATTTAGTTTGAGATCTCCTCACGGTTGATATAGAAATTTATAGGCACGTTGACGGATATGTAGAAAAAATGGATCGGTTGCTTGCATTGCAACAAATGTTTAACTTCAAAATTTTGAAAAGTATTTTTCTGCCGCGTTTTTATCCATGTTACTATAATGCTTGGGAGAAAATTGTGGAAAGCACGTAACATACTCGTACTTTATATGAATTATAAATTAAAAAATTTGTTCGGATCAAGATTTAAAGTTTGGATAGGTAAATATCATGGCAATTTGAAATATTTTTGTAAACATTTTAAATTTTATCAGTTTGTAAAATTCAATTCAATGAAAATCGCGATAGCTACCCTTACCTATCTATATTAACCAGTTAACTGTTTCAAACTTTTTGGAAAATGTATTTATTTCTATATTATATCGAACAAATTAAGCGATGACGAGTATACTCCCCAATTACAAAGTATGTTTCATATGGAATATTAACTGCAAACTCTTATTTTTTACCCATGTCGAATATACACGTCATAATTTAAAATTTTGCACTTTTTCCCATGACGAATATACTCGTCAAAAACAGCTAACTGGTTAAATAATAAGATTATGGCGGGTCCGTGGGTCTGTCTGATTGTGCCTGCATCACGTGAAATATACTGAACAGATTTAAATGAAACTTGGTATATAGGTCTTATGCCATCGGTTAACATAGGGTACTGTTTACAATGGCAAAAAAAGTATCCGTGAAGTAGTCAAAAAACTCCGGGCGAAGTAGACAAATATTAAAACATATTTCGGTTTTGGGCCTGCGATATTGCTTAACATTCATGTTATATTTGTGAATAGTATATTTTATTCGCTTTTTAATTAGGTATCCAACAAAACAGCATTTTCATCGTGCGTTTAACGTTGGTCAAACGAAAATCTAGATTCTAGAACTTATTCTCTTTTCAGTTATTGTTGCGTTTTCTTTTAAATAATATTTTTGTTTTTCTTAAAAGGAGCAGCATCATTTCTATAAAATATAACTTTGTTCCTATTCTTGTCCTTGCATTCGGTTAGTGGTTCCGATCAAACTATCAATTTCAAGCAGCGAATCTAACCATATTCACTTCACAAGTTTGAAATTTCCAGACACAGTGCATACGCGAAATTTGATTGAAATGGATAATGGAACAATTTTGTTTTTGTTTTTTTTTTTTTTTTTGGAGAAAGGAAATGCATTTACGCACCTGGGTGGCATAGCCGCCCTGTGTTGGACTCCCCAACCTAGCCAGTCGTAATGGCTAAAACCCCGGTCCCAACGTCTCAGGGGCTCCACCCCGTAACTGTCTGTGAAACAGTACTTCAGGGTGGAGTCCTATATTACCTGTTCTCCTGGAGCTCACTCCAGGACGGCCCCCTACGTCAACAGGCGCTCCCTATTGGCATCCTCCTCCCTTTCACGAAGGCAAACCCCCGCTCGAAGTCCCCCCAGCAACATAATCTCGACTATATTGTCAGGGGTTATACCAAAGATCATGAATTACTAGATGTGAAACTCGTGACGTAGTCCCTTATCTTTTTTCGACCTTGGTCCCGTTAGCACATCGGCCTTGTAGATTTTGCTGAAAGTGGATAGTAATAAAGGGCGCACGCGTGAGAGAAAGACAAAAATTTAGGGGGAGGTGGAACGAAAATTAAGATCACGTTTCACCACCCAACAGCGCACACGTTCGAATACGTTTGGCTCGCCTTTAAAAATGCACAGTGAAAAAATGTAAGCAGCCGCATCCGTATACATGCTCTGAGTGTGCTACTTGCCTGTTCCCCATTCTCAGTTCAGGATTTCCCTATGCTGGAAGATTGCCTTGGGGACGGCACTAACACCATGCATGCAGAGGCACACAGCGAGCCCGACAGATTGGCCCGCCTTTAAAAATGCATGGTAAAAAAATGCTGCATTTTATTGCCTACACTGTAAGTGCTGTAAATGAGAATTTTTGGCTGCCTATTCTTATCTCTTTCGTTCTTATTGGAATTTAGATAAGGCATAGAAATCAGTAGTTCTTTGCTACTTTCTCTAATGGAAAAATTTACCCCAGGCAGTTTTAGAAATTGCATATGGGTTAGAGCTTTAAGCTTGTATAGAGAGTGTCCCATCTAGTAATTCATGATCTTTGGTGTCGATCATACACACTGATGTGTACGGGGTATCCTACCGGTGCCTTGCTCTTATTGATTAGCAGAAGCCAAGCTGCCTTTCAGCGGGAGGGAAAAATTCCCGGCTTCAGGCAGTCATTAAATATTTCCAGCAAGAGCTCTGGGTGGCTCGCCGTTAACGCCTATAACGCCTCCGTTGGGAGCTCGTCGAGCCCCGCTAATAAGGCCAGAGTGCCGGCGTCCTTTGACGACAGCCCTCGCCGGGGCAAGATACGGCGGATTTCACTGCACAACCTCCTGGGTGCCTCCAAGTGGTCTAGCATCTTCTCCAAATCCGGCAAGTCATCTTTGACTACCTTGGCGATATTGGGATGCTTTTAAAGAGCAGCCATCATTCGGCCTCTCCGAACTGCCTCGTGCTGGCAAAGCGCTTGACCTCGAAAAGTCCACGTAAGTATTGCGCAATTGCGCTCCTGCCACTGGAGTCAGGAGCATCGCAGCCCGAAGTGCACGCGACTTCCTGGCGAAAGGATCGACAGGCGGACTGCCGCTTTCCTTCCTTTCCCCCAAAACATCCACCCTAAATGATTTTTTATGGCGTCCATAATCATTTTCACAATGGGTATCTTATTTCCCACATTCAGAAACGGGCTCGCGTTTTAGGACCATATCCGAGGCAATCACCAACATTACGCCTCCCGTTACCCCCTTGTTCTATAGGGGAAAATTCAACCTCCTGTCGTCCATTCTCCTCTTCGAATAGGCCCGTATGACCAGCGACGTGCCTCCGAGGGTACCGTATACCTTCAGAATAACCCTCCCCTACACATCTCCCGGCTGATCTAAGGATCAGCGCGAATGTTCTCCATAGTTCTAGGGTATGCTACATCCTAGAACCGCAGCTGCTCACCTTCTTCCTGAAAGGAAAGAAAAAACGGGACATCCTGTAGCGTCACCTTTAAATGTTTGTGAAACACGATTTGTAAAAAAATCATCGCAAGGTGTGATCAAGCGATTGGAACGAATTTTCTATTTAAAATAAAAAGGATATATTATAGCTTCTATAAAGTATGATATCGCAGTCCTAAGTAAAAGAAAATGTTATGAAAAAACTTCTTCAAATGAAAAGCTTACCTCAACTGCAAGACAAAAAAAGAAACGGCTGGATTTTGTGTAAAGCTGCGAAAATTGCACAATAAGGCAATTGCAGCCCATAATTCGGAGTAACGAAACAAGGATGGAGTTGTGCTTTGGTCAAAGAGGTAAAAGGTTCATACAAAAGCCGAAACATAACGTTTACCCATATTGTTCGCAATGTTCGCAACTGCACTTACGACTTAGGGATGTGTATCGTCACGTGGAAATGGACATCTTGACTTTATTGACGATAACTTTATTGTTGATAACGCAGCAAAGTATCAAAAAATAATGCAGGAAAAACTTATCCTTTCCTTAAATCTTCTGAAGGTAAATATATTTTTCAGCAAGACGGCGTACTCTTCCTTACTACTAAAACAACAAGGCGTTGTTAGCTCCAAATAATATTTATTTTATGGAATAACCTTCAACTAGCCCAGATTTATCAACCCTATTGAGTCCTTATGAGTAAATATGCAAAAAGAATACGTCAATCAGGAAGACCGTGGAACGTGCTCTCAAATACAAAATATTTGGGACTCCATAGAACCAAAAATTTGTCAAAAATAAGTAACAACTACGCCAGCGAGCGAATTAAGTGGTAATACAAAATAAATACGACGCTACGGAATAGTGACGACTCAATTTCAATTGGTTAAATCGTTTTGCTTTGTTTTTTAAGCGTGCGAATTATTTTGCTTTGTTTGAATTTCTGGTTTTTAACGAATTTTGTTGTAAACAATGAATTATTGTTTTTTTTTTTTTATTAATCATTAAGCATATTTACTAAGCTTAAAATTGAGTATAATATTTTGCTTCTTGGGGATGTAGGAAGGCTAATAAAATACAAAGTGATCATTTTTAAAAAGTAACTTCCATTGTTGTGTTAACATTCCAAAACCTACTTTTAAAATAGATTAATTTGGCGGATTTACTGAGTTTGCTTTGTGATTTGGATTTTTGCCTTTTTTGGTTACTTTTAGGTTAATCCATAGTAGCAATGCCTAGAAAACGGTTAAATATTTCAGAACCTACTAGAGCGACTACAAGATTGAACTGAAGTAAAGGGCGGAGAGCAATATAGGATACTCTTTATTCCAGGAAAACACATAATTTAGTTCCTAGGACCTGCCATTACCTGAAGTCCACGCGGACGGAGTCGCGAACACAGCGAAATTTATTTAACCATTGATTTCGAATCTATAGGATATACATATATCTATAATAATAAAACTGTAGAAATGTCGTCTCTGTACATAGATAGTATTTACCAAAAACTGATTGGGGTTAATATAGAAAGGCTAAAGGAATACAAAAAGACAATTTTTAAAAATTTTGCATGTCTGCCTGTACGAACGACTTAATACAAGCTAGACCCAATTATTGAATTTTACATGCACCGTGTGAAGTCAGGTTAATCAGCTAGTATGAACATAAAATTATTGATTTCTAGACCAACGTTTTTTTCATTAAACAATCATAATATCATAAATCAGTGTAAAGATGAGTAACTGTTCCATCTTCTAAAATACTTGATTCTAAATGTGTCGTACGATTAAATCGATAGGAAGATTGTTTTTATTTATTTAATTTATATTTGCGAGGTCCAAATGGATAACCGGCTCATATTATGTACCTATATGCGATATGAACGAAACCTAAAAATATGAGGACAACGAAAGTAAATCAAGAGACTAGAAGATTGATAAGAGATAATAAAAAGAAATTAAGAAAAAATAGCAGAAAATAAACAAGAAAAATAATAAATAAAAAAAGAGCATTTGAAAACTAGAAACAGCCTCTGGAGCAAAACCTCTTAAGTTCGAGGAACCCATTGCTTCTTTAATTGCTTGAATGAGAATTAAGTCAAATTCCCAAAATAACTTTAAACGTGATGAAGAATAGAAAAGAAAACTGCGTAAAAAGAAATTACTCAACATTTGCTCAGCTCTGTATCACGTCGGAATATTTCGTGTAATCGATAAATTAAAGACGACCAAATGGGTAAACGTCGCATAATTTATATTGAAAATAACAACGACCGCGATTTATTTGAAAAATAAAATATAGATATGAGTATATAGGGTAAACTAGAAAATATTTCTTTCTAGAATTTTCCACATCTGCTGCCCTTTGTCTTCCTCATTCTGTGGAAAAATCAATATATATATAATATATACTGCAGTTATATACGTGCATAAAATAAAATTAGTACAAATGTTTCCTGCAGTGCATTGTAGCGCATGCCCAAGTACAAAGATAATCTAAATACAAGATGTAACACTATACAAGCCCAAAGCTCTAACCCATATGCAATTTGTAAAACATCGTGGGGAAAATTTTCCCATTAGATAAAGCAGAAAAGAACTACTGCTTCCCATGTACATGCCAACAAGAACGAAAGAGATAAGAATAGGCATTTAAATATTCTCTTTCTCTCATATATTCGGATGCGGGCTGTTTACATTTTTTACTGTGCATTTTTAAAGGCGGGCCAAAGTATTCGAACGTGTGTGCTGCTGCTGCTGTTATTTCAATTTTGGTTCCATCTCCCCTAAATTTTTGTGTTTCTCTCACGCGTAAACCCTTTATTACTATCCACTTTTAGCAAAATATTCAAGGCCGGTGGGCTAATGGGACTAAGGTCGAAAAAAGGTAAGGAAATATGTCACGAGTGTCCCATCTAGTATTTCATTTTGGTGTCACACACTTGTTATAGATAATCTGTCTCAGATTCCCAACTCTCGCAAAAATGTTTCCTCTTCTCTTATTTATGCTTTGTGTGTGAGATTTTGTAGAACTTTCGAGAATTTTCTGTAACTGGGTGGGGATAAGGCGTGGAATTAGAGTGGGGATGTTTTGCTATATAAATGCCTGCTCTGAGGAGAGCATCAAATCAAAAAGGTGTGTTATTTTGTTCTGTGAGGTGTAGTTGCGATATTTTTGCATAGTGAGGATCAGTTGGTAAAATGTTTAAGGAAATCAAATATTTGTTCGAGTTGAGATGTCCTGGATAAAGAAGGCGTTTGGTTGGCTGCATTTCTCTGAATTAGTGAATCGATTAAATGTGCAATTCTGTTCTACTCTACATCTTGTTAGCTAAAAATGGGAACAGTTTAACATCGCAATTTATCCAAATTGTTCTCCTTTCGGCTGTCGAGATATTTGCAAATTCTTTTAGAGCCAGAAGCGAAATTTTCGTTTCCAAGGTAAATTTTGGGTATTTTTTTGAAAAAGAAAACGAGTTATTTCAATGTAAAAGAAAATTTTTTCCGACTTTAGCGTGAGTGTGTTAGTGTATGCGCATAATTATCCTAAAGCAGAAAAATTTGAGATGAATGAGTTTTTTTTTTTTTATTCCTTCTATATTTATATATAAAAACAAAGTTTGGTGAAACAATTAAATACAAATTTAGTCCGCATTATGATTATATTGCGAACCTTTTTATGATATTTAATGTCTGCTTCTGAAAACAAGATGGCCGCTTTTGATTTTATGCCAGTTCTGGATATAGCGGTTGCTGTATTTTTTTTATGTTTAGAAAAGGTAAACTAGATGCATTATAATAATAATAATGCATTAATGTAATTAATACTGTTTACTATATTATATATGAAAATTCTTTGCACTTATCTGGTTTTGAGCTATTTAAACAATTATCATGAAGTCATATTTTTAAAAGCTCTTAACCCCTTTAAAGCTATAAAGTCCAGAAGTGCTTACGATCGATTTCCCCTTCGTACGTGGAGATGATTCACACATCGTCCCATTAAAGCTTTAAAGTCGTCAAGAGCTTTTACTTATGGCTCTCTTCCCACTTTAAAGCGTCCCTGTAAATGCTTTTATTTATGATTTATTTCGAGCACAAGGTCAAAGCGTCGTCAAAATTAAGATTATTAAGAAATTATTTATAATGCTCATTGTACATTTATGAACAATGGTGCAATAATAAGGCGAATTTGTGATATTCTAGAAATTGCCTTATAGTGTCAAATTAATTAAATTACCTACAGTAGTATTATGCTAACTGGAATTTAGAAAAGTCACAACTATACGACTTATTTATAGCATTGTTTAAATAGTCCATTATCATTTAAAACGCTTTAAAATCTTTAAATAATTTTAAAATTTGTTGCTGTTGCCAGCACAGCACTGGAAGATATATATGTGAAGTAAATTCGACAGGATAATTAAAAAAATAAATAATTTAATATAAATATTTACTTTTATAAGGTTAACACTTCTAAGCTAAATAATGAAGATTTACAAATTAGTAATTATTGTTAAAAACAGCTATTTATCTTTCGCCTTTCCTACTACGTAGTTAACTAACTTTCTTACGTATAGATCACGAATAATGAAAACACCAACTAAATACGTTATGAATGAAGATAGAAAGTGTAGAATTAAAATATTTTTTCCCTCTTAACAAATTTCTCCACAGGAAATAAAATATTTCATCGACATTTAACAATTTTTCTTATAAATTTTTAGTTGCGGGTGTAATGATGCGGATAGTTAAATAAAACTCGTCAACATTGCTGTGTCTGTAAATAATATTTACTACTTTTGGAATAAATCTACGTGGCAAATGTTAGATCAGAGGAAAAGATGGAGCGACGACCTTTGTATTTAAGAGAAAAAAAAAGGCGAATCTGTCTTTAAAACTTCTGAGAAGTGTCTTATATAAAGAAGTCATATTATGTCTACTGCCTACCTTGGGTCTAATATCGTAAATCAACTGACCGATACTATATGAGAAAAAGATACATTCTGCATAACCGACATTATGGCCCATTTAGTAATTTCTACGTTTTATTCCAAACTGCTAGTTATTAAGATTCCTTCAAGTGTCTTAGTTTGGGCATCGTCTGTATGATTTCATCTATGAAAACACTAAGGCAAGTGTGTATATTTAAGACAACTTGAAAATAATCTTTTGGAATAAATAATTTAAATGTTCTGACTTTTTACTTAAAACTTTTATAGAAAATAAATTACTTTAGTTACACGAAAAATATCTGCATATTGTTGGTTATTTAGTTTTTATTCCTAACTTTATAATATCAATTATATACAAATTACGTATTATTTGCATTTTACTTTTTGGACATTTGGTGAACCATTATTGAACCTGATTGATGTAAGTACGTCTTTTTTTACTTTTCAAATAATTCATCAAATATCTATTTTGAAATTACAATGTAATAAATAAAACATTTTATTTACCGCATTGCATTTACGAACTGCAATTTATAAAATTGTAATAACCCACGATTTTGGATAAAGGGCGACTATTTTAAGCTTAAGTACTCAACATTTTCGGCCACAAGTATAAAGATATATTTAAGGTATATTAAAAATAATGAAAATAGTACATGCAAAATAATAAAGCTAGTACATGCTAACCGAGATTATATTCTGATAGATATTTGTTTTGGTAACTCTCTAAATGAAAATCACAAACTAAACTAAACTACATCAAATTATCTCAAATATTATTTGTGAATACGGTCCAACTCTTAAAATATATTTAGTAGAAATAACAAAATCCATTTATTTTTCTGTCTATATTATTTTAAGCAACGTACTAGTGTAATGTTTTAACGGAAGAATTTCTCCAAATGTAAATAATTGTATGAAGTATGACAATTTTTTTTTTATTCTATTAGAATATAATACAAATAAATTTATTTTAAAATTTCCAATTTCTAGACAAATGTCAAAGAAAGGATAATAACTATAATAAAAATATTAAAATACTTAATTTTATTGGCATATTAAGCTAACTTATACGGGCTTATTGCATACATTGAACATGGAATCCATAATTCAAATGTATGAAATCCGCATTTGCATTCTCCCTGACGAATCAGCAATAAATTCCATAAGTGCTAAACTCGACTCAAATTAGAATTCTATCGAATTTGTCAATACTCGCAGTAAATCCTTTAACATAAAATCTCTAAACGATTAATTTCTAGTAGAAGATGTGAGTACACATTAAACGTTTTTGATATGTTATCCAAATGCTTGTCTCTTCAAGGCGTATTTTCCAGATATTTGCTTTCCTATTTTTTTTTTATCCAAATTAATCAAGATTTAAGATAATTATTAGTAATTAAAAGATTACTTATAATAAGTTTCCATTTTCTGTATTTTAGACATTTTTACTTTGAACTTTTTACTTGAGAATAACAAAATTCTAATTTTGTCCAAGGTGCTGCTTGAACCATTTTCAGAAGGTTTGTTTTTGTGCTATTTATTTTAATTATTATAGCAATTTTATATAATGGGGTAATGGACCAGCTGCTAAGGGAACCAAGACAGCAGTTCATATATCCACCACACAGTTTGGGATTTATTAATAATATAATTATATCAACATTGAAATATTTCTCTCCTTAATGCCTCTCTAGATAATTTTGCAAATATTTATTTATTTTTTCATATTGTCGCTAAAAACGGCGACTGTAGTGAACGTGCAAGGAAGATGGGATATTATGGGAAAGTTAAATAAAAATTTGCTTTCTTTTTAATATTTTAAGTTACATGATTTATGTAAATATCAAATGATACGTTTGTCGTAAACCAATTTCGCAACCTTTTTTGTTTTTTAACTTTAGTGTTTGAAAAAACACCAAACGTTTGGAGAGTTTCAAAATATCACCTTCGCAATATCTCTGAACACTACGTCAAAAATTTTGTATAAGTGTAAAAAAAAAACTACCTTGAGAATTCAATTGAGCTCTGCGTAATAATGAAATGATTTTTCGCATATTCGCAGACTCAAACGTAACGTAACAATTTAAGAACATTCAACGACTCGTGTTCATCCATTAACTTCGACGTTTTTTTTGTTTTTATCACTTTTCTGGTTAATTTATTTAACAAACAACTCCTATTATGGTTAACAAATCGAACTAAAAAGTCAGCTAATATAACATTTTTGCATCAGGGTTAGGGAATTGCACAAATCTCATTTACCCGAAATACCAATTTTCTTATTCTATCAAAACCAGGCGAATAATTATTTTCAGTGACAACACGAGTAGGAGAATAATTTAATACACTTTACAAGAAACAATTTTACAGGAACGAAAATATGAGCGAGAATAGGAAAAAGAATAATTATTAATATAATTTATTAGTTAAAAAAAAAAAAAAAATAGTGATCAGTTTAAAAAACTGATGGAGTTGCTTTGCCTTGCATTTTGCTTTTTGTGCTTCGGCCTTGTTTGCATTGATCCATTTAGGACGAAATTTTTCAAAGACGACTACTTTCGACAACACTAAGTTGGGATAAACCTAAATCAAAGTCGTTTTCCACACTACTTTGATAACTCACAATTAAAAAACCGCAGCGCACAGGTTAGTTTTATTAATGGAGGAGTTGAAGATGCACGGATAAATTTCAATTCGTCATATATATAAATGAGAAGAAATGTCTTCTTATTTAGACGAAAGTATGAAATAAACCTATAATGTGTAAAGTAAAATATGTATGATTATTACATACAATATTACTAAATTTACATATCCAGAAGTTCCGACGGATTAGAATTATCGCGTCTTGTCCTTCGCAATCGACACATTCTTTGTAGTTCAGAACTTGCATCGAAAAATAATTCAGCACAGTAATTGTTTCTGAATTTAATCACTTAAAAATGCAAAAAGAATTTCTTTTCAAATTGTCACAGATAATAATTTATATTTTAATTTCATTGCATTGATTTCATTTAGTCGAGTGAAAATGTTCTCCTTCCGTAATACGACAACTGGACTAATTCGCTAGTGAGTTTGAAATGAAAAATTTCAAGAGCTCATCTTCCCAATATTTCAGAGCAATTCTTTGGACCACTTAGTATAAGTGTATGAAAAAGCGAACTTTGAGAATCCAGCTGAGCTGGGTATATTTGTAAATTGAATCGTAAGTCTTACAAATTTAAAACCGTTCAAGGACTCAAACTAACTTGGACGTTTTTCTAAATTATAAGTTAAATTATTTAATAAAAAAACAATAGGATGCGTCTGCAGAGTTTTGCAGAGATCTGTAAAATGTAATTTTCAATTGTATTGAAATTAGGAGCAAATTATGTGAAATAAGTAAAATAATTGAAAATTATGTAAAAAGTATAAGGAAAATTAAAAAGCCGTCAGATTTGATGTTATGTTAGACCATACAAAGGAAAATTCCAAATACAAAAAAAAATATCTTGTTGCTGAATCTTTTACTCAAAAGTTTAATCTACTGCCTTGGTGTGGACGATCCTCATTTAACCTGTTCGCTGCCAGGGTTTCTTGGGAAAAAAACATCCACCGCAGTCCAAAACTTCGGCGGATTATATGGCACCAATTTGAATAGACTTAACGGATATATATTTAGAGCATTCTAAAAAAGTGAAATAAGCTTTTTTTTAAACTTATATATATATATATTATGTTTATTATTATGTAAGTAGATTTAATCTAAATACATAAATTTAAAAGCGCTCTCGGAAGCGAAATCCGTTTTTTTAAACTGCTTTACATTCTTCATATATGTATTTCACCGTTTTAAAATGTAGCAATTCTGTTAAAAACATAAATCGTTTCAAACTATTTTCATAAATCTACCAAAAATGTTTGTCACATATATGTGACGACGAGTTCTGATAAGAAAACACTGTGTCTCACACATATGTGTCGGCTGATAGCGAACGGGTAAAAAAGTTCTTTTCCTCTAGTAACTCCCTGAAAGTATAGTCAACTCTGGAACACTTTCGGAATATTTTGGTTAGTTAATTTAATTTTTACTTTCCACCGTCATCTCATCAAGAGATTGTTAAATGCATATTATAATTCACTAAAAACAACACTTAAACATTAAAAAAAACTTAGATGTTAACACGATATTGGCCGGAAACGTCATATGGTCTTCTAACTACTTGAGTGGATATGACGGTCCTCGCCCGCCAATATCTTCTGTACTAAATTCGAATTTGACCGAATTTGTAAAAATAAAAATATTGTTGTTGCACATGGTTCTCTCATTCTCATTCCAATTACGCTAAATTGAATTGTTGGCACGCGTAGTATGCTTCGAGATTTAATCGTAAGGTAAGGGGTTAATAAACATACATTGTTGACCGGGGACGTCATATGTCGTCTGTTAACCCAACGTAATTGATTGGGTACTATACAATGTGATTGTGGTTATGGTACATGCACTTTTTGCGACAAATCTAACGATTGTCAAATAAAGGAACATGTCTTAGAGGAAATAATACCCACAGTTTCTTCAAAACGTAAAAATTGAAAACACCACTTGCGATTGTGGAATTGCTGACAAAAGTAATTGAATTTAAATATTTGTGGAACAAAAGCTTTTAAAGCTTTATCCCTGTCAGATTACCAATATTTTCAAGAAATCGTCATTGATAAATTTTAATTCGTGAAAACGTTGTAATATTAAATGTGTTTAATCTTTCATGTGCCAAATTTGTGAAACTAGCTTACTAAATTTAAAAGCTGCAAGGAATTGTTGTTTCACTTGACTGAAAGCCAAAAACAAAATCTTTAATATTTTAAAGCGAATTGCTTAGCGATTTCTCTGGCAATTGATTTAATTTGTGATTTGGTTTGTAAACTATTTTAAAACGTTTGATTCGATATTTCGAGTGCAATATTTTGTTACGTGTAAAAGCATACTAAAATCGGTTAGTAATGTTAGAGAATATTTGTAACGGCAATTTCGCGCTTTGAAATATCTCTGACATTAAATAACGTTAATTTGACGTCATTTTACTAGATGCCACTACCAGAGAGCGAAAAGAGGGAACAAAAATTGCACAGTCTGCTTCTAGAAAATCGTGTATATAAGGCAGTCCATTGCATTTGTATGCCAGTGATATATTCGGAAATCGAAATGGAAACCACACAAAATTCGAAAGCGTTCAAGGATTCAATTATTACTTTTTACATTATTTGTCACAAACCAAAATTACACTTGTACATATGCATACAATATTTATATATTTACATATATATACCGTAATGGGTGATTTTCAGTTAGTAGAACTATTAAACAATTTAGATGTCAGCAGCTGCAGTAAGCCTGAACGTTGTGACACTTACTCATCCCCTGCACATCTGAATATATATTGTGATTGAATTATTACCTTTTTTTCATTTCAAATAGTTGAAATATTATTTTTTTTTCATTTATATATTTACATTGTTTATGTTATATATTATATGTTACACCATGTTATATTAACGTGTTTTACTCATAAATTCTAATTCAAAAATTACCAACTTTTGAAAATTATTTTTTTTTTCATTTCTAATAAGATAAATAATATCAAACAAATGGTGAAATATACAACATGTTCCTTTTCGAATTTTGTTATACTATAAGGGTTAAGCTAACTAGGTATCTCAACGAGTCAATTAGTTTTTAGAGTGTTCGTCGCAAACCCAATTAGACGTCTTTTTTCAAATTTTAATTTAGATAATTTCCTTAAAAAAATTAAAGAAAACCATGCGTTTTAAGAATTTTAAAAATCACCTTCGCAATATTTTTGAGCATTTCGCCGCAACATTTAGTTTAAGTGTAAGAAACAGCGTACTTTGAAAATCGAGTTGAGCTGCGTAACAATGAACAATTATTTTCGTACATATCCGTAATTCGCCACAAATCGAAGCGCAACGCATACAAAATTTAAGAGTGTCCCAAGGAGTCAACACGTTAATAGATTTTCGTCGCAAACCCACTTCGACGTCTTATTTCAAATTTTAATTTAGATAATTTCCTTAAAAAATAAAAAAACAGTTTAAAATGAATTGAGTAGAAAGATTTTACGAATTTACATGTGCAGTTAATAAAAATTGGCAGTTATAGGGACTACCGATAGAAGTGAAAACTTAGAACTTTTAGTATTAAAATTTGAAATTTCATAATGTTTGAATTAAAATTATCAACATCAATCTGGTTTTCACATCTATTGACACTCCGAGCAACAATTATATGCATGTTTATATGGTTTTTTATTATTCAAATATATTACGGGCTGTACAAGATTATGACAAAATATAAATACAATTCAATTACCACCGTCTGAAGACATCTTCAGGATCAAGGATCTAAACAAATGTGGAAAACAGATATTTAAAATAACCCTAATTCCATGACAATATTTTTTCGTAATTTTCTAATAATAAAATTATAGATAATCATTTTGCAAAAAATAGCAAAGCACATATTTTATTTTTGACAATTTAAATTATTAAATAATGATTTCGAAATATTAAATTTTTAAATAAAATAAAATATTTAATGAAATGAAAGTCGGAGCCGTTTTCATCATTTTAAACTAAAGATTTTAATGATATAAGGTAATAAACTATAATTTTGCATTATAACAATATTTTAAACTTCAACACATTAATTTTAAATTATTATTAGATTTTATAAAATTTTTAATTTCAAATTCCACGATAAAAATATGATTGAACAACTAGAAATCTGTTTTACCACGGTAGTAAGAAAACGTCCAAGCCACTGTGAAATACTAATTGCATGATGCATTGCAGAGGTTAAATATTAGAAAATAAATAATACAGAATTTTCAAACGCCAAAATAAATACGAGGAATTAAAATAATTTTCTGTTAATTATTTTTTATCTTCAAAATATTAGTATATTTATTTAGTACTCACGTACTGCACAATGATTCTACAATTAAAAAACTCAAATAATAATTAAACAAAAACACTATTTTAACAATGCACAGTATATACACATTGAACTTTTCACTAAATGCATTCAATTTCACTAAAAATATATACGCAGCACTAATGTTGCACAATACGTCAGCTGTATAGCTACAGATATACTGCTATAAGCATGTCGGTGACGCGAACGCACGAGATTTCACCCATCCAAAAAGCGTCTATGTCGGTACCGCGAACCCATAACATTTTCCCCTACCAAAAAGTGCCCAACGCGGCTAAAGAAGTTTTCACTTCAAAAATTAAAGAAAACCACGCGTTCTAAGAATTTTAAAAATCACCTTCGCAATATTTTTGAGCATTTCGCCGCAACATTTAGTTTAAGTGTAAGAAACAGCGTACTTTGAAAATCGAGTTGAGCTGCGTAACAATGAACAATTATTTTCGTACATATCCGCAATTCGCCACAAATCGAAGCGCAACGCATACAAAATTTAAGAGTGTCCCAAGGAGTCAATACGTTAATAGATTTTCGTCGCAAACCCACTTCGACGTCTTATTTCAAATTTTAATTTAGATAATTTCCTTAAAAAAATTAAAGAAAACCATGCGTTTTAAGAATTTTAAAAATCACCTTCGCAATATTTTTGAGCATTTCGCCGCAACATTTAGTTTAAGTGTAAGAAACAGCGTACTTTGAAAATCGAGTTGAGCTGCGTAACAATGAACAATTATTTTCGTACATATCCGCAATTTGCCACAAATCGAAGCGCAACGCATACAAAATTTAAGAGTGTCCCAAGGAGTCAATACGTTAATAGATTTTCGTCGCAAACCCACTTCGACGTCTTATTTCAAATTTTAATTTAGATAATTTCCTTAAAAAAATTAAAGAAAACCATGCGTTTTAAGAATTTTAAAAATCACCTTCGCAATATTTTTGAGCATTTCGCCGCAACATTTAGTTTAAGTGTAAGAAACAGCGTACTTTGAAAATCGAGTTGAGCTGCGTAACAATGAACAATTATTTTCGTACATATCCGCAATTCGCCACAAATCGAAGCGCAACGCATACAAAATTTAAGAGTGTCCCAACGAGTCAATTAGTTTTTAGAGTGTTCTTCGCAAACCCACTTCGACGTCTTATTTCAAATTTTAATTTAGATAATTTCCTTAAAAAAATTAAAGAAAACCATGCGTTTTAAGAATTTTAAAAATCACCTTCGCAATATTTTTGAGCATTTCGCCGCAACATTTAGTTTAAGTGTAAGAAACAGCGTACTTTGAAATTCGAGTTGAGCTGCGTAACAATGAACAATTATTTTCGTACATATCCGCAATTCGCCACAAATCGAAGCGCAACGCATACAAAATTTAAGAGTGTCCCAACGAGTCAATTAGTTTTTAGAGTGTTCTTCGCAAACCCACTTCGACGTCTTATTTCAAATTTTAATTTAGATAATTTCCTTAAAAAAATTAAAGAAAACCATGCGTTTTAAGAATTTTAAAAATCACCTTCGCAATATTTTTGAGCATTTCGCCGCAACATTTAGTTTAAGTGTAAGAAACAGCGTACTTTGAAAATCGAGTTTAGCTGCGTAACAATGAACAATTATTTTCGTACATATCCGCAATTTGCCACAAATCGAAGCGCAACGCATACAAAATTTAAGAGTGTCCCAAGGAGTCAATACGTTAATAGATTTTCGTCGCAAACCCACTTCGACGTCTTATTTCAAATTTTAATTTAGATAATTTCCTTAAAAAAAATTAAAGAAAACCATGCGTTTTAAGAATTTTAAAAATCACCTTCGCAATATTTTTGAGCATTTCGCCGCAACATTTAGTTTAAGTGTAAGAAACAGCGTACTTTGAAAATCGAGTTGAGCTGCGTAACAATGAACAATTATTTTCGTACATATCCGCAATTCGCCACAAATCGAAGCGCAACGCATACAAAATTTAAGAGTGTCCCAAGGAGTCAATACGTTAACAGATTTTCGTCGCAAACCCACTTCGACGTCTTATTTCAAATTTTAATTTAGATAATTTCCTTAAAAAAAATTAAAGAAAACCATGCGTTTTAAGAATTTTAAAAATCACCTTCGCAATATTTTTGAGCATTTCGCCGCAACATTTAGTTTAAGTGTAAGAAACAGCGTACTTTGAAAATCGAGTTGAGCTGCGTAACAATGAACAATTATTTTCGTACATATCCGCAATTTGCCACAAATCGAAGCGCAACGCATACAAAATTTAAGAGTGTCCCAAGGAGTCAATACGTTAATAGATTTTCGTCGCAAACCCACTTCGACGTCTTATTTCAAATTTTAATTTAGATAATTTCCTTAAAAAAAATTAAAGAAAACCATGCGTTTTAAGAATTTTAAAAATCACCTTCGCAATATTTTTGAGCATTTCGCCGCAACATTTAGTTTAAGTGTAAGAAACAGCGTACTTTGAAAATCGAGTTGAGCTGCGTAACAATGAACAATTATTTTCGTACATATCCGCAATTCGCCACAAATCGAAGCGCAACGCATACAAAATTTAAGAGTGTCCCAAGGAGTCAATACGTTAATAGATTTTCGTCGCAAACCCACTTCGACGTCTTATTTCAAATTTTAATTTAGATAATTTCCTTAAAAAAATTAAAGAAAACCATGCGTTTTAAGAATTTTAAAAATCACCTTCGCAATATTTTTGAGCATTTCGCCGCAACATTTAGTTTAAGTGTAAGAAACAGCGTACTTTGAAAATCGAGTTGAGCTGCGTAACAATGAACAATTATTTTCGTACATATCCGCAATTTGCCACAAATCGAAGCGCAACGCATACAAAATTTAAGAGTGTCCCAACCAGTCAATTAGTTTTTAGAGTGTTCTTCGCAAACCCACTTCGACGTCTTATTTCAAATTTTAATTTAGATAATTTCCTTAAAAAAATTAAAGAAAACCATGCGTTTTAAGAATTTTAAAAATCACCTTCGCAATATTTTTGAGCATTTCGCCGCAACATTTAGTTTAAGTGTAAGAAACAGCGTACTTTGAAAATCGAGTTGAGCTGCGTAACAATGAACAATTATTTTCGTACATATCCGCAATTTGCCACAAATCGAAGCGCAACGCATACAAAATTTAAGAGTGTCCCAAGGAGTCAATACGTTAATAGATTTTCGTCGCAAACCCACTTCGACGTCTTATTTCAAATTTTAATTTAGATAATTTCCTTAAAAAAATTAAAGAAAACCATGCGTTTTAAGAATTTTAAAAATCACCTTCGCAATATTTTTGAGCATTTCGCCGCAACATTTAGTTTAAGTGTAAGAAACAGCGTACTTTGAAAATCGAGTTGAGCTGCGTAACAATGAACAATTATTTTCGTACATATCCGCAATTCGCCACAAATCGAAGCGCAACGCATACAAAATTTAAGAGTGTCCCAACGAGTCAATTAGTTTTTAGAGTGTTCTTCGCAAACCCACTTCGACGTCTTATTTCAAATTTTAATTTAGATAATTTCCTTAAAAAAATTAAAGAAAACCATGCGTTTTAAGAATTTTAAAAATCACCTTCGCAATATTTTTGAGCATTTCGCCGCAACATTTAGTTTAAGTGTAAGAAACAGCGTACTTTGAAAATCGAGTTGAGCTGCGTAACAATGAACAATTATTTTCGTACATATCCGCAATTCGCCACAAATCGAAGCGCAACGCATACAAAATTTAAGAGTGTCCCAACGAGTCAATTAGTTTTTAGAGTGTTCTTCGCAAACCCACTTCGACGTCTTATTTCAAATTTTAATTTAGATAATTTCCTTAAAAAAATTAAAGAAAACCATGCGTTTTAAGAATTTTAAAAATCACCTTCGCAATATTTTTGAGCATTTCGCCGCAACATTTAGTTTAAGTGTAAGAAACAGCGTACTTTGAAAATCGAGTTGAGCTGCGTAACAATGAACAATTATTTTCGTACATATCCGCAATTTGCCACAAATCGAAGCGCAACGCATACAAAATTTAAGAGTGTCCCAAGGAGTCAATACGTTAATAGATTTTCGTCGCAAACCCACTTCGACGTCTTATTTCAAATTTTAATTTAGATAATTTCCTTAAAAAAATTAAAGAAAACCATGCGTTTTAAGAATTTTAAAAATCACCTTCGCAATATTTTTGAGCATTTCGCCGCAACATTTAGTTTAAGTGTAAGAAACAGCGTACTTTGAAAATCGAGTTGAGCTGCGTAACAATGAACAATTATTTTCGTACATATCCGCAATTCGCCACAAATCGAAGCGCAACGCATACAAAATTTAAGAGTGTCCCAACGAGTCAATTAGTTTTTAGAGTGTTCTTCGCAAACCCACTTCGACGTCTTATTTCAAATTTTAATTTAGATAATTTCCTTAAAAAAATTAAAGAAAACCATGCGTTTTAAGAATTTTAAAAATCACCTTCGCAATATTTTTGAGCATTTCGCCGCAACATTTAGTTTAAGTGTAAGAAACAGCGTACTTTGAAAATCGAGTTGAGCTGCGTAACAATGAACAATTATTTTCGTACATATCCGCAATTTGCCACAAATCGAAGCGCAACTCATACAAAATTTAAGAGTGTCCCAACGTCAATTAGTTTTTAGAGTGTTCTTCGCAAACCCACTTCGACGTCTTATTTCAAATTTTAATTTAGATAATTTCCTTAAAAAAATTAAAGAAAACCATGCGTTTTAAGAATTTTAAAAATCACCTTCGCAATATTTTTGAGCATTTCGCCGCAACATTTAGTTTAAGTGTAAGAAACAGCGTACTTTGAAAATCGAGTTGAGCTGCGTAACAATGAACAATTATTTTCGTACATATCCGCAATTCGCCACAAATCGAAGCGCAACGCATACAAAATTTAAGAGTGTCCCAACGAGTCAATTAGTTTTTAGAGTGTTCTTCGCAAACCCACTTCGACGTCTTATTTCAAATTTTAATTTAGATAATTTCCTTAAAAAAATTAAAGAAAACCATGCGTTTTAAGAATTTTAAAAATCACCTTCGCAATATTTTTGAGCATTTCGCCGCAACATTTAGTTTAAGTGTAAGAAACAGCGTACTTTGAAAATCGAGTTGAGCTGCGTAACAATGAACAATTATTTTCGTACATATCCGCAATTCGCCACAAATCGAAGCGCAACGCATACAAAATTTAAGAGTGTCCCAACGAGTCAATTAGTTTTTAGAGTGTTCTTCGCAAACCCACTTCGACGTCTTATTTCAAATTTTAATTTAGATAATTTCCTTAAAAAAATTAAAGAAAACCATGCGTTTTAAGAATTTTAAAAATCACCTTCGCAATATTTTTGAGCATTTCGCCGCAACATTTAGTTTAAGTGTAAGAAACAGCGTATTTTGAAAATCGAGTTGAGCTGCGTAACAATGAACAATTATTTTCGTACATATCCGCAATTCGCCACAAATCGAAGCGCAACGCATACAAAATTTAAGAGTGTCCCAACGAGTCAATTAGTTTTTAGAGTGTTCTTCGCAAACCCACTTCGACGTCTTATTTCAAATTTTAATTTAGATAATTTCCTTAAAAAAATTAAAGAAAACCATGCGTTTTAAGAATTTTAAAAATCACCTTCGCAATATTTTTGAGCATTTCGCCGCAACATTTAGTTTAAGTGTAAGAAACAGCGTACTTTGAAAATCGAGTTGAGCTGCGTAACAATGAACAATTATTTTCGTACATATCCGCAATTTGCCACAAATCGAAGCGCAACGCATACAAAATTTAAGAGTGTCCCAAGGAGTCAATACGTTAATAGATTTTCGTCGCAAACCCACTTCGACGTCTTATTTCAAATTTTAATTTAGATAATTTCCTTAAAAAAATTAAAGAAAACCATGCGTTTTAAGAATTTTAAAAATCACCTTCGCAATATTTTTGAGCATTTCGCCGCAACATTTAGTTTAAGTGTAAGAAACAGCGTACTTTGAAAATCGAGTTGAGCTGCGTAACAATGAACAATTATTTTCGTACATATCCGCAATTTGCCACAAATCGAAGCGCAACGCATACAAAATTTAAGAGTGTCCCAAGGAGTCAATACGTTAATAGATTTTCGTCGCAAACCCACTTCGACGTCTTATTTCAAATTTTAATTTAGATAATTTCCTTAAAAAAATTAAAGAAAACCATGCGTTTTAAGAATTTTAAAAATCACCTTCGCAATATTTTTGAGCATTTCGCCGCAACATTTAGTTTAAGTGTAAGAAACAGCGTACTTTGAAAATCGAGTTGAGCTGCGTAACAATGAACAATTATTTTCGTACATATCCGCAATTCGCCACAAATCGAAGCGCAACGCATACAAAATTTAAGAGTGTCCCAACGAGTCAATTAGTTTTTAGAGTGTTCTTCGCAAACCCACTTCGACGTCTTATTTCAAATTTTAATTTAGATAATTTCCTTAAAAAAATTAAAGAAAACCATGCGTTTTAAGAATTTTAAAAATCACCTTCGCAATATTTTTGAGCATTTCGCCGCAACATTTAGTTTAAGTGTAAGAAACAGCGTACTTTGAAAATCGAGTTGAGCTGCGTAACAATGAACAATTATTTTCGTACATATCCGCAATTCGCCACAAATCGAAGCGCAACGCATACAAAATTTAAGAGTGTCCCAACGAGTCAATTAGTTTTTAGAGTGTTCTTCGCAAACCCACTTCGACGTCTTATTTCAAATTTTAATTTAGATAATTTCCTTAAAAAAATTAAAGAAAACCATGCGTTTTAAGAATTTTAAAAATCACCTTCGCAATATTTTTGAGCATTTCGCCGCAACATTTAGTTTAAGTGTAAGAAACAGCGTATTTTGAAAATCGAGTTGAGCTGCGTAACAATGAACAATTATTTTCGTACATATCCGCAATTCGCCACAAATCGAAGCGCAACGCATACAAAATTTAAGAGTGTCCCAACGAGTCAATTAGTTTTTAGAGTGTTCTTCGCAAACCCACTTCGACGTCTTATTTCAAATTTTAATTTAGATAATTTCCTTAAAAAAATTAAAGAAAACCATGCGTTTTAAGAATTTTAAAAATCACCTTCGCAATATTTTTGAGCATTTCGCCGCAACATTTAGTTTAAGTGTAAGAAACAGCGTACTTTGAAAATCGAGTTGAGCTGCGTAACAATGAACAATTATTTTCGTACATATCCGCAATTTGCCACAAATCGAAGCGCAACGCATACAAAATTTAAGAGTGTCCCAAGGAGTCAATACGTTAATAGATTTTCGTCGCAAACCCACTTCGACGTCTTATTTCAAATTTTAATTTAGATAATTTCCTTAAAAAAATTAAAGAAAACCATGCGTTTTAAGAATTTTAAAAATCACCTTCGCAATATTTTTGAGCATTTCGCCGCAACATTTAGTTTAAGTGTAAGAAACAGCGTACTTTGAAAATCGAGTTGAGCTGCGTAACAATGAACAATTATTTTCGTACATATCCGCAATTCGCCACAAATCGAAGCGCAACGCATACAAAATTTAAGAGTGTCCCAACGAGTCAATTAGTTTTTAGAGTGTTCTTCGCAAACCCACTTCGACGTCTTATTTCAAATTTTAATTTAGATAATTTCCTTAAAAAAATTAAAGAAAACCATGCGTTTTAAGAATTTTAAAAATCACCTTCGCAATATTTTTGAGCATTTCGCCGCAACATTTAGTTTAAGTGTAAGAAACAGCGTACTTTGAAAATCGAGTTGAGCTGCGTAACAATGAACAATTATTTTCGTATATATCCGCAATTCGCCACAAATCGAAGCGCAACGCATACAAAATTTAAGAGTGTCCCAACGAGTCAATTAGTTTTTAGAGTGTTCTTCGCAAACCCACTTCGACGTCTTATTTCAAATTTTAATTTAGATAATTTCCTTAAAAAAATTAAAGAAAACCATGCGTTTTAAGAATTTTAAAAATCACCTTCGCAATATTTTTGAGCATTTCGCCGCAACATTTAGTTTAAGTGTAAGAAACAGCGTACTTTGAAAATCGAGTTGAGCTGCGTAACAATGAACAATTATTTTCGTACATATCCGCAATTTGCCACAAATCGAAGCGCAACGCATACAAAATTTAAGAGTGTCCCAAGGAGTCAATACGTTAATAGATTTTCGTCGCAAACCCACTTCGACGTCTTATTTCAAATTTTAATTTAGATAATTTCCTTAAAAAAATTAAAGAAAACCATGCGTTTTAAGAATTTTAAAAATCACCTTCGCAATATTTTTGAGCATTTCGCCGCAACATTTAGTTTAAGTGTAAGAAACAGCGTACTTTGAAAATCGAGTTGAGCTGCGTAACAATGAACAATTATTTTCGTACATATCCGCAATTCGCCACAAATCGAAGCGCAACGCATACAAAATTTAAGAGTGTCCCAACGAGTCAATTAGTTTTTAGAGTGTTCTTCGCAAACCCACTTCGACGTCTTATTTCAAATTTTAATTTAGATAATTTCCTTAAAAAAATTAAAGAAAACCATGCGTTTTAAGAATTTTAAAAATCACCTTCGCAATATTTTTGAGCATTTCGCCGCAACATTTAGTTTAAGTGTAAGAAACAGCGTACTTTGAAAATCGAGTTGAGCTGCGTAACAATGAACAATTATTTTCGTACATATCCGCAATTTGCCACAAATCGAAGCGCAACTCATACAAAATTTAAGAGTGTCCCAACGTCAATTAGTTTTTAGAGTGTTCTTCGCAAACCCACTTCGACGTCTTATTTCAAATTTTAATTTAGATAATTTCCTTAAAAAAATTAAAGAAAACCATGCGTTTTAAGAATTTTAAAAATCACCTTCGCAATATTTTTGAGCATTTCGCCGCAACATTTAGTTTAAGTGTAAGAAACAGCGTACTTTGAAAATCGAGTTGAGCTGCGTAACAATGAACAATTATTTTCGTACATATCCGCAATTCGCCACAAATCGAAGCGCAACGCATACAAAATTTAAGAGTGTCCCAACGAGTCAATTAGTTTTTAGAGTGTTCTTCGCAAACCCACTTCGACGTCTTATTTCAAATTTTAATTTAGATAATTTCCTTAAAAAAATTAAAGAAAACCATGCGTTTTAAGAATTTTAAAAATCACCTTCGCAATATTTTTGAGCATTTCGCCGCAACATTTAGTTTAAGTGTAAGAAACAGCGTACTTTGAAAATCGAGTTGAGCTGCGTAACAATGAACAATTATTTTCGTACATATCCGCAATTCGCCACAAATCGAAGCGCAACGCATACAAAATTTAAGAGTGTCCCAACGAGTCAATTAGTTTTTAGAGTGTTCTTCGCAAACCCACTTCGACGTCTTATTTCAAATTTTAATTTAGATAATTTCCTTAAAAAAATTAAAGAAAACCATGCGTTTTAAGAATTTTAAAAATCACCTTCGCAATATTTTTGAGCATTTCGCCGCAACATTTAGTTTAAGTGTAAGAAACAGCGTACTTTGAAAATCGAGTTGAGCTGCGTAACAATGAACAATTATTTTCGTACATATCCGCAATTCGCCACAAATCGAAGCGCAACGCATACAAAATTTAAGAGTGTCCCAACGAGTCAATTAGTTTTTAGAGTGTTCTTCGCAAACCCACTTCGACGTCTTATTTCAAATTTTAATTTAGATAATTTCCTTAAAAAAATTAAAGAAAACCATGCGTTTTAAGAATTTTAAAAATCACCTTCGCAATATTTTTGAGCATTTCGCCGCAACATTTAGTTTAAGTGTAAGAAACAGCGTACTTTGAAAATCGAGTTGAGCTGCGTAACAATGAACAATTATTTTCGTACATATCCGCAATTCGCCACAAATCGAAGCGCAACGCATACAAAATTTAAGAGTGTCCCAACGAGTCAATTAGTTTTTAGAGTGTTCTTCGCAAACCCACTTCGACGTCTTATTTCAAATTTTAATTTAGATAATTTCCTTAAAAAAATTAAAGAAAACCATGCGTTTTAAGAATTTTAAAAATCACCTTCGCAATATTTTTGAGCATTTCGCCGCAACATTTAGTTTAAGTGTAAGAAACAGCGTATTTTGAAAATCGAGTTGAGCTGCGTAACAATGAACAATTATTTTCGTACATATCCGCAATTCGCCACAAATCGAAGCGCAACGCATACAAAATTTAAGAGTGTCCCAACGAGTCAATTAGTTTTTAGAGTGTTCTTCGCAAACCCACTTCGACGTCTTATTTCAAATTTTAATTTAGATAATTTCCTTAAAAAAATTAAAGAAAACCATGCGTTTTAAGAATTTTAAAAATCACCTTCGCAATATTTTTGAGCATTTCGCCGCAACATTTAGTTTAAGTGTAAGAAACAGCGTATTTTGAAAATCGAGTTGAGCTGCGTAACAATGAACAATTATTTTCGTACATATCCGCAATTCGCCACAAATCGAAGCGCAACGCATACAAAATTTAAGAGTGTCCCAACGAGTCAATTAGTTTTTAGAGTGTTCTTCGCAAACCCACTTCGACGTCTTATTTCAAATTTTAATTTAGATAATTTCCTTAAAAAAATTAAAGAAAACCATGCGTTTTAAGAATTTTAAAAATCACCTTCGCAATATTTTTGAGCATTTCGCCGCAACATTTAGTTTAAGTGTAAGAAACAGCGTATTTTGAAAATCGAGTTGAGCTGCGTAACAATGAACAATTATTTTCGTACATATCCGCAATTCGCCACAAATCGAAGCGCAACGCATACAAAATTTAAGAGTGTCCCAACGAGTCAATTAGTTTTTAGAGTGTTCTTCGCAAACCCACTTCGACGTCTTATTTCAAATTTTAATTTAGATAATTTCCTTAAAAAAATTAAAGAAAACCATGCGTTTTAAGAATTTTAAAAATCACCTTCGCAATATTTTTGAGCATTTCGCCGCAACATTTAGTTTAAGTGTAAGAAACAGCGTACTTTGAAAATCGAGTTGAGCTGCGTAACAATGAACAATTATTTTCGTACATATCCGCAATTCGCCACAAATCGAAGCGCAACGCATACAAAATTTAAGAGTGTCCCAACGAGTCAATTAGTTTTTAGAGTGTTCTTCGCAAACCCACTTCGACGTCTTATTTCAAATTTTAATTTAGATAATTTCCTTAAAAAAATTAAAGAAAACCATGCGTTTTAAGAATTTTAAAAATCACCTTCGCAATATTTTTGAGCATTTCGCCGCAACATTTAGTTTAAGTGTAAGAAACAGCGTACTTTGAAAATCGAGTTGAGCTGCGTAACAATGAACAATTATTTTCGTACATATCCGCAATTCGCCACAAATCGAAGCGCAACGCATACAAAATTTAAGAGTGTCCCAACGAGTCAATTAGTTTTTAGAGTGTTCTTCGCAAACCCACTTCGACGTCTTATTTCAAATTTTAATTTAGATAATTTCCTTAAAAAAATTAAAGAAAACCATGCGTTTTAAGAATTTTAAAAATCACCTTCGCAATATTTTTGAGCATTTCGCCGCAACATTTAGTTTAAGTGTAAGAAACAGCGTACTTTGAAAATCGAGTTGAGCTGCGTAACAATGAACAATTATTTTCGTACATATCCGCAATTCGCCACAAATCGAAGCGCAACGCATACAAAATTTAAGAGTGTCCCAACGAGTCAATTAGTTTTTAGAGTGTTCTTCGCAAACCCACTTCGACGTCTTATTTCAAATTTTAATTTAGATAATTTCCTTAAAAAAATTAAAGAAAACCATGCGTTTTAAGAATTTTAAAAATCACCTTCGCAATATTTTTGAGCATTTCGCCGCAACATTTAGTTTAAGTGTAAGAAACAGCGTACTTTGAAAATCGAGTTGAGCTGCGTAACAATGAACAATTATTTTCGTACATATCCGCAATTCGCCACAAATCGAAGCGCAACGCATACAAAATTTAAGAGTGTCCCAACGAGTCAATTAGTTTTTAGAGTGTTCTTCGCAAACCCACTTCGACGTCTTATTTCAAATTTTAATTTAGATAATTTCCTTAAAAAAATTAAAGAAAACCATGCGTTTTAAGAATTTTAAAAATCACCTTCGCAATATTTTTGAGCATTTCGCCGCAACATTTAGTTTAAGTGTAAGAAACAGCGTACTTTGAAAATCGAGTTGAGCTGCGTAACAATGAACAATTATTTTCGTACATATCCGCAATTTGCCACAAATCGAAGCGCAACGCATACAAAATTTAAGAGTGTCCCAAGGAGTCAATACGTTAATAGATTTTCGTCGCAAACCCACTTCGACGTCTTATTTCAAATTTTAATTTAGATAATTTCCTTAAAAAAATTAAAGAAAACCATGCGTTTTAAGAATTTTAAAAATCACCTTCGCAATATTTTTGAGCATTTCGCCGCAACATTTAGTTTAAGTGTAAGAAACAGCGTATTTTGAAAATCGAGTTGAGCTGCGTAACAATGAACAATTATTTTCGTACATATCCGCAATTCGCCACAAATCGAAGCGCAACGCATACAAAATTTAAGAGTGTCCCAACGAGTCAATTAGTTTTTAGAGTGTTCTTCGCAAACCCACTTCGACGTCTTATTTCAAATTTTAATTTAGATAATTTCCTTAAAAAAATTAAAGAAAACCATGCGTTTTAAGAATTTTAAAAATCACCTTCGCAATATTTTTGAGCATTTCGCCGCAACATTTAGTTTAAGTGTAAGAAACAGCGTACTTTGAAAATCGAGTTGAGCTGCGTAACAATGAACAATTATTTTCGTACATATCCGCAATTTGCCACAAATCGAAGCGCAACGCATACAAAATTTAAGAGTGTCCCAAGGAGTCAATACGTTAATAGATTTTCGTCGCAAACCCACTTCGACGTCTTATTTCAAATTTTAATTTAGATAATTTCCTTAAAAAAATTAAAGAAAACCATGCGTTTTAAGAATTTTAAAAATCACCTTCGCAATATTTTTGAGCATTTCGCCGCAACATTTAGTTTAAGTGTAAGAAACAGCGTACTTTGAAAATCGAGTTGAGCTGCGTAACAATGAACAATTATTTTCGTACATATCCGCAATTCGCCACAAATCGAAGCGCAACGCATACAAAATTTAAGAGTGTCCCAACGAGTCAATTAGTTTTTAGAGTGTTCTTCGCAAACCCACTTCGACGTCTTATTTCAAATTTTAATTTAGATAATTTCCTTAAAAAAATTAAAGAAAACCATGCGTTTTAAGAATTTTAAAAATCACCTTCGCAATATTTTTGAGCATTTCGCCGCAACATTTAGTTTAAGTGTAAGAAACAGCGTACTTTGAAAATCGAGTTGAGCTGCGTAACAATGAACAATTATTTTCGTACATATCCGCAATTCGCCACAAATCGAAGCGCAACGCATACAAAATTTAAGAGTGTCCCAACGAGTCAATTAGTTTTTAGAGTGTTCTTCGCAAACCCACTTCGACGTCTTATTTCAAATTTTAATTTAGATAATTTCCTTAAAAAAATTAAAGAAAACCATGCGTTTTAAGAATTTTAAAAATCACCTTCGCAATATTTTTGAGCATTTCGCCGCAACATTTAGTTTAAGTGTAAGAAACAGCGTACTTTGAAAATCGAGTTGAGCTGCGTAACAATGAACAATTATTTTCGTACATATCCGCAATTTGCCACAAATCGAAGCGCAACGCATACAAAATTTAAGAGTGTCCCAAGGAGTCAATACGTTAATAGATTTTCGTCGCAAACCCACTTCGACGTCTTATTTCAAATTTTAATTTAGATAATTTCCTTAAAAAAATTAAAGAAAACCATGCGTTTTAAGAATTTTAAAAATCACCTTCGCAATATTTTTGAGCATTTCGCCGCAACATTTAGTTTAAGTGTAAGAAACAGCGTACTTTGAAAATCGAGTTGAGCTGCGTAACAATGAACAATTATTTTCGTACATATCCGCAATTCGCCACAAATCGAAGCGCAACGCATACAAAATTTAAGAGTGTCCCAACGAGTCAATTAGTTTTTAGAGTGTTCTTCGCAAACCCACTTCGACGTCTTATTTCAAATTTTAATTTAGATAATTTCCTTAAAAAAATTAAAGAAAACCATGCGTTTTAAGAATTTTAAAAATCACCTTCGCAATATTTTTGAGCATTTCGCCGCAACATTTAGTTTAAGTGTAAGAAACAGCGTACTTTGAAAATCGAGTTGAGCTGCGTAACAATGAACAATTATTTTCGTACATATCCGCAATTTGCCACAAATCGAAGCGCAACTCATACAAAATTTAAGAGTGTCCCAACGTCAATTAGTTTTTAGAGTGTTCTTCGCAAACCCACTTCGACGTCTTATTTCAAATTTTAATTTAGATAATTTCCTTAAAAAAATTAAAGAAAACCATGCGTTTTAAGAATTTTAAAAATCACCTTCGCAATATTTTTGAGCATTTCGCCGCAACATTTAGTTTAAGTGTAAGAAACAGCGTACTTTGAAAATCGAGTTGAGCTGCGTAACAATGAACAATTATTTTCGTACATATCCGCAATTCGCCACAAATCGAAGCGCAACGCATACAAAATTTAAGAGTGTCCCAACGAGTCAATTAGTTTTTAGAGTGTTCTTCGCAAACCCACTTCGACGTCTTATTTCAAATTTTAATTTAGATAATTTCCTTAAAAAAATTAAAGAAAACCATGCGTTTTAAGAATTTTAAAAATCACCTTCGCAATATTTTTGAGCATTTCGCCGCAACATTTAGTTTAAGTGTAAGAAACAGCGTACTTTGAAAATCGAGTTGAGCTGCGTAACAATGAACAATTATTTTCGTACATATCCGCAATTCGCCACAAATCGAAGCGCAACGCATACAAAATTTAAGAGTGTCCCAACGAGTCAATTAGTTTTTAGAGTGTTCTTCGCAAACCCACTTCGACGTCTTATTTCAAATTTTAATTTAGATAATTTCCTTAAAAAAATTAAAGAAAACCATGCGTTTTAAGAATTTTAAAAATCACCTTCGCAATATTTTTGAGCATTTCGCCGCAACATTTAGTTTAAGTGTAAGAAACAGCGTACTTTGAAAATCGAGTTGAGCTGCGTAACAATGAACAATTATTTTCGTACATATCCGCAATTCGCCACAAATCGAAGCGCAACGCATACAAAATTTAAGAGTGTCCCAACGAGTCAATTAGTTTTTAGAGTGTTCTTCGCAAACCCACTTCGACGTCTTATTTCAAATTTTAATTTAGATAATTTCCTTAAAAAAATTAAAGAAAACCATGCGTTTTAAGAATTTTAAAAATCACCTTCGCAATATTTTTGAGCATTTCGCCGCAACATTTAGTTTAAGTGTAAGAAACAGCGTACTTTGAAAATCGAGTTGAGCTGCGTAACAATGAACAATTATTTTCGTACATATCCGCAATTCGCCACAAATCGAAGCGCAACGCATACAAAATTTAAGAGTGTCCCAACGAGTCAATTAGTTTTTAGAGTGTTCTTCGCAAACCCACTTCGACGTCTTATTTCAAATTTTAATTTAGATAATTTCCTTAAAAAAATTAAAGAAAACCATGCGTTTTAAGAATTTTAAAAATCACCTTCGCAATATTTTTGAGCATTTCGCCGCAACATTTAGTTTAAGTGTAAGAAACAGCGTATTTTGAAAATCGAGTTGAGCTGCGTAACAATGAACAATTATTTTCGTACATATCCGCAATTCGCCACAAATCGAAGCGCAACGCATACAAAATTTAAGAGTGTCCCAACGAGTCAATTAGTTTTTAGAGTGTTCTTCGCAAACCCACTTCGACGTCTTATTTCAAATTTTAATTTAGATAATTTCCTTAAAAAAATTAAAGAAAACCATGCGTTTTAAGAATTTTAAAAATCACCTTCGCAATATTTTTGAGCATTTCGCCGCAACATTTAGTTTAAGTGTAAGAAACAGCGTATTTTGAAAATCGAGTTGAGCTGCGTAACAATGAACAATTATTTTCGTACATATCCGCAATTCGCCACAAATCGAAGCGCAACGCATACAAAATTTAAGAGTGTCCCAACGAGTCAATTAGTTTTTAGAGTGTTCTTCGCAAACCCACTTCGACGTCTTATTTCAAATTTTAATTTAGATAATTTCCTTAAAAAAATTAAAGAAAACCATGCGTTTTAAGAATTTTAAAAATCACCTTCGCAATATTTTTGAGCATTTCGCCGCAACATTTAGTTTAAGTGTAAGAAACAGCGTATTTTGAAAATCGAGTTGAGCTGCGTAACAATGAACAATTATTTTCGTACATATCCGCAATTCGCCACAAATCGAAGCGCAACGCATACAAAATTTAAGAGTGTCCCAACGAGTCAATTAGTTTTTAGAGTGTTCTTCGCAAACCCACTTCGACGTCTTATTTCAAATTTTAATTTAGATAATTTCCTTAAAAAAATTAAAGAAAACCATGCGTTTTAAGAATTTTAAAAATCACCTTCGCAATATTTTTGAGCATTTCGCCGCAACATTTAGTTTAAGTGTAAGAAACAGCGTACTTTGAAAATCGAGTTGAGCTGCGTAACAATGAACAATTATTTTCGTACATATCCGCAATTCGCCACAAATCGAAGCGCAACGCATACAAAATTTAAGAGTGTCCCAACGAGTCAATTAGTTTTTAGAGTGTTCTTCGCAAACCCACTTCGACGTCTTATTTCAAATTTTAATTTAGATAATTTCCTTAAAAAAATTAAAGAAAACCATGCGTTTTAAGAATTTTAAAAATCACCTTCGCAATATTTTTGAGCATTTCGCCGCAACATTTAGTTTAAGTGTAAGAAACAGCGTACTTTGAAAATCGAGTTGAGCTGCGTAACAATGAACAATTATTTTCGTACATATCCGCAATTCGCCACAAATCGAAGCGCAACGCATACAAAATTTAAGAGTGTCCCAACGAGTCAATTAGTTTTTAGAGTGTTCTTCGCAAACCCACTTCGACGTCTTATTTCAAATTTTAATTTAGATAATTTCCTTAAAAAAATTAAAGAAAACCATGCGTTTTAAGAATTTTAAAAATCACCTTCGCAATATTTTTGAGCATTTCGCCGCAACATTTAGTTTAAGTGTAAGAAACAGCGTACTTTGAAAATCGAGTTGAGCTGCGTAACAATGAACAATTATTTTCGTACATATCCGCAATTCGCCACAAATCGAAGCGCAACGCATACAAAATTTAAGAGTGTCCCAACGAGTCAATTAGTTTTTAGAGTGTTCTTCGCAAACCCACTTCGACGTCTTATTTCAAATTTTAATTTAGATAATTTCCTTAAAAAAATTAAAGAAAACCATGCGTTTTAAGAATTTTAAAAATCACCTTCGCAATATTTTTGAGCATTTCGCCGCAACATTTAGTTTAAGTGTAAGAAACAGCGTACTTTGAAAATCGAGTTGAGCTGCGTAACAATGAACAATTATTTTCGTACATATCCGCAATTCGCCACAAATCGAAGCGCAACGCATACAAAATTTAAGAGTGTCCCAACGAGTCAATTAGTTTTTAGAGTGTTCTTCGCAAACCCACTTCGACGTCTTATTTCAAATTTTAATTTAGATAATTTCCTTAAAAAAATTAAAGAAAACCATGCGTTTTAAGAATTTTAAAAATCACCTTCGCAATATTTTTGAGCATTTCGCCGCAACATTTAGTTTAAGTGTAAGAAACAGCGTATTTTGAAAATCGAGTTGAGCTGCGTAACAATGAACAATTATTTTCGTACATATCCGCAATTCGCCACAAATCGAAGCGCAACGCATACAAAATTTAAGAGTGTCCCAACGAGTCAATTAGTTTTTAGAGTGTTCTTCGCAAACCCACTTCGACGTCTTATTTCAAATTTTAATTTAGATAATTTCCTTAAAAAAATTAAAGAAAACCATGCGTTTTAAGAATTTTAAAAATCACCTTCGCAATATTTTTGAGCATTTCGCCGCAACATTTAGTTTAAGTGTAAGAAACAGCGTATTTTGAAAATCGAGTTGAGCTGCGTAACAATGAACAATTATTTTCGTACATATCCGCAATTCGCCACAAATCGAAGCGCAACGCATACAAAATTTAAGAGTGTCCCAACGAGTCAATTAGTTTTTAGAGTGTTCTTCGCAAACCCACTTCGACGTCTTATTTCAAATTTTAATTTAGATAATTTCCTTAAAAAAATTAAAGAAAACCATGCGTTTTAAGAATTTTAAAAATCACCTTCGCAATATTTTTGAGCATTTCGCCGCAACATTTAGTTTAAGTGTAAGAAACAGCGTATTTTGAAAATCGAGTTGAGCTGCGTAACAATGAACAATTATTTTCGTACATATCCGCAATTCGCCACAAATCGAAGCGCAACGCATACAAAATTTAAGAGTGTCCCAACGAGTCAATTAGTTTTTAGAGTGTTCTTCGCAAACCCACTTCGACGTCTTATTTCAAATTTTAATTTAGATAATTTCCTTAAAAAAATTAAAGAAAACCATGCGTTTTAAGAATTTTAAAAATCACCTTCGCAATATTTTTGAGCATTTCGCCGCAACATTTAGTTTAAGTGTAAGAAACAGCGTACTTTGAAAATCGAGTTGAGCTGCGTAACAATGAACAATTATTTTCGTACATATCCGCAATTCGCCACAAATCGAAGCGCAACGCATACAAAATTTAAGAGTGTCCCAACCAGTCAATTAGTTTTTAGAGTGTTCTTCGCAAACCCACTTCGACGTCTTATTTCAAATTTTAATTTAGATAATTTCCTTAAAAAAATTAAAGAAAACCATGCGTTTTAAGAATTTTAAAAATCACCTTCGCAATATTTTTGAGCATTTCGCCGCAACATTTAGTTTAAGTGTAAGAAACAGCGTACTTTGAAAATCGAGTTGAGCTGCGTAACAATGAACAATTATTTTCGTACATATCCGCAATTCGCCACAAATCGAAGTGCAACGCATACAAAATTTAAGAGTGTCCCAACGAGTCAATTAGTTTTTAGAGTGTTCTTCGCAAACCCACTTCGACGTCTTATTTCAAATTTTAATTTAGATAATTTCCTTAAAAAAATTAAAGAAAACCATGCGTTTTAAGAATTTTAAAAATCACCTTCGCAATATTTTTGAGCATTTCGCCGCAACATTTAGTTTAAGTGTAAGAAACAGCGTACTTTGAAAATCGAGTTGAGCTGCGTAACAATGAACAATTATTTTCGTACATATCCGCAATTCGCCACAAATCGAAGCGCAACGCATACAAAATTTAAGAGTGTCCCAACGAGTCAATTAGTTTTAAGAGTGTTCTTCGCAAACCCACTTCGACGTCTTATTTCAAATTTTAATTTAGATAATTTCCTTAAAAAAATTAAAGAAAACCATGCGTTTTAAGAATTTTAAAAATCACCTTCGCAATATTTTTGAACATTTCGCCGCAACATTTAGTTTAAGTGTAAGAAACAGCGTACTTTGAAAATCGAGTTGAGCTGCGTAACAATGAACAATTATTTTCGTACATATCCGCAATTCGCCACAAATCGAAGCGCAACGCATACAAAATTTAAGAGTGTCCCAACGAGTCAATTAGTTTTTAGAGTGTTCTTCGCAAACCCACTTCGACGTCTTATTTCAAATTTTAATTTAGATAATTTCCTTAAAAAAATTAAAGAAAACCATGCGTTTTAAGAATTTTAAAAATCACCTTCGCAATATTTTTGAGCATTTCGCCGCAACATTTAGTTTAAGTGTAAGAAACAGCGTACTTTGAAAATCGAGTTGAGCTGCGTAACAATGAACAATTATTTTCGTACATATCCGCAATTCGCCACAAATCGAAGCGCAACGCATACAAAATTTAAGAGTGTCCCAACGAGTCAATTAGTTTTTAGAGTGTTCTTCGCAAACCCACTTCGACGTCTTATTTCAAATTTTAATTTAGATAATTTCCTTAAAAAAATTAAAGAAAACCATGCGTTTTAAGAATTTTAAAAATCACCTTCGCAATATTTTTGAGCATTTCGCCGCAACATTTAGTTTAAGTGTAAGAAACAGCGTACTTTGAAAATCGAGTTGAGCTGCGTAACAATGAACAATTATTTTCGTACATATCCGCAATTCGCCACAAATCGAAGTGCAACGCATACAAAATTTAAGAGTGTCCCAACGAGTCAATTAGTTTTTAGAGTGTTCTTCGCAAACCCACTTCGACGTCTTATTTCAAATTTTAATTTAGATAATTTCCTTAAAAAAATTAAAGAAAACCATGCGTTTTAAGAATTTTAAAAATCACCTTCGCAATATTTTTGAGCATTTCGCCGCAACATTTAGTTTAAGTGTAAGAAACAGCGTACTTTGAAAATCGAGTTGAGCTGCGTAACAATGAACAATTATTTTCGTACATATCCGCAATTCGCCACAAATCGAAGTGCAACGCATACAAAATTTAAGAGTGTCCCAACGAGTCAATTAGTTTTTAGAGTGTTCTTCGCAAACCCACTTCGACGTCTTATTTCAAATTTTAATTTAGATAATTTCCTTAAAAAAATTAAAGAAAACCATGCGTTTTAAGAATTTTAAAAATCACCTTCGCAATATTTTTGAGCATTTCGCCGCAACATTTAGTTTAAGTGTAAGAAACAGCGTACTTTGAAAATCGAGTTGAGCTGCGTAACAATGAACAATTATTTTCGTACATATCCGCAATTCGCCACAAATCGAAGCGCAACGCATACAAAATTTAAGAGTGTCCCAACGAGTCAATTAGTTTTTAGAGTGTTCTTCGCAAACCCACTTCGACGTCTTTTTTCAAATTTTAATTTAGATAATTTCCTTAAAAAAATTAAAGAAAACCATGCGTTTTAAGAATTTTAAAAATCACCTTCGCAATATTTTTGAGCATTTCGCCGCAACATTTAGTTTAAGTGTAAGAAACAGCGTACTTTGAAAATCGAGTTGAGCTGCGTAACAATGAACAATTATTTTCGTACATATCCGCAATTCGCCACAAATCGAAGCGCAACGCATACAAAATTTAAGAGTGTCCCAACCAGTCAATTAGTTTTTAGAGTGTTCTTCGCAAACCCACTTCGACGTCTTATTTCAAATTTTAATTTAGATAATTTCCTTAAAAAAATTAAAGAAAACCATGCGTTTTAAGAATTTTAAAAATCACCTTCGCAATATTTTTGAGCATTTCGCCGCAACATTTAGTTTAAGTGTAAGAAACAGCGTACTTTGAAAATCGAGTTGAGCTGCGTAACAATGAACAATTATTTTCGTACATATCCGCAATTCGCCACAAATCGAAGTGCAACGCATACAAAATTTAAGAGTGTCCCAACGAGTCAATTAGTTTTTAGAGTGTTCTTCGCAAACCCACTTCGACGTCTTATTTCAAATTTTAATTTAGATAATTTCCTTAAAAAAATTAAAGAAAACCATGCGTTTTAAGAATTTTAAAAATCACCTTCGCAATATTTTTGAGCATTTCGCCGCAACATTTAGTTTAAGTGTAAGAAACAGCGTACTTTGAAAATCGAGTTGAGCTGCGTAACAATGAACAATTATTTTCGTACATATCCGCAATTCGCCACAAATCGAAGCGCAACGCATACAAAATTTAAGAGTGTCCCAACGAGTCAATTAGTTTTTAGAGTGTTCTTCGCAAACCCACTTCGACGTCTTATTTCAAATTTTAATTTAGATAATTTCCTTAAAAAAATTAAAGAAAACCATGCGTTTTAAGAATTTTAAAAATCACCTTCGCAATATTTTTGAGCATTTCGCCGCAACATTTAGTTTAAGTGTAAGAAACAGCGTACTTTGAAAATCGAGTTGAGCTGCGTAACAATGAACAATTATTTTCGTACATATCCGCAATTCGCCACAAATCGAAGCGCAACGCATACAAAATTTAAGAGTGTCCCAACGAGTCAATTAGTTTTTACAGTGTTCTTCGCAAACCCACTTCGACGTCTTATTTCAAATTTTAATTTAGATAATTTCCTTAAAAAAATTAAAGAAAACCATGCGTTTTAAGAATTTTAAAAATCACCTTCGCAATATTTTTGAGCATTTCGCCGCAACATTTAGTTTAAGTGTAAGAAACAGCGTACTTTGAAAATCGAGTTGAGCTGCGTAACAATGAACAATTATTTTCGTACATATCCGCAATTCGCCACAAATCGAAGCGCAACGCATACAAAATTTAAGAGTGTCCCAACGAGTCAATTAGTTTTTAGAGTGTTCTTCGCAAACCCACTTCGACGTCTTTTTTCAAATTTTAATTTAGATAATTTCCTTAAAAAAATTAAAGAAAACCATGCGTTTTAAGAATTTTAAAAATCACCTTCGCAATATTTTTGAGCATTTCGCCGCAACATTTAGTTTAAGTGTAAGAAACAGCGTACTTTGAAAATCGAGTTGAGCTGCGTAACAATGAACAATTATTTTCGTACATATCCGCAATTCGCCACAAATCGAAGCGCAACGCATACAAAATTTAAGAGTGTCCCAACCAGTCAATTAGTTTTTAGAGTGTTCTTCGCAAACCCACTTCGACGTCTTATTTCAAATTTTAATTTAGATAATTTCCTTAAAAAAATTAAAGAAAACCATGCGTTTTAAGAATTTTAAAAATCACCTTCGCAATATTTTTGAGCATTTCGCCGCAACATTTAGTTTAAGTGTAAGAAACAGCGTACTTTGAAAATCGAGTTGAGCTGCGTAACAATGAACAATTATTTTCGTACATATCCGCAATTCGCCACAAATCGAAGCGCAACGCATACAAAATTTAAGAGTGTCCCAACCAGTCAATTAGTTTTTAGAGTGTTCTTCGCAAACCCACTTCGACGTCTTATTTCAAATTTTAATTTAGATAATTTCCTTAAAAAAATTAAAGAAAACCATGCGTTTTAAGAATTTTAAAAATCACCTTCGCAATATTTTTGAGCATTTCGCCGCAACATTTAGTTTAAGTGTAAGAAACAGCGTACTTTGAAAATCGAGTTGAGCTGCGTAACAATGAACAATTATTTTCGTACATATCCGCAATTCGCCACAAATCGAAGCGCAACGCATACAAAATTTAAGAGTGTCCCAACGAGTCAATTAGTTTTAAGAGTGTTCTTCGCAAACCCACTTCGACGTCTTATTTCAAATTTTAATTTAGATAATTTCCTTAAAAAAATTAAAGAAAACCATGCGTTTTAAGAATTTTAAAAATCACCTTCGCAATATTTTTGAGCATTTCGCCGCAACATTTAGTTTAAGTGTAAGAAACAGCGTACTTTGAAAATCGAGTTGAGCTGCGTAACAATGAACAATTATTTTCGTACATATCCGCAATTCGCCACAAATCGAAGCGCAACGCATACAAAATTTAAGAGTGTCCCAACGAGTCAATTAGTTTTAAGAGTGTTCTTCGCAAACCCACTTCGACGTCTTATTTCAAATTTTAATTTAGATAATTTCCTTAAAAAAATTAAAGAAAACCATGCGTTTTAAGAATTTTAAAAATCACCTTCGCAATATTTTTGAGCATTTCGCCGCAACATTTAGTTTAAGTGTAAGAAACAGCGTACTTTGAAAATCGAGTTGAGCTGCGTAACAATGAACAATTATTTTCGTACATATCCGCAATTCGCCACAAATCGAAGCGCAACGCATACAAAATTTAAGAGTGTCCCAACGAGTCAATTAGTTTTTAGAGTGTTCTTCGCAAACCCACTTCGACGTCTTTTTTCAAATTTTAATTTAGATAATTTCCTTAAAAAAATTAAAGAAAACCATGCGTTTTAAGAATTTTAAAAATCACCTTCGCAATATTTTTGAGCATTTCGCCGCAACATTTAGTTTAAGTGTAAGAAACAGCGTACTTTGAAAATCGAGTTGAGGTGCGTAACAATGAACAATTATTTTCGTACATATCCGCAATTCGCCACAAATCGAAGCGCAACGCATACAAAATTTAAGAGTGTCCCAACGAGTCAATTAGTTTTTAGAGTGTTCTTCGCAAACCCACTTCGACGTCTTATTTCAAATTTTAATTTAGATAATTTCCTTAAAAAAATTAAAGAAAACCATGCGTTTTAAGAATTTTAAAAATCACCTTCGCAATATTTTTGAGCATTTCGCCGCAACATTTAGTTTAAGTGTAAGAAACAGCGTACTTTGAAAATCGAGTTGAGCTGCGTAACAATGAACAATTATTTTCGTACATATCCGCAATTCGCCACAAATCGAAGCGCAACGCATACAAAATTTAAGAGTGTCCCAACGAGTCAATTAGTTTTTAGAGTGTTCTTCGCAAACCCACTTCGACGTCTTATTTCAAATTTTAATTTAGATAATTTCCTTAAAAAAATTAAAGAAAACCATGCGTTTTAAGAATTTTAAAAATCACCTTCGCAATATTTTTGAGCATTTCGCCGCAACATTTAGTTTAAGTGTAAGAAACAGCGTACTTTGAAAATCGAGTTGAGCTGCGTAACAATGAACAATTATTTTCGTACATATCCGCAATTCGCCACAAATCGAAGCGCAACGCATACAAAATTTAAGAGTGTCCCAACGAGTCAATTAGTTTTTAGAGTGTTCTTCGCAAACCCACTTCGACGTCTTATTTCAAATTTTAATTTAGATAATTTCCTTAAAAAAATTAAAGAAAACCATGCGTTTTAAGAATTTTAAAAATCACCTTCGCAATATTTTTGAGCATTTCGCCGCAACATTTAGTTTAAGTGTAAGAAACAGCGTACTTTGAAAATCGAGTTGAGCTGCGTAACAATGAACAATTATTTTCGTACATATCCGCAATTCGCCACAAATCGAAGCGCAACGCATACAAAATTTAAGAGTGTCCCAACGAGTCAATTAGTTTTTAGAGTGTTCTTCGCAAACCCACTTCGACGTCTTTTTTCAAATTTTAATTTAGATAATTTCCTTAAAAAAATTAAAGAAAACCATGCGTTTTAAGAATTTTAAAAATCACCTTCGCAATATTTTTGAGCATTTCGCCGCAACATTTAGTTTAAGTGTAAGAAACAGCGTACTTTGAAAATCGAGTTGAGCTGCGTAACAATGAACAATTATTTTCGTACATATCCGCAATTCGCCACAAATCGAAGCGCAACGCATACAAAATTTAAGAGTGTCCCAACGAGTCAATTAGTTTTTACAGTGTTCTTCGCAAACCCACTTCGACGTCTTATTTCAAATTTTAATTTAGATAATTTCCTTAAAAAAATTAAAGAAAACCATGCGTTTTAAGAATTTTAAAAATCACCTTCGCAATATTTTTGAGCATTTCGCCGCAACATTTAGTTTAAGTGTAAGAAACAGCGTACTTTGAAAATCGAGTTGAGCTGCGTAACAATGAACAATTATTTTCGTACATATCCGCAATTCGCCACAAATCGAAGCGCAACGCATACAAAATTTAAGAGTGTCCCAACGAGTCAATTAGTTTTTAGAGTGTTCTTCGCAAACCCACTTCGACGTCTTTTTTCAAATTTTAATTTAGATAATTTCCTTAAAAAAATTAAAGAAAACCATGCGTTTTAAGAATTTTAAAAATCACCTTCGCAATATTTTTGAGCATTTCGCCGCAACATTTAGTTTAAGTGTAAGAAACAGCGTACTTTGAAAATCGAGTTGAGCTGCGTAACAATGAACAATTATTTTCGTACATATCCGCAATTCGCCACAAATCGAAGCGCAACGCATACAAAATTTAAGAGTGTCCCAACGAGTCAATTAGTTTTTAGAGTGTTCTTCGCAAACCCACTTCGACGTCTTTTTTCAAATTTTAATTTAGATAATTTCCTTAAAAAAATTAAAGAAAACCATGCGTTTTAAGAATTTTAAAAATCACCTTCGCAATATTTTTGAGCATTTCGCCGCAACATTTAGTTTAAGTGTAAGAAACAGCGTACTTTGAAAATCGAGTTGAGCTGCGTAACAATGAACAATTATTTTCGTACATATCCGCAATTCGCCACAAATCGAAGCGCAACGCATACAAAATTTAAGAGTGTCACAACCAGTCAATTAGTTTTTAGAGTGTTCTTCGCAAACCCACTTCGACGTCTTATTTCAAATTTTAATTTAGATAATTTCCTTAAAAAAATTAAAGAAAACCATGCGTTTTAAGAATTTTAAAAATCACCTTCGCAATATTTTTGAGCATTTCGCCGCAACATTTAGTTTAAGTGTAAGAAACAGCGTACTTTGAAAATCGAGTTGAGCTGCGTAACAATGAACAATTATTTTCGTACATATCCGCAATTCGCCACAAATCGAAGCGCAACGCATACAAAATTTAAGAGTGTCCCAACCAGTCAATTAGTTTTTAGAGTGTTCTTCGCAAACCCACTTCGACGTCTTATTTCAAATTTTAATTTAGATAATTTCCTTAAAAAAATTAAAGAAAACCATGCGTTTTAAGAATTTTAAAAATCACCTTCGCAATATTTTTGAGCATTTCGCCGCAACATTTAGTTTAAGTGTAAGAAACAGCGTACTTTGAAAATCGAGTTGAGCTGCGTAACAATGAACAACTATTTTCGTACATATCCGCAATTCGCCACAAATCGAAGCGCAACGCATACAAAATTTAAGAGTGTCCCAACGAGTCAATTAGTTTTTAGAGTGTTCTTCGCAAACCCACTTCGACGTCTTTTTTCAAATTTTAATTTAGATAATTTCCTTAAAAAAATTAAAGAAAACCATGCGTTTTAAGAATTTTAAAAATCACCTTCGCAATATTTTTGAGCATTTCGCCGCAACATTTAGTTTAAGTGTAAGAAACAGCGTACTTTGAAAATCGAGTTGAGCTGCGTAACAATGAACAATTATTTTCGTACATATCCGCAATTCGCCACAAATCGAAGCGCAACGCATACAAAATTTAAGAGTGTCCCAACGAGTCAATTAGTTTTTACAGTGTTCTTCGCAAACCCACTTCGACGTCTTATTTCAAATTTTAATTTAGATAATTTCCTTAAAAAAATTAAAGAAAACCATGCGTTTTAAGAATTTTAAAAATCACCTTCGCAATATTTTTGAGCATTTCGCCGCAACATTTAGTTTAAGTGTAAGAAACAGCGTACTTTGAAAATCGAGTTGAGCTGCGTAACAATGAACAATTATTTTCGTACATATCCGCAATTCGCCACAAATCGAAGCGCAACGCATACAAAATTTAAGAGTGTCCCAACGAGTCAATTAGTTTTTAGAGTGTTCTTCGCAAACCCACTTCGACGTCTTTTTTCAAATTTTAATTTAGATAATTTCCTTAAAAAAATTAAAGAAAACCATGCGTTTTAAGAATTTTAAAAATCACCTTCGCAATATTTTTGAGCATTTCGCCGCAACATTTAGTTTAAGTGTAAGAAACAGCGTACTTTGAAAATCGAGTTGAGCTGCGTAACAATGAACAATTATTTTCGTACATATCCGCAATTCGCCACAAATCGAAGCGCAACGCATACAAAATTTAAGAGTGTCCCAACGAGTCAATTAGTTTTTAGAGTGTTCTTCGCAAACCCACTTCGACGTCTTTTTTCAAATTTTAATTTAGATAATTTCCTTAAAAAAATTAAAGAAAACCATGCGTTTTAAGAATTTTAAAAATCACCTTCGCAATATTTTTGAGCATTTCGCCGCAACATTTAGTTTAAGTGTAAGAAACAGCGTACTTTGAAAATCGAGTTGAGCTGCGTAACAATGAACAATTATTTTCGTACATATCCGCAATTCGCCACAAATCGAAGCGCAACGCATACAAAATTTAAGAGTGTCACAACCAGTCAATTAGTTTTTAGAGTGTTCTTCGCAAACCCACTTCGACGTCTTATTTCAAATTTTAATTTAGATAATTTCCTTAAAAAAATTAAAGAAAACCATGCGTTTTAAGAATTTTAAAAATCACCTTCGCAATATTTTTGAGCATTTCGCCGCAACATTTAGTTTAAGTGTAAGAAACAGCGTACTTTGAAAATCGAGTTGAGCTGCGTAACAATGAACAATTATTTTCGTACATATCCGCAATTCGCCACAAATCGAAGCGCAACGCATACAAAATTTAAGAGTGTCCCAACCAGTCAATTAGTTTTTAGAGTGTTCTTCGCAAACCCACTTCGACGTCTTATTTCAAATTTTAATTTAGATAATTTCCTTAAAAAAATTAAAGAAAACCATGCGTTTTAAGAATTTTAAAAATCACCTTCGCAATATTTTTGAGCATTTCGCCGCAACATTTAGTTTAAGTGTAAGAAACAGCGTACTTTGAAAATCGAGTTGAGCTGCGTAACAATGAACAACTATTTTCGTACATATCCGCAATTCGCCACAAATCGAAGCGCAACGCATACAAAATTTAAGAGTGTCCCAACGAGTCAATTAGTTTTTAGAGTGTTCTTCGCAAACCCACTTCGACGTCTTATTTCAAATTTTAATTTAGATAATTTCCTTAAAAAAATTAAAGAAAACCATGCGTTTTAAGAATTTTAAAAATCACCTTCGCAATATTTTTGAGCATTTCGCCGCAACATTTAGTTTAAGTGTAAGAAACAGCGTACTTTGAAAATCGAGTTGAGCTGCGTAACAATGAACAATTATTTTCGTACATATCCGCAATTCGCCACAAATCGAAGCGCAACGCATACAAAATTTAAGAGTGTCCCAACGAGTCAATTAGTTTTAAGAGTGTTCTTCGCAAACCCACTTCGACGTCTTATTTCAAATTTTAATTTAGATAATTTCCTTAAAAAAATTAAAGAAAACCATGCGTTTTAAGAATTTTAAAAATCACCTTCGCAATATTTTTGAGCATTTCGCCGCAACATTTAGTTTAAGTGTAAGAAACAGCGTACTTTGAAAATCGAGTTGAGCTGCGTAACAATGAACAATTATTTTCGTACATATCCGCAATTCGCCACAAATCGAAGCGCAACGCATACAAAATTTAAGAGTGTCCCAACGAGTCAATTAGTTTTTAGAGTGTTCTTCGCAAACCCACTTCGACGTCTTATTTCAAATTTTAATTTAGATAATTTCCTTAAAAAAATTAAAGAAAACCATGCGTTTTAAGAATTTTAAAAATCACCTTCGCAATATTTTTGAGCATTTCGCCGCAACATTTAGTTTAAGTGTAAGAAACAGCGTACTTTGAAAATCGAGTTGAGCTGCGTAACAATGAACAATTATTTTCGTACATATCCGCAATTCGCCACAAATCGAAGCGCAACGCATACAAAATTTAAGAGTGTCCCAACGAGTCAATTAGTTTTAAGAGTGTTCTTCGCAAACCCACTTCGACGTCTTATTTCAAATTTTAATTTAGATAATTTCCTTAAAAAAATTAAAGAAAACCATGCGTTTTAAGAATTTTAAAAATCACCTTCGCAATATTTTTGAGCATTTCGCCGCAACATTTAGTTTAAGTGTAAGAAACAGCGTACTTTGAAAATCGAGTTGAGCTGCGTAACAATGAACAATTATTTTCGTACATATCCGCAATTCGCCACAAATCGAAGCGCAACGCATACAAAATTTAAGAGTGTCCCAACGAGTCAATTAGTTTTAAGAGTGTTCTTCGCAAACCCACTTCGACGTCTTATTTCAAATTTTAATTTAGATAATTTCCTTAAAAAAATTAAAGAAAACCATGCGTTTTAAGAATTTTAAAAATCACCTTCGCAATATTTTTGAGCATTTCGCCGCAACATTTAGTTTAAGTGTAAGAAACAGCGTACTTTGAAAATCGAGTTGAGCTGCGTAACAATGAACAATTATTTTCGTACATATCCGCAATTCGCCACAAATCGAAGCGCAACGCATACAAAATTTAAGAGTGTCCCAACGAGTCAATTAGTTTTAAGAGTGTTCTTCGCAAACCCACTTCGACGTCTTATTTCAAATTTTAATTTAGATAATTTCCTTAAAAAAATTAAAGAAAACCATGCGTTTTAAGAATTTTAAAAATCACCTTCGCAATATTTTTGAGCATTTCGCCGCAACATTTAGTTTAAGTGTAAGAAACAGCGTACTTTGAAAATCGAGTTGAGCTGCGTAACAATGAACAATTATTTTCGTACATATCCGCAATTCGCCACAAATCGAAGCGCAACGCATACAAAATTTAAGAGTGTCCCAACGAGTCAATTAGTTTTAAGAGTGTTCTTCGCAAACCCACTTCGACGTCTTATTTCAAATTTTAATTTAGATAATTTCCTTAAAAAAATTAAAGAAAACCATGCGTTTTAAGAATTTTAAAAATCACCTTCGCAATATTTTTGAGCATTTCGCCGCAACATTTAGTTTAAGTGTAAGAAACAGCGTACTTTGAAAATCGAGTTGAGCTGCGTAACAATGAACAATTATTTTCGTACATATCCGCAATTCGCCACAAATCGAAGCGCAACGCATACAAAATTTAAGAGTGTCCCAACGAGTCAATTAGTTTTAAGAGTGTTCTTCGCAAACCCACTTCGACGTCTTATTTCAAATTTTAATTTAGATAATTTCCTTAAAAAAATTAAAGAAAACCATGCGTTTTAAGAATTTTAAAAATCACCTTCGCAATATTTTTGAGCATTTCGCCGCAACATTTAGTTTAAGTGTAAGAAACAGCGTACTTTGAAAATCGAGTTGAGCTGCGTAACAATGAACAATTATTTTCGTACATATCCGCAATTCGCCACAAATCGAAGCGCAACGCATACAAAATTTAAGAGTGTCCCAACGAGTCAATTAGTTTTTAGAGTGTTCTTCGCAAACCCACTTCGACGTCTTATTTCAAATTTTAATTTAGATAATTTCCTTAAAAAAATTAAAGAAAACCATGCGTTTTAAGAATTTTAAAAATCACCTTCGCAATATTTTTGAGCATTTCGCCGCAACATTTAGTTTAAGTGTAAGAAACAGCGTACTTTGAAAATCGAGTTGAGCTGCGTAACAATGAACAATTATTTTCGTACATATCCGCAATTCGCCACAAATCGAAGCGCAACGCATACAAAATTTAAGAGTGTCCCAACGAGTCAATTAGTTTTTAGAGTGTTCTTCGCAAACCCACTTCGACGTCTTATTTCAAATTTTAATTTAGATAATTTCCTTAAAAAAATTAAAGAAAACCATGCGTTTTAAGAATTTTAAAAATCACCTTCGCAATATTTTTGAGCATTTCGCCGCAACATTTAGTTTAAGTGTAAGAAACAGCGTACTTTGAAAATCGAGTTGAGCTGCGTAACAATGAACAATTATTTTCGTACATATCCGCAATTCGCCACAAATCGAAGCGCAACGCATACAAAATTTAAGAGTGTCCCAACGAGTCAATTAGTTTTTAGAGTGTTCTTCGCAAACCCACTTCGACGTCTTTTTTCAAATTTTAATTTAGATAATTTCCTTAAAAAAATTAAAGAAAACCATGCGTTTTAAGAATTTTAAAAATCACCTTCGCAATATTTTTGAGCATTTCGCCGCAACATTTAGTTTAAGTGTAAGAAACAGCGTACTTTGAAAATCGAGTTGAGCTGCGTAACAATGAACAATTATTTTCGTACATATCCGCAATTCGCCACAAATCGAAGCGCAACGCATACAAAATTTAAGAGTGTCCCAACGAGTCAATTAGTTTTTAGAGTGTTCTTCGCAAACCCACTTCGACGTCTTTTTTCAAATTTTAATTTAGATAATTTCCTTAAAAAAATTAAAGAAAACCATGCGTTTTAAGAATTTTAAAAATCACCTTCGCAATATTTTTGAGCATTTCGCCGCAACATTTAGTTTAAGTGTAAGAAACAGCGTACTTTGAAAATCGAGTTGAGCTGCGTAACAATGAACAATTATTTTCGTACATATCCGCAATTCGCCACAAATCGAAGCGCAACGCATACAAAATTTAAGAGTGTCCCAACGAGTCAATTAGTTTTTAGAGTGTTCTTCGCAAACCCACTTCGACGTCTTATTTCAAATTTTAATTTAGATAATTTCCTTAAAAAAATTAAAGAAAACCATGCGTTTTAAGAATTTTAAAAATCACCTTCGCAATATTTTTGAGCATTTCGCCGCAACATTTAGTTTAAGTGTAAGAAACAGCGTACTTTGAAAATCGAGTTGAGCTGCGTAACAATGAACAATTATTTTCGTACATATCCGCAATTCGCCACAAATCGAAGCGCAACGCATACAAAATTTAAGAGTGTCCCAACGAGTCAATTAGTTTTAAGAGTGTTCTTCGCAAACCCACTTCGACGTCTTATTTCAAATTTTAATTTAGATAATTTCCTTAAAAAAATTAAAGAAAACCATGCGTTTTAAGAATTTTAAAAATCACCTTCGCAATATTTTTGAGCATTTCGCCGCAACATTTAGTTTAAGTGTAAGAAACAGCGTACTTTGAAAATCGAGTTGAGCTGCGTAACAATGAACAATTATTTTCGTACATATCCGCAATTCGCCACAAATCGAAGCGCAACGCATACAAAATTTAAGAGTGTCCCAACGAGTCAATTAGTTTTTAGAGTGTTCTTCGCAAACCCACTTCGACGTCTTATTTCAAATTTTAATTTAGATAATTTCCTTAAAAAAATTAAAGAAAACCATGCGTTTTAAGAATTTTAAAAATCACCTTCGCAATATTTTTGAGCATTTCGCCGCAACATTTAGTTTAAGTGTAAGAAACAGCGTACTTTGAAAATCGAGTTGAGCTGCGTAACAATGAACAATTATTTTCGTACATATCCGCAATTCGCCACAAATCGAAGCGCAACGCATACAAAATTTAAGAGTGTCCCAACGAGTCAATTAGTTTTTAGAGTGTTCTTCGCAAACCCACTTCGACGTCTTATTTCAAATTTTAATTTAGATAATTTCCTTAAAAAAATTAAAGAAAACCATGCGTTTTAAGAATTTTAAAAATCACCTTCGCAATATTTTTGAGCATTTCGCCGCAACATTTAGTTTAAGTGTAAGAAACAGCGTACTTTGAAAATCGAGTTGAGCTGCGTAACAATGAACAATTATTTTCGTACATATCCGCAATTCGCCACAAATCGAAGCGCAACGCATACAAAATTTAAGAGTGTCCCAACGAGTCAATTAGTTTTTAGAGTGTTCTTCGCAAACCCACTTCGACGTCTTTTTTCAAATTTTAATTTAGATAATTTCCTTAAAAAAATTAAAGAAAACCATGCGTTTTAAGAATTTTAAAAATCACCTTCGCAATATTTTTGAGCATTTCGCCGCAACATTTAGTTTAAGTGTAAGAAACAGCGTACTTTGAAAATCGAGTTGAGCTGCGTAACAATGAACAATTATTTTCGTACATATCCGCAATTCGCCACAAATCGAAGCGCAACGCATACAAAATTTAAGAGTGTCCCAACGAGTCAATTAGTTTTTACAGTGTTCTTCGCAAACCCACTTCGACGTCTTATTTCAAATTTTAATTTAGATAATTTCCTTAAAAAAATTAAAGAAAACCATGCGTTTTAAGAATTTTAAAAATCACCTTCGCAATATTTTTGAGCATTTCGCCGCAACATTTAGTTTAAGTGTAAGAAACAGCGTACTTTGAAAATCGAGTTGAGCTGCGTAACAATGAACAATTATTTTCGTACATATCCGCAATTCGCCACAAATCGAAGCGCAACGCATACAAAATTTAAGAGTGTCCCAACGAGTCAATTAGTTTTTAGAGTGTTCTTCGCAAACCCACTTCGACGTCTTTTTTCAAATTTTAATTTAGATAATTTCCTTAAAAAAATTAAAGAAAACCATGCGTTTTAAGAATTTTAAAAATCACCTTCGCAATATTTTTGAGCATTTCGCCGCAACATTTAGTTTAAGTGTAAGAAACAGCGTACTTTGAAAATCGAGTTGAGCTGCGTAACAATGAACAATTATTTTCGTACATATCCGCAATTCGCCACAAATCGAAGCGCAACGCATACAAAATTTAAGAGTGTCCCAACGAGTCAATTAGTTTTTAGAGTGTTCTTCGCAAACCCACTTCGACGTCTTTTTTCAAATTTTAATTTAGATAATTTCCTTAAAAAAATTAAAGAAAACCATGCGTTTTAAGAATTTTAAAAATCACCTTCGCAATATTTTTGAGCATTTCGCCGCAACATTTAGTTTAAGTGTAAGAAACAGCGTACTTTGAAAATCGAGTTGAGCTGCGTAACAATGAACAATTATTTTCGTACATATCCGCAATTCGCCACAAATCGAAGCGCAACGCATACAAAATTTAAGAGTGTCCCAACCAGTCAATTAGTTTTTAGAGTGTTCTTCGCAAACCCACTTCGACGTCTTATTTCAAATTTTAATTTAGATAATTTCCTTAAAAAAATTAAAGAAAACCATGCGTTTTAAGAATTTTAAAAATCACCTTCGCAATATTTTTGAGCATTTCGCCGCAACATTTAGTTTAAGTGTAAGAAACAGCGTACTTTGAAAATCGAGTTGAGCTGCGTAACAATGAACAATTATTTTCGTACATATCCGCAATTCGCCACAAATCGAAGCGCAACGCATACAAAATTTAAGAGTGTCCCAACCAGTCAATTAGTTTTTAGAGTGTTCTTCGCAAACCCACTTCGACGTCTTATTTCAAATTTTAATTTAGATAATTTCCTTAAAAAAATTAAAGAAAACCATGCGTTTTAAGAATTTTAAAAATCACCTTCGCAATATTTTTGAGCATTTCGCCGCAACATTTAGTTTAAGTGTAAGAAACAGCGTACTTTGAAAATCGAGTTGAGCTGCGTAACAATGAACAATTATTTTCGTACATATCCGCAATTCGCCACAAATCGAAGCGCAACGCATACAAAATTTAAGAGTGTCCCAACGAGTCAATTAGTTTTTAGAGTGTTCTTCGCAAACCCACTTCGACGTCTTATTTCAAATTTTAATTTAGATAATTTCCTTAAAAAAATTAAAGAAAACCATGCGTTTTAAGAATTTTAAAAATCACCTTCGCAATATTTTTGAGCATTTCGCCGCAACATTTAGTTTAAGTGTAAGAAACAGCGTACTTTGAAAATCGAGTTGAGCTGCGTAACAATGAACAATTATTTTCGTACATATCCGCAATTCGCCACAAATCGAAGCGCAACGCATACAAAATTTAAGAGTGTCCCAACGAGTCAATTAGTTTTAAGAGTGTTCTTCGCAAACCCACTTCGACGTCTTATTTCAAATTTTAATTTAGATAATTTCCTTAAAAAAATTAAAGAAAACCATGCGTTTTAAGAATTTTAAAAATCACCTTCGCAATATTTTTGAGCATTTCGCCGCAACATTTAGTTTAAGTGTAAGAAACAGCGTACTTTGAAAATCGAGTTGAGCTGCGTAACAATGAACAATTATTTTCGTACATATCCGCAATTCGCCACAAATCGAAGCGCAACGCATACAAAATTTAAGAGTGTCCCAACGAGTCAATTAGTTTTAAGAGTGTTCTTCGCAAACCCACTTCGACGTCTTATTTCAAATTTTAATTTAGATAATTTCCTTAAAAAAATTAAAGAAAACCATGCGTTTTAAGAATTTTAAAAATCACCTTCGCAATATTTTTGAGCATTTCGCCGCAACATTTAGTTTAAGTGTAAGAAACAGCGTACTTTGAAAATCGAGTTGAGCTGCGTAACAATGAACAATTATTTTCGTACATATCCGCAATTCGCCACAAATCGAAGCGCAACGCATACAAAATTTAAGAGTGTCCCAACGAGTCAATTAGTTTTAAGAGTGTTCTTCGCAAACCCACTTCGACGTCTTATTTCAAATTTTAATTTAGATAATTTCCTTAAAAAAATTAAAGAAAACCATGCGTTTTAAGAATTTTAAAAATCACCTTCGCAATATTTTTGAGCATTTCGCCGCAACATTTAGTTTAAGTGTAAGAAACAGCGTACTTTGAAAATCGAGTTGAGCTGCGTAACAATGAACAATTATTTTCGTACATATCCGCAATTCGCCACAAATCGAAGCGCAACGCATACAAAATTTAAGAGTGTCCCAACGAGTCAATTAGTTTTTAGAGTGTTCTTCGCAAACCCACTTCGACGTCTTATTTCAAATTTTAATTTAGATAATTTCCTTAAAAAAATTAAAGAAAACCATGCGTTTTAAGAATTTTAAAAATCACCTTCGCAATATTTTTGAGCATTTCGCCGCAACATTTAGTTTAAGTGTAAGAAACAGCGTACTTTGAAAATCGAGTTGAGCTGCGTAACAATGAACAATTATTTTCGTACATATCCGCAATTCGCCACAAATCGAAGCGCAACGCATACAAAATTTAAGAGTGTCCCAACGAGTCAATTAGTTTTAAGAGTGTTCTTCGCAAACCCACTTCGACGTCTTATTTCAAATTTTAATTTAGATAATTTCCTTAAAAAAATTAAAGAAAACCATGCGTTTTAAGAATTTTAAAAATCACCTTCGCAATATTTTTGAGCATTTCGCCGCAACATTTAGTTTAAGTGTAAGAAACAGCGTACTTTGAAAATCGAGTTGAGCTGCGTAACAATGAACAATTATTTTCGTACATATCCGCAATTCGCCACAAATCGAAGCGCAACGCATACAAAATTTAAGAGTGTCCCAACGAGTCAATTAGTTTTTAGAGTGTTCTTCGCAAACCCACTTCGACGTCTTTTTTCAAATTTTAATTTAGATAATTTCCTTAAAAAAATTAAAGAAAACCATGCGTTTTAAGAATTTTAAAAATCACCTTCGCAATATTTTTGAGCATTTCGCCGCAACATTTAGTTTAAGTGTAAGAAACAGCGTACTTTGAAAATCGAGTTGAGCTGCGTAACAATGAACAATTATTTTCGTACATATCCGCAATTCGCCACAAATCGAAGCGCAACGCATACAAAATTTAAGAGTGTCCCAACGAGTCAATTAGTTTTTAGAGTGTTCTTCGCAAACCCACTTCGACGTCTTATTTCAAATTTTAATTTAGATAATTTCCTTAAAAAAATTAAAGAAAACCATGCGTTTTAAGAATTTTAAAAATCACCTTCGCAATATTTTTGAGCATTTCGCCGCAACATTTAGTTTAAGTGTAAGAAACAGCGTACTTTGAAAATCGAGTTGAGCTGCGTAACAATGAACAATTATTTTCGTACATATCCGCAATTCGCCACAAATCGAAGCGCAACGCATACAAAATTTAAGAGTGTCCCAACGAGTCAATTAGTTTTAAGAGTGTTCTTCGCAAACCCACTTCGACGTCTTATTTCAAATTTTAATTTAGATAATTTCCTTAAAAAAATTAAAGAAAACCATGCGTTTTAAGAATTTTAAAAATCACCTTCGCAATATTTTTGAGCATTTCGCCGCAACATTTAGTTTAAGTGTAAGAAACAGCGTACTTTGAAAATCGAGTTGAGCTGCGTAACAATGAACAATTATTTTCGTACATATCCGCAATTCGCCACAAATCGAAGCGCAACGCATACAAAATTTAAGAGTGTCCCAACGAGTCAATTAGTTTTTAGAGTGTTCTTCGCAAACCCACTTCGACGTCTTATTTCAAATTTTAATTTAGATAATTTCCTTAAAAAAATTAAAGAAAACCATGCGTTTTAAGAATTTTAAAAATCACCTTCGCAATATTTTTGAGCATTTCGCCGCAACATTTAGTTTAAGTGTAAGAAACAGCGTACTTTGAAAATCGAGTTGAGCTGCGTAACAATGAACAATTATTTTCGTACATATCCGCAATTCGCCACAAATCGAAGCGCAACGCATACAAAATTTAAGAGTGTCCCAACGAGTCAATTAGTTTTTAGAGTGTTCTTCGCAAACCCACTTCGACGTCTTATTTCAAATTTTAATTTAGATAATTTCCTTAAAAAAATTAAAGAAAACCATGCGTTTTAAGAATTTTAAAAATCACCTTCGCAATATTTTTGAGCATTTCGCCGCAACATTTAGTTTAAGTGTAAGAAACAGCGTACTTTGAAAATCGAGTTGAGCTGCGTAACAATGAACAATTATTTTCGTACATATCCGCAATTCGCCACAAATCGAAGCGCAACGCATACAAAATTTAAGAGTGTCCCAACGAGTCAATTAGTTTTTAGAGTGTTCTTCGCAAACCCACTTCGACGTCTTTTTTCAAATTTTAATTTAGATAATTTCCTTAAAAAAATTAAAGAAAACCATGCGTTTTAAGAATTTTAAAAATCACCTTCGCAATATTTTTGAGCATTTCGCCGCAACATTTAGTTTAAGTGTAAGAAACAGCGTACTTTGAAAATCGAGTTGAGCTGCGTAACAATGAACAATTATTTTCGTACATATCCGCAATTCGCCACAAATCGAAGCGCAACGCATACAAAATTTAAGAGTGTCCCAACGAGTCAATTAGTTTTTACAGTGTTCTTCGCAAACCCACTTCGACGTCTTATTTCAAATTTTAATTTAGATAATTTCCTTAAAAAAATTAAAGAAAACCATGCGTTTTAAGAATTTTAAAAATCACCTTCGCAATATTTTTGAGCATTTCGCCGCAACATTTAGTTTAAGTGTAAGAAACAGCGTACTTTGAAAATCGAGTTGAGCTGCGTAACAATGAACAATTATTTTCGTACATATCCGCAATTCGCCACAAATCGAAGCGCAACGCATACAAAATTTAAGAGTGTCCCAACGAGTCAATTAGTTTTTAGAGTGTTCTTCGCAAACCCACTTCGACGTCTTTTTTCAAATTTTAATTTAGATAATTTCCTTAAAAAAATTAAAGAAAACCATGCGTTTTAAGAATTTTAAAAATCACCTTCGCAATATTTTTGAGCATTTCGCCGCAACATTTAGTTTAAGTGTAAGAAACAGCGTACTTTGAAAATCGAGTTGAGCTGCGTAACAATGAACAATTATTTTCGTACATATCCGCAATTCGCCACAAATCGAAGCGCAACGCATACAAAATTTAAGAGTGTCCCAACGAGTCAATTAGTTTTTAGAGTGTTCTTCGCAAACCCACTTCGACGTCTTTTTTCAAATTTTAATTTAGATAATTTCCTTAAAAAAATTAAAGAAAACCATGCGTTTTAAGAATTTTAAAAATCACCTTCGCAATATTTTTGAGCATTTCGCCGCAACATTTAGTTTAAGTGTAAGAAACAGCGTACTTTGAAAATCGAGTTGAGCTGCGTAACAATGAACAATTATTTTCGTACATATCCGCAATTCGCCACAAATCGAAGCGCAACGCATACAAAATTTAAGAGTGTCCCAACCAGTCAATTAGTTTTTAGAGTGTTCTTCGCAAACCCACTTCGACGTCTTATTTCAAATTTTAATTTAGATAATTTCCTTAAAAAAATTAAAGAAAACCATGCGTTTTAAGAATTTTAAAAATCACCTTCGCAATATTTTTGAGCATTTCGCCGCAACATTTAGTTTAAGTGTAAGAAACAGCGTACTTTGAAAATCGAGTTGAGCTGCGTAACAATGAACAATTATTTTCGTACATATCCGCAATTCGCCACAAATCGAAGCGCAACGCATACAAAATTTAAGAGTGTCCCAACCAGTCAATTAGTTTTTAGAGTGTTCTTCGCAAACCCACTTCGACGTCTTATTTCAAATTTTAATTTAGATAATTTCCTTAAAAAAATTAAAGAAAACCATGCGTTTTAAGAATTTTAAAAATCACCTTCGCAATATTTTTGAGCATTTCGCCGCAACATTTAGTTTAAGTGTAAGAAACAGCGTACTTTGAAAATCGAGTTGAGCTGCGTAACAATGAACAATTATTTTCGTACATATCCGCAATTCGCCACAAATCGAAGCGCAACGCATACAAAATTTAAGAGTGTCCCAACGAGTCAATTAGTTTTTAGAGTGTTCTTCGCAAACCCACTTCGACGTCTTATTTCAAATTTTAATTTAGATAATTTCCTTAAAAAAATTAAAGAAAACCATGCGTTTTAAGAATTTTAAAAATCACCTTCGCAATATTTTTGAGCATTTCGCCGCAACATTTAGTTTAAGTGTAAGAAACAGCGTACTTTGAAAATCGAGTTGAGCTGCGTAACAATGAACAATTATTTTCGTACATATCCGCAATTCGCCACAAATCGAAGCGCAACGCATACAAAATTTAAGAGTGTCCCAACGAGTCAATTAGTTTTAAGAGTGTTCTTCGCAAACCCACTTCGACGTCTTATTTCAAATTTTAATTTAGATAATTTCCTTAAAAAAATTAAAGAAAACCATGCGTTTTAAGAATTTTAAAAATCACCTTCGCAATATTTTTGAGCATTTCGCCGCAACATTTAGTTTAAGTGTAAGAAACAGCGTACTTTGAAAATCGAGTTGAGCTGCGTAACAATGAACAATTATTTTCGTACATATCCGCAATTCGCCACAAATCGAAGCGCAACGCATACAAAATTTAAGAGTGTCCCAACGAGTCAATTAGTTTTAAGAGTGTTCTTCGCAAACCCACTTCGACGTCTTATTTCAAATTTTAATTTAGATAATTTCCTTAAAAAAATTAAAGAAAACCATGCGTTTTAAGAATTTTAAAAATCACCTTCGCAATATTTTTGAGCATTTCGCCGCAACATTTAGTTTAAGTGTAAGAAACAGCGTACTTTGAAAATCGAGTTGAGCTGCGTAACAATGAACAATTATTTTCGTACATATCCGCAATTCGCCACAAATCGAAGCGCAACGCATACAAAATTTAAGAGTGTCCCAACGAGTCAATTAGTTTTAAGAGTGTTCTTCGCAAACCCACTTCGACGTCTTATTTCAAATTTTAATTTAGATAATTTCCTTAAAAAAATTAAAGAAAACCATGCGTTTTAAGAATTTTAAAAATCACCTTCGCAATATTTTTGAGCATTTCGCCGCAACATTTAGTTTAAGTGTAAGAAACAGCGTACTTTGAAAATCGAGTTGAGCTGCGTAACAATGAACAATTATTTTCGTACATATCCGCAATTCGCCACAAATCGAAGCGCAACGCATACAAAATTTAAGAGTGTCCCAACGAGTCAATTAGTTTTTAGAGTGTTCTTCGCAAACCCACTTCGACGTCTTATTTCAAATTTTAATTTAGATAATTTCCTTAAAAAAATTAAAGAAAACCATGCGTTTTAAGAATTTTAAAAATCACCTTCGCAATATTTTTGAGCATTTCGCCGCAACATTTAGTTTAAGTGTAAGAAACAGCGTACTTTGAAAATCGAGTTGAGCTGCGTAACAATGAACAATTATTTTCGTACATATCCGCAATTCGCCACAAATCGAAGCGCAACGCATACAAAATTTAAGAGTGTCCCAACGAGTCAATTAGTTTTTAGAGTGTTCTTCGCAAACCCACTTCGACGTCTTTTTTCAAATTTTAATTTAGATAATTTCCTTAAAAAAATTAAAGAAAACCATGCGTTTTAAGAATTTTAAAAATCACCTTCGCAATATTTTTGAGCATTTCGCCGCAACATTTAGTTTAAGTGTAAGAAACAGCGTACTTTGAAAATCGAGTTGAGCTGCGTAACAATGAACAATTATTTTCGTACATATCCGCAATTCGCCACAAATCGAAGCGCAACGCATACAAAATTTAAGAGTGTCCCAACGAGTCAATTAGTTTTTAGAGTGTTCTTCGCAAACCCACTTCGACGTCTTTTTTCAAATTTTAATTTAGATAATTTCCTTAAAAAAATTAAAGAAAACCATGCGTTTTAAGAATTTTAAAAATCACCTTCGCAATATTTTTGAGCATTTCGCCGCAACATTTAGTTTAAGTGTAAGAAACAGCGTACTTTGAAAATCGAGTTGAGCTGCGTAACAATGAACAATTATTTTCGTACATATCCGCAATTCGCCACAAATCGAAGCGCAACGCATACAAAATTTAAGAGTGTCCCAACGAGTCAATTAGTTTTTAGAGTGTTCTTCGCAAACCCACTTCGACGTCTTATTTCAAATTTTAATTTAGATAATTTCCTTAAAAAAATTAAAGAAAACCATGCGTTTTAAGAATTTTAAAAATCACCTTCGCAATATTTTTGAGCATTTCGCCGCAACATTTAGTTTAAGTGTAAGAAACAGCGTACTTTGAAAATCGAGTTGAGCTGCGTAACAATGAACAATTATTTTCGTACATATCCGCAATTCGCCACAAATCGAAGCGCAACGCATACAAAATTTAAGAGTGTCCCAACGAGTCAATTAGTTTTAAGAGTGTTCTTCGCAAACCCACTTCGACGTCTTATTTCAAATTTTAATTTAGATAATTTCCTTAAAAAAATTAAAGAAAACCATGCGTTTTAAGAATTTTAAAAATCACCTTCGCAATATTTTTGAGCATTTCGCCGCAACATTTAGTTTAAGTGTAAGAAACAGCGTACTTTGAAAATCGAGTTGAGCTGCGTAACAATGAACAATTATTTTCGTACATATCCGCAATTCGCCACAAATCGAAGCGCAACGCATACAAAATTTAAGAGTGTCCCAACGAGTCAATTAGTTTTTAGAGTGTTCTTCGCAAACCCACTTCGACGTCTTATTTCAAATTTTAATTTAGATAATTTCCTTAAAAAAATTAAAGAAAACCATGCGTTTTAAGAATTTTAAAAATCACCTTCGCAATATTTTTGAGCATTTCGCCGCAACATTTAGTTTAAGTGTAAGAAACAGCGTACTTTGAAAATCGAGTTGAGCTGCGTAACAATGAACAATTATTTTCGTACATATCCGCAATTCGCCACAAATCGAAGCGCAACGCATACAAAATTTAAGAGTGTCCCAACGAGTCAATTAGTTTTTAGAGTGTTCTTCGCAAACCCACTTCGACGTCTTATTTCAAATTTTAATTTAGATAATTTCCTTAAAAAAATTAAAGAAAACCATGCGTTTTAAGAATTTTAAAAATCACCTTCGCAATATTTTTGAGCATTTCGCCGCAACATTTAGTTTAAGTGTAAGAAACAGCGTACTTTGAAAATCGAGTTGAGCTGCGTAACAATGAACAATTATTTTCGTACATATCCGCAATTCGCCACAAATCGAAGCGCAACGCATACAAAATTTAAGAGTGTCCCAACGAGTCAATTAGTTTTAAGAGTGTTCTTCGCAAACCCACTTCGACGTCTTATTTCAAATTTTAATTTAGATAATTTCCTTAAAAAAATTAAAGAAAACCATGCGTTTTAAGAATTTTAAAAATCACCTTCGCAATATTTTTGAGCATTTCGCCGCAACATTTAGTTTAAGTGTAAGAAACAGCGTACTTTGAAAATCGAGTTGAGCTGCGTAACAATGAACAATTATTTTCGTACATATCCGCAATTCGCCACAAATCGAAGCGCAACGCATACAAAATTTAAGAGTGTCCCAACGAGTCAATTAGTTTTTAGAGTGTTCTTCGCAAACCCACTTCGACGTCTTATTTCAAATTTTAATTTAGATAATTTCCTTAAAAAAATTAAAGAAAACCATGCGTTTTAAGAATTTTAAAAATCACCTTCGCAATATTTTTGAGCATTTCGCCGCAACATTTAGTTTAAGTGTAAGAAACAGCGTACTTTGAAAATCGAGTTGAGCTGCGTAACAATGAACAATTATTTTCGTACATATCCGCAATTCGCCACAAATCGAAGCGCAACGCATACAAAATTTAAGAGTGTCCCAACGAGTCAATTAGTTTTTAGAGTGTTCTTCGCAAACCCACTTCGACGTCTTATTTCAAATTTTAATTTAGATAATTTCCTTAAAAAAATTAAAGAAAACCATGCGTTTTAAGAATTTTAAAAATCACCTTCGCAATATTTTTGAGCATTTCGCCGCAACATTTAGTTTAAGTGTAAGAAACAGCGTACTTTGAAAATCGAGTTGAGCTGCGTAACAATGAACAATTATTTTCGTACATATCCGCAATTCGCCACAAATCGAAGCGCAACGCATACAAAATTTAAGAGTGTCCCAACGAGTCAATTAGTTTTAAGAGTGTTCTTCGCAAACCCACTTCGACGTCTTATTTCAAATTTTAATTTAGATAATTTCCTTAAAAAAATTAAAGAAAACCATGCGTTTTAAGAATTTTAAAAATCACCTTCGCAATATTTTTGAGCATTTCGCCGCAACATTTAGTTTAAGTGTAAGAAACAGCGTACTTTGAAAATCGAGTTGAGCTGCGTAACAATGAACAATTATTTTCGTACATATCCGCAATTCGCCACAAATCGAAGCGCAACGCATACAAAATTTAAGAGTGTCCCAACGAGTCAATTAGTTTTTAGAGTGTTCTTCGCAAACCCACTTCGACGTCTTATTTCAAATTTTAATTTAGATAATTTCCTTAAAAAAATTAAAGAAAACCATGCGTTTTAAGAATTTTAAAAATCACCTTCGCAATATTTTTGAGCATTTCGCCGCAACATTTAGTTTAAGTGTAAGAAACAGCGTACTTTGAAAATCGAGTTGAGCTGCGTAACAATGAACAATTATTTTCGTACATATCCGCAATTCGCCACAAATCGAAGCGCAACGCATACAAAATTTAAGAGTGTCCCAACGAGTCAATTAGTTTTTAGAGTGTTCTTCGCAAACCCACTTCGACGTCTTATTTCAAATTTTAATTTAGATAATTTCCTTAAAAAAATTAAAGAAAACCATGCGTTTTAAGAATTTTAAAAATCACCTTCGCAATATTTTTGAGCATTTCGCCGCAACATTTAGTTTAAGTGTAAGAAACAGCGTACTTTGAAAATCGAGTTGAGCTGCGTAACAATGAACAATTATTTTCGTACATATCCGCAATTCGCCACAAATCGAAGCGCAACGCATATAAAATTTAAGAGTGTCCCAACGAGTCAATTAGTTTTTAGAGTGTTCTTCGCAAACCCACTTCGACGTCTTATTTCAAATTTTAATTTAGATAATTTCCTTAAAAAAATTAAAGAAAACCATGCGTTTTAAGAATTTTAAAAATCACCTTCGCAATATTTTTGAGCATTTCGCCGCAACATTTAGTTTAAGTGTAAGAAACAGCGTACTTTGAAAATCGAGTTGAGCTGCGTAACAATGAACAATTATTTTCGTACATATCCGCAATTCGCCACAAATCGAAGCGCAACGCATACAAAATTTAAGAGTGTCCCAACGAGTCAATTAGTTTTTAGAGTGTTCTTCGCAAACCCACTTCGACGTCTTATTTCAAATTTTAATTTAGATAATTTCCTTAAAAAAATTAAAGAAAACCATGCGTTTTAAGAATTTTAAAAATCACCTTCGCAATATTTTTGAGCATTTCGCCGCAACATTTAGTTTAAGTGTAAGAAACAGCGTACTTTGAAAATCGAGTTGAGCTGCGTAACAATGAACAATTATTTTCGTACATATCCGCAATTCGCCACAAATCGAAGCGCAACGCATATAAAATTTAAGAGTGTCCCAACGAGTCAATTAGTTTTTAGAGTGTTCTTCGCAAACCCACTTCGACGTCTTATTTCAAATTTTAATTTAGATAATTTCCTTAAAAAAATTAAAGAAAACCATGCGTTTTAAGAATTTTAAAAATCACCTTCGCAATATTTTTGAGCATTTCGCCGCAACATTTAGTTTAAGTGTAAGAAACAGCGTACTTTGAAAATCGAGTTGAGCTGCGTAACAATGAACAATTATTTTCGTACATATCCGCAATTCGCCACAAATCGAAGCGCAACGCATACAAAATTTAAGAGTGTCCCAACGAGTCAATTAGTTTTTAGAGTGTTCTTCGCAAACCCACTTCGACGTCTTATTTCAAATTTTAATTTAGATAATTTCCTTAAAAAAATTAAAGAAAACCATGCGTTTTAAGAATTTTAAAAATCACCTTCGCAATATTTTTGAGCATTTCGCCGCAACATTTAGTTTAAGTGTAAGAAACAGCGTACTTTGAAAATCGAGTTGAGCTGCGTAACAATGAACAATTATTTTAGTACCTATCCGCAATTCGCCACAAATCGAAGCGCAACGCATACAAAATTTAAGAGTGTCCCAACGAGTCAATTAGTTTTTAGAGTGTTCTTCGCAAACCCACTTCGACGTCTTATTTCAAATTTTAATTTAGATAATTTCCTTAAAAAAATTAAAGAAAACCATGCGTTTTAAGAATTTTAAAAATCACCTTCGCAATATTTTTGAGCATTTCGCCGCAACATTTAGTTTAAGTGTAAGAAACAGCGTACTTTGAAAATCGAGTTGAGCTGCGTAACAATGAACAATTATTTTCGTACATATCCGCAATTCGCCACAAATCGAAGCGCAACGCATACAAAATTTAAGAGTGTCCCAACGAGTCAATTAGTTTTTAGAGTGTTCTTCGCAAACCCACTTCGACGTCTTATTTCAAATTTTAATTTAGATAATTTCCTTAAAAAAATTAAAGAAAACCATGCGTTTTAAGAATTTTAAAAATCACCTTCGCAACATCTTTGAGCATTTCGCCGCAATATTTAGTTTAAGTGTATGAAACAGCGTACTTTGAAAATCGAGTTGAGCTGCGTAACAATGAACAATTATTTTAGTACCTATCCGCAATTCGCCACAAATCGAAGCGCAACGCATACAAAATTTAAGAGTGTCCCAACGAGTCAATTAGTTTTTAGAGTGTTCTTCGCAAACCCACTTCGACGTCTTATTTCAAATTTTAATTTAGATAATTTCCTTAAAAAAATTAAAGAAAACCATGCGTTTTAAGAATTTTAAAAATCACCTTCGCAATATTTTTGAGCATTTCGCCGCAACATTTAGTTTAAGTGTAAGAAACAGCGTACTTTGAAAATCGAGTTGAGCTGCGTAACAATGAACAATTATTTTCGTACATATCCGCAATTCGCCACAAATCGAAGCGCAACGCATATAAAATTTAAGAGTGTCCCAACGAGTCAATTAGTTTTTAGAGTGTTCTTCGCAAACCCACTTCGACGTCTTATTTCAAATTTTAATTTAGATAATTTCCTTAAAAAAATTAAAGAAAACCATGCGTTTTAAGAATTTTAAAAATCACCTTCGCAATATTTTTGAGCATTTCGCCGCAACATTTAGTTTAAGTGTAAGAAACAGCGTACTTTGAAAATCGAGTTGAGCTGCGTAACAATGAACAATTATTTTCGTACATATCCGCAATTCGCCACAAATCGAAGCGCAACGCATACAAAATTTAAGAGTGTCCCAACGAGTCAATTAGTTTTTAGAGTGTTCTTCGCAAACCCACTTCGACGTCTTATTTCAAATTTTAATTTAGATAATTTCCTTAAAAAAATTAAAGAAAACCATGCGTTTTAAGAATTTTAAAAATCACCTTCGCAATATTTTTGAGCATTTCGCCGCAACATTTAGTTTAAGTGTAAGAAACAGCGTACTTTGAAAATCGAGTTGAGCTGCGTAACAATGAACAATTATTTTCGTACATATCCGCAATTCGCCACAAATCGAAGCGCAACGCATACAAAATTTAAGAGTGTCCCAACGAGTCAATTAGTTTTTAGAGTGTTCTTCGCAAACCCACTTCGACGTCTTATTTCAAATTTTAATTTAGATAATTTCCTTAAAAAAATTAAAGAAAACCATGCGTTTTAAGAATTTTAAAAATCACCTTCGCAATATTTTTGAGCATTTCGCCGCAACATTTAGTTTAAGTGTAAGAAACAGCGTACTTTGAAAATCGAGTTGAGCTGCGTAACAATGAACAATTATTTTAGTACCTATCCGCAATTCGCCACAAATCGAAGCGCAACGCATACAAAATTTAAGAGTGTCCCAACGAGTCAATTAGTTTTTAGAGTGTTCTTCGCAAACCCACTTCGACGTCTTATTTCAAATTTTAATTTAGATAATTTCCTTAAAAAAATTAAAGAAAACCATGCGTTTTAAGAATTTTAAAAATCACCTTCGCAACATCTTTGAGCATTTCGCCGCAATATTTAGTTTAAGTGTATGAAACAGCGTACTTTGAAAATCGAGTTGAGCTGCGTAACAATGAACAATTATTTTAGTACCTATCCGCAATTCGCCACAAATCGAAGCGCAACGCATACAAAATTTAAGAGTGTCCCAACGAGTCAATTAGTTTTTAGAGTGTTCTTCGCAAACCCACTTCGACGTCTTATTTCAAATTTTAATTTAGATAATTTCCTTAAAAAAATTAAAGAAAACCATGCGTTTTAAGAATTTTAAAAATCACCTTCGCAATATTTTTGAGCATTTCGCCGCAACATTTAGTTTAAGTGTAAGAAACAGCGTACTTTGAAAATCGAGTTGAGCTGCGTAACAATGAACAATTATTTTCGTACATATCCGCAATTCGCCACAAATCGAAGCGCAACGCATACAAAATTTAAGAGTGTCCCAACGAGTCAATTAGTTTTTAGAGTGTTCTTCGCAAACCCACTTCGACGTCTTATTTCAAATTTTAATTTAGATAATTTCCTTAAAAAAATTAAAGAAAACCATGCGTTTTAAGAATTTTAAAAATCACCTTCGCAACATCTTTGAGCATTTCGCCGCAATATTTAGTTTAAGTGTATGAAACAGCGTACTTTGAAAATCGAGTTGAGCTGCGTAACAATGAACAATTATTTTAGTACCTATCCGCAATTCGCCACAAATCGAAGCGCAACGCATACAAAATTTAAGAGTGTCCCAACGAGTCAATTAGTTTTTAGAGTGTTCTTCGCAAACCCACTTCGACGTCTTATTTCAAATTTTAATTTAGATAATTTCCTTAAAAAAATTAAAGAAAACCATGCGTTTTAAGAATTTTAAAAATCACCTTCGCAACATTTTTGAGCATTTCGCCCCAACATTTAGTTTAAGTGTAAGAAACAGCGTACTTTGAAAATCGAGTTGAGCTGCGTAACAATGAACAATTATTTTAGTACCTATCCGCAATTCGCCACAAATCGAAGCGCAACGCATACAAAATTTAAGAGTGTCCCAACGAGTCAATTAGTTTTTAGAGTGTTCTTCGCAAACCCACTTCGACGTCTTATTTCAAATTTTAATTTAGATAATTTCCTTAAAAAAATTAAAGAAAACCATGCGTTTTAAGAATTTTAAAAATCTCCTTCGCAATATTTTTGAGCATTTCGCCGCAACATTTAGTTTAAGTGTAAGAAACAGCGTACTTTGAAAATCGAGTTGAGCTGCGTAACAATGAACAATTATTTTCGTATCTATCCGCAATTCGCCACAAATCGAAGCGCAACGCATACAAAATTTAAGAGTGTCCCAACGAGTCAATTAGTTTTTAGAGTGTTCTTCGCAAACCCACTTCGACGTCTTATTTCAAATTTTAATTTAGATAATTTCCTTAAAAAAATTAAAGAAAACCATGCGTTTTAAGAATTTTAAAAATCACCTTCGCAATATTTTTGAGCATTTCGCCGCAACATTTAGTTTAAGTGTAAGAAACAGCGTACTTTGAAAATCGAGTTGAGCTGCGTAACAATGAACAATTATTTTCGTACATATCCGCAATTCGCCACAAATCGAAGCGCAACGCATACAAAATTTAAGAGTGTCCCAACGAGTCAATTAGTTTTTAGAGTGTTCTTCGCAAACCCACTTCGACGTCTTATTTCAAATTTTAATTTAGATAATTTCCTTAAAAAAATTAAAGAAAACCATGCGTTTTAAGAATTTTAAAAATCACCTTCGCAACATCTTTGGGCATTTCGCCGCAATATTTAGTTTAAGTGTATGAAACAGCGTACTTTGAAAATCGAGTTGAGCTGCGTAACAATGAACAATTATTTTAGTACCTATCCGCAATTCGCCACAAATCGAAGCGCAACGCATACAAAATTTAAGAGTGTCCCAACGAGTCAATTAGTTTTTAGAGTGTTCTTCGCAAACCCACTTCGACGTCTTATTTCAAATTTTAATTTAGATAATTTCCTTAAAAAAATTAAAGAAAACCATGCGTTTTAAGAATTTTAAAAATCACCTTCGCAACATCTTTGAGCATTTCGCCGCAATATTTAGTTTAAGTGTATGAAACAGCGTACTTTGAAAATCGAGTTGAGCTGCGTAACAATGAACAATTATTTTAGTACCTCTCCGCAATTCGCCACAAATCGAAGCGCAACGCATACAAAATTTAAGAGTGTCCCAACGAGTCAATTAGTTTTTAGAGTGTTCTTCGCAAACCCACTTCGACGTCTTATTTCAAATTTTAATTTAGATAATTTCCTTAAAAAAATTAAAGAAAACCATGCGTTTTAAGAATTTTAAAAATCACCTTCGCAACATCTTTGAGCATTTCGCCGCAATATTTAGTTTAAGTGTATGAAACAGCGTACTTTGAAAATCGAGTTGAGCTGCGTAACAATGAACAATTATTTTAGTACCTATCCGCAATTCGCCACAAATCGAAGCGCAACGCATACAAAATTTAAGAGTGTCCCAACGAGTCAATTAGTTTTTAGAGTGTTCTTCGCAAACCCACTTCGACGTCTTATTTCAAATTTTAATTTAGATAATTTCCTTAAAAAAATTAAAGAAAACCATGCGTTTTAAGAATTTTAAAAATCACCTTCGCAACATCTTTGAGCATTTCGCCGCAATATTTAGTTTAAGTGTATGAAACAGCGTACTTTGAAAATCGAGTTGAGCTGCGTAACAATGAACAATTATTTTAGTACCTATCCGCAATTCGCCACAAATCGAAGCGCAACGCATACAAAATTTAAGAGTGTCCCAACGAGTCAATTAGTTTTTAGAGTGTTCTTCGCAAACCCACTTCGACGTCTTATTTCAAATTTTAATTTAGATAATTTCCTTAAAAAAATTAAAGAAAACCATGCGTTTTAAGAATTTTAAAAATCACCTTCGCAACATCTTTGAGCATTTCGCCGCAATATTTAGTTTAAGTGTATGAAACAGCGTACTTTGAAAATCGAGTTGAGCTGCGTAACAATGAACAATTATTTTAGTACCTATCCGCAATTCGCCACAAATCGAAGCGCAACGCATACAAAATTTAAGAGTGTCCCAACGAGTCAATTAGTTTTTAGAGTGTTCTTCGCAAACCCACTTCGACGTCTTATTTCAAATTTTAATTTAGATAATTTCCTTAAAAAAATTAAAGAAAACCATGCGTTTTAAGAATTTTAAAAATCACCTTCGCAACATCTTTGAGCATTTCGCCGCAATATTTAGTTTAAGTGTATGAAACAGCGTACTTTGAAAATCGAGTTGAGCTGCGTAACAATGAACAATTATTTTAGTACCTATCCGCAATTCGCCACAAATCGAAGCGCAACGCATACAAAATTTAAGAGTGTCCCAACGAGTCAATTAGTTTTTAGAGTGTTCTTCGCAAACCCACTTCGACGTCTTATTTCAAATTTTAATTTAGATAATTTCCTTAAAAAAATTAAAGAAAACCATGCGTTTTAAGAATTTTAAAAATCACCTTCGCAATATTTTTGAGCATTTCGCCGCAACATTTAGTTTAAGTGTAAGAAACAGCGTACTTTGAAAATCGAGTTGAGCTGCGTAACAATGAACAATTATTTTCGTACATATCCGCAATTCGCCACAAATCGAAGCGCAACGCATACAAAATTTAAGAGTGTCCCAACGAGTCAATTAGTTTTTAGAGTGTTCTTCGCAAACCCACTTCGACGTCTTATTTCAAATTTTAATTTAGATAATTTCCTTAAAAAAATTAAAGAAAACCATGCGTTTTAAGAATTTTAAAAATCACCTTCGCAACATCTTTGAGCATTTCGCCGCAATATTTAGTTTAAGTGTATGAAACAGCGTACTTTGAAAATCGAGTTGAGCTGCGTAACAATGAACAATTATTTTAGTACCTATCCGCAATTCGCCACAAATCGAAGCGCAACGCATACAAAATTTAAGAGTGTCCCAACGAGTCAATTAGTTTTTAGAGTGTTCTTCGCAAACCCACTTCGACGTCTTATTTCAAATTTTAATTTAGATAATTTCCTTAAAAAAATTAAAGAAAACCATGCGTTTTAAGAATTTTAAAAATCACCTTCGCAACATTTTTGAGCATTTCGCCCCAACATTTAGTTTAAGTGTAAGAAACAGCGTACTTTGAAAATCGAGTTGAGCTGCGTAACAATGAACAATTATTTTAGTACCTATCCGCAATTCGCCACAAATCGAAGCGCAACGCATACAAAATTTAAGAGTGTCCCAACGAGTCAATTAGTTTTTAGAGTGTTCTTCGCAAACCCACTTCGACGTCTTATTTCAAATTTTAATTTAGATAATTTCCTTAAAAAAATTAAAGAAAACCATGCGTTTTAAGAATTTTAAAAATCTCCTTCGCAATATTTTTGAGCATTTCGCCGCAACATTTAGTTTAAGTGTAAGAAACAGCGTACTTTGAAAATCGAGTTGAGCTGCGTAACAATGAACAATTATTTTCGTACCTATCCGCAATTCGCCACAAATCGAAGCGCAACGCATACAAAATTTAAGAGTGTCCCAACGAGTCAATTAGTTTTTAGAGTGTTCTTCGCAAACCCACTTCGACGTCTTATTTCAAATTTTAATTTAGATAATTTCCTTAAAAAAATTAAAGAAAACCATGCGTTTTAAGAATTTTAAAAATCACCTTCGCAATATTTTTGAGCATTTCGCCGCAACATTTAGTTTAAGTGTAAGAAACAGCGTACTTTGAAAATCGAGTTGAGCTGCGTAACAATGAACAATTATTTTCGTACATATCCGCAATTCGCCACAAATCGAAGCGCAACGCATACAAAATTTAAGAGTGTCCCAACGAGTCAATTAGTTTTTAGAGTGTTCTTCGCAAACCCACTTCGACGTCTTATTTCAAATTTTAATTTAGATAATTTCCTTAAAAAAATTAAAGAAAACCATGCGTTTTAAGAATTTTAAAAATCACCTTCGCAACATCTTTGAGCATTTCGCCGCAATATTTAGTTTAAGTGTATGAAACAGCGTACTTTGAAAATCGAGTTGAGCTGCGTAACAATGAACAATTATTTTAGTACCTATCCGCAATTCGCCACAAATCGAAGCGCAACGCATACAAAATTTAAGAGTGTCCCAACGAGTCAATTAGTTTTTAGAGTGTTCTTCGCAAACCCACTTCGACGTCTTATTTCAAATTTTAATTTAGATAATTTCCTTAAAAAAATTAAAGAAAACCATGCGTTTTAAGAATTTTAAAAATCACCTTCGCAACATTTTTGAGCATTTCGCCCCAACATTTAGTTTAAGTGTAAGAAACAGCGTACTTTGAAAATCGAGTTGAGCTGCGTAACAATGAACAATTATTTTAGTACCTATCCGCAATTCGCCACAAATCGAAGCGCAACGCATACAAAATTTAAGAGTGTCCCAACGAGTCAATTAGTTTTTAGAGTGTTCTTCGCAAACCCACTTCGACGTCTTATTTCAAATTTTAATTTAGATAATTTCCTTAAAAAAATTAAAGAAAACCATGCGTTTTAAGAATTTTAAAAATCTCCTTCGCAATATTTTTGAGCATTTCGCCGCAACATTTAGTTTAAGTGTAAGAAACAGCGTACTTTGAAAATCGAGTTGAGCTGCGTAACAATGAACAATTATTTTCGTACCTATCCGCAATTCGCCACAAATCGAAGCGCAACGCATACAAAATTTAAGAGTGTCCCAACGAGTCAATTAGTTTTTAGAGTGTTCTTCGCAAACCCACTTCGACGTCTTATTTCAAATTTTAATTTAGATAATTTCCTTAAAAAAATTAAAGAAAACCATGCGTTTTAAGAATTTTAAAAATCATCTTCGCAACATCTTTGAGCATTTCGCCGCAACATTTAGTTTAAGTGTATGAAACAGCGTACTTTGAAAATCGAGTTGAGCTGCGTAACAATGAACAATTATTTTCGTACCTATCCGCAATTCGCCACAAATCGAAGCGCAACGCATACAAAATTTAAGAGTGTCCCAACGAGTCAATTAGTTTTTAGAGTGTTCTTCGCAAACCCACTTCGACGTCTTATTTCAAATTTTAATTTAGATAATTTCCTTAAAAAAATTAAAGAAAACCATGCGTTTTAAGAATTTTAAAAATCACCTTCGCAACATCTTTGAGCATTTCGCCGCAACATTTAGTTTAAGTGTAAGAAACAGCGTACTTTGAAAATCGAGTTGAGCTGCGTAACAATGAACAATTATTTTCGTACATATCCGCAATTCGCCACAAATCGAAGCGCAACGCATACAAAATTTAAGAGTGTCCCAACGAGTCAATTAGTTTTTAGAGTGTTCTTCGCAAACCCACTTCGACGTCTTATTTCAAATTTTAATTTAGATAATTTCCTTAAAAAAATTAAAGAAAACCATGCGTTTTAAGAATTTTAAAAATCACCTTCGCAACATTTTTGAGCATTTCGCCCCAACATTTAGTTTAAGTGTAAGAAACAGCGTACTTTGAAAATCGAGTTGAGCTGCGTAACAATGAACAATTATTTTAGTACCTATCCGCAATTCGCCACAAATCGAAGCGCAACGCATACAAAATTTAAGAGTGTCCCAACGAGTCAATTAGTTTTTAGAGTGTTCTTCGCAAACCCACTTCGACGTCTTATTTCAAATTTTAATTTAGATAATTTCCTTAAAAAAATTAAAGAAAACCATGCGTTTTAAGAATTTTAAAAATCACCTTCGCAACATCTTTGAGCATTTCGCCGCAACATTTAGTTTAAGTGTAAGAAACAGCGTACTTTGAAAATCGAGTTGAGCTGCGTAACAATGAACAATTATTTTCGTACATATCCGCAATTCGCCACAAATCGAAGCGCAACGCATACAAAATTTAAGAGTGTCCCAACGAGTCAATTAGTTTTTAGAGTGTTCTTCGCAAACCCACTTCGACGTCTTATTTCAAATTTTAATTTAGATAATTTCCTTAAAAAAATTAAAGAAAACCATGCGTTTTAAGAATTTTAAAAATCACCTTCGCAACATCTTTGAGCATTTCGCCGCAACATTTAGTTTAAGTGTATGAAACAGCGTACTTTGAAAATTGAGTTGAGCTGCGTAACAATGAACAATTATTTTCGTACATATCCGCAATTCGCCACAAATCGAAGCGCAACGCATACAAAATTTAAGAGTGTCCCAACGAGTCAATTAGTTTTTAGAGTGTTCTTCGCAAACCCACTTCGACGTCTTATTTCAAATTTTAATTTAGATAATTTCCTTAAAAAAATTAAAGAAAACCATGCGTTTTAAGAATTTTAAAAATCACCTTCGCAACATCTTTGAGCATTTCGCCGCAATATTTAGTTTAAGTGTATGAAACAGCGTACTTTGAAAATCGAGTTGAGCTGCGTAACAATGAACAATTATTTTCGTACCTATCCGCAATTCGCCACAAATCGAAGCGCAACGCATACAAAATTTAAGAGTGTCCCAACGAGTCAATTAGTTTTTAGAGTGTTCTTCGCAAACCCACTTCGACGTCTTATTTCAAATTTTAATTTAGATAATTTCCTTAAAAAAAATTAAAGAAAACCATGCGTTTTAAGAATTTTAAAAATCTCCTTCGCAATATTTTTGAGCATTTCGCCGCAACATTTAGTTTAAGTGTAAGAAACAGCGTACTTTGAAAATCGAGTTGAGCTGCGTAACAATGAACAATTATTTTCGTACCTATCCGCAATTCGCCACAAATCGAAGCGCAACGCATACAAAATTTAAGAGTGTCCCAACGAGTCAATTAGTTTTTAGAGTGTTCTTCGCAAACCCACTTCGACGTCTTATTTCAAATTTTAATTTAGATAATTTCCTTAAAAAAATTAAAGAAAACCATGCGTTTTAAGAATTTTAAAAATCACCTTCGCAACATCTTTGAGCATTTCGCCGCAACATTTAGTTTAAGTGTATGAAACAGCGTACTTTGAAAATCGAGTTGAGCTGCGTAACAATGAACAATTATTTTCGTACCTATCCGCAATTCGCCACAAATCGAAGCGCAACGCATACAAAATTTAAGAGTGTCCCAACGAGTCAATTAGTTTTTAGAGTGTTCTTCGCAAACCCACTTCGACGTCTTATTTCAAATTTTAATTTAGATAATTTCCTTAAAAAAATTAAAGAAAACCATGCGTTTTAAGAATTTTAAAAATCACCTTCGCAACATCTTTGAGCATTTCGCCGCAACATTTAGTTTAAGTGTATGAAACAGCGTACTTTGAAAATCGAGTTGAGCTGCGTAACAATGAACAATTATTTTCGTACCTATCCGCAATTCGCCACAAATCGAAGCGCAACGCATACAAAATTTAAGAGTGTCCCAACGAGTCAATTAGTTTTTAGAGTGTTCTTCGCAAACCCACTTCGACGTCTTATTTCAAATTTTAATTTAGATAATTTCCTTAAAAAAATTAAAGAAAACCATGCGTTTTAAGAATTTTAAAAATCACCTTCGCAACATCTTTGAGCATTTCGCCGCAACATTTAGTTTAAGTGTATGAAACAGCGTACTTTGAAAATCGAGTTGAGCTGCGTAACAATGAACAATTATTTTCGTACCTATCCGCAATTCGCCACAAATCGAAGCGCAACGCATACAAAATTTAAGAGTGTCCCAACGAGTCAATTAGTTTTTAGAGTGTTCTTCGCAAACCCACTTCGACGTCTTATTTCAAATTTTAATTTAGATAATTTCCTTAAAAAAATTAAAGAAAACCATGCGTTTTAAGAATTTTAAAAATCACCTTCGCAACATCTTTGAGCATTTCGCCGCAACATTTAGTTTAAGTGTATGAAACAGCGTACTTTGAAAATCGAGTTGAGCTGCGTAACAATGAACAATTATTTTCGTACCTATCCGCAATTCGCCACAAATCGAAGCGCAACGCATACAAAATTTAAGAGTGTCCCAACGAGTCAATTAGTTTTTAGAGTGTTCTTCGCAAACCCACTTCGACGTCTTATTTCAAATTTTAATTTAGATAATTTCCTTAAAAAAATTAAAGAAAACCATGCGTTTTAAGAATTTTAAAAATCACCTTCGCAACATCTTTGAGCATTTCGCCGCAACATTTAGTTTAAGTGTATGAAACAGCGTACTTTGAAAATCGAGTTGAGCTGCGTAACAATGAACAATTATTTTCGTACCTATCCGCAATTCGCCACAAATCGAAGCGCAACGCATACAAAATTTAAGAGTGTCCCAACGAGTCAATTAGTTTTTAGAGTGTTCTTCGCAAACCCACTTCGACGTCTTATTTCAAATTTTAATTTAGATAATTTCCTTAAAAAAATTAAAGAAAACCATGCGTTTTAAGAATTTTAAAAATCACCTTCGCAATATTTTTGAGCATTTCGCCGCAACATTTAGTTTAAGTGTAAGAAACAGCGTACTTTGAAAATCGAGTTGAGCTGCGTAACAATGAACAATTATTTTCGTACATATCCGCAATTCGCCACAAATCGAAGCGCAACGCATACAAAATTTAAGAGTGTCCCAACGAGTCAATTAGTTTTTAGAGTGTTCTTCGCAAACCCACTTCGACGTCTTATTTCAAATTTTAATTTAGATAATTTCCTTAAAAAAATTAAAGAAAACCATGCGTTTTAAGAATTTTAAAAATCACCTTCGCAACATCTTTGAGCATTTCGCCGCAATATTTAGTTTAAGTGTATGAAACAGCGTACTTTGAAAATCGAGTTGAGCTGCGTAACAATGAACAATTATTTTAGTACCTATCCGCAATTCGCCACAAATCGAAGCGCAACGCATACAAAATTTAAGAGTGTCCCAACGAGTCAATTAGTTTTTAGAGTGTTCTTCGCAAACCCACTTCGACGTCTTATTTCAAATTTTAATTTAGATAATTTCCTTAAAAAAATTAAAGAAAACCATGCGTTTTAAGAATTTTAAAAATCACCTTCGCAATATTTTTGAGCATTTCGCCGCAACATTTAGTTTAAGTGTAAGAAACAGCGTACTTTGAAAATCGAGTTGAGCTGCGTAACAATGAACAATTATTTTAGTACCTATCCGCAATTCGCCACAAATCGAAGCGCAACGCATACAAAATTTAAGAGTGTCCCAACGAGTCAATTAGTTTTTAGAGTGTTCTTCGCAAACCCACTTCGACGTCTTATTTCAAATTTTAATTTAGATAATTTCCTTAAAAAAATTAAAGAAAACCATGCGTTTTAAGAATTTTAAAAATCTCCTTCGCAATATTTTTGAGCATTTCGCCGCAACATTTAGTTTAAGTGTAAGAAACAGCGTACTTTGAAAATCGAGTTGAGCTGCGTAACAATGAACAATTATTTTCGTACCTATCCGCAATTCGCCACAAATCGAAGCGCAACGCATACAAAATTTAAGAGTGTCCCAACGAGTCAATTAGTTTTTAGAGTGTTCTTCGCAAACCCACTTCGACGTCTTATTTCAAATTTTAATTTAGATAATTTCCTTAAAAAAATTAAAGAAAACCATGCGTTTTAAGAATTTTAAAAATCTCCTTCGCAATATTTTTGAGCATTTCGCCGCAACATTTAGTTTAAGTGTAAGAAACAGCGTACTTTGAAAATCGAGTTGAGCTGCGTAACAATGAACAATTATTTTCGTACCTATCCGCAATTCGCCACAAATCGAAGCGCAACGCATACAAAATTTAAGAGTGTCCCAACGAGTCAATTAGTTTTTAGAGTGTTCTTCGCAAACCCACTTCGACGTCTTATTTCAAATTTTAATTTAGATAATTTCCTTAAAAAAATTAAAGAAAACCATGCGTTTTAAGAATTTTAAAAATCATCTTCGCAACATCTTTGAGCATTTCGCCGCAACATTTAGTTTAAGTGTATGAAACAGCGTACTTTGAAAATCGAGTTGAGCTGCGTAGGTTCTAGGTTCTAGGTTCAAGTGGCTGCCAAAAGAGGCACACTTAGGCCAAGTTAGGCCCATTGTGATACCACGTGGGACGAAGCCCCCAAATAACTAGCCTTCGAACCATTTGGACTCTTTAATGAACTGCTCCAGGCTTCTAATCCTGACGGAGCTCAGTTCCGACAGATCATTAAAGAAAGTGGAGCCCAGGCTTCGATTTCTCCGTACCGCTAGTGCTGGGCATTGACATAGGAAGTGAAGGATATTCTCTTCCTCTTCCTCATTAAGGCAACTTCTGCAGAAGTCATGCGTGGTCACCCCCATCCTATTGGCATGTTTGCCGATGAGACAGTGACCCGTGATGACCGCTACTACGTTGCTGATAGCGGGTCTCTTGAGCGAGACCAAGTTTCTAGACCTGTTGCGGTCGAAGATGGGCCAGATAGATCTGGCCGTTGCGCAGGTGGGCTAATTTCTCCATCTGCGATTAGCAGTTGCTAAGAAGGACTCTTGTATGGTCCGCTTGCTTGATGCAAGCGGAGCACCCGGCTTAAGAGTGATATCCTCAGCAGGCAAGCCTGTGCCAAGCCTCGCCAGCTCATCCGCCCTGGTGTTGCCCGGGATGTCGAAGTGACCAGGCACCCAGACCAGACTGACTTCAGTTCTATCAGCCATGCGGATGAGCTCCGAGCGACAGTCCGCAACGACCTTGGATGTCGTGTGAACACTTACTAGCGATCTGATCGCAGGTTGACTATCGCTATAGATACGTATATTGACCAGGGGCTTCTTTGTAGCCCTCAGCCGCGCGATTGCCTGTGATATAGCTATGACCTCAGCTTGGAAAACGCTGCAATGGTCTGGCAGTCGAAAGGAGGTTTCTATACCCATTTTTGAGCTGCGTAACAATGAACAATTATTTTCGTACCTATCCGCAATTCGCCACAAATCGAAGCTCAACGCATACAAAATTTAAGAGTGTCCCAACGAGTCAATTAGTTTTTAGAGTGTTCTTCGCAAACCCACTTCGACGTCTTATTTCAAATTTTAATTTAGATAATTTCCTTAAAAAAATTAAAGAAAACCATGCGTTTTAAGAATTTTAAAAATCACCTTCGGAACATTTTTGAGCATTTCGCCCCAACATTTAGTTTAAGTGTAAGAAACAGCGTACTTTGAAAATCGAGTTGAGCTGCGTAACAATGAACAATTATTTTAGTACCTATCCGCAATTCGCCACAAATCGAAGCGCAACGCATACAAAATTTAAGAGTGTCCCAACGAGTCAATTAGTTTTTAGAGTGTTCTTCGCAAACCCACTTCGACGTCTTATTTCAAATTTTAATTTAGATAATTTCCTTAAAAAAATTAAAGAAAACCATGCGTTTTAAGAATTTTAAAAATCTCCTTCGCAATATTTTTGAGCATTTCGCCGCAACATTTAGTTTAAGTGTAAGAAACAGCGTACTTTGAAAATCGAGTTGAGCTGCGTAACAATGAACAATTATTTTCGTACCTATCCGCAATTCGCCACAAATCGAAGCGCAACGCATACAAAATTTAAGAGTGTCCCAACGAGTCAATTAGTTTTTAGAGTGTTCTTCGCAAACCCACTTCGACGTCTTATTTCAAATTTTAATTTAGATAATTTCCTTAAAAAAATTAAAGAAAACCATGCGTTTTAAGAATTTTAAAAATCATCTTCGCAACATCTTTGAGCATTTCGCCGCAACATTTAGTTTAAGTGTATGAAACAGCGTACTTTGAAAATCGAGTTGAGCTGCGTAACAATGAACAATTATTTTCGTACCTATCCGCAATTCGCCACAAATCGAAGCGCAACGCATACAAAATTTAAGAGTGTCCCAACGAGTCAATTAGTTTTTAGAGTGTTCTTCGCAAACCCACTTCGACGTCTTATTTCAAATTTTAATTTAGATAATTTCCTTAAAAAAATTAAAGAAAACCATGCGTTTTAAGAATTTTAAAAATCACCTTCGCAACATCTTTGAGCATTTCGCCGCAACATTTAGTTTAAGTGTAAGAAACAGCGTACTTTGAAAATCGAGTTGAGCTGCGTAACAATGAACAATTATTTTCGTACATATCCGCAATTCGCCACAAATCGAAGCGCAACACATACAAAATTTAAGAGTGTCCCAACGAGTCAATTAGTTTTTAGAGTGTTCTTCGCAAACCCACTTCGACGTCTTATTTCAAATTTTAATTTAGATAATTTCCTTAAAAAAATTAAAGAAAACCATGCGTTTTAAGAATTTTAAAAATCACCTTCGCAACATCTTTGAGCATTTCGCCGCAACATTTAGTTTAAGTGTATGAAACAGCGTACTTTGAAAATTGAGTTGAGCTGCGTAACAATGAACAATTATTTTCGTACATATCCGCAATTCGCCACAAATCGAAGCGCAACGCATACAAAATTTAAGAGTGTCCCAACGAGTCAATTAGTTTTTAGAGTGTTCTTCGCAAACCCACTTCGACGTCTTATTTCAAATTTTAATTTAGATAATTTCCTTAAAAAAATTAAAGAAAACCATGCGTTTTAAGAATTTTAAAAATCACCTTCGCAACATCTTTGAGCATTTCGCCGCAATATTTAGTTTAAGTGTATGAAACAGCGTACTTTGAAAATCGAGTTGAGCTGCGTAACAATGAACAATTATTTTCGTACCTATCCGCAATTCGCCACAAATCGAAGCGCAACGCATACAAAATTTAAGAGTGTCCCAACGAGTCAATTAGTTTTTAGAGTGTTCTTCGCAAACCCACTTCGACGTCTTATTTCAAATTTTAATTTAGATAATTTCCTTAAAAAAATTAAAGAAAACCATGCGTTTTAAGAATTTTAAAAATCTCCTTCGCAATATTTTTGAGCATTTCGCCGCAACATTTAGTTTAAGTGTAAGAAACAGCGTACTTTGAAAATCGAGTTGAGCTGCGTAACAATGAACAATTATTTTCGTACCTATCCGCAATTCGCCACAAATCGAAGCGCAACGCATACAAAATTTAAGAGTGTCCCAACGAGTCAATTAGTTTTTAGAGTGTTCTTCGCAAACCCACTTCGACGTCTTATTTCAAATTTAAATTTAGATAATTTCCTTAAAAAAATTAAAGAAAACCATGCGTTTTAAGAATTTTAAAAATCACCTTCGCAACATCTTTGAGCATTTCGCCGCAACATTTAGTTTAAGTGTATGAAACAGCGTACTTTGAAAATCGAGTTGAGCTGCGTAACAATGAACAATTATTTTCGTACCTATCCGCAATTCGCCACAAATCGAAGCGCAACGCATACAAAATTTAAGAGTGTCCCAACGAGTCAATTAGTTTTTAGAGTGTTCTTCGCAAACCCACTTCGACGTCTTATTTCAAATTTTAATTTAGATAATTTCCTTAAAAAAATTAAAGAAAACCATGCGTTTTAAGAATTTTAAAAATCACCTTCGCAACATCTTTGAGCATTTCGCCGCAACATTTAGTTTAAGTGTATGAAACAGCGTACTTTGAAAATCGAGTTGAGCTGCGTAACAATGAACAATTATTTTCGTACCTATCCGCAATTCGCCACAAATCGAAGCGCAACGCATACAAAATTTAAGAGTGTCCCAACGAGTCAATTAGTTTTTAGAGTGTTCTTCGCAAACCCACTTCGACGTCTTATTTCAAATTTTAATTTAGATAATTTCCTTAAAAAAATTAAAGAAAACCATGCGTTTTAAGAATTTTAAAAATCACCTTCGCAACATCTTTGAGCATTTCGCCGCAACATTTAGTTTAAGTGTATGAAACAGCGTACTTTGAAAATCGAGTTGAGCTGCGTAACAATGAACAATTATTTTCGTACCTATCCGCAATTCGCCACAAATCGAAGCGCAACGCATACAAAATTTAAGAGTGTCCCAACGAGTCAATTAGTTTTTAGAGTGTTCTTCGCAAACCCACTTCGACGTCTTATTTCAAATTTTAATTTAGATAATTTCCTTAAAAAAATTAAAGAAAACCATGCGTTTTAAGAATTTTAAAAATCACCTTCGCAACATCTTTGAGCATTTCGCCGCAACATTTAGTTTAAGTGTATGAAACAGCGTACTTTGAAAATCGAGTTGAGCTGCGTAACAATGAACAATTATTTTCGTACCTATCCGCAATTCGCCACAAATCGAAGCGCAACGCATACAAAATTTAAGAGTGTCCCAACGAGTCAATTAGTTTTTAGAGTGTTCTTCGCAAACCCACTTCGACGTCTTATTTCAAATTTTAATTTAGATAATTTCCTTAAAAAAATTAAAGAAAACCATGCGTTTTAAGAATTTTAAAAATCACCTTCGCAACATCTTTGAGCATTTCGCCGCAACATTTAGTTTAAGTGTATGAAACAGCGTACTTTGAAAATCGAGTTGAGCTGCGTAACAATGAACAATTATTTTCGTACCTATCCGCAATTCGCCACAAATCGAAGCGCAACGCATACAAAATTTAAGAGTGTCCCAACGAGTCAATTAGTTTTTAGAGTGTTCTTCGCAAACCCACTTCGACGTCTTATTTCAAATTTTAATTTAGATAATTTCCTTAAAAAAATTAAAGAAAACCATGCGTTTTAAGAATTTTAAAAATCACCTTCGCAATATTTTTGAGCATTTCGCCGCAACATTTAGTTTAAGTGTAAGAAACAGCGTACTTTGAAAATCGAGTTGAGCTGCGTAACAATGAACAATTATTTTCGTACATATCCGCAATTCGCCACAAATCGAAGCGCAACGCATACAAAATTTAAGAGTGTCCCAACGAGTCAATTAGTTTTTAGAGTGTTCTTCGCAAACCCACTTCGACGTCTTATTTCAAATTTTAATTTAGATAATTTCCTTAAAAAAATTAAAGAAAACCATGCGTTTTAAGAATTTTAAAAATCACCTTCGCAACATCTTTGAGCATTTCGCCGCAATATTTAGTTTAAGTGTATGAAACAGCGTACTTTGAAAATCGAGTTGAGCTGCGTAACAATGAACAATTATTTTAGTACCTATCCGCAATTCGCCACAAATCGAAGCGCAACGCATACAAAATTTAAGAGTGTCCCAACGAGTCAATTAGTTTTTAGAGTGTTCTTCGCAAACCCACTTCGACGTCTTATTTCAAATTTTAATTTAGATAATTTCCTTAAAAAAATTAAAGAAAACCATGCGTTTTAAGAATTTTAAAAATCTCCTTCGCAATATTTTTGAGCATTTCGCCGCAACATTTAGTTTAAGTGTAAGAAACAGCGTACTTTGAAAATCGAGTTGAGCTGCGTAACAATGAACAATTATTTTAGTACCTATCCGCAATTCGCCACAAATCGAAGCGCAACGCATACAAAATTTAAGAGTGTCCCAACGAGTCAATTAGTTTTTAGAGTGTTCTTCGCAAACCCACTTCGACGTCTTATTTCAAATTTTAATTTAGATAATTTCCTTAAAAAAATTAAAGAAAACCATGCGTTTTAAGAATTTTAAAAATCTCCTTCGCAATATTTTTGAGCATTTCGCCGCAACATTTAGTTTAAGTGTAAGAAACAGCGTACTTTGAAAATCGAGTTGAGCTGCGTAACAATGAACAATTATTTTCGTACCTATCCGCAATTCGCCACAAATCGAAGCGCAACGCATACAAAATTTAAGAGTGTCCCAACGAGTCAATTAGTTTTTAGAGTGTTCTTCGCAAACCCACTTCGACGTCTTATTTCAAATTTTAATTTAGATAATTTCCTTAAAAAAATTAAAGAAAACCATGCGTTTTAAGAATTTTAAAAATCATCTTCGCAACATCTTTGAGCATTTCGCCGCAACATTTAGTTTAAGTGTATGAAACAGCGTACTTTGAAAATCGAGTTGAGCTGCGTAACAATGAACAATTATTTTCGTACCTATCCGCAATTCGCCACAAATCGAAGCGCAACGCATACAAAATTTAAGAGTGTCCCAACGAGTCAATTAGTTTTTAGAGTGTTCTTCGCAAACCCACTTCGACGTCTTATTTCAAATTTTAATTTAGATAATTTCCTTAAAAAAATTAAAGAAAACCATGCGTTTTAAGAATTTTAAAAATCACCTTCGCAACATCTTTGAGCATTTCGCCGCAACATTTAGTTTAAGTGTATGAAACAGCGTACTTTGAAAATTGAGTTGAGCTGCGTAACAATGAACAATTATTTTCGTACATATCCGCAATTCGCCACAAATCGAAGCGCAACGCATACAAAATTTAAGAGTGTCCCAACGAGTCAATTAGTTTTTAGAGTGTTCTTCGCAAACCCACTTCGACGTCTTATTTCAAATTTTAATTTAGATAATTTCCTTAAAAAAATTAAAGAAAACCATGCGTTTTAAGAATTTTAAAAATCACCTTCGCAACATCTTTGAGCATTTCGCCGCAATATTTAGTTTAAGTGTATGAAACAGCGTACTTTGAAAATCGAGTTGAGCTGCGTAACAATGAACAATTATTTTCGTACCTATCCGCAATTCGCCACAAATCGAAGCGCAACGCATACAAAATTTAAGAGTGTCCCAACGAGTCAATTAGTTTTTAGAGTGTTCTTCGCAAACCCACTTCGACGTCTTATTTCAAATTTTAATTTAGATAATTTCCTTAAAAAAATTAAAGAAAACCATGCGTTTTAAGAATTTTAAAAATCACCTTCGCAACATCTTTGAGCATTTCGCCGCAACATTTAGTTTAAGTGTATGAAACAGCGTACTTTGAAAATCGAGTTGAGCTGCGTAACAATGAACAATTATTTTCGTACCTATCCGCAATTCGCCACAAATCGAAGCGCAACGCATACAAAATTTAAGAGTGTCCCAACGAGTCAATTAGTTTTTAGAGTGTTCTTCGCAAACCCACTTCGACGTCTTATTTCAAATTTTAATTTAGATAATTTCCTTAAAAAAATTAAAGAAAACCATGCGTTTTAAGAATTTTAAAAATCACCTTCGCAACATCTTTGAGCATTTCGCCGCAACATTTAGTTTAAGTGTATGAAACAGCGTACTTTGAAAATCGAGTTGAGCTGCGTAACAATGAACAATTATTTTCGTACCTATCCGCAATTCGCCACAAATCGAAGCGCAACGCATACAAAATTTAAGAGTGTCCCAACGAGTCAATTAGTTTTTAGAGTGTTCTTCGCAAACCCACTTCGACGTCTTATTTCAAATTTTAATTTAGATAATTTCCTTAAAAAAATTAAAGAAAACCATGCGTTTTAAGAATTTTAAAAATCACCTTCGCAACATCTTTGAGCATTTCGCCGCAACATTTAGTTTAAGTGTATGAAACAGCGTACTTTGAAAATCGAGTTGAGCTGCGTAACAATGAACAATTATTTTCGTACCTATCCGCAATTCGCCACAAATCGAAGCGCAACGCATACAAAATTTAAGAGTGTCCCAACGAGTCAATTAGTTTTTAGAGTGTTCTTCGCAAACCCACTTCGACGTCTTATTTCAAATTTTAATTTAGATAATTTCCTTAAAAAAATTAAAGAAAACCATGCGTTTTAAGAATTTTAAAAATCACCTTCGCAACATCTTTGAGCATTTCGCCGCAACATTTAGTTTAAGTGTATGAAACAGCGTACTTTGAAAATCGAGTTGAGCTGCGTAACAATGAACAATTATTTTCGTACCTATCCGCAATTCGCCACAAATCGAAGCGCAACGCATACAAAATTTAAGAGTGTCCCAACGAGTCAATTAGTTTTTAGAGTGTTCTTCGCAAACCCACTTCGACGTCTTATTTCAAATTTTAATTTAGATAATTTCCTTAAAAAAATTAAAGAAAACCATGCGTTTTAAGAATTTTAAAAATCACCTTCGCAACATCTTTGAGCATTTCGCCGCAACATTTAGTTTAAGTGTATGAAACAGCGTACTTTGAAAATCGAGTTGAGCTGCGTAACAATGAACAATTATTTTCGTACCTATCCGCAATTCGCCACAAATCGAAGCGCAACGCATACAAAATTTAAGAGTGTCCCAACGAGTCAATTAGTTTTTAGAGTGTTCTTCGCAAACCCACTTCGACGTCTTATTTCAAATTTTAATTTAGATAATTTCCTTAAAAAAATTAAAGAAAACCATGCGTTTTAAGAATTTTAAAAATCACCTTCGCAACATCTTTGAGCATTTCGCCGCAACATTTAGTTTAAGTGTATGAAACAGCGTACTTTGAAAATCGAGTTGAGCTGCGTAACAATGAACAATTATTTTCGTACCTATCCGCAATTCGCCACAAATCGAAGCGCAACGCATACAAAATTTAAGAGTGTCCCAACGAGTCAATTAGTTTTTAGAGTGTTCTTCGCAAACCCACTTCGACGTCTTATTTCAAATTTTAATTTAGATAATTTCCTTAAAAAAATTAAAGAAAACCATGCGTTTTAAGAATTTTAAAAATCACCTTCGCAACATCTTTGAGCATTTCGCCGCAACATTTAGTTTAAGTGTATGAAACAGCGTACTTTGAAAATCGAGTTGAGCTGCGTAACAATGAACAATTATTTTCGTACCTATCCGCAATTCGCCACAAATCGAAGCGCAACGCATACAAAATTTAAGAGTGTCCCAACGAGTCAATTAGTTTTTAGAGTGTTCTTCGCAAACCCACTTCGACGTCTTATTTCAAATTTTAATTTAGATAATTTCCTTAAAAAAATTAAAGAAAACCATGCGTTTTAAGAATTTTAAAAATCACCTTCGCAATATTTTTGAGCATTTCGCCGCAACATTTAGTTTAAGTGTAAGAAACAGCGTACTTTGAAAATCGAGTTGAGCTGCGTAACAATGAACAATTATTTTCGTACATATCCGCAATTCGCCACAAATCGAAGCGCAACGCATACAAAATTTAAGAGTGTCCCAAAGAGTCAATTAGTTTTTAGAGTGTTCTTCGCAAACCCACCTCGACGTCTTATTTCAAATTTTAATTTAGATAATTTCCTTAAAAAAATTAAAGAAAACCATGCGTTTTAAGAATTTTAAAAATCACCTTCGCAATATTTTTGAGCATTTCGCCGCAACATTTAGTTTAAGTGTAAGAAACAGCGTACTTTGAAAATCGAGTTGAGCTGCGTAACAATGAACAATTATTTTCGTACCTATCCGCAATTCGCCACAAATCGAAGCGCAACGCATACAAAATTTAAGAGTGTCCCAACGAGTCAATTAGTTTTTAGAGTGTTCTTCGCAAACCCACTTCGACGTCTTATTTCAAATTTTAATTTAGATAATTTCCTTAAAAAAATTAAAGAAAACCATGCGTTTTAAGAATTTTAAAAATCACCTTCGCAACATCTTTGAGCATTTCGCCGCAATATTTAGTTTAAGTGTATGAAACAGCGTACTTTGAAAATCGAGTTGAGCTGCGTAACAATGAACAATTATTTTAGTACCTATCCGCAATTCGCCACAAATCGAAGCGCAACGCATACAAAATTTAAGAGTGTCCCAACGAGTCAATTAGTTTTTAGAGTGTTCTTCGCAAACCCACTTCGACGTCTTATTTCAAATTTTAATTTAGATAATTTCCTTAAAAAAATTAAAGAAAACCATGCGTTTTAAGAATTTTAAAAATCACCTTCGCAACATCTTTGAGCATTTCGCCGCAATATTTAGTTTAAGTGTATGAAACAGCGTACTTTGAAAATCGAGTTGAGCTGCGTAACAATGAACAATTATTTTAGTACCTATCCGCAATTCGCCACAAATCGAAGCGCAACGCATACAAAATTTAAGAGTGTCCCAACGAGTCAATTAGTTTTTAGAGTGTTCTTCGCAAACCCACCTCGACGTCTTATTTCAAATTTTAATTTAGATAATTTCCTTAAAAAAATTAAAGAAAACCATGCGTTTTAAGAATTTTAAAAATCACCTTCGCAATATTTTTGAGCATTTCGCCGCAACATTTAGTTTAAGTGTAAGAAACAGCGTACTTTGAAAATCGAGTTGAGCTGCGTAACAATGAACAATTATTTTCGTACCTATCCGCAATTCGCCACAAATCGAAGCGCAACGCATACAAAATTTAAGAGTGTCCCAACGAGTCAATTAGTTTTTAGAGTGTTCTTCGCAAACCCACTTCGACGTCTTATTTCAAATTTTAATTTAGATAATTTCCTTAAAAAAATTAAAGAAAACCATGCGTTTTAAGAATTTTAAAAATCACCTTCGCAACATCTTTGAGCATTTCGCCGCAATATTTAGTTTAAGTGTATGAAACAGCGTACTTTGAAAATCGAGTTGAGCTGCGTAACAATGAACAATTATTTTAGTACCTATCCGCAATTCGCCACAAATCGAAGCGCAACGCATACAAAATTTAAGAGTGTCCCAACGAGTCAATTAGTTTTTAGAGTGTTCTTCGCAAACCCACCTCGACGTCTTATTTCAAATTTTAATTTAGATAATTTCCTTAAAAAAATTAAAGAAAACCATGCGTTTTAAGAATTTTAAAAATCACCTTCGCAATATTTTTGAGCATTTCGCCGCAACATTTAGTTTAAGTGTAAGAAACAGCGTACTTTGAAAATCGAGTTGAGCTGCGTAACAATGAACAATTATTTTCGTACATATCCGCAATTCGCCACAAATCGAAGCGCAACGCATACAAAATTTAAGAGTGTCCCAACGAGTCAATTAGTTTTTAGAGTGTTCTTCGCAAACCCACCTCGACGTCTTATTTCAAATTTTAATTTAGATAATTTCCTTAAAAAAATTAAAGAAAACCATGCGTTTTAAGAATTTTAAAAATCACCTTCGCAATATTTTTGAGCATTTCGCCGCAACATTTAGTTTAAGTGTAAGAAACAGCGTACTTTGAAAATCGAGTTGAGCTGCGTAACAATGAACAATTATTTTCGTACCTATCCGCAATTCGCCACAAATCGAAGCGCAACGCATACAAAATTTAAGAGTGTCCCAACGAGTCAATTAGTTTTTAGAGTGTTCTTCGCAAACCCACTTCGACGTCTTATTTCAAATTTTAATTTAGATAATTTCCTTAAAAAAATTAAAGAAAACCATGCGTTTTAAGAATTTTAAAAATCACCTTCGCAATATTTTTGAGCATTTCGCCGCAATATTTAGTTTAAGTGTATGAAACAGCGTACTTTGAAAATCGAGTTGAGCTGCGTAACAATGAACAATTATTTTAGTACCTATCCGCAATTCGCCACAAATCGAAGCGCAACGCATACAAAATTTAAGAGTGTCCCAACGAGTCAATTAGTTTTTAGAGTGTTCTTCGCAAACCCACTTCGACGTCTTATTTCAAATTTTAATTTAGATAATTTCCTTAAAAAAATTAAAGAAAACCATGCGTTTTAAGAATTTTAAAAATCACCTTCGCAACATCTTTGAGCATTTCGCCGCAACATTTAGTTTAAGTGTATGAAACAGCGTACTTTGAAAATCGAGTTGAGCTGCGTAACAATGAACAATTATTTTCGTACCTATCCGCAATTCGCCACAAATCGAAGCGCAACGCATACAAAATTTAAGAGTGTCCCAACGAGTCAATTAGTTTTTAGAGTGTTCTTCGCAAACCCACTTCGACGTCTTATTTCAAATTTTAATTTAGATAATTTCCTTAAAAAAATTAAAGAAAACCATGCGTTTTAAGAATTTTAAAAATCACCTTCGCAACATCTTTGAGCATTTCGCCGCAACATTTAGTTTAAGTGTATGAAACAGCGTACTTTGAAAATCGAGTTGAGCTGCGTAACAATGAACAATTATTTTCGTACCTATCCGCAATTCGCCACAAATCGAAGCGCAACGCATACAAAATTTAAGAGTGTCCCAACGAGTCAATTAGTTTTTAGAGTGTTCTTCGCAAACCCACTTCGACGTCTTATTTCAAATTTTAATTTAGATAATTTCCTTAAAAAAATTAAAGAAAACCATGCGTTTTAAGAATTTTAAAAATCACCTTCGCAACATCTTTGAGCATTTCGCCGCAACATTTAGTTTAAGTGTATGAAACAGCGTACTTTGAAAATCGAGTTGAGCTGCGTAACAATGAACAATTATTTTCGTACCTATCCGCAATTCGCCACAAATCGAAGCGCAACGCATACAAAATTTAAGAGTGTCCCAACGAGTCAATTAGTTTTTAGAGTGTTCTTCGCAAACCCACTTCGACGTCTTATTTCAAATTTTAATTTAGATAATTTCCTTAAAAAAATTAAAGAAAACCATGCGTTTTAAGAATTTTAAAAATCACCTTCGCAATATTTTTGAGCATTTCGCCGCAACATTTAGTTTAAGTGTAAGAAACAGCGTACTTTGAAAATCGAGTTGAGCTGCGTAACAATGAACAATTATTTTCGTACCTATCCGCAATTCGCCACAAATCGAAGCGCAACGCATACAAAATTTAAGAGTGTCCCAACGAGTCAATTAGTTTTTAGAGTGTTCTTCGCAAACCCACTTCGACGTCTTATTTCAAATTTTAATTTAGATAATTTCCTTAAAAAAATTAAAGAAAACCATGCGTTTTAAGAATTTTAAAAATCACCTTCGCAACATCTTTGAGCATTTCGCCGCAATATTTAGTTTAAGTGTATGAAACAGCGTACTTTGAAAATCGAGTTGAGCTGCGTAACAATGAACAATTATTTTAGTACCTATCCGCAATTCGCCACAAATCGAAGCGCAACGCATACAAAATTTAAGAGTGTCCCAACGAGTCAATTAGTTTTTAGAGTGTTCTTCGCAAACCCACTTCGACGTCTTATTTCAAATTTTAATTTAGATAATTTCCTTAAAAAAATTAAAGAAAACCATGCGTTTTAAGAATTTTAAAAATCACCTTCGCAACATCTTTGAGCATTTCGCCGCAACATTTAGTTTAAGTGTATGAAACAGCGTACTTTGAAAATCGAGTTGAGCTGCGTAACAATGAACAATTATTTTCGTACCTATCCGCAATTCGCCACAAATCGAAGCGCAACGCATACAAAATTTAAGAGTGTCCCAACGAGTCAATTAGTTTTTAGAGTGTTCTTCGCAAACCCACTTCGACGTCTTATTTCAAATTTTAATTTAGATAATTTCCTTAAAAAAATTAAAGAAAACCATGCGTTTTAAGAATTTTAAAAATCACCTTCGCAACATCTTTGAGCATTTCGCCGCAACATTTAGTTTAAGTGTATGAAACAGCGTACTTTGAAAATCGAGTTGAGCTGCGTAACAATGAACAATTATTTTCGTACCTATCCGCAATTCGCCACAAATCGAAGCGCAACGCATACAAAATTTAAGAGTGTCCCAACGAGTCAATTAGTTTTTAGAGTGTTCTTCGCAAACCCACTTCGACGTCTTATTTCAAATTTTAATTTAGATAATTTCCTTAAAAAAATTAAAGAAAACCATGCGTTTTAAGAATTTTAAAAATCACCTTCGCAACATCTTTGAGCATTTCGCCGCAACATTTAGTTTAAGTGTATGAAACAGCGTACTTTGAAAATCGAGTTGAGCTGCGTAACAATGAACAATTATTTTCGTACCTATCCGCAATTCGCCACAAATCGAAGCGCAACGCATACAAAATTTAAGAGTGTCCCAACGAGTCAATTAGTTTTTAGAGTGTTCTTCGCAAACCCACTTCGACGTCTTATTTCAAATTTTAATTTAGATAATTTCCTTAAAAAAATTAAAGAAAACCATGCGTTTTAAGAATTTTAAAAATCACCTTCGCAATATTTTTGAGCATTTCGCCGCAACATTTAGTTTAAGTGTAAGAAACAGCGTACTTTGAAAATCGAGTTGAGCTGCGTAACAATGAACAATTATTTTCGTACCTATCCGCAATTCGCCACAAATCGAAGCGCAACGCATACAAAATTTAAGAGTGTCCCAACGAGTCAATTAGTTTTTAGAGTGTTCTTCGCAAACCCACTTCGACGTCTTATTTCAAATTTTAATTTAGATAATTTCCTTAAAAAAATTAAAGAAAACCATGCGTTTTAAGAATTTTAAAAATCACCTTCGCAACATCTTTGAGCATTTCGCCGCAACATTTAGTTTAAGTGTATGAAACAGCGTACTTTGAAAATCGAGTTGAGCTGCGTAACAATGAACAATTATTTTCGTACCTATCCGCAATTCGCCACAAATCGAAGCGCAACGCATACAAAATTTAAGAGTGTCCCAACGAGTCAATTAGTTTTTAGAGTGTTCTTCGCAAACCCACTTCGACGTCTTATTTCAAATTTTAATTTAGATAATTTCCTTAAAAAAATTAAAGAAAACCATGCGTTTTAAGAATTTTAAAAATCACCTTCGCAACATCTTTGAGCATTTCGCCGCAACATTTAGTTTAAGTGTATGAAACAGCGTACTTTGAAAATCGAGTTGAGCTGCGTAACAATGAACAATTATTTTCGTACCTATCCGCAATTCGCCACAAATCGAAGCGCAACGCATACAAAATTTAAGAGTGTCCCAACGAGTCAATTAGTTTTTAGAGTGTTCTTCGCAAACCCACTTCGACGTCTTATTTCAAATTTTAATTTAGATAATTTCCTTAAAAAAATTAAAGAAAACCATGCGTTTTAAGAATTTTAAAAATCACCTTCGCAACATCTTTGAGCATTTCGCCGCAACATTTAGTTTAAGTGTATGAAACAGCGTACTTTGAAAATCGAGTTGAGCTGCGTAACAATGAACAATTATTTTCGTACCTATCCGCAATTCGCCACAAATCGAAGCGCAACGCATACAAAATTTAAGAGTGTCCCAACGAGTCAATTAGTTTTTAGAGTGTTCTTCGCAAACCCACTTCGACGTCTTATTTCAAATTTTAATTTAGATAATTTCCTTAACAAAATTAAAGAAAACCATGCGTTTTAAGAATTTTAAAAATCACCTTCGCAACATCTTTGAGCATTTCGCCGCAACATTTAGTTTAAGTGTATGAAACAGCGTACTTTGAAAATCGAGTTGAGCTGCGTAACAATGAACAATTATTTTCGTACCTATCCGCAATTCGCCACAAATCGAAGCGCAACGCATACAAAATTTAAGAGTGTCCCAACGAGTCAATTAGTTTTTAGAGTGTTCTTCGCAAACCCACTTCGACGTCTTATTTCAAATTTTAATTTAGATAATTTCCTTAAAAAAATTAAAGAAAACCATGCGTTTTAAGAATTTTAAAAATCACCTTCGCAATATTTTTGAGCATTTCGCCGCAACATTTAGTTTAAGTGTAAGAAACAGCGTACTTTGAAATTCGAGTTGAGCTGCGTAACAATGAACAATTATTTTCGTACATATCCGCAATTCGCCACAAATCGAAGCGCAACGCATACAAAATTTAAGAGTGTCCCAACGAGTCAATTAGTTTTTAGAGTGTTCTTCGCAAACCCACTTCGACGTCTTATTTCAAATTTTAATTTAGATAATTTCCTTAAAAAAATTAAAGAAAACCATGCGTTTTAAGAATTTTAAAAATCACCTTCGCAACATCTTTGAGCATTTCGCCGCAACATTTAGTTTAAGTGTATGAAACAGCGTACTTTGAAAATCGAGTTGAGCTGCGTAACAATGAACAATTATTTTCGTACCTATCCGCAATTCGCCACAAATCGAAGCGCAACGCATACAAAATTTAAGAGTGTCCCAACGAGTCAATTAGTTTTTAGAGTGTTCTTCGCAAACCCACTTCGACGTCTTATTTCAAATTTTAATTTAGATAATTTCCTTAAAAAAATTAAAGAAAACCATGCGTTTTAAGAATTTTAAAAATCACCTTCGCAATATGTTTGAGCATTTCGCCGCAACATTTAGTTTAAGTGTAAGAAACAGCGTACTTTGAAAATCGAGTTGAGCTGCGTAACAACGAACAATTATTTTCGTACATATCCGCAATTCGCCACAAATCGAAGCGCAACGCATACAAAATTTAAGAGTGTCCCAACGAGTCAATTAGTTTTTAGAGTGTTCTTCGCAAACCCACTTCGACGTCTTATTTCAAATTTTAATTTAGATAATTTCCTTAAAAAAATTAAAGAAAACCATGCGTTTTAAGAATTTTAAAAATCACCTTCGCAACATTTTTCAGCATTTCGCCCCAACATTTAGTTTAAGTGTAAGAAACAGCGTACTTTGAAAATCGAGTTGAGCTGCGTAACAATGAACAATTATTTTCGTACATATCCGCAATTTGCCACAAATCGAAGCGCAACGCATACAAAATTTAAGAGTGTCCCAACGAGTCAATTAGTTTTTAGAGTGTTCTTCGCAAACCCACTTCGACGTCTTATTTCAAATTTTAATTTAGATAATTTCCTTAAAAAAATTAAAGAAAACCATGCGTTTTAAGAATTTTAAAAATCACCTTCGCAACATTTTTATTGGCGAGGTTGGTGCGCATTGTAACACAATAGAACAGAATGATTGTTTTAATTCAGACACGTTTATTCAGTCAACCAGGCTATACAAAGTATGCGAGACAACTAACTTATAATGGTGTATAGAAGTGGGGGTGATATTGGCGAATGCCAACCTAAGAAAAAGGAAAGGAAATTAGGCGTAGGAATTGATCCCTAACACTTCCCCTCAATTACAAGGCTAATTGCAAATGACAATTGAAAACAAATTAATCCTTTAAGCCTAGGCCGTGAGAACAATTCTCCAGCTTGACTCCAGACAACGGCTTTGTCAGGACATCGGCCGTCATTTCCTCTGTTGGCAAGAGCTCCACGCTGAGTGGATAGATCTGGACTGCCTTCCGAACAAAGTGATACTTTATGTCCACGTGTTTGGTGCGCGCGTGGAAGACTGGGTTGTACACCAGTTTTGCTGCTGATTGGTTGTCGTTGTAGACGGTGATTTTTGACAGCTCTTCCCGATGCAGCTCCCTGGCGAAGTTCGACAGGTGGACGGCCTCTCGCATGGCTTCGGAGAGGCTCACGTACTCTGCTTCAGTCGATGATAGGGCGACGATCCTCTGCTTGCGTGAATGCCAGGGGATTGCTGCTCCGGACAGGGAAAACGAGTACCCCGAGTACGAAATTCGGTCGATCGGGCAATTTCCCCAGTCCGCGTCCGCATGTCCAATGATCCCGTGCTGGTCCCGGGTGTAGACTAGTTTCCGATCCACGGTGCCCCTCAGATACCTTAATACCCGCTTCGCGGCGAGCCAATGAACTTGGTCGTGTGCGCAATTGAACTGGCTCAGCATGTTGACCGCGTAGGCGATGTCCGGGCGTGTCCCGATGGCAAGGTACATAAGAGCACCGATGAGTTCACGGTAAGGAAACTTTACTTCGTTCCCTCCTGTGCTCGCCTCAAGTTTTGTACCAGCGGCAAGCGGCGACTTGACGGCTTTGCAGTCGGACATTCCAAACCTATCTAGGACTTCTCGGATATATCCGCTCTGGCAGATGGAGATCTTGTTTTTCTCCTGCCTCACCTCGAAGCCCAAGCAGTACTTGATGCGTCCGAGGTCTTTTACCTGGTACTCTGCGGCCAGTCGACCCTTGATCTCGTTGACGCGTTCCGGGTTGTTTGAGACGATGGCGATGTCATCTACGTATAGCAAGACGTAGGTACATCCTCCAGAATGATGATCGATGTAGACGCAGGGATCGGACTCCGTCGATACTAGCCCGATCGTCCTGAAGGTACAGCTGACCTTCGCGTGCCACTGTCGACCAGCTTGACGTAGCCCGTAGAGGGCTTTAACCAATAGACAAACCTTGTCGCCTGACTTCAACGCTTTAATCATGCGCTGAGCTTTTGCGACCAAGGTTTTGTCCCTTTCGGTGGTAACCATCCTCTCCAACGATTCCCTCAAGAGAACCGGCGGCTCCATATACACCTCAGTGTCCATCTCGCCATTGAGATACGCCGTGGTGATGTCCAGCTGAGAGATCTGGAGGTTGAATTTGGCTGCTAAAGCCAACAGGAAACGGAGCGAGTCCAGGCGCGCCACTGGTGCGAATGTATCGGTAAAGTCGATACCGGGCAACTGGGCGAATCCACGAGCGACAATTCTGGCCTTACGTCGATCCAGACTTCCGTCTGGGTTAAACTTGTTGCGCAAGACTGTGCGGCAAGTAATCACATTGTGATTGGCAGGTCTATCCACCAGCTCCCAGACATCGTTCGTCACCAGACACCTTACCTCCGAGTAGACGGCATCAAACCACTCGTCCTTGTTTTCCCCTTCCAGGGCGCTGTTGAAAGGAATCTCGATTGCTGTCATGGCCACGCACTGATCGGCTTGGCAGGTGGCATCGTCATCCTCGATTTGATCATTGGTGTCAACGAAGTTCTCGTCACCACTGTCGTTTTCTTCGATTTGACCCTGAGCGTGAGCCTGCACTTCGTCATCCGGTTCCCCCGCGATGACCGCTTCGTGGTACTGCTTCGGTGGGCGACCCCTCTTACCAGTCTTGATGGCCTTGGGCCTGCCAGGTCCTCTTTTCGCCGCCTGTCTTCCTGGTGATGGTCGCTGCTCTGCTTCCCCTGCTCCGTCATCCTCAAAGCCGTAGAAGGGTTCCCACACTTCCTCGTCGTCGATTTCGTCAACTGGCTCGTTGATTTGATCGACGATGTCCTGAGGTCGAAGATTTGGAAGCTTCGTGATACTTGCGTCCAACACATGCTCCATGTATGTGCGATTGTCGGGTTCGTCGACATTTTGGGGCGGCTTCTCGTGCTCTCGAGGGGCTTTCGGGTTCCGGGATGGGCCAGACTGGAACTCGTTGAGGAACTTGACATCCCGTGACACTCGAAGTTTTCGCTCTTCAGGTATCCAGATGCGATAAGTCTTGTTGTCCTGGGATCCCCTTTGGATCGAACTTCCCCTTTCCGGGAGCCTTGTCCAGGACAAAAGCCCTTTCACCGAACGAGTGAAGGTGAGACAGGTTTGGCTTTTCCCCTGTCCAAAGCTCGATTGGCGTAACTCCGCCCGGCAATGCTTTCGTTGGGCACCGATTTCTCACGTAGTTTGCGGTCGCAATCGCCTCGGCCCAAAGCGATGGAGGCAAGTTCGCATCGATTTGCATGCATCGCGCAGCCTCGACCAACGTGCGATTCTTTCGTTCGGCCACGCCGTTTTGTTGCGGCGTATGTGGTGTTGTCGTGCGATGGACGATGCCGGACTCCTTCAGCAGGTTCTCCATCTCCTTGTTCCTGTACTCGGTACCGCCGTCAGATTGGAGTGCCTTGATCCTTCGTCCGAGCTGGTTTTCGACGAAATTTTTGTAGTCTCGGAACTTCTTCACGGCGTCGCTCTTCTTCTGGAGAAAGTAGACCATGCAGACTCGGGAATAGTCATCGATGAACGTCATGAAATAACGCGCGCCTCCCATCGACTGGGTTCGCATTGGTCCACAAAGATCGGTATGAACCAGCTCGAGGAGTGTTTCTTTCGGGCTCCGAACGGGGCGCACGATATTTTGGTGGAAAGGCAGGTGTCGCACTTGATCTCACCGACTATTGACTTAATTGTCAGTCCCTTCACGTTCCCGCTTTTTGCCAGCAATGACAGGTCGCGCGCATTCAGGTGGCCTAACCGAGTATGCCACACCTCGATGTCGGACTTCGACTCGTTCGCCTCCGAGATGGCCATCGCGCGTTGTTCACTTTCGCGAAGAAAGAATAAATCTCCGATGCGCTCGGCAACCAGTTTTACGTCACCGAAACTGTTCTTGACGACCGCGCACGACTTCTTGAATGTGACCTCATGGCCACAGTTCACAATTTTTTGAGATCGAGAGGAGGTTAGACCTTAGGTCCGGGACGTACAAAGCGTCCCTCAGCATCACAACATTGTCCGGGCTGTTTACTGTCGCGATCCGCACATCACCCTTTCCGACCACCCGCGTTGTCAAGTTATTCGCGAGTTTCAATTGTTCGGGATTATCGCGCATATTCACAAAAGCGTCCTTGTCTTTGCACAAGTGCGAGGTGCACCCGGAGTCCAAGCACCAGAGGTTGTTTGCACTTTTTGAATTGTGCACTTTGTTGGCGAGAAAAACACAGTGAACCTCGGCGGGTTTGTTTTTGGACGCTAGCTTCTGCCAGCACTCAGTTTCTTTGTGCCCGATTTTGTGACAGAATCCGCATTTGTTTTGACGTTTCTCGTTTTTCTTCCCCTTGTTGGTACCACTGCTGTCGCCTGTGCTGCCACCACCTTTTCCGCATTTCGCGCCACTTTTGTTTCCTCGCTGGAACTTGTTCTTGCTTGAAAAGGCTTGGCCCTTTACGAACATGGCGGCGCCACTTTCGTTTGACTTTTCCCGGGCGTTGTACTCCTCGATGATTTTTATCTTCAGGGCCTCAGCGTCGGGTAATTTGTCACGCGATTCGATGGCGATGCGGAAATTTTCGAAGCTGATGGGAAGACTGTATAGCAGCATGATTGTCATCAGCTCTCCGTTTATGTCGATATCCATGGACTTGAGTTTGTCCACAGCATCGAAGAACTCGGTGAGATGCTTTGAGACGTCGTCGCCATCCTGCATCTTTTGTTGCACGAGGCGTTTTAGCAGCGTCGCTTTCCGGGCTGGTCCTTTTGAGGCGTAGACAGACTCCAGCTTAATCCAAACGTCCCGCGAGATGATACATCCTCGAATCTGCGTTAGTTCCGAGGGATTGATTGCCAAGATCAAATCGGCCTTTGCCTTACGGTCGTTGGCCAGCCAGGTTTTGGCTGCGGCTTGCGCGGCTGCCAGCGCATCGCCCGCGCCCTCGACCACCGGTTGCACTTCTTCGCCGGAGACGTAGCCCCAGTGATCGTTTTTCACGAGCAGGGCTTCGGCTTGAATTCGCCACGTGTCGTAGTTGTCGCGAGACAACGCCTCGAGTCTTGTCGTTGTCGCCTGGGCCATTTTGTTTTAGTGGCGTTTCGACGCTTCGCGTTTTTCACACTTTTATGACCTTTTATTTTTTATTTTTTACTTGTTCGATTCACGACTCGATTAATTTTGTTAATCACTGACTGGGCCCATAACCTATTGGCGAGGTTGGTGCGCAGTGTAACACAATAGAACAGAATGATTGTTTTAATTCAGACACGTTTATTCAGTCAACCAGGCTATACAAAGTATGCGAGACAACTAACTTATAATGGTGTATAGAAGTGGGGGTGATATTGGCGAATGCCAACCTAAGAAAAAGGAAAGGAAATTAGGCGTAGGAATTGATCCCTAACAATTTTTGAGCATTTCGACGCAACATTTAGTTTAAGTGTAAAAAACAGCGTACTTTGAAAATCGAGTTGAGCTGCGTAACAATGAACAATTATTTTCGTACATATCCGCAATTCGCCACAAATCGAAGCGCAACGCATACAAAATTTAAGAGTGTCCCAACGAGTCAATTAGTTTTTAGAGTGTTCTTCGCAAACCCACTTCGACGTCTTATTTCAAATTTTAATTTAGATAATTTCCTTAAAAAAATTAAAGAAAACCATGCGTTTTAAGAATTTTAAAAATCACCTTCGCAATATTTTTGAGCATTTCGCCGCAACATTTAGTTTAAGTGTAAGAAACAGCGTACTTTGAAAATCGAGTTGAGCTGCGTAACAATGAACAATTATTTTCGTACATATCCGCAATTCGCCACAAATCGAAGCGCAACGCATACAAAATTTAAGTGTCCCAACGAGTCAATTAGTTTTTAGAGTGTTCTTCGCAAACCCACTTCGACGTCTTATTTCAAATTTTAATTTAGATAATTTCCTTAAAAAAATTAAAGAAAACCATGCGTTTTAAGAATTTTAAAAAAAAACCTTCGCAACATTCTTGAGCATTTCGCCGCAACATTTAGTTTAAGTGTAAGAAACAGCGTACTTTGAAAATCGAGTTGAGCTGCGTAACAATGAACAATTATTTTTCGTACATATCCGCAATTCGCCACAAATCGAAGCGCAACGCATACAAAATTTAAGAGTGTCCCAACGAGTCAATTAGTTTTTAGAGTGTTCTTCGCAAACCCACTTCGACGTCTTATTTCAAATTTTAATTTAGATAATTTCCTTAAAAGAATTAAAGAAAACCATGCGTTTTAAGAATTTTAAAAATCACCTTCGCAATATTTTTGAGCATTTCGCCGCAACATTTAGTTTAAGTGTAAGAAACAGCGTACTTTGAAAATCGAGTTGAGCTGCGTAACAATGAACAATTATTTTCGTACCTATCCGCAATTTGCCACAAATCGAAGCGCAACGCATACAAAATTTAAGAGTGTCCCAAGGAGTCAATACGTTAATAGATTTTCGTCGCAAACCCACTTCGACGTCTTATTTCAAATTTTAATTTAGATATTTTCCTTAAAAAAATTAAAGAAAACCATGCGTTTTAAGAATTTTAAAAATCTCCTTCGCAATATTTTTGAGCATTTCGCCGCAACATTTAGTTTAAGTGTAAGAAACAGCGTACTTTGAAAATCGAGTTGAGCTGCGTAACAATGAACAATTATTTTCGTACATATCCGCAATTCGCCACAAATCGAAGCGCAACGCATACAAAATTTAAGAGTGTCCCAACGAGTCAATTAGTTTTTAGAGTGTTCTTCGCAAACCCACTTCGACGTCTTATTTCAAATTTTAATTTAGATAATTTCCTTAAAAAAATTAAAGAAAACCATGCGTTTTAAGAATTTTAAAAATCACCTTCGCAATATTTTTGAGCATTTCGCCGCAACATTTAGTTTAAGTGTAAGAAACAGCGTACTTTAAAAATCGAGTTGAGCTGCGTAACAATGAACAATTATTTTTCGTACATATCCGCAATTTGCCACAAATCGAAGCGCAACGCATACAAAATTTAAGATTCTCCCAAGGAGTCAATACGTTAATAGATTTTCGTCGCAACAACGTTTTTTTTTCAAGTTTTGCAATCATGTTGAGCTGCATAATAATGAATAATTACTTTTCGTATACTTTCGCTAATAGTTGCAAATTGTATCTTAAACCATGCAAAATTTGAAAACATTCTTGGGTATAATTATGTGTTAGTATTCTTCAGAAAGCAAGGGAAACCTTCAGTTCAAATTTTAAAACAAATAATTCATTTAAAAGAAGAAGGTTACAATGCGTCTGATGATATTTAACCCTTAAAGGATGGCATGGGGTATATTACCCAAGGCGAGTTGCTCTTCCTAAATTTTGGAAAGACGTACTAGTTTTGAAGAGTGATTTTTTTCGGTATAAAAATAACGTTATTATGAAATATAACATTTAATAATGGTAATATTATATCTAATTGCATTTAATGGCGTTTTGTATACCTAAAATATATACAAGCATGCACTCTATTTCATATCTATAAAGCTTTAAAAATTTTAATTTATTTTTCAAAAAAAGTTGCATCTTATTTTAAATGCCAAAGAAAAAGATTCGGTAGTCTTGCTTTTTCGTATCGGTAAAACTAAATACCAAACATATTCTTTTCGCATTTTAAATTTGTACGAACATTTGTAATTTAGTTTTATGATCAGTAGGAACTCCTTTATTTTATGCCAGTTAAAAACTAATTTTTTCAGTTTTTTAGTTTTTATACTCCTAATTATAGAAAACCGATAGATAGATTTATTTGTATTAGAGATTCCGTTTGCAATATTCCATTGTGTACGTTAGGAAAGTATATTTTTACCACCTCCTATTTTAATTTTTCTCGTAATTTTCAGACGTTTTTAAGTAATTTTTAATAATGTTATGTGATCGGCCAATCTTACGACTAATTTCACGCATTTTAAGTTCTTTATTTTTTTATAGTTATGAAACAAGGTGTATACTGGGGTGAAATTTCACCAATAATTTATTTGGACGATACCTTTTAAGGGTTAAAAAATCACCATATTGTGAAGGTGACCTGAGCATTTCGTCGCAACATTTAGTAAACATGTAAGGAATAACGTACTTTAAGAATTCAGTTAAACTGCGTAATAATGAGCATTTATTTTTCGTAATTATTCACAACTCGTTGCAAAAATTTTATGCTGCTTTTCAAATTTTAACTTGAAAAAATTATTTAAAAAGAAAAACATCCGTCTCAAGCGTTTCAAGTAATCATCTTCGCAATATTTCTAAGCTTTTCGCCGCAACATTTTAGTATACGTGTAAGAAAAAACGTACTTTGAGAGACAAGTTGAGCTGTGTAATAATGCACAATTATTTTTCGTATTTATTCTTAAATTGTAAACTATAAAAGATTTGTATCGTTTCAGGAATTTGATCAATGAAGGAATTTATAATTTTATTGGTCGATAACCAACTTCGTTTTTTTTTTTAATTTTGTATAACTTGTAGATGATTTATTTAAAAAAATAAAAGGTTATTGTTAGAGTTTTTGAGGCGGCAATGAAATAACGCAAACACTCGAATTAAAGTTTACAAAAGAACGTTTATTTATTTAAACAAGAACGAAAACAGAACTTGCCTGAAGGGCTATACATAGAGAACTGAATAAGAACAAAGAGTATCCTAAGAGGGCGCTGGCGCCCCTGGTTTCCAGTGGTGGTCGCATGGCGGTAAAATATAATTTCACCAACAGTTATCATACGTCCGAAAAATTTTAAGAAATACCCTTTGAAATATTTTTGAGTATTTCGCCTAAGAATTTAGTATAAGTGTGAGTTTGAGAATAGTTGTTATTTGCGTAATAAGAGGAAACGAATAAAACGTATAAAAAGCTTTTTAAAATATGTTTTTTATTATTTCATATTATTATTATATTTCTTATGTTTATATACACTTATTATAATTATAATTATATGATGCAATTATATTTATTGTTATTAATTAGTTTAACCGATTTTCTTTAGTCAATGCATGAGTTGGATTAAGATTAAAATTAATCGCGATCGATTAACGCAAATCGTAGAAGTTGAATTTTATTGAAAATTGAAATTGCATTTTATTCGGAATAACTTCAAGATTTTAGGGCATCATTTATCCTAACGTAAATAATTTTGAAGAATTTTGACCGGTTTTGTCATCTTATCCGGTTTTTAATTTGTACGAAGACCTATTCACTGGCGTATAATTTGTACTTTTTGAAATTCAAATATTCATCATATGGCGAAGAAGACTAAAGAAAGGTTTTCCTATTTCAAGGCCTTAACAAGAATCAATTCACAAATTTATGGAGTTTATTAATTGAACTACAATACTTTTGAATAACTATAACTAAACTAACAATTTAAATAAATTCAATACAATATCATACTAAAATCTTCATAAACTGGAATGATAACATGCTTTTTTAAAATTGTAAGCGTTCTTGTACACATTTATTTAACATTAACAGAAGCAGATCTTTTGTCACTAGCCCATATTGTTCGATTATGATTTCTTAACTATTTTATTAGAAATCAAAATCTAAAAACGTTTGCAAATTAAATCTACTATAAGGCAGGTGTCGTGAAACTTAACCATAACAAAAGAGTGTATTTTTTTATTATTATCCTCACTAAATTGATTTAAAGTAATTAACCTTTTATAGTATTGAAAACTAACAAAACTTAACCTTGTTCTCATAATATGTGTTTCTTATAATTAATTAATAATATAAATTTATTCATTTTATTTCCCCCATTTTCTTGTCTCATTTTTAATTTTTATGTTCTATAATACACACAAGAAGAATCTCCTATATTTTTTGTCATACTTTTTGTTTTTATTTAAGTTTTCATTTATGCAAGCTCTAGTGTTTTGCATGGTAAATAAATTTTATGTTTGCAGACGTTGTTTTTCATAATCAAAATTTTCGCAAGATCTTCACGAACTTGCTGTAAGGCATATGCTTTTTGGAGGGAACACTTTGCTCTCGTTCTTCCCAAATTTTCTTTATAATTGCTCTTAGAGAGTGGTGTTCCCTCCCCCAAATATTTATACAAAGAGTAAAATAATATACTGTGTGAAATATACAATAAAACATCAACCGAAAGAAGATTGAGCGAGAAATTGAAAAGGTAATATTTTTTTACAACCTTACTATAAAATTTATTTGCAGACATTAATTTGGAACTTTGTTTGCTGCAGAGTTGGACGTATCTGTAGGAAGGAAGTGCGCTGTGAGACACATCTGAAAAGCAAAATTTAGAATCAGAGGCCTGTGATGAAAAGCCGCATTTAAGCTTGGATGCTCTGACCAACTGAACTACTGTGACTTGTTGCTGATGGCTTCTAGTAATTATGCCTTAATGAGAAGTGTGACCAGTGCCGGCCTTCTAAGACCCGCGTTCCAATTGCTGCCATATCAAACGCAACGTTACCAATATTAATTAAGTTGAATATTAAATCTAATTTGAATTGACAAAATTGTAAAAATCAGTGTTCCCAAAGCAAGAATTATGGAAATAAAAAAAGATTATTTAATAATTTTCTGAGTAATTTTTCGTGGGTTTATATCATAAAAATTGAAAAATGCTCCAAACGCATTTGGGATCCATACTCATTCTCTGCTCAAAATCTGTTAATAATGCGAGCAAGAGATAACGAAAAGGGCTCATTTTGAAATAGGCATTTTACATGGGGTAAGTAGTATATTTCTGCAACAATACATCAATTTAACGGTAAATAAATTATACGTACTATGTAACATGAAACTCGCCAAAAAATTATGTTCAGTTACAACGGCTAACAAAACCTGTTACGGCGCTGCCTGGTAGGCTTAGAAAAAGACAGCCATACCGAGCACGTTTTTAAAAAAATTTAATTGATTGAGGCTTTTGTATTTATTTTTTTTAATTCTATGAACAACGCAGTTTTCTACAACTTAAAAGTGTCTAGTATTCTTTTCAATAACACAGATGCTTGGAACTTTGTTTTATTAGATTAGATGTGCATCAAGTAAACCACATAAAACAAAGAACATACAAACTTTAACTGGGGCACTGTAGGTAATTATTTAACTGTCATTATCACCCCATTAAGTCTTTGCACCCGGTTTCCAAACTTCCTGTAAACGAGTATATACAGAAAATGTGAGAGGCTTGCGTACCAAAACTTCCTCAGTTTTTTAGAATTCTTTTGCTTTTCCTTATGACATTTTTACCCTTACCGAAACTGGCGTCGATCTAATGACGATCTCTACTATATCCCTTCTAACGCCCTCTCCGAAAGGAGACTTTATTTGTCGAGCGCCCGTCCGACTCTGGTCTCTGCCAAATTAGTTGCACAACTAATAATCTTAGCAGACAGCTAGACCTGGTCTTTTCCTCTGATTTTGTTAATTCGGTTGTCACTCGTAGCACTCATCTGCTCTCTACCCTCGACCACTGTCCTACACTCTTCCTAACCCTTGCTCTAGTCCCCCACATTTGCACTCTACTCCTGGGACTTATTACCACTTCAATTTCCGCAGGGGTGATTTTGGCAAATTAAATTACCTTCTTTATCAATCTTTCCTTCATTCCATCACAACTGAGTAGAAGCTTTCTGTTGTAGAGGCCTTCGATGTTTTATATATCGAACTTTTCGCCTGGCTGGCCTTTCCCTATCAACCTCGGAGAGATCATGCCTCCTCCCCAGCTTAATAATAAATAATGTCTGTAGCATTCACACTACCAAAACCAGTCAAGTTGATTGGTTGTTTTTTTAGTCTCTTCAGATTTATGCCTGATTTTCAGAACATTGAGAATTACGGCATATTTAAAAACATTATTGCATTTATAATCGGACTAAATCATCATCAGCATTGCACACATGAAGGAAGGTAAGTTAAGTTGGTAAGTGAAAATCGGACATCACCAAGTAAAGATGTATCAGCAGGCCTGAAAAACGTACACGCAGGCCTGCTAGCCATATTCGACGATTGTTTTGTGCAAAAAGGGTTAATCTGTATAGCCTGCAGCCAAAACGTGTACCTTGATTACGCACGCTAAAGGAAGATTTTTGTCATGTAAAGCCCACAAATATTGTGACACCACAGAACTGGAAATAAGTCTAGCTTTCAGATGAAAGTTTCTTACTTTTATGTGTGCAACCACAAAGTGGTGATCAGAAGGTTATTTCGGATATGGAATACACAGAAAGGTACATGGATATTTTAAGGAGATATATGATGCTATTAATGGAAGATGAAATGCCGTTAAGAGGGGCTCTATTCCAACAAGATAATGCCCGGCCACACGTTGCACGAGTAACGTTATCGTATTTAGAATGCAGTAACATTAGTTTTCTTCCGTGGCCGGTCAATATCCCCGACTTAAACATTGTCGCAATTGTTTGAAAGAATTTGGAGGATTGAGTGGCAAAAGAACGGCCAAAGAACATAGATTTAAAGGATTATTTATAGAGGAGGACGCAAAGATCCCATTAGAAACTAAATATTAACAATTTAGTGAAATCAATGCTGCGAGGAGTACAAGAATGCATTCTGGCAAAACACAATTATTTTAAAGGTTAAGTTGGTCTTAATATTTTAATCAGTAGTGAAGTTGAACTTTTTTTGTACTGAATTTATTGTTTATTGTTTTATTATGGTAAATTTTCTACTAATAATAGGTACATAAGAAAGTAAGATAAAGTTTGAAAAGCTTTCTTTTTAAATACCAGCAGTTTAAATAGTTACAGTCACTGGAAGTCACAGTTTCATGTCTATTGGTACGTGGTTTTAATATTTTAATCAGCGCTGTATATGAGTTTTTTAAAAATACTTCAGTATTTTTGAATCAAAATGCCCTTAAAATTAAGGGCAAAAGCAACATTTTTTGAAAAATATTTTCTTGTACTGTTGTATAACCTTAAGCGAAATTGGGAGTTATTAAGGAACATTTCTTATCGGTAATATATGCGTTTCATTGCGTTTACTACATAGATGATCGAATTTTCGGAAAAATTGTCTTTAGTTCAGAGCATTCAGGCAGAAATTATATCGTTATAATACGAGTAGAAAAATATCCCCAAAGCGAAAGAAAAAAACGAAACGAATCACTTTGTTTCATATTATGGCTTAATTGCATATAGTTATTTTTATAGCAAAATTTGCATGCGTTAAGCTACGATAGACGAAACGAAACGATTTGTTTCATTATAATAAATAAGCTGCTGAATTTTATTTCATAGTTTTATTTCGCCATTCTAAGCAAATACGGTTTTCTGTTTGTAAGTATAATTTTTTTACAGTGGAAAAGTGGTTTTTCAGGAAAATCAAATTGTGGAACAGTGGAAAAGTAGTTTTTCAGGAAAATCAAATTGAATTTGTAACATAAAATTTCGTAAAAAAAGAGGTAGGTAATATTACATTATTTCATAGAAGCAAAAGTTTCGAATTTCGAAGTTCCAGTTTGTGACCTTTTGATTCAACTACAGTCTATGCTAATTGCAGAGGAGCAATGAACCGGTTAAACGGTAATGCTAAAAATTCATTTATTGACTTGAATGGAAAAAAAAAATCATTAGATCTCATCTTGTACTATAATATGAGCAATATTTGTATATTTGTATGCAATTTGGAAGACGGTTCTTACCATTTCAAAGTAATTTACAATATATGGATTCTCGGGGGCGAAAAATCGATTTAGCTAGGTCTCATTTCTGGGAAAATACGTTTTCTCTGTGTTTTCATGCTTAAAGTAACAAACTTGACTTGTACGCTCAATATAACTGGTAAAAATTGTAGTGAATTCATTTCTGTTACCTTTGACTTAAATTAATTTTTTCGTTCAAAGTAATTTAAATATTTCGATAGATAAATCGAATCGAATTATTTTGAAGTTTTTTGTGAACAAATTAATTGAAATCAAAGGCAACTAAAAAGAATTTTTTACAGCTTTTGTAGTTTTATTAAGGAATTTCAATTGTAAGCTCTTTTCGATTTTATTTTACTGGTAATGCAGAACACAAGCGATAGATAACAGAGATAACTTTTTTTTCGAAATAGGTTCTAAACAACCCAACTGCTGTAGATGAATTTTTTTTTATTTATTTTTATCATTCTCTGACCAAAGTTTGATTTCATTATGTTCGCTTCGCTGACATACGAGGGCAGTTTGATAAGTCAGTGACATTTTGAATAAAAGGATTTTTTTCGGAAAATAAGCGTTTTATTACTCAGACTCCTTTTAGCTCTATAGATTTAGTTCAGCGTTTTGCCAATTTTTGTTATTCCTTCCAAATAATAAGTTTTCTCGAGGTCCTCAAAACAGACTTTTTTTCAGTGATGATCTCTTCAGGTTTGGAAACGAAAATAGTCGCAGTAGGCCAAATCTGGAAAATATGTTGGATGAGGTAGCAGTTTGTAGCCAAATTTGCGGATTTTTGTCATGATGACTACATACATAATGCTTAATCAGCATACTAAATTTAGTTTTTTCCATTTTAAAATTTTAAAATTCATTATGTTATCTGCTTTCAATGGCTATAAAACACAAACTAACTGACGCAGCTTGCTCAAAATCAGTAATCCATTAATAAATGGCAGTTGACGGGAGCAACGTTGCATTTAAAATTACTGCCCAGGAAATTCGAAATGTCACTGACTCTTGTTTTTCGCTTTTTTGGTGTTATCACTTCGACTACTGGTATTCAAATGAATGCACCTCCCAGAATAGATGACCTATTTATATGATTTTTCCATCGTAAGGTAGTGAGGGTGGTAAATAATTTTTTTTATCATCGTAATGAGGATTATAGCAAAAACCCAAAATTGCCCTAATTATCACTTCTGGCTTCTTAAAACTCTGTTTAGCGATGTAAAAAACATTATCAGAAGTGTTGGAAACTTTTTAATGACTTATTACAGACATTTTTAACTGCGAAGTTATTTGAGTTTCGATTTTATAAATATTTAGAAAAAATTTAATGTTTAAATAATTAGATATAGTAGAAGATATAGAAGATATAGAAGATATAATTAAAAATAAATGCTATGCTATGCTCACTACATTTGAATTCTCCTAAGCTGAGAACTCTCAAAAAGTGTACCACTTCAGACGAAAAATTGAGTGATCCATTTCTACATGTTAGAGTTCTCAACCGACATTCTCTTGTTCACTGAATTTTTGAAATTTCTACGCTTGAGGAAGCGATGACAAAAATTAATCTGATTTTGTTTCAGTCATATTCCTTTCCTGCAATAATTGGGTATGTGGATAGCACATACGCTTGAAACGACGAGTATGACAATGAAATTTAAATCATAATATCATTTAACGTTTAGTGAAATTCAAATTACACTACTACTAAACGTTTAATGGTAATGGAGTCAAATTCCATTACACTATAGTGGTAGTGCAAATTGGAACACACTAACTACTTACTATAGTTTTACTATTTGAAAATATAACGATCATAAAACTATTTTAATATATCAATCGATTAGAAATCTATATATTTAATATCAATATAGAGCTAACTCAAATATACAGGAGCAGGATCACCTTAAAAGAGAGCTCGAAACTTATTTCACAGATATGGATATCAGCTTAGGATCTTATCAACGTTATACAATTATTCGCAAATTTTGCTTAAAATATAATGTTCGAATCCCTTTTTCTGCGTTAGTATAACTTTTTTTTCGCTTGCTTGCACAATGCACTTCGCGGCGAAAAAATTTTTCGGATTCTCTCTTCGCAAGCTTGTTCTTATAAAGACTAACAAAACTTTTAAGAAAAATTGCTAATTAATAAATGTTACTTAGGTACGACATATAACATACATTATTATAACGGTGGTAGTTTGATTTAAGTTTCATTACCACTACACGATTCAATGGTAGTGTATTTTTGTTTCCACTACCAGTAAAAGCAATGAAATATCGTAATAACCCTCATTCTGATATTCTCATGTACAGTGGCGGAAATTCCCATAAAATCATGGTAATTTCGAAATATTACTAACTAATTATTTAATAGTTGTTGATAGTATCGAAAAGAATTTTTTTTATGAAGTGCAGGGACACAGAAGAGTAATGTTGTTAAATCAATTCAACTTATTTCCAAGTATTTTTATGGTAATAGTAGGAAAACAATGTATTTTATGTGAAAATTTCTATAAAATCATGTTTTAGAGGGGAAAACATTTCCAATTATCAATTTTTTTCTTTCGAATAGTTTACTTAAAATACTCAAGAGTAAGTATAGTGATAGCACCTTCATTAATAATTCATATGATATATATTAGGTCTACGGGAAAGTTATGTCCGATAATATCGTTTCAAGTTTGAATATATTTGGATATGTTCCTTTCAGTTATATGTGGCTGTATATCTTTATAATTGCATTTATTATGTGCCCTTCGAAATTAACTACAACAAAGATAACTCACGTCATTGTCAGCATGTCGAAATTTGTTAAAAGTTTTTGGTGAAGATGCTGTTTCGGACAGAACGTGTAGGAGATGGTTCGAAAAATTTAAATCAGGTGATTTCGGCCTTAGTGATAAGCCACGCTCTGGGCGGCTATTTCTGGTTGATGACGATGTTTTTAAGACCATGATAGATCAAATGATGAAAAATGGATTACATATGAAAACATCGTAAAGAAAACAGCGTGAACCCAGAAAACATACCTTCTTCACTTCTACACCTCTAAAAAGAGAATACTGTGTATATGGTGGAACATGCAAGGTCCAACCCATTATGAGCTTTTAGAACCCAAGAAATCACGACAATGCTAGACCACATGCTGCTTTGGCGACTCGCCAAAAAATCTCAGAGCTACGATGGGAAATTTTTTCGCATAGACCATATTCCCCAGACCTTAACCATCAGATTTTCACCTATTCCTTTCTTTACAAAATTATTTGATGAGATAAAAATTAAAAAATGAAGAAAACGTTTACGTTTACAGTAGTGTTGCTGTAGTTTTTCGCATCCAAAGATTTTCTTCAAAAATAGGTTTTATAAATTGCCATCCTGCTGGAAAGAAGTCATAAGGAACGATGGAAATTATATCGTACAATAAATCTAGTTAAATATGTTAAAAATTGTATCATTTTCTTCCTCTTCAAACCACTACTTTTGAGGGAACAATAGGAGAATCGCGGAAAAAACTGCGCTAGGTGGTGTGCACACACAGTGCAGATAAATGCACAATTTGCTCATTTTCCGTAAGAGTTGGAGAAAGTTCAACACGTGCATAATTAATTAAGTTTCAACAAGTGAAATATTAATTAATCCTTCGAGGTCCGACAACTAGTCGATCTTTTTGAGTTTTTCAATAAGTTTGTTGTACCCTTTATATTTTTTATACCTACTGCTGTAATTCTTATGGTTTGTATCCCACAACACAGATAAGTTTCTGTATGTTTCAATAAAATCAAAATGACGAAATTCGCATACGTCAAAAACAGTAATAACTGATTAAATTGTGCATGCAACCTAAGCATTTTTCAGTTTTACCATCAGTTCTCACGTCACACATGTTGTGCAATATAACTGATATGAGCGTATATGGGCCCTAACCGTCTTAGCTTTTTGTGCATAATGGGATATGTTTTTTTGTTTTGTTTATATAGTTTCATATTTAATTAATCTGTTTTAGGGATAGGAACATATACAGTTTTGGCCAACTAATTAGAAACAACTTACAAAAACATGTATTAGAAGTTATTGCGGAATCCGTCGGCGGGAATATCAATACGGGTGTCATACAATTCGATTCTGAAATCCGCGTTCGCAATCCCACCGACGAATTCAGCAGTAAGCTCCATTGTGTTGTTCGCTTCCGTTTAAGTTTTATTACGGCTGTAATTTTTAAAAAATTTTATGTACCTATGTAGAATTGCAAGACCATTAGCTTTCATTTTAGAGTAGTAAACTGGGAAAACCGAAAAATTGCACCATAGCCGAAAGATTTTCCATTATAGCTTTTCACGATGAGGGCTTCTCATACAGAGAATGAGGGTAACGACTAAACTGCTCCAAGAAAAAAGTATTTAATGCAGTCTCATATTTTAAGAATAACGGAATCACTGAGCCAAGTGTAAAATTTGACCCAGAAAAAGATCGATTATAAATGACTGGCTAATTGTTAGCCTATCGAAAAAGGAACCATTTGCTTCTTCGAAATACTTACCTTAATATTTTTAGTAGAGCAATAAGTAGATTATAGGAAGCTGGATTTAATGTACGTGTGACAAGAAATACACCAAAGGTATCTAGCAACAATTTAAAGAAGAGACTTGAGCTGGCGGGGGAATATGCTGAGTGGGATAAGAGAACATGGAAATGGACGAAACCAAAGTTAATAAAGATAATAAGATAAATGGTAGAATGATGGAGAATAGAATTTCCAAATATTCGAAGAAGTAATGGAACCGTATGCTGAGGAACATTTGTCCGCACTTTGGACAATTCCAACAGGATAATGATCCGAAGCACACAGCACGTATAGTAAAAGAATGGTTAAGAACAAAAACTATAATCGTAATGGAGTGGCCTGCATCAAGCACCGATTTTAACACCATCAAAAATCTTTGCACAGAAGTAAAAAGATTCGTAGGGAAACGAACTAACTCTTCCTAAAATCAATTTTAGAATATCATCGAAGAAGCTTGGTAAAATATGCCACTGCGAAAGTGCCAACGTTTCATCGAGTCTCTGTCTTGGAAGATGTCGCAAGTTATCTATGTATATATTAATAGGCGTGGCAAAAATTTGTGGTACGTTTTACCCGTATTAAATTCAACTTATAAACAAGTAACCTACATTACTCTAAAGGTAAAGATAAGACGATATGCAAAATTTAGGTTTCATGTTTATATGTTGTGTTTAACACGGGTAAAAATTAAATAAAAGTGACATGTGAATTATAACAATAACACTTTGGAAAGAGAGTTTGCGCCTGGCAGTATGGACTGTTGCAGCACAAACCGAACCTAGTTATCCTGTCGTTTCGCACTACCTGTAAAAACAGCGGAAAGTGTATGAGTAGCGTCACTTTATAAAGTGAGATACAATAAATTCTGTTTGCGAATTCAAGCTAATGGAAGGTGCTTAGGTCAGTAAAGTGACTTTTTTAAATTATTTTACTAAAAGTGATTGTGCTTTTTGTTCAAGTACATTTGCATTTTGCATGTAGTCGACGGATCATTCGACACGTCTATTAAATGTACTTACAATTTTATAACTTTAAAAAATTTAATTATTTTCTGTTCAAATAAAGTTTCATTATTTTGTGGTCGAATTTTAATTTGATTTATACTTTAAAACTACTGCAAAATTAGTTCTTTTTGAGTTTATTGGAAAAATATCATAAATCTCCAAGGTTTGTAAGGTGATGTTTTATTTCGATATTAAACAGAATTCAAATGTATGAATTCCGCATTCGTATTTCCGCCGACGGATTCCGCAACAGGGCTTACTTATCTATTAAGATAATAATTTTAAGTTTTTGGTTTTTTTTTGATCTCTTGATGTTCAAGGACCGAATTAATTAAAATATTGAAAACAACTTCCTTCATTACAAAGCACTGAATTTTATTAAACGGTTCAGCAATCAGTAATTACCAATAACGATCAAAATCATTCAAATAAGGCATAAATATCGGTTGTACTGCGCTGCGCTTCTCCGAAATTATGATCTTATAATGCAAGGAATTTCTGAATTTGCCCATAGCTAAGTAATGTAAAGGGATTACCACTAACGATAGGTTGATCCGGACACACAAATTTTCTGACTCGGTGAAGAATGCTGGCTTCAAGTTCACCAAGAATCACAACAATGCTAACAAGGCATAAACTTGTGATTTAACATGGCCCCACTGAAAATAGTCTAATGGTGTTAAATCACAAGATATTGGCGTCCAGCTGTGAGGGCCATTTGTAGAAATTAATGACTCACCGAACTTTCCGCGCAATAAATCTTGCTGTGTGGCAAGTTACGTTGTATTGTTGAAAATAGATGTTGCCCACCATAAAACGCACCAAACAGTGAGTTCCTCCAGATTTAATTTGAAGGTTTAACTCACACTAATAACGATAATTTTGCTTATTAACAAAACCGTTCAGCCAAAATATTTTACGCGAAATGCTTTTTGAGTAGCAGCAAAACTTTTCGAATTTTGATAAAATGTTTGAACGATTTCTCAACGTGGTGGCAACGTGAACTTGTTCATGATGAAATAGCAAACCTTACTGAACACAACTGACATCAGATGTAAAAAATTTATCCATAAACATGGTCGCTATGAACTCTCAAAATCCTGTTAACAATATTGGTAAACCCTTTATCTGCATATGCAGTTTTACTTGTTATTTTTGGTTAACCATTTTAGGAATTCGACGAATGTATGTTTGAAAAGCCTACATTGACTAACTCTAACTCGTATCAATTTCGAAAAGTCCTTAATTGAATTTAGTAATTTTCATAAAAGTTTCTTTTAAAATTAAATGAAAATATTCCAGGTGAGCAAAAGACCAGTGGGAGATTTTTAAATATTTTACAATTTATTTGATAACTCAGAAAAATAATATTATATTCTTCAGTTTTCTTGTATTTATAAAAAATCTTATAATAAAAATAATTCTTAAAAAAACATTACATTGTAGTTAGCCTGTGACACAGCAAGAAAAAACCTTTCCATTTTCCGTTCAATATATCTCCTGTTTCCTTCACACGAAGCACTTACGGTTACAAGTCGAAAGAATGAAAATGGATAAACATGGTGTAAGCTGAATAAACCGAATAGAAAAAATAGTTGCGATTGATCTGCCCTTGACTTATGTAAATGATTACATTACAATTCTTATAACTAGTATTTATTTACAAAAATTACACCGAAAGTTAGTAGCAAAACCTTTACAAGATTTTCGCGTAACAGTGACAACAGCCCGAATTCAAACTATTCGAAACGAGAACGAAAAACGTAAGAGATGCTGGTAAAGAAAAGTTACTCAAATCAGAACATATACGAAAAATTCTCTCTAAATTAAATTATTCCTGAATAGAATTAACAATGAGAAATTTTCGGTTTAAAAATGCTTATGTAACACGAATTATGTACAATATGTATTTGCCTAGAAAATAGTTCATAAAAGCGAAACAAAATCGAATATCCCTCATGTGTCCTCGCAAAACGAACGCTGGCTTTTCCCGGATAATCCTCATTCACTCAGTGGCCTTTTGTTTAATATTCGTCCAGCCTCTAGCTCGTCTCACCTTTCTCGCTTCCCCCGTTTTCATTTAAATACAATATTTTCTGTACAATTAGCGCAATTTTGTTTAAAAAATAAACTAGTATCACCTCGATATTATCGTTAAAATCTAGTTAGTCTGAAGTTCTGCTTAAATATAATATAGTTTTCCCTTACTTTAGTACAATTTTTCTTACTATAGTACGATTTCTTGTTCTTTTCATCATCTTTTATCCTGTCTTCACCCTTTAATCTTTATATTTAATTGAAACTTCTAGTACAGATTTGTCTTTGTTTGTTTAAAAATATTTACACACAATTAGATTTCCGCACTTGGAATTATTTTTCGATTTGTTTTCTAGGAGAGTCCAAGGAATTGATAAAAAAAAAGAATTCAGTTGATTGTATTGTTAAGGAGTCGTTCGAAAACTCTTGCTATGTAATGCAATATATTCGTCCAAAAATGAACTGCAACAGATTTTCGAATGGGCCCACAGATATCAATATATAATTTCAAATTGCATTGCCAAGAATTAGTAAATAATTTTTGGTCGCAAGATTTTCTCACAAGCGTATGAGTAAAAAACTGAACATAATCTTGTTTAATTTTGTTCAAGATATGCGCTTCAGAGTAGTACAATATTTTAAAAATATCATCAAAATTTATTTTGTAATAGAATAATACGCGTAATAAATAACTAAAATGAGTTTTTGTAATTCATGGTAGAATTATATTTGAATAAAGGGAAAAATTCTTCAGTTTCAGCAGATTCAGCAAGGATTATTTTAGCAAAATATGACATTCGCTAAGGAAACTAAATAAATTAAACGAGAAAGCAATATTGAGTAAAATTTAATAAATTTCTGTTTAGTTGAGCTGGGAAATATTTGAAAACTTTGTTTCTTTAAAGTGTGCTGAGTTTCATGCGCAGATTTGCGAGTAATAACCAAATCTAAAATCTTTACGCTCATCGAGAATTCTTTGCCACTTTGCTTTTATGTTATAGTAGTTCCCATAATTGATTTAAACGTTTCGGTAATTGAATTACGCCTATTTTATCGACTCGGTCTCTCTAGATAGAAAACATACTTCACTTTGTCTAAATAACCGCGTAGTTTTTCTTATATAAATATATTTATATGTATGCACATATGAGTTAATATATGCATATATATAATAAACTCCCATTTCAAATTGTATTAACTATTCATGTAAAGATTCGCCCTTCTCACCCCTACGCCCTACTGTATATACTCCTACCTCCGCACTTTCGTTAATTACACCCTTAGCATTCTAGCAAATCGCTCTACTGGAGTGGAGTCATCTGTTGATAATGAAAAGCGTTACAGTTGATAGATATGAGCTCGCTATGCCAATCAGGATCGTCCAAGCACTCGTTATTTTGTGGATGGGATTCGATGAGCTAGTGTCACCACATTTACCTGAAAAGTGGCAATTTTATTAACCATAAAACAACTTGAGTAAGGTTCGAGAAACATACCTAGAATCGTAAGATTGGCGACCAAGTGGTGATCAGGTGGTTTGTGCAAGCCACGGTAGCATGCATCCCCAATGACTACCTTGATGGCGCTACTTTCAAGAGAACGGTAGCTGATGCAGACTCCATGCAACGTTCCTGCATGTTTAGCTATAATATAAACTGTTCCGTTTTCAGTCCAGGAGCCGTGGCACGAGTACACTACAATAAAATAAGACATTATTGAGATGCTATATAATAGTTATCGATGTTCTTTTAATTTGTTATAGTATTTTATGTGCTTTTAATTCGATATTCTTCATACTTTCTTTCATTTATTTGGATATAAACCTCTTTCTTTAGATACACATATATTAGATACAGAAGGTTTTCACTCATTTTAATGAAAAAAAAAATAAAATGGCCTCTAAAAATAATTGGAAGCTCTAAAAATACAAAATAACTTGTAGGTCGGAACTCTCGGTTGTTGCTTGAAACCTAACAGCTTAAGATTTCACTAGATGCTTGAGGTCGGCGTGAAAATTAAACTGAGTGTCAGTATTATTAAAATTTAACGCCAAATAAAAAATCAGCAATCCAAAAGTTCTCTCGTTTCAATTTTTGCAAGTTTAATCATGTTTAGTATCAAACAGTCATTCGCTATTTTGAATATTGAAATCAACTGTTTTCAAACTGCCCGTATATGTACAAGTGATATACAAAACATTTGCAATATGAATCATAATTTTTTTTCGATTTATTACTCAAAATTTCAAACTACTATGATACCAAGGGCGCAATATTTTATTCTTTATTATTCCTAGTGAGTGAAAATGTCTCAATTCGGTTACCCACAATCAGGCATTCGAATTAATTTTTTTTCTTTTTCCTTTTTTTATATTTTGAATCTAGAACTAAAAATGTCGCACTCAAAACTTCAAATGTTAAAGTTAATACCTTTTGGCAGTTATAAATATTTGAAGTTTTATACATGCAATTGATAAAAAATAATTAATTTAACAATTGCTGAATAATAAATAATTTTTTGACGCAATTCTTACATATTTTGAAAAATTTAGATGAAGTATAAATCATTCAATATTGCATGAGCACAGATGTTTATGTATTTATTTTTCCTTTAAAAGTATATATGCACTATTTATATTTTTTGAAAAATATATTATATTAATATATGTACATATATTTAAAATGTTTTCAGAGATGTGTTCTTAAGTGCAGTAGGAAGTAATTCTTGTCAGATGAAATGTTTGAGAGTTTGATCGTTTTGAATATCAGAATTTGAATAGTGATATTTTATCTTGTTTTTATTAAAATTTCTTCATATCACCAGAAACCATATACGATGAAGTAATTGAACCAAAATTATCATTACCATTACAATAATGGTAATTAAAAAATTTCAATTACTTCTAATTGTAGTGATAATTTTAATTAACGTGACAATAATACAAGTACGCTATGCGACCAACGTTTCTGAATATTTTTTTAAATTTCATTGCGCAATTATAATTTCATATTGACATATTCAATTGCAACATGTAATGGTAATGAAAGCTTCACTAGTAAATAAGTACAATGAAATAATTGAACCAGAATAACCACAGTAATGGTAATTGAAAGAAAATTCGTTACAGGTAATGGTAAAAGTAGCAACAATTATTACCAATGCAATTGATTATTTCTCAAATCTACTTCCCAAAGTAGTGTTAAATTAACCGCTCTTATTCACAATACCATAATAATGCAAACGAGTGCAATACAAATGAGCAAGTCATCAGCTTAAAAAAAAAAAGAAGTGAGAGAGTGAGTGTCGGAACAAATATTGATTAGGGCACTTCAGAAAATCGATTGATGTACGGTATACTGGGGTACGTCTGTTCGTATCACCTAGCATAACGTAGACATGCAAATACAAATTGTAAAAAAACTATCAAAAATAAAAATAAAATATGTCCCGATTTATTGTGTAATAACCTGCTGATTATTTTATTAAGAGGAAAGGTATTGCGCATTTCCTCGAGAAACGTGCGCTTTCCAACTTAGCGTTTGGTACCAAAAAGGAAGTTCAAATACTCACGCGTTGAGACTATAATTCACATATCTTATTTCTTTAAGGTTGTTCAGCAATTTATAAATAGGGGTACACATGAATAAGTGTTAATATCGTGTATTTTCTAAATTTTTTCGAAACATGCAAGAAGACATTTTTAATTGAATTTCATCGGTGCAGGTTATAGCAATAAATGAGTTTTTCACCTTGGTCTTTAGTCTTCAATTCATATAAATATTAACAAAGAGGAAAGGAAAAGAAATAAAATGATATTAAGTCTTTGAAATTAAAATTATTTAACATCATTAGGAAACTCTCTTTTTAAGGCATGCATCGCATATTAAAGTACTTGAATTATACGAAAGTCTGGAATAAACATGGCTAAAAATTGCGACAGTCCTTGAATAATACGGAATACAGCTTCGCATAGCACGGCTTTAAATAACACGGACCCAATTAACCGTGTTAGGGATGTCTGTATTAACAAGAAGGGAAGGTGGTGACACAAGTAATAGAGGATGTATGTAAGATTTCCAGAATGGTTTACAGCGGAATAAAAGCAATTGGTTTGGAGTGAGTTTTTATTCATTTATTCCTTATATTAAAAGAATAAATGAAACTAGTTCTTCTGAAGGAATACAAATTAAAATATTAATTTTGGCTTGGAACTCGAAAATACCGGAGTGGCGACTGAATTTATTTCGGCGGTTACCAGATTATTTTGTTTTTATACAACCCAGAACACGAGCACTTATAGTAGTTTCAATAATATTCAAACAAATGGACACAAGTGTGATATTAAAATTGTTTTTGAAGAACTATAGAATGACGAAAAAAATTGCAGTTTTGTTGTTATATTTGGTTCAATAATCTTGAGAATTTTGAAAGGTTATCTTTAGAAACCAAGAAGATCAGGTTTCATTCATCGAGATCATATTTCGCACATTTTGGGCTACATCTTTATAATAAATTTAACAAAAATGTTGATAATTCTTTTGGAATCCTTGAAAGAAGACCTTTCCAACGATACAAAAAATTAAACTTTAAAATTACCTGGGTTGTTTCTGATTTCTAATATTTCTTTAAATATGCATACGATGTTTCCGTACTTCTTAGTAGGTGACGTTAGCACTTACTTCTAAAAATTTTCAGTAAGAAATTAATCGGGTTGAGGTAGCGTTGGAAGTTACACGTGTGCAAATCTCAAAAACGTAAAATCAGTTGAAATATCAAATGATTAGCCGGGTATTATTGACCTACCCTAACGTCCGTGTAACATTTTTCTACCTTAATGGCGTCGGGTTAAGGGATACAATTTATCCCATGAGAATGGGAACAATTACTTTAGCACTATTGTAAGCAGTCATCGTTCTTGAATATTTTTGTCAAAGTATTTTCTATTGGGTTGGGTTGGTTCTGTTACTCTCTAACACGGATCGCAAAATGTTATTATTAACCTTGGATGGCCGCTCAGATCTATCTCTGGAGTGAAATTTGGCAAACGATCTTTGATAGTTGCGAACATTTTTTTACAAACAAACAATTGATGCGTTACTTCCTTGTTGGAACTCATACCAAATGCAATGTCTTAAATTCACTTTACCCCTGCCATCTTATTCACTCTGTACTTCGCAATTAACTGATGGATGATATTGAAAGTAGTCTTCTTATATCCCAGGAGAGGTATGCTAAAGAATAAGACCCCACACAAAGCATTCTATAATATCTGCTAAATTACCTGCAGGTAGTAAAATACGACAGAACATTCCGCCAGCCCAATATTTTTATTCAGTACTCCATTTATTATAAAAAAACAAAGATTGAATTCGGATAACTTGAAAAATTTTGGTTCAGTTTGCTCATATAACTCTTTTAATTTTAGTATTATACTTTAGGACTACATTTTATATTCTGAGATTCGTGTATTGGATTTGATGATCATTTATTTTTGAAATTGTTTCAAAGTTGCCTTTGATTGTCGCAAGGTCAATTTATAGTCTGAGGAATGTTGTAAGTGTTCAATAAATAAATTACCAATATGCATTGTTTTGAATATAATATATATATATATATAACTAATGAGAAATGTGTAAATATATATGCAATTAAACCATTTTTGTCTGGTTTAAAAAGTTCGTACCTGAGAGCCAGTTATTGGAATTGCTTAAAAACTTATGAAAAAAACAGGATTGCTAAGCTTTTATTTAACCTTTGATAAAGGCCAACATCAAATATGGGGGATCCCAAAGGCGAGAAGAGAAAGTAACAGGATTGACTTAAAAAGTAATGAAATGAAAAGGGATGCTTCAGAAATAAAAAAAGGGTGTCTTTCCTGGAGGACACCGCGCCTCAAAGGGTTGAAATTTGCAACGAAACTAAAGCAATTATTTTAGGTTCTATTATTCTGCTACCAATAAGCTAAGTAAGTAAAATAGTTCATTATACGATATTTTTAACTTCTTTAATTTGGTTATATTTGTTACCATTTCTAAACGGGAGTTTGAAACTATTGGTAATTTTTATGCGGAATTAAATGAATCCTTGTTCATATTTTTCTGTCATGAAGAGGAATATTCAGAATTATTGAGCTCATTTACCAGATTGCACCGTCCACAAAGCATAGAGAACATACAATCAAATTAGCGATTGATTCATCTTTAATTTAATGCAATCCAATCAGAGCAAATCAGATGAAATTTCGCACAATTGAGTGCCGCGCTAAACAATTGAGTTTGGTGTGAAATAGGAAACGTGTTGAAGCACATTGAGCACGTTGACTACTTACCTTCGTCACCGTCCTCGTTGCATTGGGGCCGAACCTCGACAATGTTGGGCTCCGTACACCCCACCCAGAGTTGCCGCTGGGCCTTGTAATTGACAACGCATCCAGGTGCATCACGACGGTTTCGCTGCGTCTCGTTAGGTGGAACTGATTGTATTATTGTTATTTTCGCTGCTGGCTCATTTGATTGCCTCGAATCTAATTTCAATATAGCGGAAGTCATTAGGGACTTGGTAGACAAAGTCGCCTCATCTGCATCGGTGGTGGCAGCCCGTCGATTTCTGATTGGTAGGCCACGGGTGTGAGAGTGCCACGATGTCTGTCCAAACTCTTCTGAATTTCGGAAGCTAAGCGTTCCGTGTCTGGAATTCAAAGTGATAAAAATGAATTTAAGTTGCCCCAGCGGCGGCAGTCAGAGGAGCATCAGCTGGAACTCTTTTTAAGGGTGGCGGCGAGGTGGTATCCCACGCCTGCCGCCCTCCAGACAGGGAAGGGAGCTGAAAGCATCTGAAATGCAAAAATGGCAGCAGTTGGACCTGAAGGGCCACCCCGTCGGCGGTCGGCTGCCACGCTCGCCGACTCCTCCCTGCTATCGCTTGTATCTCTGAATGGTCTACACAAAATTTCAATTAACAAATTACCTTTTATGTCCCAGCTCATGATGATGATGGCCATGCTGATTGTGTCCCTTGTTATTGTGGTTGCGCTTGTGCCTTGACGTTATGTACGGGGGCCCAATTGCTCCTCTGAGAGTGTATAAGCCTTCCAGGGGACATATTTGGGATTCTGGGTTGCTTGCTGTAGATAAAGCCGGGATAAAGAAAAGCATAAAATGAGAAATTGTTGTAGTTATCGCTGGATCCAGAGACGTGGCGTGGAGCTTGCGGATGAAGCCCGGGGACGGGAAGCGCCTCCCGGGTTCCTTATAATAATGGCTCATAAGCACACAGCCAAAAGCGGCTGCTCTGGCGGCAGATGGCAGTGGGCGACTGAGATGACAAAGAACAACAAAGGGAAATTAAAAGGGGAAACTGATATTAAAATGTGTTTCAAGTTTGAGAAAATTGTTCATCAGGTCGTTCGGCTCCCCTCTAAGTAATCATTTTAATTGGCTCTTGAATATTAAAAGAGTGCTGTGCTCTGCTCGAATTTTCCGTCTTGAGGAGGGCTATGACTGGGGCTCGGATCTGGCGGGGTGGTAATTGTCGATCGATATCTTTTTATCGGGTGAGTCCCTCTTGAATTCTAAGTCGTTTAAATTTGAATATAGCTGCGGTAGGCATTCTCTTTTTTATCAAAGACTTTACGAACTCTGAAGAGTTTCTTTACATATGCCAGTGTGGCGAGGGTCGGTGGTTGCGTCCAAGGGTTGTGATTTTTTACATTTTTAATGTTAGCTACCGGGGGAAATAGTTGATAATTCGCTGTATAACTTTTACGAAATGTGGGTGTAGAACTCGCGAGATACTTAATTTTTAAGTTGTATATATTTCTCACATTGATGTGCCAATATCTGAAGCGGTATATGATAACCTTTGATATATACACATTCTTCTTTAAAAAAATCTTACTCTTTATAAAATTTGGTGTACAGAATATTTTGGTTTACTGATTACCAATTGAAAGAATTCAAAGATGCGAAAAACGCCTTTATATGTAGTTTTGTAGATATATGAATATTAATATACAGTTTTTCGTTATCGTATTTTCTTAACATATTCTAATAGATATTTACAATTTTGTATTGTTTGAAATGTTTAGAACGTTTTATTTATTCATTTTTTCTGAAGAATACATATCGTGTCGTTCAAACTTCTGACTAGAAGTTCAGAAATTGTTTTTCTTTCCATCAATGTAAGAGTAGAAAACAACAACACCAGAATAAAGTACATATGTGTTTTATGAAAAGTAACATTTAATATACTTACCAAAAGGTTCACCAAAAGTAATAAACTAGATTGTTCCACATTATAAATTTTGGAAGCGATAAAACTAAAGATTTAAAATATTACTTGAGAATTTGAATTCAGTATGTTAAATAAAAAATTAGCAACCAATAGCATAAAAATGCATCTTCTATGCATAGAATCAATTAAATTATCGATTGCCTGTTTAGGTATTTGGTACCATGCCGCTCGTACAACTTCAAACAATTTGCAACTACTTGTTCCCTATTTCACCCATTTTGGAGGTGTGTTGTGTATCATTGTCATGCTGAAATCGCCATATTAACGGCATATTCCACTCAGCAGTTTATTATTTCATTTATTTGATTGATGAATGTTGTTTAGCTAACTTAATTCCTGCTTTTCGATTCCTTTCTGAAATGTTAGGCTTTCTTGCTGCTCTTTCTCTTTTTAGTATAGTCTCATATGTTCTTCTTTTGACAGTGCGAAGGCTAACATTTAGATTTCATTTGAAGCTGACATCGTTGCATCACATTTGATTTCCTTGACTCTTCTGGTGCTATCCCTAGCTGTAGTTTTTCTTGATCTGCTGACACAATGTTTTCAAATGTTCCGCTAGATTTAAATTTATTTATAATACGGCTAACTACAGATTTTGCCAGTGAATTTTCATAGATATCTTTTTGTGTTAATCCATTATTATATTCCCTTACAACTATTAATTTGAAATTTTTGTAGTATTTATTTCTTGCTATTTCGAAATCATAAGATATTAAACTAAACCTATTTATTTCCATGAAATGAAAATGATCATGAACAATATATTTGAATATAAACTGCTCATATTACAAGAAATTGGTTACCTAATGCTGTGAAAGGATAACCATTGCAATAAGTAATGAGCAGAGCACAGAGAAGATTTTGTTTTTTCAGAAGTACCGTTTTATATAATTTTTGTTTATTACACTCGTGGCTCGCTTAGTTTTGTCGCTTTATAATATACAATGTGGAATTATATAGCTGTATTACTACTACTTGTTAACCTTTTGCGAAGTAGATATGTGAATTTTCATATGATAGATATTTGTACTTTATTCTGGTGCTGTTATTTTCTGTTCATGCATTGAGGAAAAAAAATGTAAGCAACATTTTCTGAAGTTCTAATCAGTTCTATTAGTTTTGACCGACACTGTACGTTGGCCAAAGATGAAGCTCTAATTAAGCATTGCAACTTGTAAAAATCGTACGTATAATATGCCTAATTACCCTATCTTATTATTTACAAAATTATTAATTATTTACATAAACTGGATAAAGTTGTCGAATTAAATTTTATGGGGCATGTTCACTTTTTTCCATACAGGCTTTAGTAAGTCTTCTTACTCTGACTTCGGACTTTGATTATCTCGGTCAATTTGTGGAATAGTACCATAATTAAAAAATTATTTCATTTTATGCGAACTGTAATATGATTTTGTGTATACTTGCGCACTTATTTTATAGTACTGTTCTCCCAAACGAACGACATGTTGGGTCACTGATGATCCTTAAGATAGTCATGTGCTTGCCACATGTATTGTGTCCCGTTATTGTCTCTACCAACATTCTACAATTTTCTACCTAAACTAAATAAGAGTGTTCCTGTCTGAACGACTAACGAATCATTTGGTGAATCTACAAGTTGATAAACTGGACCATCTCTACACGTTGATTGAATCCACTTGTCGAGTTATCCAATTCTTCAGCGTTGCGGAGTTCGCTCCAATAAAAGGCTCTGGTTCCAGGGGGGAGAAAACTGGGCCCTTCCTCCCCAAAGTCTCGTTACCTTCATTACCCTGGAGACAGAGGGCCCATATAAGAATGACCTGCTTGTATGTTTGCAACTAAATTGAGTCTTTTCTTACATTCCTGGGCAATCATTGACCAAGTGATGGGGTTAAGTAGAGTGGCCAGAGAAGCCTTACTATCGCTGCAAATCCTTTTGCTGCGTCATTTATGTGTAGCCATTAAGCCACTTGAAGAATGGCGAAAATTTCAGCTAGACAGTAATCCTTTACTGTTTGATGTTTTCATTCAAATACCATCCAGCGCATATACCAATCGAGGTTTTCGACACGTCTGTCTATTCAATATATTGTTTTAATCGTCCCACTCCACCCTTGTTGGGAGAATGATCTGAAATCTTCTTCCGAACATTGCACGTGTTGTCATTTCATCCGTCGGCATATTTAGCATGATCAACAGAAATTTTACACTCCACGCAATTTAAACTTTGGTAAATTTTAAAGTCTCGAGCTAGATTACACGGTTACCTTCCTTTTGTAATAAACGTAGCTTTGGGTTTTACTCTACTTTATTCACTTTATTTATTATTATTGTGTTAAGCCCTCGCATTATTCTACAGATGTAAAGCACTACCCTGTCCACATACTTTGAAAAACCTATCTTTTAAGAAATTTTTGACTTTAGATATGATATAATTACAAAATTAAAATTTAATCATTTAATATATGTTGATAACAGACGGTATCAAATGCGGCTTTTACGTCTAAGAACAGTAGCAAGGTCAATTCTTTAGTGTACTTTTTTTAATGCGGTCGTTATTCTAGTAATAAAATATATCATAATAAAATTCTATTAATATGATTTTGTCCTCTATAAAATCTACAAGCCTAATTTTTATTATTCTTTCTAAGACTTTACTTAAAGAATTTCATATACATAATTTTGGAATAGTTAAGCAAATTTAGTATTAGTACGAATTAAGAAATAACAGATTTAAAATTTCCCACTATAATTTTGGGCCTAACATCCTGTTTTGCATAACAAAATTCTTTCTCCAGGGGGCTTATTTAAGGAACTTTTAAAAACAAGTTTCGATTTTTCTAGTTAAAATCATCTGTGTTATTTAGATTTTTGAGCATTGCGTCTTAAAATTTTAAAGTTTTGTAGTAAACTTCTTAAATGTCTACATTTTAATAGGACATTACAAATTATCACCTCCGATGGCGAAAGTTGCAAGGGTATGCAAAAAATGCACAATTTTTGCGGGGTATGGCGCAAAAGGGGTCCGGCCAATTATACGTTATAGCCTACATGTTTTATGTATTTAATAAGTTTTATATGTTGAGTTAAATTGAAATAAGATCATAAACGATAGAAAAATGTTTTAAATGTAATTTGCAAAATTATAAGGTGCTAAAATATGTTAAAAGTTTCATGATTTTACACTTAATTGAGCTCATGGCGAAAGTGTATGCGACAAGAGTTACAATCCGATTCGCAAAAATTTCAATTTAAGAAGTATTTAAACAATATCTTTTATTCGAGCAAAGTGCCTCTTCCTCACTTTATAACATTTCAAAAGTAAAAAGAAAAGCCGAACAAATTTTATCAGATTAGATTTTTTACTTTTATCTATTTGGCAATGAAGTGTGCAAATGTAGTCTTAATGATTCAAATTTATTTAAATATAACATTTGCGATTTAATTGTATTTACAATATTTTTGTACTGAATAAAAGCTATTCATTATTTTTAAATAACTGAATATTTCGATAAAATTGATTGGAACCTTTTTATGACGTTCACATCTAAAACAGCAATTTTATTTTGAATGTATAGCTAAAATACGTTCGAAAGAGGATACAATTTGTCTTTGAAGAAATTATTATATATTTTAAAAAATATACATTGCTTTAAAATAAAACTCACTAGAGCAAGGTTTAATTACGTTTCAAAGATCTGCATCTATTACAGCTGTAGTGACGAGCAATTTTCGATGATGAAAGTGTTGAGCTCTTAACAAAATAAAAAGCATTGCATATAATGGTATTACGTTTTAGTAAAATTATCAACAGTTTATGTTGAAGAAGGCAAAGCTGTGTCCAAGTACGTAATTTATTCGGGAAGTCTAAGAGAAGTATCTAATTAGGAAAAATTCATCTGCACATTTTCAGAATATGGAATTTCCTTTGACACTTAATATCCAAAAGAAACTTTTGCACTCGTCTGCAGCACTTATTACGTTAATGAAGAAAAAAGAAATGTTGTTGAGAACAGGAAATAAACACAATTACATTCAAGTTTGTAAGGGTTAAATCAGTTAAGTGCATTTATATTTGAATCCGTGTGACTTTGGTACGTTACCAGAATGTTCTTATTTAGTTTGAAAGTATTTCCATGAAATTAGAGACTAGAGATTTTTATATTCGCGATTTACGAATCTTTCGAAAATTTGAACTCATATTTGAGATTTGCAAACTTAAAAAGATGCTATACTAAATTTCATGGCATTATATACCATACTGTTTATTTGCTGGCAACCTCTCTGGCAAGTCGTACGTTAGCAAATTTTTAGAAATTACTCCTCGTATGGAATATACAAAAAGCTAGGAAAGTTTGTTAAAACTAGCACTTAATCTTACTTAATTCATTGTAATTTTTTTTGGAAAATATAATTAGCTGTAAAATTAGTGGTATATTTTAAAAATATTGTAAGTTACTAATTTTATGAATTTAAATCATTATTTTAAGCTTGCTCTCACAATTTATTTCTTGTTAGTAAAAAATTGCTTGAGCATAATTACGAGGGTTGTAAATCTATACATTTCTTCCAGCTAGGTTCTTATCTCTTCAACACGTCGAAATAGTACTCAGCGGCCTCTTCATTCGATAAAAATCTCCGTTCTTCGAGTGCAACTTTTAGCTTAGGGAATAAAACAAAAGTCGGTTGGGGCTAAATCTTGTGAGTAAGGAGGGTGGTCTAGTAGTTCAAATCAAAATTCGTGTATTTTTCCCATGGAAACTGCTGAAGTATCAGATGGCGCATTGTCTTGGTGAAAGAAAAATATTTTTTTTCTGCAATGAGGCAGTTTTTCCGCAAGCTTGGCAATGATGCGTAGTATGCTCCTGTAATAGTTTTTCTTCTTGAAGATAATCGATTACGATAACTCCATGACTAACCCAGAATGCTCTTTGTTTTTTCGGAGTCAATTCTCTTTCCCAATGATGACGAATTGTAAAAAATGACCGTTTTTTGTTTCATAAATACAACGATGAGAGTTGTAGATAGTCCCGCCGACTTAAATGCTATTCCTATAGTATATAAAATCAAAAGTTGTCAGCGATCTTATATTTTTTGACTGAAAGTACTATTACTACTTCAAGCCTTAATACAGATTACTGTGAATTTGCGAACTTCAAAATCAATTGTAAATTTCAAGATATTGCCCTACAAATTGGCATCTGGGGTTTTTGGAGATCCTGATTGCGAATTCACACATTCACAATTTAAAAATTGAATTGGCAGAACCAATATTGGAACCGAATATTTTCGAAATACAATGAATTTAAGTGAAAATTATTAACTTCGAATCTACTATCAAAATCTGAATTCAAAGTGGTGCTTATTACTAACAGCCATTGATTTCGAATTTTCATCCCTATCCCTGTATCCCCTTTAGTTCGATTTTTATTTACTTTCTTATTGAAGGTAAACATATTATGTATATTCCAATTTTACATATGATACAGGCGATTAATTATGTGTATAAGATTTAATTCTAGAAAATATGTTCGTGGCAACACTTTTGACAAATTTGATTGAAAATTGGTACTAAAGTATTGATTTCAATGGTGGACCCAATAATGCGTCCGATTTTTGGGAAATTCCAATTCCAATTTGTTATTTATTTAGATACTACCAAAATATCGCGATTCAAAATGGAGAATGTTCTCCCAAAATGTTACGACATTATTTAACAATAAAAACGCATACGTAAATGAAAGCAAAATATCTTTCTTATGTGGATTGTTGTAGTTAAAGAAGTTTTAGACTATGGTTCTATAAACTTGAACATTTGAGAACTCTTTAGCTTAGTAGTGCTTATGCACCGGATGAAACCGCGTTATTCAGCTACGAAAATAAGGAGGTCTAATTGGTTAGCTTCAATATATTTCCGCGATTATCGAAAGGTCTAAATTTAGAGTTGATCTCCTTGTAAATGAAATATAATTACAAGAATAAAATTGTTATACTGAGAATCCTTATGTAAATCGACTGTATAGTATTACTTGTTTTTATAATTTTTTGTTTAATTAGAGGCGATTTTGTTAAATTATCGACAGTCCTCCGTTGTTTGAAATTATTACGAGCAACTTGCTATTAGAAGACCTAAGGAGGTTTTGATTGGTGTTGGATAAGTGCAATCAAAGCCGATTTTAAGTGAACTAAAACATGTCGTAACAATGTTGCGGTAATCATTGGGAAAAATATATACAATGGCATGTTAGTTGGAAAATTATCATCTATGATAATTTTTTTTCCGCCTGACTGAGCAGTTAACTTTGTATTTGAGGAACTCGCTTAGCATTGGCTGTGGTCGTTCGTTGGCTCGTCCAATTACCGTCAATCAAAACCATACTGACACCACCCGCGAAAAGAACCTTAATTGCAACACTCGGCAGTGGGTGCGTGGCAGTGATTACAATTCCACATATACTTGAGACGTACTTAATATCCTCGGCGGCGGTAGGGAATGGCCGGGTAATTGCCAGGCCACCGGGTAAGTAACTCTAATAAAAGCTGCACTAAATTATTTTTACGGCATGAGAAATCTCCTCCGCTTTAAGTTTATGTTTCGGGTCATGCGAATCTGTCGTTACCCGTGCGCTATCCGTGCGACCCACATACCATCCCCAGCCGTATTCCTGTCGTAATAACTCTACGGGGGCAGTTTGGAGCTCCTTTTTTACTTCATCAAACCGCAAGGATAAAAAATAATTTAGAGCTTTTATTATCCCAGAAAAAATTGCAAACAAAAGAGCTCTATTCGACCGGATTCCCACCGCGCGGAAGGAAGCAGGAAAATGACAGCAAAAGGACAGAAACTTCCTCACATATTTTACAGCAGAAAACGCATGCATCTGCAGGGTATTTTGTAATATTGCTTGGTTCATTCAATTTGGATTACGAATAGTGATGCTCTGAAGAAACAAAAGTTAGCGAGCATAAGGAACTCCAAAAATCCCTATAAATATCTTCTTATATCAATTGTTTTCTCTAAGCAGTATTTCGTTTATAAAATGCTTTATTTAAATGCATTATTATTATATTTAGTTATATCAAAAAAAAATTAAAAGCCATTAATGGAAAAACATATAATTTATATCGAAGTTTTAAAAAGAAAATAAATTAGAGTCACGGTTTTTAAAATACCCTTCAGCAAAATTTAATCTGTTTTCATCCCGACTATCCAAAATTACGATATAAATACTCGTACATATGCTATGTATGCATAGCTAAGTAAAACCGACAGATAGGCTGCTGCGACCGAAACAGACAATTTTACTTATTTATCGTACTTTTGATAAAAAATTGTGGGAAGGTTCACAACCTAATGGATTTTGATGAAAGTTGTGGGAAGATTCATTTGAATTTAAAAGTGACGAATACGCAAAAAAATCGTTTATTCGAAATATTTTTCTGACCATGAAAGAAAAGAGACTGTACACGCATTGAGCTAATATAATTCAATGTTACTCGCCAATAATATACTATGAATTCTCAATTTAAATTCAAATCAATAAAGAAATGTTGATATATATTTAAATAAAAAACAAATTTACCTGCCTTTTTGTACATTTTGCTCTGCATTTTGGAGCAATTTGGGACCCCTTTGCAAATTTATGTACACTTAATCGTTCGCGTTAGTAAAATATGTTGCCTTTTGTAAAACACTTATTTATTTCATTAAACTACTGATCATTTTTATTTGGACCTTAGAACATATACTTAGAATTTTTTCATATTTGTATTGGTATTGCTTCAAAAAATGTGGTATAGAACATGATAACAAAAAAAGTAGTATTTCTTATAAAAGTTTTCTACATTTATCATTATTGACATAATTTCTCGCCAGTGCCGATTGCCGCAATTAGCTCCCCAGAATTTGGCAAAATTTGTTGTTCTTTAGTTCTAGAACTGTTGGCTACAAATCGATTAGCAAAGTAAAGAAAGCTTACCCAGAAGTGTGATGTACGGCAGTTTATTTATGTCAAAATGGTCCAGTGCACATGCATCCTCCAATCTAGACGCCGGTGTTCCTGTTTGGATCTCAGCAACGTGAGTGTCTCGTCGGTAGAACATCATGCACATGAAGCCGGATTGACTGACAAAAAGTAAAAAAACAGCAAAAAATCAAGCGACAAATAGAATTTTCAATAGAAAAATGGGGCTTTATCCAACACAGGACATTTGCCTTTGATATCTCACGTTTTGCATACTTTGGGCACATACGGACACATAGTGCTATATGTTTGCTCATGACGCATTAGGCATCCAAAGCCCATCGTTGAAATGAGGATAAAATCGGATATATCGGACACTTACCATCCTGTGGTATAGTGGACAACTGCCATCACCTCCGTTGGCGTTTGTTTGTTAATTTGCTCGCACAAAGCTCTGGTCTCCATGTAACCGTTGGGCTTCGTGATGTGCATCGAACCGTCACTTGAAATGAAAAAAATTGTGAAACTTTGAAAATTCTAATATTTAGTTGTTGGATAGGTGAAAAAAGCTAAACAAGTAGAAAATCCTATGTTATATTAAAAAAAAACAAAAAACAGAATAACACAAACTTTAATTTCACATACAATTTGATATTTATAGATATGTACGTTAAAAAGATCTCCATCATTCTTTTTTTTAAGTAGAGTATTTTTCATGAATTTTAACTTTAAGTATTTATGAAGAGACACGCCCATTTTAAAAGCTCCAAAGCTGATATATTATTCTAATATATTAGAGCTATCGTTTAATACGAGTAATACTCGCAGGGCGATAAAAGCGTTGATTTTTCTTGAAGTAATAAGGAAGGATTATAATTAATTAAATTTATAACATGAGGCGGTTTTCGTAAGAGGGAAAATTCAGACGATTCGGCCAGGGCAGATCGCATAAGCTAAAGCGCAGGAACTTATTATGGATTTCTTCAATTTTATTGATGTAGTCGAGAGTCCATTCTATTGATGTAGGTGGATTGAGAGAGGTTCGAGAGTTCGACGTGGAGGATATCTGAACATTTTTTTATATCGTCGAGATAAATAGAAAGATCGGAATGTTTAATAATGACGGACCTAAGTGCCTACCTTGAGGGACCTTGAAATTTGAAAATTTTGATTATCTATCCGTAGTGTTATAAGGAAATTGCGAACCGAACCGTACCCACAACTAATCCAGACTCTTCAATTGGGTGAATGGACCTAGCAAGAAGCTGAGAAGTGTTATTAAAATCATTCTGTCATTTTAAATCACACTTGTTATATTGTGAAGTAGAGAAATTAGACTAAAATAAGTTTAAAATTGCGATTTTTTTATTGGCTTCAAAAACTCGGAATTACTGACGGGCAATTTTAGTTTCTGTGCTTTCATGTTATTAAAATAAAATTTTGGGAATATTTTACCTATTACGTGAATTCAATAAATATAGAGTTACCATTCATAATAATAAATAATAATGCTTGCCTTCGCAAATGACATGGTCTTCTTACTACTGAGCCTGAATCACGTACCTAAGTGAAGACAATCATAAAACTATTGGAGGAACACTTTGAATCCCATAGTCTTCGAATCAATCTCTCCAAAACGAAAATCATTTCTTTTTAAAGTGACGGATTCGTAAACAAATTAAAACTCACACCCGTCAGTCGATGGATTTTGTAAAAACCTATACTTGTCTTGATCTCGCATTCTCATAATCGGGCTTTTTTAAAATAGCTGCCAAAAAATGTTCACGCAAAGCTAAAAGAGTCCAAAATCCCTTTCTATTATCAATAAAATAAAAATCATAAACTGGTATGGTAGCGCAAAGCTGTTTGATAAACTGGTCTCCTCTGTATCACTTTATTCCACACCTTTTTGGAGCTGTTTCAATACTTTAACGAGCTTCAGGTTGTCTAGAATAACTTTCTCAGACAGCTCCTGAGCCTACCAAATAACACTCCAGGATATTCCATTAGGACTCATCTCTTACTCTATGAGGAATAAAATTATATCGATACGGATAATCTTTCGATAGAAATACGTAATCGCATCGACAAATACAATCAATTTACAGCATGTACATCCTTAACCAGTTAACTGTTTTTGACGAATATACTCGTCGTGGATAATGGCAATTTTTGTGTTATGACAATTATACTCATCGTGCGTAAAAAGTAGTTATCATGGCTATTTTAATTGTAATTTTCGTGAAAATTAATATATTTTTTTAAATTTAAAGATGTTTCAAATATTTGGAAGTTAAGACGAAATAAAACGAACAAATATAAAATATTTTATAAATAAATTTTATAAAAAGAACAGTCCATTGTGAACAAAGTGATTATCGCTTCATTTTTGCGACTCTTTTAGGTGCACAAAAGGGGCCTACACAGCTGACTGGTTAATTATATATCTCCATATAGTTAATACGGACAAATCTAATAAGTACCTCAAATGTAGAGCTCTGGTAGAGCAGAATTGTTGCACAGCTGGGTTATTTAATAACATTAACAAAAGTCATCTTTAAGAAGGGCAAATAAAAAAACTGTCACAGTTTTAAAAATCAAAGACAAAAATATCTGTCTATCTAATAAAAATCAAAACTTTATTACTTTTATTAATAATATTGGGCAAGTTTGTTAATTGACAAATAATATCCTGTAATGTAAAAAGGAAGTTAAAGTTTATGCAAATACACTAAGAAATGTACCGTTAGTAATATAAATGCCATAAAACAATACGATGAATTTAACGTTCTATAAGTAAAATGATTTACGAATTAGTTGTGCACACAAGTACTCTTTTGTGAAATGTATTTATATAACAATAAAGTAACTACCACTAAACTACTTTATCAACAATAATCAAAGTATTGTAAGTATTTATGAGGTTGATTTCGTTGAAAATAAACTTTACCTGCCATACACTAAAAATTTTGAGCCAATGAAAAACATTAATTTTTTTAACTAAGATGTGTTCCTGTAATTTTTGGATTTATTTATTTTTATTAAGATTAAGATTCATTTGAGTTTCCAAGTATTATTTTTGGCTATAACAATATGTTCATATTACTTTTTTATACGTATTATTAAAATTTTAATTTTGTTGTCGATTCGTTTTTTTGAGATTATTTCCGCCCGAGAAATATTGGGTCACCTTGTATTAATTAGTTACATTTGCATATTGCGTACATGAATAGAAAATTTAACCTTTAAGGGGAAATACCCTTAAGAATTAAATTTAATAGTGGATGTCTACGTTATTAAAAGAATATACTCTTAAAATCTCTATGAGTTGAGGGGTTGATAATGCTTTATTGCCCAACAAAGCTCTACCAATTTTCAAACTACTCTTGCACCGCATTAAATATTGTTATGCTATTCATTGTTTAAGCTCTAAGAGATTATATTAATTAATTTTATAGTGTTCTAACTCTAATATGAAGCATCTGCTAAAGCAATTACTCAATCATGAACCAGTGAATGGAAGCCAATGCCCTCAAATCATTAAAAACATTTTCTTTATTATACTTATACACAGTTTGGAGCACTTACTGGGGTTTCTGCTCAGTGGCACTAGGGTGTGACTATAAAATCACGTAATTCAACGACTTCAAATAGATTCCACCATAAATTTTCCCGGGTCAGGATATCTTTATTGAATTATTCCCAAGGATGACCTCTTTTTCAACGGTACGATTGCTCCAATCCACTTTTTTTATCAACCTCAACTTTGAAGAGCACTTAAAAGCTGAATATTTTCTGATAATGGTCGAATAAAGTATCCTTCAACCTCCGAGACTCTTTCGGCCAGTTCATCTTATTTTAACAACTATTTCCGTTTTTTTTTCCATTTTCGCTTAATTCTGCGAGGGATGTTCCAAGTTACGGTAAGGAGTAGTGGAGTATATATGATCATTGTGAATTTTAATAAAAGATTTACAGAATGGGACTGTTTGATGTATATACGCAAAAATCGAAAAGGGCGAAAACCCATAATTTTTTATACCCTAGCATTTTCGGTGGTTACTGGAAGAAGGGTTTTGTAATTGCGCTTAAATTGAAAATTAATTCCTTTAAAGAAGACACATTAGGCTACTACGACCTCACGTTACTTTTGGCGAGTTATTTGAGAAAGATATGAGTAGACAAACTTATTTATTGTTTGTGGAGCACAACGATTACTTGGACTTTAACTCTTTATAACTCATTTTTCTTATTTACCTAGAAATTTCATTTTTATAAGTTTCTACTTTAATTGATTTTACGGAAGTAAAATAGAAATAGATTAATACGAGATTATAATGAAAACCAAAACGACAAATGAAATTTTTAATCGATCTGGATTTTTACAATATACACTCATGGAACGTGAGCTTGGTCAACTACGTTTAGTACCCAAATGAAAATTACTAATCTCATCTATTTTCATCAAAAAGCCTGTTTTGATCAGGTGTACGTTGCGAGATTCTCCGTCATCATACACATCCTTTCTGAGGGATTGTAAAAACGAAATCGTGTCTGCGAAAAAGTTTGAAAATTACTCAACGAGTGGAGCATCCTAACCTGAATAGCACCAGCTACTTCATGTGATTCTTAAATTCACATTTCACGTATGTTCCTTTATTTCAGACGAAGATTTATTACCACTAAACCGCACACCGAATTTAATGATAAAGTTGAGGGGAGTTTATGAAAATTCGCTGGTAGAAGAGCAGGCTGCCATCGGGAATTGATAATAAATCATACAATATACTATATATATACTATATGTACTGTGAAATAAAATTTATCGCCTGTACGAAATTATCTTTGGGTTATGCCGACGACAGATATTTCTTTAAAATTGCTCGATGAACTCTGAGAAATTTATTTATGAAATCGCATGCAACCATTGTGAGAGGCGCCAAAAACTGTTTCACAACTGTGCACTGTTTGCTCCCCTCTGTGTTCTTGATAATTTTAAATATTTTTTATTGTGCTTTCGCTATCGGCAATAAGGCAACAAATCGCTTGTTTTACCCATAAACTATCTTTTCAAGTTTTACCCCTTTTTAAACGAAACGAGTAGTGCTGCAGCTGCGAACTAGCGAGCGTATTATATTAGTCTTGGAAGTTCTTTAAGCAACAATTTCAGAAGATCATACTCAATGAAGTCTACGTTAATGAAACTAGATGAGAAAATAGCAGAAATAGTTAAATGAATATACTGTGATTTATATAAATAAATTGTAAAAGATAACAATTTTCTAAGTTGAAAAATCCATAAAAAAACTAGCTCTGATTTAAACGAGTTGCAAAGTTACAGGCATTCATTTCAAAACAATGCGTATTTTTTAGAAAGATAATAATTTCAATTTTTGAAAACGAAAACATTTTCTATTTTATACACGGTTTTGAGGAAGCTTGAAATATTAAAGAACAATTTTTGATAATTAATTAAAAGAATTTGAAAGAAAAGCAAATATATTTTTTTGTGCCAATATGACCATAATATGACTTTGCACCAATACCTTAAATACGGCATACCTAAGAGTGTATAAAAATAATTTAGATTGATTTCTATGCTGCTAAAAACGAATGTATGAATATAAAGTTTGTTTATAATAACATACATAAAATAAATAATAATATTAATCAAAAAATTTTTAAAAAATATTAAAACTCCGAAAAAGGAATGAATAATGGCTCATTCGAAAGGTTAAACTTTAAAGTTGGTTTAGAATCAGAAGCTAGGTTTTTATCGTCCTCCGTTGCTGGGTGACAAATGTTGCAAGAGTTAGACAAATGATGCCCTAATTAATCGCCTTAGAAATGAATCTTGTGTATTTAACCGAGATATCGTCTCTAAATTAACAGAAATAATGCGTTAAAGGATAATTTGTGCCAAAATGATTTAAATTTGTTCGATCTCTTAGTTTTTTTTTTTTGAGGAATGTGGGTAGTTTTGCAATAGTGATCAAAGTGTTTTGTGACTAGAATAGAGGCAAAAATCGTATTGTCTGAAAAATGAAGGGTTTTTTGTTATGAAAATTCTCCGAAGGGTCAAAGTAACATAATATTAAAATGCACCTTCTTCTTTTGAGAATTATCCATAAAAAATAAAGAAATATGAAACTCCTAAAAAGAATAGTTGATACTTACCTCGGATGAAAAATGTATCCAGAGTTTCCCATCAAAGCATGCCAATGTCTGGGCCCTTTAAACCAAGTTGGAAAATCACATCGTTCGGCTGGTGGAGGTTTTCGAAGTGTCATTATCCGTGACCCAACCTTAGATGAAAAATTGAGAAAAAAATGTTCAAAAGGAAAAGCGAAATTTCTACGTTATGTGTTCGAATTTATAGAGTTCTTGGAGGGTTGTGAACAATCATTTCAAGGCGCGAAGAGATCCTTTAATGAAAAATCCCTTTTATTGCGCATTGAAAGGATCCCAGTTTGCAATAACAATTTAATTGTAAATGGGCAAAATTTAGACTTCGCCCCTTAGAATCAAGGCCAATTGATACTTATTTCTTAAATTAATTAAGTCCGGAGCGATAAAGCAGAGGGAAGGACAGTATATGTGCAAAAATAAGTGAATGAAGAGGCAAAGAATTATGTAGGAATTATCTTACTTCAGCACTATCGAGTCCATTGCAGGTAGCGTCACCGGATTGAGCTAATTTGTACTCAGCGTCTTTTATATTGGGATTACTCAGAGCACCGGGAAACGTTCCTAAGAATCGATATTTGTTATTTAACTTTAAGTTTTAACAAAATATTTTCAGCTGTATACCTATTAGAGTGGAAATCTTTTCGTACACGAAACACCTATACCTTTCCTCATTTGATATTGCATGATGATGGGAGACTAGTCCAACCAAATAACGCGAGTTACCATCCTTCCAAGTAGCTAGGCAAGTAAGCTCTTCCACTGAAAAGGCGAGGATTTTTATTGCAATAATTATTTATATTATTTAAAAAATTATACCTGTACTTTCTGTCCCCTGAACATCCGGACAAGCCTGAAAACTTAATAACAGTCTACTATCTTCCGTACAGCTCTCGATATTTGACACCGGACTTTTGCATTCTCCGTGACCTCTGTTGTATGTGAATGTGAAGGGTCCTGATTGGTAATTATAAAAATAAGTTCATTCAGTTGAATAGCAAGGACAAATTACCTTTAAGAGGACATTTAACAGGTTCTGCATTTTCTCTAAACAAACTGTACAGGAGCGCATCGCCAGCTATGTGGTCACAGAGGTTTTGAAGATTCTCGCGCCTTCTGATGCATAAATCTGTTTGGCATAAATTTTTAAAAGAAAAAACAGGACGAGATTAATGCACAATCACTTAAAAAGTTTTGCAGAAAAACAAAATACACAAGTCTATAAGTACTAACTAAAGAAAAAACAAATTGATGAATAAATGGGTCAGGGCTAATGAAATTGATGGAAACCTTTTAATTTACAATGTCAGTACGAGTTCAGTTTAATTTACCCAAGAACATGCACTAGCCGAAAAATTGGAAGAAATTTCAATTTTAAAATTGGACGATAAATTGAAAATCTGTTTTTCGTTCCATTGGTAAACCCAATTAAAAACTATTAATTATTTACTTACTGAGGAGGAATAGATATCGGCTAGAGGGCAATTTAAAGTAGTTACTTATAATTGATTCGTGTTAAGTTATTACGGTTATTAACCACCATATTTACAGCTTTGTTAATTCAATTTGAAAAATCATTTGCATTCAAGCGTTTTCACATAAATTCGGGTATGGAGTGTGAATTTCCAACATGTGAAGTTATGCGTTCAGTACAGTAATGGTGCATCGACATGCATATCACTATAAATCCAATTATTTTATGAAGCCAGGTCTACTGCACGATGAGAGTTGTGGAATTGAAATTCAAACTTTATGCTAACGAAGTCCGGGGCGGTAAAGATTTTCGTGACAAGCCTGTTTTATTATTTACTATTTGATGTTGTTTAACACACAAATACATATCATATATAAAGTTAATTGGATTAATCCACACAATATAAATATGGATGAGCACGACGAGATTAAACAAAAATTTAAATAATATACATCTAATACGGATATCGAATCCAAAAGTAGTGGATCTATAGAAAAAAAATTGGCATATATATGTACATAACGAATTCTCATACCATCCCTATTAGTTTTTTTTCAATTATTATTAAGCTATTTCCTATGTAGCCCTGTTTTTATTCAAAATACTGTAAAATGTCATTTCTGAAAATAGTATGAAAAATAAAATTGTAATTTGTTCTTGACGAATATGTTCGTTATCATTAGCTAACAGATTATTATAAAGGTGGGTATCTTTTCGCGGGTTATTTTAGAATGATTATTATTTTTGAACTTAGTTGCAATATAATATGGAATTTTTTTTTTTATAAATAATAAAATTGGAATCATGCACAGTGTAAATTGAGTTTTAACAAAGCTCTTAATGTAAGATGTATCGATAGATATTCAGAAAAGGAGAACTTGTTGCTGAAATATTTGAATATCTGTGCTTTAAATTTTATTCTATAATGCAATTGAAAGAGACTTGTTCGAATTACTAACTGGGTTTATCTAAAAATAAGTTACATATATTTAGGGAGTACTGCGACTATGTACTAGAGATGATTGTATCTATGATAAAGTCTGTGAGAGTATTTCTCGAATGACACTTTGTGAACAGGAATATATAGTTTATAAAAATTACGTTTTCTTATATTTTAAGTAGCTCAATTCGATCCTGACTTTATTTTTTATCTATGATTTAAGGAGATGAAAATAGAAGAGGCATTATCACGTACCGTCTTCGAAAGCAAATAGATGTATACCATTTCTAATATTTTACAAATCGCTGAATTATTTTTTATATTATTTTAATTAAAGGATGTTGCCCCATTTATATCAATAGCAATCTCGTACTTAAAGCACGTCAATGAAGGTATAAAAGAACAATTGATAGATGTGGAGCATATTCGTATATTGCTCAGTTTTAGCAATTCCGACAAAGAGTCTTCCCAAGGAAAGAATTACCTGCCTGTGAAATCATAAGCAGATTTCAAGAAATTTTTTATAGTGTACTTCTCAAAGTCTGTCACTGTTGACATACGAGGTCTGTTCAAAAAGTATCGCGAATTTTGAATTTCCGCGGGCTACGTATATTCGATTTTTGTTGTGACTCATGTCCCCCACTTATGATGACAAGCTCGGCTATTTTGAATGTTCAGTTAATTTTTGACAGCTATTTTGCTTGGACGTATTTTGGCTTGTCTTTGATTTTTGCCTATTCCACAAAATGGATCAAAGAATCTATATAAAATTTTGTCTGAAAAATAAAATTAAGTGCGCGGACGCATTTCGAATGTTGACTGGGGCATATGGTGAAGCGAAGAGCGTGCTGAACGCCCGAGTACGTCAACAACGGAGGAGAACGTCAAGAAAATAGTATTGAGAAAGTCAAGAAAATAGTATTGGCCAATCGTCAAATCGCTGTTAGAGAAGTTGCTGAGTACCTAAACATATCAATTGGCTCGTGCCATTCGAAATAGCCGTACTTGTCAGCATAAGTAAGGGACACGAGTCCAACATAACGCCATAAAAATCGAATATACGTAGCCCGCGGAAATTTAAAGTGCGCGATAATTTTTGAACAGACCTCGTATTTAATTATAAACATAATTTACAAAGGCATATTGAAAGAAGTGGGAAAGAGAAAGAATAACATGCGATGATATCTTGCTTCTTGTGTTTATTCGAAAATGCTGCACTAGCTTCAAATCGTATTTTCTGCATCCGACAGTATTTAAATATTAGCACGTCTGTAATTTCATTCAGCAACTAATGAATTCATCATTGATTCACCTCGAATTCGCATGAAATCTCAAAATGTGTCCTAACAAAGTACGTGCTAACAAATTGGTGGTCTGGAATTTGTATGCTGGCGCAGTCAATGGTGTCATTAAGATTAATTAGAGCACGAAGTGATACCTCGGAAATGATCGAACAGGCATCCGGCTAGTAATTACTTTATTAGAAAATAAATATGTTCAATGTGGACTCAAATATAAACTCCTTCAGATGAATTGTATCCAGTAGAATACTTTACGTATAGAATTAAAATAGGACTATTTACCTCACGAGATGAAGGGAGAGTTTCTGCTATAATACGGAGGAATGTACTGCCGTAGTTTGACGCTGGTCGGGAATTCTACAGGTTGCGATAGTGCCAGAAGGAAGCACTAACCACCAACAAGTACATGCACCAAATATTCAGACTAAATAGCACTTGCTAAGGACTTTATGTAGGTACGCGTGCACCATCTGCACTCAAGTTGCATGTAATGCTTTTAGATACTGGCTCTGGTATCTGCACGATTCGCTTCCTCGGGGCAGGAAAATGGTTCGGGATCGAAGCAGTGCAGAATGCATCCCGTGACGAGGAGAAACGCTGGGACGCTCGGCGGCGGTCGGGAGCTGCTTTTGAATTCCATACTTTACAAGAAATTATATCATAGGGTAAACCGGAACTCTGAAACCGAACAAGATAGAAGATTCCACAGAGGGAAAAATAACAAAATGAAAATGTTCTTTATGTCAATGAAGAATATTTAGTTTCCAATTAGGAATGGATAAATGTTTGCATTTCAATTTCTGTATTCCTAGTTGTGGGCCTGGTTAAAGGGATGAAATAAATGTTAGCCTGGATGGGTCGCAAGGCTGCTAGTCTGGAGTTTTTCCAGAGAAGACTCTTTTAAATCTGTATTACGACGTCTTGGCTCGTCTATTTTTCACTGAATTTACAAAGAGTGGCGCTGCATGAATAACCCACATTCTTACAACGTTATGATTTCATTGAATGGCAAAATGACATCGTAAGATATTCAATTGTAGAATGAAATGGATCTAGAAAATTGGTAACGAAATTGCAAACCGCTAAACTATCATAAACTTAAATAGTTCGAATTTTACTTTTTTTAGATAGTTAGCAATAACACTGCTTAATATACCTAAAATTTGTTTTGATAGTGTTTCTTAAAGAGTTAAAAAGCACAAGAAAGTTAGTAGCTTGAAAAATATTCAATTAAAAATCCTAAGCTCCTAGCCGCCCAGCTTGAAAAGTATTCAAGTTAAAACTAAAACCCTAAGCTCCTAGCCCCCCATTTGTTCTTTGGCAATTATTACGTATTACCTATTAATTTTACAAATCAGCAAAGGTTGGTGTCAAATAAATAACCCTGTAGACGTTTTTTCGCACGAAACAACCAAAATACTGTCCAAGTTTTGAGGAAAATATTTAAGTTTGTGAATTTGTAATTAGCGAGAAAATACCTTGCGGCTCTTCTTGATGGAAGCAAGCTTTGTTAATTTTTAAAAATTTTTGACTCTGCTAATTTTTGAAATATTTTAAAAATATATGCAAAAAAATTACTTGTGTCTATTTTGGTTTTTCCTTAATTTAATTCATTCTATTTTAGAAATTGTTATAATTTTTAGGCTTAGACTTTTCACAATCGGTAGCAGTAATTTCTTACTTAAAGAATTTAAATATTGCATTTTAATAAAATTTAAAGTTCTGCGTTTTAGTTGTATTCTATTTCTGAGCATCAAATTATTGCCAATTGAAAAGTATGAAGGTACATAATATTAATTATGTATATATGTTGCTCATACATATCATAGGACGAATAAATAATTGCTGAAAGAAAATTATGCAAACGGTATTGTTAGATTGGAAACAAATTGATAACGTCTTGATGAAGTATCGCTGATTAAAAATTCGACATCACTGAAAATAAAAATTATTTGCGTTGCCTTGGGTGTGTAGCCCAGCCCGTCTTGAGGTATTAAAATAAAATAATTAACTGAGAAATGGTTTTAAATGTAAAAATAAGTACCTAATGTAAAATCAAGATGTTCTCTATGTTACAATATTAGTTACACAAGCAAAAAAATTGTATTTTCATGATTGCTGAAATGGTCGATTGTCAAATATATAAAATATACACTTCCACACTATTTTAATGTTTTTATTTAGAAGCAAACGATTTTCAAAAATTATTTGGAAAAACAACCATGAAACAAACAATATTAAAAGCGCTTTGTTCTTCTTACAAAAGTTAAAATAAGCCAAACTCGTACAACAGTAACATAAACATGGGCATGATGTAGGTTTTTAATGGAAATGATAACCAAAGTTATGTTTGAAAAGAGGACAAAAGTGATAACATAACACATAATAGCCAGCCAATACTAAAACTATAAGATGACATACATTATATCTAAAGTAGAACACTATATATGTATATATTCAGCAAAAGAAAAATTTTTTCAAACACATACTCAGTAATAATTATTATCAATTATTTCTGCATTTTTTTCAACAAATATAAACGTTAAAATTTTTAAAGATCACCGGGCAGCCCATCCCAACACTTTTCTTTATATTGCAGATATAAAAGTCATTGTACATTTCATTGAAGGATCAACAAAAAGAGACAAAGGAAGCATCGTTAAAACATATTTTGTAAACTAAACGAAAAAACACAACTTAATCGATCCCTTAATTTAAATAAAACGCCATTCATTTTACTTCTGTGTCTGTATGTCAATTTTAATCTTTATCTCGATACTGTGATCATTAAAGAAAAAAATTGTAAAACTCTGCAATTACTCAATTACTCGATCCTCAAGAACAGCAAGCAAAATCTTTGTAATTACTGGTTACTCATTATCTGAAATACAAGTTGAATATTGCAAAATGTTTTTTCGTTCATTTTTTTTATATATTTTTTTCAACACAAAATAAAAGGAAATGAATATTGTGAGTAAACAATTGAAACTATTTACATTGTACAAAATCATGAGGAAGAACACAACTAAACGAACCAAATTAAAAGAATACTATTTACAGCCCTAGCAGAGAAGCTACTACTTGTGATTTTGTTGTAAGTGCACGTCTAATTATCCGCAGCTGCATTTTCCGAAGTCTAGCTAAAATCTACGAGTAGTGTTTTAGATGATAAAAGCATATTTAACCCGTCTCCAAATGTTCACTCTTTTGAAATTAAAATTAGGAAAACCAAAACGCCTATGCTTTGTAGTCTTTTTGATGGATGAATGTGAGAATGTGCTAATGCAAACATATTGGAAAATTAATTTTTTTAAGAAGGAGCTGAAAGTAATATTTCTTCCTTATTTTTTGTCACTATCTTTGATTTTAAAATTTTTAATTTAATTTATAAATACACACATTATTTTATATATAGCTTAAATTTCTACTCATTGCGCTCCTGTTTTTATTAAATATTCATACATTTATGATGCCAGAATTACCATTTCATAAGATGCTCTGCAAGGTAAACTAAGAAATAAAATATAGCATTTCGTAAACATGGTTTGGAGACATTCTTTTTATGTATAAGTAAGCTGGTTTTGCAAAATTCATTTACACAATTCTTTTAATGAACTCTATCTTCTGCTCCAACTGTATATCTATTCCAAACACTTTGTTTTTAATTTTTAATAGGACAGTGCAGTGCTAGAGTAGCAATTGCAATCGTTGGTATTGCAGGAAAATTATACTATAAGTTATTCATATATAGACTGGTTTCAGATTGTTAATTCTAATTGGTTTTTAGTGCAATGAAGGCTTAATTTCGTAATAAACAAAAAACAGTTCTTGATATTGAACATTTTTGTCCAAAAGCATTATCCATTCATTTTGTTTAAGGTGGACTATATTCTCTCTGATGTATTCGGATTTACCCTGAAAGGTTTTGCAACCTTTGGTATATGTATTATAGTTGGTTCGGAAGACCTTGTGAATCCTTAGACTGCATTATTCTCTCCTATTACGTGTTCCAAATGTACCTATTCATGGAGACGGTGCTCTTTTGCGTCAATTTCTTTTGGCAACCTTACAAAGATGACTTCGGGTCCTATTCACCATAATGCTTCAGTTGATTTTTTTAATCGAATTACTCTTGTTCGCAATGATTCCGTTTTCGCTTAATTAATTAGACTTAAATACTTGCTCGGAAATTGTTTTTGAAATCAGCTTTTATCTAATGCTAATCGATTCCACAACATGAAGTTGTAAGTTATGTTTGAGGTTTCGATGCGAGTGTAAGTGATATTATGTTCGAAAGGTTATTTGAAAACAACATTCTAGGTGGTTGTATATTTCTCCAAACGTAATAAATTGTGGTCGATGGATGTGAAGTAGCGTAGATAAGGAAATATCTTGGTTTCATCTAATACTGATTATATCTTTTCAATGACCGTCACTCAAGATAGCCATTACCATTATATTTCAAGTTCTGCAATCAACAATTACTTGTGATGCCTTGAACATAAAAAATAATTATAGTCGTATAACGATCTTAATGCAATTAAAAATAAATTTAGATCTTAAACCCACCATGGGAAAGTATATTTATTTATTGTCGATTTTCAATCTCACTAAAAATAATTTAGAACTCAAATGGCATTGATTTATTAACAAACTATTGGCGAAAATGTAAAAATAGGTATATAATAAAATTGAACACTGATTTTTGTATATATTTTTGGTTATATTGCAATGTTACAATTAAGCCGTATCTAGAATAGTTGTAGGCTGGTGAACCTTTTTGAAACGTTTATATATTATATATATATATAAACATATATGATGGATCATAAGCTCTTTTTACTCAAAATTCAAGTTTTTATAAAAGAAATGGAAGAAATAGGATTTTTGAGACGGAACAATCTTTTAAGATTTCTTGTTATTTTCATTTATTGGAATATCACCTTCCTTATTTCCTATTATTTCAAAATTTCACTCATAGTGCAGAGTATTTTTGAAACATAGATTTATGGAATTTTAAAATGTACAATAGATGGTATTATTCTTTAATGAGATCCTCCATCTATACGCCTATTCTTCTATACACTGAAGTTTGTTCTATCATTCTACGATAGTATACAGCTATCGAAAGAAGGAATAGTAAAAGCAGACTGCTTTAAATTAAATTAGAGTTCACTGTAATTAATGTTGTGAACAAAAAATTATATTGAATATTTATACTTCTAATTCGTTATAATAATAACTTAAAAACGGTCTTAATGACACTGCAATACGAATTTTTGCCATTCTAAAATACTTGTCCCTGACGTATAATCTAGAGTTTGTGTCTTTTAAGATAAGAGGTAATTTTATAAGTGACAAGAGCAAAATCGCTTTTCTTCCAAAATAATTAGAGTTTAACCTTTTAATTAAGGAATTGATTTCAGTACATAAGATAAGTATAAACTCCCTTTTTTCAATGGGGGAAAAATACAAATGTAAATTATCCTTCGCAAAATCATAATCAATTGCAAATTCTTCTTCGGTGCTGAAGCGGATAAATTTTGATCTTCTCACCCTGTTTTTAAATTTTGTTTTCATTCACGAATTGCCCACGCACTGTTTTTATTATCTTGTTAAACTTTTGTAATTTATCTTTTTGTGAATCTTTAAAATTTCTTGTAAAATAAAAACAAAAATAATAAATGTAAGAAATAATTGAAAATATAGAAAAAAGTACAAACTTAACTAAATGAAAAGCCAAGTTATGAAAAAAAAAAAAAAAAAAAAATCAAAACCGTTAAAAATATTACCGAGCACTAAAAAAGCTTTTTTGTAAGCGTATTATACAGCTTCAATATTCTATCTAGGTATAGATAAATATGTATGTATATAGATGCAATATACCAAATCATTTAGATACAGAAGGAATATGTACAGTATGATGTATTGGGCACTTGGTCACTTTACTTGCTTTTGATATCGCTGATTAATTACATTCTGTACAAAAATACTGCAGAATAAAATTCTACGCAATTGTTTTCCTTTTTAACTACTAAGTCTTGATAGTTTTGGAAAACAATTGTCCTAATAAACATAGTGGTTAAAAATTAAAACAAATTAATAGGAAATAACTTATCTTAAGGAAAATATATGCAATTTTTCTGCACTAATACTAAATAAAATTTCTGAATTTTTACGTACATCTTAACGTTCATAAAATCGATAATATTAGAAAATCACTGATAACTAAGTTGCTTTTCTGCCCTTTGAAAGTATTTTTAATTTTTAAACATGGTCATAAGAAGCCTATAACCTTTAAATTTTGCTTTTTTTCTAAATAATTTAGTCTAGCCCCTATCATTTCAGATTGTTTGGGTCTTACAAAATATCATAAAAATGTTTATAAATTAGTAAATTTCTATAGCAGCTAGCCTATGCTAGTATAAGTAAACTTTTTATAAAATTCAATAAATTACTTATTGTATCTTGTAGTAAATGATAAATAATCATTGTATAACATAGACAATTTTCAGTAAAAAGATAAAAATTAATTAATAAACCTGTAACATGCATACACTTTTGCGAGTTTTATAGTGAAACAAAATATGTATATGGTATATACAACTCTATACTGAGCTGACATGACCGAGAGTTATTAAATTTCTTAATAAACTTATAAATTTGTGTGCTTATATACATATGGTATGTATGTTTTGGTAAAGTTGTATAATATAAAATATATTTAATATTTATGGCATATTTTTTACTGATGACTGGCTCTACATTTTACTCTAATAATAATTATTTATATAATTATTATCTTTGCAGTATTGTCAACAGTTAAAGTTGATTTTTTAATTTTTATAATATTCCGAAAGTTTATTACATTGAATTAAGAATTGGTGATTTTTCATTTAAATGTAACTTTTCGCTTTAGAGTATGATTTAAAGAATTTCTCCACTGAGTACAAGTTATAATTCCTATAAAATGTATAAATATACACAGAAGGTAGTGTCAACAGTTTTAAAAGTACGACTGACTTTATGTTGCAATTCAAACTATTGCTGCAAATCGCTAATACGCCTGAGGACTTTAACTTCCATTCATAAAATACAAAATTTCCCTTGGCACAGAATTTAGAGAAAAGGGACATGTTTACTGAAGCAGATATTCCTGAATGCATAAAATCCTCGCCATCCTTCTTTTAAGTAGGGGAAGGAATTATGTTTGCAGTTCTTAAAGTAGTTCGTCATAAGTTTGCTCTCGTGCAAACTAAGCGCATTAAGTACTAGCTGCAACAATGACTCTAAGAACAGCGGCAAAATATGAAAAAGGCTCCTTTCAACATTTTTTCTCATTTGTGGCGAACGATGTATACGGCAACGTGGAACAATGGATGTCCTAAAAAAACACAACCAAAGGCGGAATATGTTACCTCAATTAACCACACTGCATTTTTGTGAATTATGAAAAAATGTAAGTTTTTTCACATGAAAGGGACCGTTCATTTAAATGTATTTCCTAAGATAATTAATTATTTAATTATTTGCAAAAAATTAGGTCAATACCTTCGTAATTTTGATTACATATTTTAAAGTATACAGTGCACTATTGTTAGACCAACCTAAAGTGATTTCTGTTTAAGTCTTGTGTTTTTAAAACAATAGACCGATGAAATGTTTTTTTTTTTTTTTTGTTACGTAAATGTACACAGGATGGGTGCCCTAATTCCTTCTTGTTAACAAATAATAAAACTGTAACAAATAACTAAAAAAAAGATAATAACAGAAATATTAATTAATAAAGGTATTTTACAATATTAGAGTCTAAAAGACTTCGCTTGTTCGTAAAATTTGCAAAATTATTGGTTGTTATTAAAATTTTTGTACAAACGACACACAAACACATATTTGAAACAATATATATATATATAAAAAAAAAATAAAATAAATTAGTTTTATTGAAAAAATGGGGAAAATATTAATTTGTTAATATTAACGTAGAATGGGTTAGACGGCACACACAAGGACACACACATATTTAAAAAATTTTGTACATAAACAATTTAATAAATATAAAAAAAAATATAAAACCAAAAGCTCAAAGAATTCAAAGTATTTATTCAAAACTTTGTGTTCATTATGATCGTGCTATTCAAAGGAAATGTAATTCATAAATAATTTGAATTTATGTGAAAAGATAAACAGAAGAGAAAAACGAAACTTAAAATATTTTATATAATAAGTAGACACACAATTATATATATAATTGAGTTATGGTATATTTACAAATGAGATATATGATTTAATATAGACTTTGAGTATATTAATAGATGAATAAGCGGTTAACTTTCAAAAAGTGGGAGTAACTCTAAATTTAAAAAAAAATAAGTAAACATAAGAGATAAGGTTAACTTTAGTTATATATTGGAAAAATCGTTTTTAGCCGAAACCTTTCAAACAGTTTATGTACACGAAAAAATAAATTTTACTAAAAATTCCATTAAAAAAACTTTATTTACATAAGCAAAGTACCTACATCTATAGTTTTTAAAGGCTCATGTTTTTACGCTGCTTGTTATTAATTTAAAAAAAAAAACGTTGGGACGGGTTAATTTGCTTTCACAATCCGGTTACGACAGAAATTTTAATTTAATCGATTTGTCGACATTTAACAAACAAAAATAATATATATTACTATTTCGTGGAAAATTTTACGACTCAGTTCCAGAATTTCCAGTTAGAAAATAATTACTTATCAAAACTTTTTATAGTTTTAATTGTTCGTGTTACATCTTAAATTTGAAATTAATTTCGTTAGGCTCCAAAGGCTTGCAGCAGATCATTTTTCTTCTTAGCCTTTTTTAAAAATAAATACTGTTTGCTTTATTAACAAATTCTTATTCGACTAAAACTAATTTCGACAGATCTTTTTAAATGTTTATTAATATTCTGTAGTCGTGTTGTAAGTAAATATGAAATGAACCTAATCAGGTTCATAGTTTATTGCAACAAATATAGTAAAGTATCTAAACAGTAGAAGTTCGAGTTGAATAGAAATAACAGAAAAAGGACACAATGTGTACTACATATAAAAGTATGCTAATTGAAATATTTTATAAAATATTTTAACTTTCTTATTTCAAATATCCATTTTCGTATAAAAATTTGATTGGTAAAAGGAGTTATAATTACCAATTTTTTTTAATGGTTAAGAATTACTAGCTTTTTCCCTCTCAATTTTGACCTTAACTGCTAACATGCCATTGGAGCCCTTTTAAAAAAGTCGCTTTTAAAGAGACAAAATAAAATCAATAAATCAAAAGCTTTGGGTAACTCACTCGAATTGTTTGTACAGACATTGTAAAATTTCAAAGGTAAACTGAAATAATTTTTATAATTTTTTATAAATACACATAAAAATGTAAGAAAGTGATGAATGATATCTAAGGGAGCGAAAAAAAAACAAATAAAATAAAGGAATTTTTTTTTATAAAAAAATATAAACAAATATATATAATTAAATGAAAAGAGGAGTAATTAAACCTTCTACAGAAAAATACAAAAAAAAAAAAACATACTGATTTAAAAATGCTTACAATCATCGTCGTTATCGTCATTGGATCGCATTATATACTGATCCGATGAAGATAATCTGGAATGCCCGTTCAAATTGGGATGAGCTCCCCCCCTATGATCACTTTTTAATATGCTGCGCATGGGCATCGCAGCTGGATTCGACTGATCCATGTACATACTTTCACCTTCGCACTCACTTTCTTTAAATTGTAGAACATTTGTGTGTTTTTCGTAGATAACCAGGCACCGATGACATTGGCTATGTAATTGTTTTTTGTATTTTAATGTTGGACACCGGTGATATTGAAGAATTTTTTAAGTTTTTTGAAGACATCGTCGAGTTGTTTGAATGGTTTATATAGAAAAAGAGAAAAAATAAAAATTATATAACGAATTGTTTATTGTCTCTAATAATACGGTTTTCTTTTTATATAAAAGCATTTCTTTTTAAAGGATTTCATTATTTATCCAAGAAAATTATGAAGAAATATAAATGACTTTTTTCCAACCAGACTTTAAGAAATTGTTGAGTGATTTTGATGTTTTATCCATTTCTGATTTTGATAATAAGAAAAATAGCACTTATTAAAATAAAATTCAATTGTTCAAATCAAGATAATACATCATGTAATGTTTCAAACTATATTAATTATTATAAAAACCTATAGTCTTTTACTTTTTTTAAATTGTTGATGCATTTTGAGCTTGTTTTGAAAGCCCCCCCAAAAAAAAAGAAGTAAATTTAATGCTGAGAAAAATTTAGATTTCAAAATCGTCCGCATATTTTAGAACATTTTAAAAAAACATCTCAAAATGGCAATAATAAAAATTTGGGTAACATACATTGTATGAATTTCGGTGATTTAACTACCAAATTCAATTTCTATAATGATGTTCGTCCTCGGTAAATGTTTTCTAGGAGGTACTTCAATATATTATTGAGAATTCCTTATTTTCAAATTCAGAAATAGTTATGATGAACGAAATCCAAAATCGCAAGTAAAACAACCTCCTGTTAACTACCTACATAGTCATATGCTGTGATATTCAAAATAAAAGAATATGAGAAACATAACATATTACCCTGGAATCTAACAGCATGTTTTTATAAGAAAAATAATAACAATAATAAAAAATAGCATTTATTGGTTTTTGATTCAACTAATTAATTTACGTTAATCAAAACTACGAGTCTTGCATTCATTCAAATTGGAAATCATAATTTAAACTGTTTTTCCTTAATATAAAATCCTATTTTGTTGGGCGGTCATTTAAAAAATAAAGCTCATAAATATAACGATAAAGTTGGGAAAGAAATCAAATACTCAATTAGAAATTAAAGAAAACTTTATAAAAGAATCCAAAGAGAGAATAAAATAAGGCTGTATTATTTACATTTTAGTGGTTTATAAAAATATAAACTCTTGTATAAAAGTAAGGAATGATAAGGAATTTATTTACTAAAAGCTCTTACATTTTGCGAAAGGTGCGCAACTAAATTTGTTACCTTATCTTTCGCCTTTTCATTCCTTAAATTACCGAAATGCACACACATACACAACAAAACAGAAGTAGCATAACGAATTCTCATTCATACTAGTTGAATATTATTTATAATCTTAATTGTATAAATTAAAGTTCTCAAGAATAAAACGAAATATCTTAATATAAAATGAACATCAAATTAAATTGAAATGAAAGTAATCAAATGTGATTTTATTCGTTGTTTTTTTTTCGATTAAACATATATCTTACATTATAGAAGTAAAGAGATGAAAAGAAAAGTACTTACTCGTCAACAATTAAATATTTGTTACCGTCCGATGCTATGCATTTTCCCTTATAACCGAATTGAGGGCCTTTAATATGTATTGACTGCTGTGAGCCAGAGAGAAACCATGAACCCTCCCATCGTTGCGGGAATGAGCAATTTAATGAACCTGAAAGTAAAATTGTTTAATATATTTTAAGTATCTAATTAGGTATAAAAAAATAAAACAGCTAATTTAATTTTTATAATAAATTGAAATTTTGGAAACTTTAGTTCCGTTTAGAATCTATAGATCTGAAAATCTTCTCTTGTTCTTTTGTCTGCTTGTCTGTCCATGCTAAACTTGTGGACGGCTGAACCAATTTGAATGGGACTTTAATTAGAAAATAAAGGATTTTGTCGGGGTTAGGATATACTAGTTTAACCAGTCAACTGTGTTGGTCCCTTTTCAAAACGCACATCTAAAAGTTTCGCAAAAATGAAGCGATGACCACTTTGTTTGCATTGGACACAGCTTTTTCTATTTATTCGCTTTCGTCTTGGCTTCCAAATATTTGAAACATGTAATATGGAAAATGTTGCGGATTTTCAAATACAAGATTCAACACACTGGTCAAGAATTTAGTTTGTTGTTGTTATTGTTGAACAAGTGGCAATTTATTTTTATTGAAATTTGTCTACTGATTATGAAAATGTAATGCTCTTGCTTTTGAATTAATAACCCAAAAGGTCGTATTTTAGCCATTTTGGAAATATAAGTAAAAAATAAAGGTTTTAACGGGTTCTCTCGACGCAGACTTTGCCGATTTACTTTGATGAAAAGTTCCAATGTTGGCGCGTACACTATACTGTAAATCGCACAAATTTTGCAGCGCTGAGCAGACCAAAGTCTGTGTCGTCTAGATCCAGCTTTATAAAAATTTCTTAACGTGTCTCATTTGGAAGCCTGAATTCTAATCTGGAATTTAGATATATTACGAATCTCCATAACCATTTCTAAACATCTTGGCGAACAAGTTTTTATAAGAGACTGTCTGCTACGATCTTCATTCACTATCTGTTATACTCGAATGTTGGTTTGTGAAAGTAAGAAAATCATGCGAAATGTTTTGAAAAGTTTTAAATTTCTTTGTATTTTTATAATTTACTAGCTTGCTCGCTCTCAGCGTTGCTCGAGATTCGAATTATTAATTTACGAATGCAATTATTAGTTTGCGAACTCAAAGATTACTTCATAGAATATGGCGTTTTTACTAATATTTATCGAAAAAAATCGATTAATTTACACAAATCATTAATCAATTAAACTTCTAAACATTCTCCGTGAACGAGTTTATTTGTCAAAATAAAAACAAAATCCTATCAGGAAACATGGAGAAAATTTCGAACAGATAGACATAGACGCGCCGAGGGAGTTTATCAACCGACTACTTTTCGAGTTTTGCGAGCACAAAAATACGCAGGCTGAATTTTCATTTAAAATACTTTAACAGCTCCTGCGACAATTCGTTCATTTTTTATAATTTTTCATAAATAGTCAGCATACAGTCTTTTGTGTTTTTTAATATTACTTTCCTCGAAAATAGAAATTAATCATGCATTATTAATTACAAGTTTAAAACCTAAAGAAAAATTTAATAAATAATGTGCCACTTGTTTCGCAAGAAGTTCGCTGTTGATCTGCGTTATATGGCTATGATAAGAGTTTAAATAGCTAAAGCGTTTTAAACAGGAATAGAGAATAGGATTTTTTAATGCGTTCCGAAACCGTTTTCTTAAATTTGTACAAATGTTCTTCAGATATTTGGCAAGGTCATAGAAGCAATTTAAATAGTTAAACATATTATAATTGGTTTACTTTAATTAGCAATAGATTTTTCCTACACCGATAGTATTCTTCTTCAACTCACTACATTTCAAAACCAAAATTTTCGTTGGAATACGAAGTATTGTAGTCCAGCTGCCTGTGCAGTTACTTGAAGAACAAAATTTTGATTTGATTTTAAAAGTAATTTTAAAATAATCGTGTCTACCAGAAATTTTAATTAGATTTTGGTGCAAGTGAGAAATTTCAGTCTCATCTGTAGGTTTTACGAAATGTAGGCATATTTTATTAATATTATAAAATTCAAGTTTGTTATTTCAGCATATGTATTATATTAATTAAATTAATTGTCTTTTTACGAATCTGAACTATGCTTGTCAAGCAAGATGTACCATATATCGATTCACAACTCGAAATTAATAATAGCTCTGATAATGAATTTGAAAGTAAATATTTTTGGCTGGATTTTGTCCAGTTGGAACAGTCTTTTAGACTATTTCACCACAGACAACATAGCAAACCATTATTAATCTATTTTTTAAAAACTATTTTAAATGTAAGCTTATGATGAAATCAGTTGACTGAGATTTTCTGCCCTTTATTTTCTAAAATTAATCGGGTATTAATACTTCGTTTTATTTAATTAATACATAGCCATATTTATTCGTAAAAAGTATCTATTACATTATTTCTCAATAGAGAAATTTTTAAATTCTTGGAAAAATATTTTTTGGCTAATATTTTTAGAGAAAAGAAAGACTAGAGTACAACTACTGCAGCAATTCGGCAAGTACTTGGCTTCCGGAGATATTTACTGCTTCCGGTAGCTCCCTATTAATGACCATTACATATTAGTTATCGTCTATCTTCCGCTACTGTACAGAAATTAATTGGGATTTATTGATTTACGGCCGTTTTTGTTAATGGAATCATTGTGAAGCCGTCACCCATGTGAAAATTAAACAATTCTCTTCATTACAGAAATGGTGAGAGGAGCAGTTATCGATCCACTACACCGAGTCAATTTAACGAACCAGAACTCAAGGAGCGGGACAGGAAGGTTCAGTTTGGCGATACCAGCATCTGCCCTTGGTGGATGCCCTTTGCTGGGCCTCGAATTTCCAGATTCAACCAAGTCTGCTTGGATTCCACACTATGCGAACCCGAACTGTGCCATGCTGCAGCAGGGGAAAAATGCAATGAAATTGTCGTTGAGTAGTTCGCAAGCGCCCTAATAAACCGGGATAGTACAACCCTTATTCTTTCGGCACTTCTTATTTTTTTAGCAGTTATTTTCATTTTCTCTCTAGTTTTATTGATTTATGAATTCTGGATGTGAGAGGTCCAGTCCCTCCTCGCAGCCTCACCCTCTAATCCAAGCAAATGTGCGCACGGGCACATAAATTCCCCGATCGTTGTACTCCACAAATTTTCGTTATTTTCTTTTTATGTGTCGGTTTCTGGCATTAGCAAATGAAATCTTACATTACACACGATCCCCGACCGAAACATATTTCAAGGAAACAGACGAGCCTGCAGGACTGGAATTGTTGGACGATGGCTGGTTTGTTTTATTGCCTTACTCCTTGTTGGCAGTTTTCCGCAAAAGTAAAATAAAATAATAAAAAAAAGCAACAAAAGGGATCCGATTACTCTATGCGCGCACCCAGTATTTATGGTTATTGATCAATTCTCCTTGTTTTTTTACTTCTATGGGAAGGGAATCGGGCTAACTTGGATCAATTGCCCTATTATGTCGGCTAAGGATATTGCACTTGTTTCTCGGTTGCGTAATCGATGTATTGGCCTCGTGTGGGCTTTATGAAATTAAAAACGACCATGCGGTTGGATTTTGAATACTTTTACGAAGGAGAATGAAGTAAAATATTTCTCCGTTCATAATTCATAATATCCAAAAGTCGATGAGTTCATTATTCGTGCCACAAATCACTTACTATTTCTTTGGTAATTTCAAATTAAGATATATCGAGATTTATATTTATATATTATTATTATAATGCATGTTCGTACAATTCTCAAGATGAATAATATTATTTAGAATTACACTCATATGGAAGATAGACGCTCATATGGAAAAAAATTATTATTATTATAATTTTTGGTTTACAATTTGAAATTTAATTCTCAAATTTCTTTCTTATTTTTATGTATTCGAGAACTAAGCCCATATGACACTTTCTGTGCGTTATTAACATTTTTTGCTTTTAATTTTTATTTATTCGTAATTTTTACTTTTTATCCAGGATTTTCATATGGAAATCGAACCCACAACCTTGAAATAGCACACTTACAAAGAAAAATGAACTAAGCTAAACTAAACAGAATTAAAAAATAATAGAATAATTACAAACAAGTTAAATTTAAAATAATGTAATATGATAATGAATATGAAACAGGTGACAGAATAAGATACACTAGAACTAAATCAACACATGTTTATAAGTTAACTTCCTGAACAGAGCTCTAGAATGTACTAAATAATAAACAAGCTGTTTTTTTTCTCAGTTCTCAGTTTAGTTAACAACTATTCAAATACTCACGTTTGATAATTCACCCAATTTAATAGTGTTATTAACATCTGTGGACGTAATATATGTAGAACTAAAGTCCAAAACTCATTTTGCAAACATGATTAACATCTGAAGGGTTTTTGATTGTTAAGTGTTAAATACCTACAAGTATGAATTATGTACATTAAAGTTGAAAACATTTTTAATTGTCTATTCCCTATAGCAAATATCTACTAATCTACTCTAAGTAGAAACTCTCCAAGTCTACTTAATTATTTTGATACAATTAAGAAATTGATGCCCCATATTGTAAATACATGAATAGTTTCCATAAAATATTCTTTTTTTTATTTTTTAGATTATTATTATTATAAGGTGGGCGATCAAAAAAAGGTATTTTGTGCCAAAATTCCACTAGTGATTAGTGAGGATCCGCTACCCTAAGGTAAGCTAGAAAATCACTCACTCTTGTTGAAAGTCTCTTTTCTAGTCCTTGCTAGGGCCAGGCGGTGGTTTCCTTGACATTCGCTTTCAACTGGCAGACCAATGTTATGTAGGTGATATCTCAACCCGTTTCGGCCAGATATGTATGTAGCCCTGAGATCGATTTTGCTCAGGGTGATGGTGTTGGAGTATACCATAAGTAGGGTTTAACAAGCTCTTTGACTTACCGTACGTAACCTTGGAGCATTGCCCCAATGTATGGTTTGCTATCTTTCCACCACAGCTTTGATCGAGGATCAGGCAATACTGTAGTAAGGTTCTGTACCTTGGTAGCTAGATGAAAATCCTTCTCTAGCCAATTTATCGGCGATCCCGTTTCCCTCAACGCCAGAGTGCTACACTGTTTGAGTTTGAAGAGAGACGAAGCACTTCATAAGAATGGAAGCACTGCTCAGCAAGTCCAAGTGCCATCGAACGGAATAAATGATATTCCGAATGGACTATATCCGGTGAATACGGGTGTGGACTGGACTTCCCATTTAAGCGTTTTTAAGTAGGTTTTCACCGGTTTTGCAACATGTGGTCGTGTGTTGTTAAGTAACAAAATCACCTTGTTGTGTCTGTGCTCGTATGGCGCAAATTTTTACTTTAGGGCTTGGCTCAAACGTATCAATTGCAGTCGATAGCGATTTTCCATGATAGTTTCGTTCGGTTTGGGCAGCTTATAATAAACTACATCCTCCTGATACAGAGGAGAAGGTTCGAACCATGAATATTTGGCTTTGCCGACGATATTGATGCATGTCATGGCTTACCCCATGATCTTTAACGCTTAAGGTAATCGCACTGTATCCACTTAATCGTTAGTTACTATACGACGCAAAAAATTTTTCCTTTTCTGCCGTTGAATCAGTAGTTCACACATGAGGAAACGCCTTCAGACGTATCGGATTCAACTCATACGGCAGCCAATCTACCTTGCTTCTGGATCATTCTTAATGCTTTCAAAAGTTTCGAAACTACTCGTCAACTCGAAATGATTTTGCAAGTTCAGCTAGCGCCTGAGAAATGGATCTTCATGAAATAATTCCTCCGATTCTTCGTCTTTCAACTTGTTCGCTGTGCCATAGCGTTTTTTATCTCCAAGAACAAAATCATTATTGACATCTGTTGGGAAACAGCGAGAACTCATTCAGGGCCCTAATATAATTTATAACACTTTGGTTATATATATACATGTAAGAATTACCTGAAGTTAACCACAATAGTTAAAAATATACCAGAAGAAACATCACTTTCCACCCAAACGTTGTCAACATTTCAAGGAATTACCCTTGTCTCAATCAAAATGTGAATACTTTGAGAAGTAAATTCTGAATTAATTGTTATTTTATGTGAGTGTGACCTATTTAATGAGCCCAAAATAATTGGATATTCCCTAAATTTGTCAGCCCTTTGTCATCATTATTATGGCATTTATTTTGTTGGTATGGAATCAATTTTTAGAAAAACAGAACAGTATAATTATTATATTATCTACCAAGTCTATATAAATAAAAAAACTGTTCGCTTAATTTATAGTTAGTACAATATTTCCTTCAAATTTAACGATTTTTTGCTGCAACGAAAATGTATGGTCAATTAAGAACATGTAGATACATCTAAAAATTTTTTAAAATAAAACTCAAATTGAATTTGATGCGAAATTAAAAACAATTTACGATAATTTAATTAATTCATTTAGGTTTAGATTTTAAAACCATAATCAGATTAAAATTCCATAATTTTCCATAAACCACATTGAATTATTAAGTCCGGCATCAAATTTGATATCAGTTTATTATTATTATCAATTTTCGAAATTAAGCGCACCATTTAATATCCACATCCTGAACCTGTACCATGTACCATGTACCTATTTTTGTGAAAATTCAGGGATATTTTTATTAATTTGGTTTTAAAAATTGGATACTCAATTAAAAATCCGCTACCGTGGTTTGCCACGCTACTCTCTTATTTTGTAACAGAACTACTTTCTTTATTACTTAATTTATATATAAAAAAAAACAAAAAGTCGCTGTATCAGTTCATGTGGTAAGAGAAAAATAAAATTTACACGGATCGAATTGATAACCTCGCCTTTATAGACTAAAAATAAGTTGTTTGTAGAAATTAAAACAAATATTGCCATCTTTTAGATCTTTAGATCATATTAACAATTTTATTTTCTTTGCAAATAATCTGTAAAAAGTGTATTTTTTTAAAATGGGATCGCAATCGAATATTTTTCTGTCAGCTTTTGTATTCGTAACGTAAGTTTATATCAAAAAATTGTATGTGCTGTACACACAGGCATAAATACATGATGAAATGCTTAAACTTTTGTCTCTAGCAATCGACAATTTGACAACCAACTGGCAGAGATGAGAGAAAATGTATCTGATCACCACAAATCTGGTAGGATCTAGAAAATTAGACTAGTCGCTAAAATTAATTCTTGTTTACATTTAGACTTGATCAAATGATCAATGATGCGTCCTTGAACTTGGGTTGGATGGGAAAGTGTCAAATTAGATTTATTTGTTTTGGAGCCCTAAATTACTTATTTTCAGAAGAATGGGGTTACTAGCAACAAGGGAATTCTAATGCATTTTCATAAGTAAAAATTTGTTTTCAAAATGGCTTCGGAACGCACACGCACGCTTTCAATCCCTGAGATTGGAAGAGAGGGAACAAAAATCTCCCCGTTCGCTTTCTATAGAAATTATGCACATGAGCGGTCCATTATACGTCATTGACTATACATTACGAGGAATGTATATATTTATTCAACTTCACGTTCTAGAAATGGGGTTGAATATTAACAAATTCGTTGTACTGAAAAACATCGCGCCCTCTTCAGAATACAATAAAACAACGAATCAGACATGAAAATCGAATTTCAGAAAGGATGGTGCTTTATAGCATGGTGCAGTATACAAACCTGGTGAATGCTTAAAGGTATACAAGGTAATTACGAGGTGAATGCAATTTTAAATGCAAAGAGCTTTTGAAGATAATTTTGGGCCGTTACTAAAGAAACTTGGAAGTATTTTCGGTTGAATGAGGCCAACAATGAAAAGGGTTTGCAATTTGCTAATTAATTTAAGCGGATGAACTTTTAGGAATGCATTTTTGTGTGAATGTTAATGGTCGGAATTGAATTTAGATTAGATGCTCAAGAGCGCGAATAATTTAGGACTCTTGATTGTTATTTCAATCATTAAAAAAATTAAAAAAAAAAACAAAAAATACAGTGATTTGCATGTGAAAACTTCCTAAAACGATTAGTCTAATACTAGTATACTTTGAGTTATTAGAACTAATTTTTGAATATATTACAATAATAATAATAATATACGACGTCTGTTCGGTTAATAAGGTGGCTTTTTATTTTTCTAGAAATTTATTTATATATTCATCAATATCTATTTTGTCCCCTTCAAAGTAATCTCCCTAAGATATAATGTACTTGTGCCAGTGCTTTTTCCAATCCCCGATACACTTCTGATATGCGCTTTTTGGGTTGGGCTTGAGCTCTTCCAGCGATGCGGTCTTTATTGCATTGAGCTTTGATTGTCATAACCACATTCGTATACCCATGTTTCGTCGCCAGTTAAGACCCTTTTGAGGAAATTTGGATAGTCGTTGATGTCATTCAACAGTTCCTGACGCAATGCGACGATTCTTTTTGTCAAAATTTTGAAATTTCGGAACAAATTTCGCTGATACAAGTTTCATGCCCAAAACGTCCGTACAAATTTTATGACATAAGCCAATTTCTCTAATAGTGATTCGTAGATTCTCCATTACAATTGTCTTCATTGGGTTTTCATCGGTTGTTGAAGCACGTCCAGGGCGTGCATCGTCATTAACATTTTCTCGATCTTCTGTGAAGAACTTGTACCCACTTATAAACATTTTTTTTGCTCAAAGTAGACTACCAAAATACCACAGTCAACATTTCAAGTGCGTTTTTCACACAAGATTTTATACAGATTTATTTGATCCATTTTTTTCGATAGCAAAACACCTCCAAGTACACCAAAACACGTCTAACCTTTGTATCTATCAAAAACAAACTAAATAATGATAATGGCTGATAATGCCAACATATGTTGGGTCATATGAAAAAAAAAAAAGAAAAAAAAAAACGAAAATCGAATGTACGTATCCTGTAAAATTTGAAATGTTACCTTATTTATTAAATAAACCTCATATACCATACATTCATAATTATTAATTTCAATGATTTTAAGTTTATTAATTAAAAAAGATAGGAACACGAATTTTTTACTTCGCTATTTTACGCGGTAGAAAGCAAAAACACATTTTATCAAATTGTGTTTGTCGGACCACAATTTTTTTGATGTCGGCGCAATTCATTTGATATTAGCTCTGAAGTGTGGAAAATTTTTATTTTAAAGATTTCCCTCCATAACGAAAAATGTTTATCACAGGATACTCGAAATAATTTTCATTGAAAGTTCTCAGCACGGCTTTACGTGGATTATTACAAGTTTCTATGTCAAATAGCTTAGAAGTTAAAATGTTGCTATGTCAAGTTTGGAGAGATATATGCTGCAAATAGTACAGCTCATACAAATATATTTTATATATTATATGGAAATCGAAATAACCTTTTCAATCATACTCTGGTACCACGGTATAGTATCACTAAAAAAGAAAATTTATGAGTTTTAATTTATTTAAAATTGAGATCTATTTACATTTAAAATCCCTTTGTACCACATTTTATGCATTTTAGTTAATAATTTTAAAATTAATGACGCTGTGACAGATTGGGACGAACAGAGTGGACGATCTTATAAGTATGCTAAATCTGTATACTATGGAAAAAGAATTCGAAAAATTTTTTAGCATAATTTACTTCAATTTAAGCAATTAAGTTTTTTTTTTTAAATTAGAAACTAGTTCTTTTCTTTCTATTATACCGATTTTATTATTATAATTTAAGTAAACTTTAACGTTTACTTGCTTGCTACGGAACTTACAGGAAATTCACGAATTATTATACAAAGAGTTTTATGGAAGGAGGTGTATTCAATTGTAAAGGTTACGATCCGGAGAACGAACATAGGAAGACATCAGTAAATAGGGTTGAATGAGGGAGTATAGGTAGCTGCATATACATACATTGCCGCAATGGTATCAAATATGTCGTTAATAGAAATTGAATTATAGTAGGTCCCATTTAGTCGAAAGATGGTATAAAAGGAAAAAAAAAATTAATTTAAGTATTTTCAGGAAAGTATGATCCGCTTTCCAATTATTACATGGGACTAGAATTGCGTCAAGGTTGAATATTTTGTACCCTCCTTTTTATCATCCGGCGAAGGGTTTACTATGCCCACTTTGTTGGTTTGGTCGGAACAAAGCATACATCCAAAACACAATGCTCGTCATTCATATGTATCTATGGCGGAATAAGATGGAAAATAAAATGCTATCGTATTTGCCGCAGGGCGAAAAACCTATTTTCCACATCTTTCTGCTTCTTAAAACAAAAACTTCTTCTGGGGCTTTCCATTGTTCAAAAAAGTCATAAAGCAAGTCAGAGGTCGTCATAAAATGGAGAGTTCGCTCAGCAGCCTTGAGATGGGTGGATAGCTTCCCCCGCCCAGTCACCATCAATGGAATTATGTTCACAGAACATCAGCACACATAACACAGAGTGTTTCTAAACCTCTGCGCTTTGCGTAACTTGAGATCATACATGAAATCGATTGTCGACGGCCCTCCGATGAAGGGTAATGGTACGGGCCAGTACGAGCATAATGGATAAATCAATTTACTTTGTGGTGGGATTTACTGCGCTGAAGGTGATTTATATCCACATAATGTGATCTTAATTATTATATAACAGCAATTACAACAAATAAGGGATGGTTTTAGCTTCTTAGATAGGCTGCGCTATTTGTTACTTTCCTCCCTTTAATTGGTTAATGCTGCAGTAAGTAGCAAAATGTACATACATTATGATGTTGATTATTCAGAATGGCAAAAGCTTTCTGAAACCAGTCTGCGGTTTATAATTTTGAAACCAGTATGCGGTCGATATTTAGATTTTATTTTTTAGTCGACCTTATTTTTATCACACGATTTATATTATACATTTCAGTACTAAAACTACACTCCCAGGTAAAACATCACGCCCTTAATTATATTTAAAAATTCGGTATTTTCATTTTTTCCATGTTTTTCTAAAATTTGGGGCATCCAATATGGCGGATGTTAAATTTGAAACTGTTTGAATCTTTATGAAATTTGGTATAATGAGATTTTTGGGGTTGCTAATTATAATCAAATATTAATATTCAAAATAACGAGTCCAATAGACGATAAATTTGAAAATTATTTATGTCTTAAAATGCTTAGTGATACGTTATTTTTAAATTCAAAACATCTAATTCGTAATCAACAACCTCATCTAGCGATGTTAAATAACAAACTAACTAATTTTTTTGCTGTATCTTCTCTTATACCTCTAGTTTTTTAAATTGTAACCACAAGATTTATAATTTGCAGTGTTTATGAAACATATAGTCTAATTTGTAGGCTACAAAGCTGAACAATTTCGTTGTTTTGTGCAACGGAGCGTTGGCTTTGCGTAATTTGGTGCAGAATAAAAAGTCAAAGAAGTGTTTGCGGGGCCGGATTCAAAAATGTTGCGGGGACAGAATCCACATTCAAATCCGATGCTTAAATCTCATAATAAGGAATTATTTATTATACTTTAATACAAAGGAGGATAAGATGAATACTAATTATTATTCGCACTTTTTTTGCCGCCAAATTTATGATTACGTCACCAAAATTTATTGAATTTGCTATTTCGCTTTCTATTGAAAGAATAGGCAGAGATGTAAATCGTTCGTGCCTTATTGACGATCGCAGACAATTTTTTATTATTTATTTTCAACCGCGAGAAACTTCGTTCGGCAGAACTCAACGTTACTGACGTAGTTAGCATTATTTGTAATGCAATTAATAATACATTTGGATATGCTTTCAAAAGAACAAAATATGGAATACGCTGCAACGAAATATTTCAATGCAAATATGAGAGAGAAAATCTTCCGATGAACGCGTTGAATCTGCCTCACGCCGGCCCTATGTACGTTACTATAAATTTAAATAAATTAATATATTTATTCCAGCATTTAGAGCAATTATTACTGCATTAACATAAAAAACAATACTCCTGTGACAAAATTAAAATTTTCTAATGCCCAGTTTGATCTTCAAGTCTCAAACAAACACCAGAAGAACTGAATCGAAGAATCGAGGTGAAGGATGACCACTTTTTCTCTGAATTTTGGCGGTTTTTTTGGATAACATTTAAGTTCTTTCTTGATTTAATTTGGTATTGGTTTTGGGAGCAAAACTAATTGACTTTTTCTTCTTTTTAGTAAGACTATTAATATACAATTTTGAAACGAGTTTTTAACACATCCGACCTTAGAATTGCTCCACTACGTCAGGTTTTCTGCTATATTTTAAGTTATTTTACTTCACGTTTTAAATTTTCTTCAAAAAACTCGTTACGACAACTACTAATCTAATGCTGATTCAATTTCCGAATATCCCTTAATATGCAAAACTCATAAATTTCAAATAACGAATGCTGGGAGAGGAAAAAAGATATTTAAAAAATTCAAAATTGATTTTGAAGAGAAAGTAAGTCGTAGTAGTAAATTACTTTATGAGCTAAAATAATTTTACATATAGCGAAAAACGGGCTTATTAAACTTTTAGGTTAAAATCCCTCGAAACCCTGATGTGATGGAGAAGGTATAAGCACGGATTCGGTTTCAGCGCGTCAAAGACTTAATTTATGTTCTATCAAAATCGCATATTAATGCGAATACTGACAAGAAACATTTTTTATATTCATAATATGGAGGAAAATATGAAATTTCGTTTCGTTTTATGTAGTTAAAAGTAATGAATGTAATAAATAAATTGTGCTGAATAGATCTGATCATTTGAATATTTTTAGATACCGAAACATCAAAACCTATTTAAAAGAACCCAAGAGTTGTGGTATCGGGAGGAGCTTAAAAGAAGAAATATTTCCGTCTTGCAGTCTGTGGTACGACTCATTAATGCGGTGGCTTGAAAGCAATTTCTATTGGGTCCCTCACAAAGAGAACCAATACAATCGCCGAAATGAACAGAGCAGTCGCTAATTTTCCCGGTCAGTTCGGTACCGAACGCAGATTACTTTTATAATACGAGTAATCCACGATTCGTGGTTGCGTCAATTTCAGTTAATAGAGCAAATGAGCGCCTTTGGTGCAGTTGATACCCAAAAATTTAAATTTATTCCAGTTCATTTAAATTCTGCTTTCTTATTATTAAGTGTTCATGAACAGGATAAATAAATTAAAGTATGCTTGTTAAAAGCGCGCCACAAGGTTTTAACTTATATATGGTTAAAGACATGGTCAAGACTTATCAAACAAAATGTTTCATTAAAAATTTAATAAAAAAAAATTAATAGGTTTTTTTTCTTCTTAAATTTCTTAAACTTAAAATGAATTAAAATGAAATTTTATTAAACTTTTAAATTTTCTTTTGAATAGCTGGAAGCTTGGTATAAATAGAACAATAATTGTCGATAATAACACGCTGAAAATGCTGTAATTTTTACAAATACCACTGAAGGGAACAAGAAAATTGCATTACGCAAAATGTATGCATACGTTGTTGGGACATGCATATTCACTTAGGGAGCGACAATTATAATTACTCAAAGTAAAAACATAGCTCTGACCTTTCTGACAACGGCGCATAATATAAATTTCACTATCCATTGAAACGTATGTTGAAAATAACCCATTATGCAACATAACGCAATTAAATTAATTACGTTTATATATATTAACCATTTCGTATACGAAATTTTGGCAGTATAAAAGATTTCCAACAGTGTATTTTACATGTAAAAAGGGAAAAAATATGTTTATATCTTTCTTTTCTCTCTATTTTTTTTCTTTTTCTACTGCTCTCCGGACGCTAATTACAACAGTTTCATGACAAATGAGGTGCTATATACTCTGGTGATTTTTAAGAATTTTTACAGTTTTGCCAATATTGCCCGAATTCCAATTTTTGCGGTTAAAATAAAAATTTATAATCAAAAGCAATTGATTAATGGTTGCAGTATAGCACAAGAGTTAGATTATATACAAATTTTTTCATGTATAGCCAATTGGGAGCCAAAAAATAGATAGATAGATAGATATGTAAATAAATGATATACTCGTATATTTAATGTGTATGTATATTATAGCAGGGGTATACAATCAAAGTTGGTAAAGTCCACAAAATTTTAAAAGTGAAATTTCGTATCTATATTTACCCCGTAGAATAATTTTATACAAATTCTAGTATTCTCGACTGTTATTTCAAATTGAAAATTGACTTTACAAAAAAAACTTAGCAAAGTCCAAGTGAGTTGAGTTTCAATTTGCGTAAAGTCCTTTTCGACCAATAGGAAGGCTCCATTGCATTCAGTTACAAACTTAGTAAAGTCCAAAACTTGGTAACAAAACTGGGAAAGTCCATCTTATACTTAAGGTTTTACTCAAAAGTATTGAATTGAGCGTAATGAACACTTGTATTTCCACAATGTATTACATTCTGCATATAAATAATGTTTAACATTAGAATAGTTACCTGTAATTATTAAAATAATTGTTTTTATCGTTTACTGAACATTTTGGCACTGTGGACTTTACCAACTTTGATTGTATACCCCTGATATATTATATAAATTTTTGATAATTTTTAAATAAAATTATATAAAAAGTTGGATGAATGGAAAAGGTGCCAGCGCCGTTATTTACAATATCAGAAATGATTAAGGTGTAACGCGTGAATTATTTTGTTACTTTATAGCTATATAATATAAATTCACAAAATAAGTTTGAATATCTCTCGATTTTACCTAATCCAAACCAAATATGATATGAATTTTGATAGCCTCACTTACCTGAAAAAAAGAAAAAAATATTCGATTAGAATGTATAATTAGCATATATATCATAAAGGCTTTATTGTATATTAGTGCGATTTAACATTAATCAGTTAATGTATTCTTTTTAGTTATTTCCACCTAATTAAAATGATTAACTGAAAAATGTAGAAAAATTAAAAACATTTTCCAAAAAGAAATTAAATCCCCTTAAATAAAGTGGAAGCTCAATTATTGTTCCATTTTGGGATTTTCCATTTATACCTTATCTATGTATGATATAAAATCCCGACTAGAATTATTTTAAGGTAAGCCACTAAACTTATGCCTTCTCAGGAACAAGTCAGGTCAAAAGTATGATACCCTAATCTTAGCACCATGCGGTTATTCTACTTAGATCCAAATACGGATCGTTAAAATACTAAATAGCAGCAAGTTTTCCTGAATAGAACCACGATAGGACCAAACTAGTATAATCGGTATGTTAACAGAACTAAAAGTATTAGGTTTTCCAGATTTATGCCACATTAGGGCTAAAATAGTACATCCATTAGTGGATAAATAAATAAATAAATAAATTCGTTTAACTTCCACTCAATATAATTCATCAGTCCCTGTATATAAGCAAATTTATAACTAAATTCCTAAGTCGGACACGCGTATGCATGGGCTTGAACTAGACGAATCCAAAGTGGAATGCGGAATGTAAATGAGAATTGAAAAATGCGGAATGGAGGAAGGCGGTATTTCTGATCAGTATGGGGTTATGTATTAGAAATGGGTTATGGGTATAATTTCCGTAAGGCGTTTGTAAAGCTTGCCTTTAACGTATATCTTCTCAGGAACAAGTCAGAGTATCATAACTTAAACTTAACACTATGAAGTTTTTCTACCAGATTTGGATACCTTGGAGCAATGGTGATCCAATTGATATACGTGTAAAAATGGAGATTACGTAATTTCTATAATTGTAAAATTTATTTTTCATTTCTAATCAGAAGAACCTTCACCACTAAATCAGGCAATCCTGGTCAAGAGCCATGTAATTTTATGCGTTACCTACCCGACTGGGTCCTGATTATGTTCAGGTAAATTTCTCTAGCCGGTATTTTAAGATTTGAGATGTTTGAAACCGGCTGAAAATGGAAGTGAGATCAGTGCCGATAAAAACACATCTATATTCCATTCACACAATTCGTGGCACAGACATCATTTTTATTTAATTTGATCGTTCTATTGTAGTCTTCTGGCTCCTTCTACTTTTCATATTTATCAATATACAGGGTGTCTCAGAAAAATGTACACCACTATATGGTAACAAATAATCATTAAGAAATTTTTCTATTGAAAGAATTTGCCGCAAAAATACTAAATTTTTTAGAATTAAATATGAGCTCCGCCGAACATAAGGATTCATGAATATGGCAAGTAATTGCATGCCCTTCGGTCGCAGTACGTTGATATTAATATTATTGATCGAAAGAATTTAAACAAGTACGGTCCGAGGGCGCACATCTTGACCGAAGAACTCACTCAATTAGTTCAAATGAAAGGGATCCACTTGAATTCAATGGAACTAAATGCGCTCAAGAACTGAACTGATTAACAAGCAGACGAAGCTATTCTTTGCACGTTGAGATCATCCATTGATTCAGTGATTGTTTTACTTATATGTATCGTTATATTTTTTTAGAAAGTAAATTACATACTACATAGATTTCGTATAGTGTGCGATTGTTGAATATTTCAAGTATAATTTATTCTTTAAATTTCATATTCCACTCTATTTTAGTAGCAAATATAACAAACATAAAATTAAAGCAAGAAATAATTTTCGTTTTTTTGCTTGTTGCTTAAACACGCCTTAAAGTTTGGTTCGGTTTAACATATGGTTCCAAAATTGTAGACCTAAATGGCGATGAATAATTTTAAACTATCTTTAAAAATTTATATTTATTTTGGAAATTTTGAAATTGGAAAGAGTTGACAAAACGACCAACATTTTTTTTGAAATTCCATGAATTTAAGTGAAAATTGTTACTATGGTAAGAGTATTTTTAGGCCGCTAATTCCAAATGTTCTATCAAAAATTGGAAATTCAAAAGGGCGGCTCCAATATTACGTTGAACGAATGAATGACGAATTTTAATGAAACTTGGTTAAAATATTTGGAAAACTGAAATTATTGAGAAAATTTGTATAATTTGAATCTTGTCTATTTTACACCACTACTAAGAATGCCCTGTCCTACTCGCTTAATTCGAATGTTTGTAGTTATTCTAATATTGTAATTTCAAATCTGAAAAACAATTGCACCAAATTTTTGGATTCCATTTACGGGAATAGTAGAAACCTTGATGACGGTTATCGTAGTAATAGTGGAGCCTTGACTGGCGTAAATGTCTTTGAATTCATTTTTTCGGCTCTTTGAAAAATACTTTGGAAGCCCCTCCCATCAGATAATTTTATGCCCAAAGTTCAAAATGTCATTCAAGATTAACAAATGGTCCGCGAATGAACCTGCCTTTTGGATGTGAGCCGCTGGCGGCGGTGTCTCGGTGTGTAGGTAAAAGAACAATTGTACGAGTAAACTGCATCAGAGTGCTTTTGCTTCTAAAGTTTGATATACGAGCCGGGGCAAAGAGCTAAAGAAACTTCGCTTCTGAAGATATACGACGTCGTTTTAGCTTTCCTATTTACATTTTGAAGTGCTTCGTTCGTTCCCTTCCTGTTCTCATCTGAGCTGCTTCCCAACTCCGCTACCTAGGGCTAGATGCTGTGCGCTTGATATTCGTGGAACTGGTTCTGAGGTTCCGAGGCCATAAATTCTACTCACAGTCAGAGACACTGCAAGTCCGTGCCTCGTACGTCCGTACCACCGACGTATCCATGGATTTGTAGTCAAACGTTTTTTCCGTGCACGATTCTGTGCTGCAACATGTTCGTACCACCGGCATTTCTTATGTAATTCCGCCTTATCGCGCCGTGTATATCACATTTTATCCTGGGACATGCTCACATAAATTCATGCATATAAATAAATAGAAGATTTGGAGAAAGCGTCCTGGCACATGCTCGCGTCCTTCAGCGAACCAATCGTCTTAACTGAAAATAAATTTTAATCTGGCTCATGCCTCCTTCTTCCGCAGAGTCTTCCTTAAATTTGATTGAAAATTGCAAACTGATCGTCAAGCGAAGAGAAATTTAATAAAACAAAAAACACATTGGAAGTGTGCAACATACAAGGCGGATGCGGAGGAATTGAAGCAGACTTTGTTCCTTGGTGTTTCTTAGTAAAAGTGCACACAGCCTTATTAAAAATTAATAATAATTTTAGTGGAAGAAATCAAGATGAACGTGGAAATTGGTCGGGATCATTCTTTTATTTATTAAGACGGAGCCATTTATTAAGTGCGACTGTTGTTTCGTAGAGTGCTCAAGAAAAATAAAATGGAAACACATAAAACGTGACATTGCCATTAAAATTTAATATTTAAATGGAGTTTCTGGCACAAAGGATTGATAGAAGCTAAGTGGCAAGGTGTACTCTCATCCGATCCGCTCCATATATACAGCAGCTAGATTTTCTAGCAAATACTTACGACATGAAAATTTCTGTGAAAACCCTCAAGCAACAATTCGCTAGACGTACGGCTGCAGCAAATGCAATTTAAATTCCATTTTAATACTGAGTTCACTGATTTGAAATTAGCTAGATAGTGGCCAAGCGGAGTGATTTGCACTTAAAATTGCATTAAATTGAAGAGGAGGGACGTGATTAGCCCTCCACAGAATAGCTAGGAAACGTAATAAAAGCTCTTGGCATGAACTTCATTTAGATCAGATGTCACAATACAAATTTCAAAAAGGTAGCATATACATATATGAGAGAAAGAAGCACTTTCCTACAACATTATTCAAAAACACTTTTATATTTAGAAACATGGGTTATTTGAAACTGACGTACAATAAGCAAAATAAATTGAGATTTATTTGAATCCAGCAAAGCAAATATGATACCATTTAAATTTCATCTGTTGAAGTAACTACCAAGAATTAAGAGTCGCAATAGCAAAAGCTAGAGGTTAATCAATGACCTAATCCTTATGTAAAAAAACTTATATGTGCTTTAATTTAATTTAAATTCATTAAATGGCTCTGCAAAGTAATTAAAATTTAAACAATATTTTGTTGAAAATTCAGAAATTGCTTAATTTTTAACAACAAAATGTACACTCTTTATGAAATTTCAAATCAATTCTGTTGTATTTCTACATCAAATCTGTGGAAAATTAATTCCATCGAAATTCAACCAGCAGTTTAGTTGATTAAAGCGGCAAGGCGCTAATTCGAAAGGCACAGATTCGAGCCCTGTCGTTTAATCGTTGCTTTTTCAATTTTCACATTCTATTTTAAGAAAATTAAATTTTGTCTTCAATTATTAAATTAATATACAATAACAAGTTTTCAAAGTTGTCTCTTAAATATTTCTTTGTTTCAGAAGTTACACGTACTCAAGTAGAAATAATCAATTTATAAGTAAGTTTAAATACAATTTATTTTTAGTGATTTAAGGAGCAACAAATTTATAGAACTTCAAATTTCACTAACTTGGAAAATAATAGTCAACACATTAAAAACATTGATAACTCTAGCAGATATAAAGTAGAATCAGCAAATATCAAAGTAAAATCATAAATATTATAGACCATTGAGGATCAAATGGAATAGTAGAAATGATAGTGACAAGAAGAAAGTTTAAAAAAATCATATCTCGCCTACTTATTTGGAAATGTTCAAAATTTGATATAAGTTGAGTTTGAGATCTTTTCACGGATTTTTAAAGAAACTTTGTAGAAACGTTAATTTTGGGGAAAAAATAACGTACATGCATTGTCGGTCGGTTGTATTTCCTGATATACTTATCCTTTAAACTATGAAAACTGATAGTTTTCTGCCACGATTTTTCACATGTTCCTACAATTTTTGGTGAAAATTGTGGAAGATCCTTTAATTAAATATATTTCTTCTTAATTTATTTAAATAATTCTAGTTCTAGTTCTGAAAATAAAGAAAAGTTTACTTTATTTCTATTTGTAATTTCATGAGGTGAGATAAATACGTGCTCGTCGCTATATACATAAATTGGAATAATTAGTTAATTTGAAAGGTTCTTGAAGAATTTTTTAAAATAAAAAAGTGGAAACATCTTTAATTTAAGGTATTTGTACCATTTGCAACAAATTGTTGTGCGAATATGAAGAAAAATCGTGATAGAAAAATGTTATTTAGTTAAATATATCGAGAAATACGAGCGATGACAAATTCTGCATACTTAGTTAAATATTTCGGGTAATACAAGCGATGATAAATTCTGCTTATCACTGTTCGCCACTTTTAAACCCAAATGAATATTTGCATAAGTTTTCATCAAAATACGTAAGGAGACCTCAAACTTGATCTGTTCCCAGCATTTTTATCCAAATAATATTTTACCATAATGATGATATAATTTTGAAATCGTCTCGTAATCGGCTTTAATTTAATAACCATTGCGATCACTTTTTAAATAAAATATAAATCTAGTGTTATGATATTGCACTCCGTGGCCATCATTTTCTTTCATTTTAGTTTTAAACTACCCGGGAAATTCACGAATTCACAAGTAATGAATTCAAATACATCTCATACGTTGAAATCGCTCCACTAGTAGTTTAGGCTCTACGAGGAAACATAAAAACATAATTACAAATATAATAATAATGATGGCTTTGTTTAAAAAAAAAAGAACGGATGTTTACTTCTTAAGTAATACTTCGACTAATTTAAGGATATTAATCGTAAGAAAACGTTAAAAGCCCAATGGTTAATTGAGGAAGAATGGGCTCAAGAAAGATCTATAAACCAATGACTGATTTGTAAGCACCTACGTCCTCAATTCCATTTGTGCATTTTATTGCTATTACCAAGATTTGAATGTCATTATTATATTTTAGCCATAGTACTTTGATTTGGATTGTCTTACTGTTGATTTAACTAATTACTTGAAATAATGTCGACTTTGATTTTATATGCATGCTTAATACACACAGTAAATATAAATCTCAAATTGTTATAGATTAAGAATATATTATTTTAGTTGTGGCACTCGATTTTGTAGTTTTTGAGGTATCACTTTTGATGGTATCAATTACGACATCACTTGTCTTGACGCTCCATCCAATCGGTTACAATTAAAAAAAAAATATTTCATTCTTGTTTATTAAGGTTTATATAATAATAAAAAAAAAATCGAATAACTTCGAGTTTGTCAAGTAAATAATAGTGGTTTTTTATATTATATACATGTATTACAATTTCAATCAAGAAAAAATCCTAAGAATTGATACATACATTGTATGATTCTCATCAAGTATAAATGATCAAATATTAAATTATGTTTTACACTTAAAATCTTCATTAAGGTAATAAGAAAAATCCCAAAAATTTCCAAAGCAAATAAAAAAAAAATCTTATCTTGTCTAATCCTCGTACTGCAAGGATAAAATTTAAGGTAAAAAATAAAATGTTATCTGAAAACAATGAAATGCTCAAAGCAATGAAATCTTAAACTAAATGGAATATCATTTTCAGCAAATTCCGAAAACGTCCATACATTCATAAAATACAATCTCGTTGCGTGTTTGCAAGAATGTTATAATTTAAATTTTCGTCTATAAGTAGGATAGGATCAAAAAGTTATCCCAGTGAGACAGTATCACAGAAAGCAATTCTATAACTAGCACATTTTAGGAAACGGTCTACCGCCCAGCATGAAAATTGAAAAATTGGCAGAAACATAGAATTTTCATTAATTTGAAATAATTTCTATACATTTTTATCTACTCTCGTTCAAGATGGTTTTGCAGAACACAAGATGTGCTTTCAATATCTTTCTCATTGAAATTTATAACCGAAAATCCTTGTTCGCTATGTGCACCCGGGCGCAGGGTGGCTATTTCCATTGCGGGGGGTGAAGTGGAGCCCTAGTGCGCCCTACTTGCACTCAATCGGAGCTCACTCTCAGCACGGAGCTGAGAGCGGCACCAGATATAAATGCGCTTGCCCACTGCTCGGTTTCCCGAAAATTTTTAATCAATAAAGCTAATGTGGATACTCCCCCTAGAAGGACAAGGTACGCCTGCACGAGCTCTCCAAGTCGGTGGGAAAAATGTCCATAAGAAGCGTAGTAGCCAATATACAAATGGAGCACTCCGTGCTTGGGAAACCGTGGGTGTGGGTGAATTCAGTAATTTCAACGGAGCTGATTTGGTTCTTGCTTTCTATTATGAATGGGAAAGGGTTGCTGCTGCTGCTTCCACTGCCATTGCCTGGTCTTCTGGAAGAGCTCTTCCGTTTTTTTATTCTTCGTTTCCTTCGACTGCAGCTTTCCTTTTTTGCGGTGTTCTTTTAGCGATTGAAACAAATTGAAAAACTCCCCCGAACCAACACTTCTTGAAAGTTCAGATGGTTTCGAGGAAGTTCCTGGGCATGTACGAACCACTGCAAAATACAGACGTTCTGACGCTCTCCATTCGATGTATAACTTATATAGTACGTTAATATATCGATGCCAATAACTGTTCGAATCTGTTTTTTTTTTGTAAAAATCATTTGTCGTTATTACTAAGTCGGAGGGGAGTCTTTTCTCAGAAGTATATTTTTTTAATGCAATGTTTAAGGTTGTCTTACAGGATGCGTCATGTTAATGAGTTTTAATCGAATTTGAGTGTTTTTTGTACAGCAATACCACGCAATTATGCGAAAGGAGAGGCGGGATAAAATAGCATATGTCGAATTTACGGAACTTGATTTACAATTTTGCTACTTTTCACAGACGACTTTTGTACAATAGCAATCTGAGAATTTTATGCTATAAGTTAGAATCTACAGATTACACCTTCAATAGAGGAAGATCCTGTTTCAAAACTACAAATAAAGTTGAAATATTTCAACGAATACAACGTGTACAATGTTTGGATACCTCACGATTTGCGAAAAAATTATCTTAAGGACTCAGACTGCTAATTCTGCTAATTTAAAAAAAAATACAATATAATTTTTATCAATAAAAATATATAATAACATTTGAAAGAGTAATTTTTCCTGGACACCTGAAAACTAGGTAATAGTGGGAAGACAACAGTGAAAAAAGGCAAAATGCTATTGAGGAAAAATTCAAAAGTGAAAAATAAATTACCTATAGATTGCCGGACTCCGAGATATCACATCCTACACTTATGTGTGTATATTAAATGAAGTATTTCTACTATAAATTAAAGTGTTTTGTTACAGAAACCAGGCATAGTGAGGATTAGTCGAAAATAGACAAATCTTTTATACACTAAACATACACTCCGCGTCAAAATGGTACTACACTTCTTTCTCTTTCAAAACGGATGATCCGAATAAATTGTTATTATTAAGAAGGATGTGAAATATATAAAAGATAATGTGAAGAAGAACGCGTAAGAGAAGTATTATAATAGTAAGCTTAAACGAATAAGGTTTTACCATTGCTAAAATTGTCAAAAGTTTATCAGGAAGTGGAAAAATCATAATTTATTAGTTTATGGGAAGAACCAAACTCCAGACCCAGGCAGCCCAATGTTATTTAAAATAAGAGGTAAAGCGAATAAAAAAATGCATAAGAATAATGTCGAATTCATTTGTCTTACGCGCGTCAAATTTCAATGGATGTTGGTATTTCTACCAAAATAATAAATAGTTACAGTTTTTCAAAAAACTAGGAGAAAGAAGCGAGATTATTTTGGTCGATGTACCTTTTTGTGTTCCGTAGCCAAACATTGAACAATTGTAAATCTGTTACTATTTTTACCTTCTCCAATGTAAGTGAAATTGATTTCACTTAAATGTAAAATAGTCAAAGTTTTTAAAAAAACTTAAATGTGAAGTAAACACTCTACGGAATTTTATTTTAAGTCTGTTCCCACACGTACTTGTTCCTCAATTATAAAATTGTTTATCTGTAGTTTTGAGCAGTCGCAAATCAAATCACAGTTTTTTTTAATACGTTTGAATAGGAAAAAATAGTGTATATGAATTAGCCGTTCGGGCACGTTTTAAGTAACACTTTGCACTATATTCCTTGATTTTTAATTATGATAATCTTTTAAGTATTCCTCTCAACAAGACCTTTTAAATGGTATATAAAATTAAAGGAATAAAATTTTGAGTACTTTTTTTTTTTTTAATTTTTATACAAATATTTCAAAGTGTTAACTAGTGCAAAATATGTGGATTAATAAGACATATTACTATGCCAAAATCACAAGTTTCTATGTTGCATGATTTTTGAAAATATCGTCTGTGGAAGGCAAACAAACGTGAAGTGACCTTATGAAAGTTTCGTTTTCTGCTTTTAAAGTACGAAATCCTAGAAAAAGAAGACGATGAAAAAGTTAAAGGATATTTACAGAATTGACATTGATAATTGTACTTTTTGTTGATAATTTTCACAATTTTCTAATATATTTGGAAAAAAAACAAAGACACCAAACGTCTTGTACATTTCCGAATATTGAAATATTATTGAAAGATGATTTACTGTTTTAAAATAGGTAAAAAAATATTAAGATTAAATAATATGGCCATTCGGTATATAGAGCAGAAAATTATTAATTAATATTAACAATATGATCCACGTTTGTGCCATGCAAAAACTATTGGGTAAGTGCCAGTGGCACCACGTTGGTGCCATTCGAAAACTATTGCGCATGCGCCGATGGCTGTATTGTGGTGTTCAAATCTGTGGAACGAAAGTTATTGTTGCGTGTTCTGTTTACCTAACAGTAAATTTCGAACGTAGAAGCTTTGTGTTTTAAACCGTCGAAAAAAAGCCGGCGATAAGCGAAATTATGTAAGTCAGTTGCACCGGCACGACACGAAAAAATCTAGATTAGACGCGCGGACGGCATAGTATTAATATCAAAATAGTACTTCGAAAATATACTAAGCTAATTTTATATAATTTAAATAAAAAAAAGTTTGCAATCTAAAGAAATTTTGATAGATCTTGCAATATATATGTACAGTCAAATATTTAAGCTTTATGTTGACCTATTCTCTTATTTTTTAATAAATACTCACAAATTGAGAATACTGAGTACAATTGAGAACTAACTCCGACAGTGTGTCACCAGTACTTACTAAGTTCTTTCTAAAGGATAGAATAGAATAGAATAATAGTAACATTTTTAAATTTTTATGTCCGAACTTTACATTATAAATATTTGTTTATATCTTCTTCTTTATAAGCAGTCTTATTTTTTAATTGACTTGTTTTTATGTTTATTGCACTACAGGAAAAGATAATTCTAAACTCTGAAATGACCTTGACGAAATTTATTTAGTAGGCTCTGTCCAGTAGGCGAGGCTTATTAATATTCATAAAGTATAATTTTGCACTGAACTACCTACACGGAAAAGGACAAGTTAATGACCCATGCGGAGGTTAGGTGACCTTCTGATATCATGAGGGCCTGGCGAATCGAGCACGCTTCAGCCCGGGTAACTGACGCTTTTTAGATCTTCTAACTCACGAAGTCGTAACGGAAAGAGAAGGAATTCCACCCTCGAGTTTTACGCCTGATTAACTAAGCATATCCGCATTTTGAAAAATCGATACGACCACAGGCGTTCCAAAGTGGCTGTCTTTTGGCTCAGCAGAAAGTTTTCCACTTTTCCAGATTTGTCCCCTGCCACCACCAGCTCATCACATCCGTAGGGATTGCCTGGGTATTTGGTGCTGGTGTTCCACTGAATTTTTTGACACCTACTCTCCCTCGTTTTTGATCCCCAAAGTTTTTGTTTAGCTCTGCGACATTTTTTGCGGCTTCTTCAGGTGAATTGAAGTGTGTTGGGGCTCACAAGTTTTGCCCCCTTTTACCCGAACAACAAGCGAACCACTTTAAAAGTAAACAAAATCCCTTTCCAGTTTCAGTGATAGCTGCTTTTTGTAAGATACTACTTTTATTAAAATTTGTTTTTTGTGTCTTAGCCAGCGTCTTCAAGATTTACACAAATATAACCCAGAAAACCGGTGAAGCACTGGTGTGCGGGTGTGGAGGTATTTTTTTTCGTTGAAACTTTTCCGTCCATAAGTTCGTCCCGGTCTTGTTGTTTACGATAACATTTGCGGGATTTTTCCAGGAAGAGCCACCGGGATGAAGAGTTGGCTGTGATACGTAATAACCATTAAACCTCCGGTGCGCGGAAAGGATTCAGCCGGGGATTTGAGGAGAGCTCTCCATCTTACGTGCGCAATGAAAGAAAAGCGACGAATCCGAAATAGTACCTTTTTACAGCATAAGTTCTCCTACGTCGAGAATTAAGTTTTTTCTTTTTTTCTCGGATCAGTCCTTGCGGTGGTTCCTTTTTCATACCGGACGGATTTTTATGCTTCGATTCAGGCCATGGTTTGAGCGAAGACGAGCATTCTGCAGGTAAAATTTCCAACTTTATCCCGACAAAATGGGAATAGGACTAGATTCGTGTCGTGTTTGAGTAAGGGTTAAATACGTTTGGTATCGGTACTTTGTGCCCCTCCTCTGATTTGATTTCTTTAGCCCTTTCATCCTTTCATCAAATCACTCGGCATTGAGCGTCCACCCTCCTTTTTATCAACGCTGGCGTTTGTCACCCCCTTGAGCCGTCTAGAATTATTTATCGGTGCCATTATCCTTGTCTCAAAGATAAAACAGAAAAACATGGGAATTTGAATCAAACGCATAAATTATTCGTGACACGTGCTATCCAGTCGAATTTGATACAAAATTAGGCGCCGAGAGCACTTCTAATCCGCTCCAGAAGCCAAAAAACACGACTTCGGTCGACTCAGATTCAGATATAATTCTCGTTCAGAACGGTGCTGATCTGGAGGACTTTGTCCGCCTTCGGCCTACTCTCTCCGCGGTGAAATTGTCGGCCGGATTACAACGTTCTGTCAATTAACATAATCCTCTTAGCAAAAAGTTTACAGTGGGATACTGTGGCTTTTCGGTCTCTTCCGGCGACTCCAATAGTTAGCATTTGTTTTTCGTCATTCATTCCAAATTTGCATATTTTCACTTACTATCCAGTTAGCAAATTTACGCTTGGAACAGGGTTTTGGGTCTTGTCAGCAAAACTGACAGCTTTTCACAATTCGAAATCCTCTTCGGACCTGAATCAACTTAACACTTTATAGAACCTCGTACAAATCTTAAAATATTTGAAGAATAGCAGGATTAAAAGGTTAGAAAAAAATGGTTTTCGTTACTAACCAACTTTTTTTCAGTCAAACCGAAAGATAATACATTAAAATGTATTGCAAAATATCTAGGCTTCTAATTAAAATCCTATACTAGAACAAATATACTTCGAGATACCTATTCAAAATCAAAGCGTTTTAACCACGTGAATTAAAACCGAAAATTTTAAAATCAAATATGCAATACCTTGGCACGTAAACGGTTCCATGTAAATATAATTTCACTTAAAAATTAAATTGTTTTCGTGTTTGCAATTAAAATTGTTTCCCTTCAATTTAAGTTTTTTGGTATATGACGATTTTCCACTATAAAGCCTAACTGCTTTCTGGTTTTCACATTAAAGTTTATTCAACATAACGAAATCTAACAAAGTGTATTTAAAATTGCTTCAAGTTCAAAGTGAAATCCCCTTCAAATCGAAACTAATCGCATTTCATTTAGTATAAGCTGTTCGCTCTAATTCTCGAGGTAAAATTCATGCATTTTCTTACTTTTGTCTATTTCGCTATTTTTCATCGTTTTACTAAGAAAATCCTTTGGATCAGTTCTTATTTATTTGTGTTTAGTCATATATCGCAATTTATTTTAGTGACTACAGGCAATTATATTTGCAGTGTTTTTTAAAATCCGTATATCTATACAGCACTTACTAGGTGCACCACTAAGTTTCCGGGTTTCACACATAATTTGATATTAACGACACATATAGTCGACATATGTACATATATGTCAGAAGTTATGTTTTGTTTATGGCATGGATAACATATCGCACCGCAAAAATAATTTTTCTAAGAACAAAAGTGTTGAGTTTTGTGCCAAATAAACAATATTTGGTGGAACCTTTGTTTTTCTGTTTTAATTTGAAAAAATGCACGTGAAGCACATCAATTGTTTCAGGAGGCCTATGGCGAACATGCATCATCGCAAAATACTACTCTCCGTCTGAAGATTGGTTTAAACTCTTTAAAAGTGACGATTTCAACACTGAGGACAGAAGCGTTGCGGAAGTCCAAAAACAATTGAAGACGCCGATCTGGAAGTGTTATTGTATGTAGATGATACGCAAATACGAGATCAACTTGCAGAGATATTAAACATGACTCGTCAAGGTATTTCTAAATGTTTACATGCTATGGGAAAAATTCAAAAGAAGGCAAAATGGGTGCCGCATGAGTTGACTGAGAGACAGATGGAAAATCGAAGAACTATAGCACTTCCGAAATTTTGTTTTTACGGCATGAAAAAGAAAACTTCCTGTATGGAATTTTTACTGCAGATGATGATTTTTTGAAAATCCCAAACGCAAAAAATCGTGGCTTTTATCTGGCGAATCATCAACATCGACGACACAATCAAATCTCTTCGGAAAGAAGACGATTCTCTGCGTTTGGTGGGTCCAGAAAGAAATCGTGTACTGTACTGTAAGAGCTGCTGAAACCGGTCGAAACTGTCAATGGGTATCGCTACCAACAACAACTCATCAATTTGAATAATGCATTTCTCGAAAGACGGCTATAATAGGACACGAGATATGAACGAGTGATATTGCAGCATGACAACACTCCATGCCATCGCACTCCCATCGTCCAGGACATCATTAAAACGCTGAAATGGGATCTGCTACGGCACCCGCCACACCAAAGATCATCAAATACAAGATGTGACACTCGTGTAAACAGCCCGCATCCGTATATATGCTCTGAGTGTGCGGCCTGCCTCTTCCCTATTCTCGAATCACAATTTTTCTATGCTGAAACATCGCACGGGGACGGCACTAACACGATGCATGCAGAGGCACACAGAGCAACAGAGGCTTTGTCCCGCCTTTAAAAATGCATGGTAGTTCTTTGCTGTTTTATCTAATAGGAAAAATTTCCCCATGCAGTTTTAGAAATTGCATATGAGTTAGAGCTTTGGACTTGTATAGAGAGTGCCACATCTAGTATTTCATGATCTTTGCGCCAGATCTGGCCCCCTCAGATTATCACTTGTTGCGGTTGATGGCGTATGGCTTGGCAGGGCTACACTTGGTCAATTTCGTAGAATTGTAAAAGTGGTTGCATGGTTTCTTTCCAAGGACGTAAAAATGTGTAGGTAGCGAGGGACGAATTGGTCAAAAACTTGAATATTGAAAAATACGTGTTTAATATTAATCAATCATATATGCTTCGTTAGTTGTTACAACCTGTTGCAATCTTTCAGGTAACCTGTGAATTCCTGTTTTGTAGAAGTTCTCGTCCTTGGAGTTAAAATAGTCAGCCTTAGAAACACTTTCGAAAGACTTGAATTTTTTTCCCGTTAGATAATTTTGCAGAGATCTGAACAGGTAATAATGAAATGGTGCAATGTCAGGTGAATACGGTGGGTGGCTAAGGATTTCCCATCCTAACGCATTCAGTTTTTGTTGTGTCACCATTGCAGTATGCGGTCGAGCATTATCGTGGTGGAACACTATTCCTGTCCTACAAGCTAATGCAGGTCTTTTTTCTTTGATAGCTGCATGCAGTTTATCCAGGTGATTGCAGTACAGATCCGCGTTAATGGTTGTTCCCTGTTTCAGCAACTCGTAGTACACTGGACCTTTCCTGTGCAACCACAAACAAAGCAGTACTTTTCGTTGATGGATACTTGGTTTTGGAACTGTTGCTGATGATGTTCCTGGTTTGCAGTAGATTTTTTTCTCTTAATATTCTCGTAAAGAATCCACTTTTCATCTCCAGTAACCAGCTTGTCCAAAAACGGCTCCACATTGTGTCTAATCAGATGTGATGAACACATTCTTACACGATCAGACAAATTCTTTTCCGTTAATTCATGTGGAACCCAAACACTTTGCTTTAACACAAACTCAAGAGATTTAATGTGATCTCCAACAGTTGTATGATGAATGCCAAACTCTTCTGCAATTTCTCGACTTGTTAAATGTGCATTATTTTCCAACAAGAAAAATTACCTGCCTATTTAAAATATGACAGAACTTTCCCTCCAACCTAATATTTTGCTCTGGATATATCTAAGAATGCTTCTTGAAAACCCAGTTTAATAAATCGAAAGATACTAACACATAAGAGAAATTATAATGGAATGCTTAATGTCGGTTTGACACGACTTCAGACGGTAATGATATTTTAATATGATTTAAAGATTTCTAAACTAATAACAATTTAACTGCTTTCAATCCCTACGAAGGGAAAGTTTCACGAGACATGTCCCCAAAAGACACATTAGTTGCTACCTGTGGAAGGTTTTGTGTTGGCTGAATGAGAACTATCCAGAAACCTCGATAAAGCAGTCTTTTACAAACCGTCCCTTATTCACATACTGCTCATGGCCAGAGTCTAGCAATGTATGATTTTGTTGGAAAACTTAATTACTTTCCTGTATTGAACCCAGTGGCCACTTTACGCTCTATTCAATTCCTGTTTAATGGGCTGCTCCAAGCCCGAAGAAGGACAAAGGATTTTAATATTCATAGGCACCCAGATATACATGTAAATTAGTACATGTATCAAAACAAGTATTTTTTGATTACGGCCCCTTCAGTCCTAGGTCGTATTACGCTCCCCTATCAGATGACAGTTTTGATATATGGGCGATTTTGCGTATACACGCAATTCTAACCTAAATGAACAGGTTTTCTTACTTTTTGTTTATTTGAGGACCGGAGCGAACGTGCCCCGACGGCTCCTCGTAATTAATGGAAATGCTGTGTTGAGGAAATTTATCAAGATAATTTAGTAGCATTGAATGCCAAACAAAAAACGTCTCGTCGTTATCGCAAAATGACCTTTTGTTAAAAGCTCGTCAAGTGACATTAGCGCTTTCTTGGCACCGGAGGCGTCATCTTTCCCGCAATCTCAACAAAACATCTACTAGATGTTGTATTTCACAATTGTCTCTTCTTGCTTTCTAGCTGGATATTGTCAAATTTGGTGTTTGCAGCACAACTACTGCTGTTCACTAATCTCAAACTATAATTACTCATAGTAAGGTTATAAATTCATTAACTCATTGCGTATTGCGCTACAGATATATGTATAACATTTTTATCTTTCGATAATTTTGACATAACTTTGATAATAGCATCATTCTTTTATTTCATTAGTGTCAGCTTTCATTTCAAAGGTAGGTAACTTTTAATTCATTGATATAAAAATTCAAGGTGTCGACCGTTTGTTTGTGAAATTAAAAAAATTGTAAACAAAAAGCTTAAATTCGAATGGATTTCATCAACAAACCAAACCTGGAATGTTTTCATCCTTTCTTCCACACCGTGAGATCAAACTCTGAAACAATGAAGAATGTTATCCCCGTCCGATTTTAGAATGACGTTATATAAATAATGGTATTGTACTCCTTAAACCCTTTCATTTAATACACATATCAAACAGATTACGAAGGAAAATGTAATGCGCCATATTAGTTTTAGAACGAGATTAGGTATACCTGCTATATATATACCTATAATGCATTATCACCGGACTAATACACTGTGCACATTTTCCAAACCGTAGCCTAATTAGAATTAAAACTAGTCGACATTTTCATTACAAGATATTTGATTTAAAGATACTAAAATGTAAGGTTATATAAAATCTTGTAAGAATAACCTCCTGCAGAATATTTCTTTACATTTACATTTACGATGGTTTTTCAATTAAGAGGTTGATACCTCAGTATTTAACTCGATTTATAATAGGAAATTATTTGGAGGTTAGATATAATTAAGTATGCAATTTATCGAAAAACAGAATAAATATTTTTTCCATATAAAGCTATTCAAATTCTAGTCCTCATGTTAAAATGCTGAAATTTGCTCCAACATTGCAGGAGTTATTGCAAAGGTTGCAAAGCTTTGAGAATGCACGATATTAAAATTCAAATATACTCAAAAACGAATCAGTTTAGTACTCATTTAACGTGTGATGAAATCTTATTTCTTAAAATCGGCCTTGTATTTTAAGATTTACAAAGAACAATCGCGAATAGATTTTTTTATGAACCTTTCATCAACAATACTTTGCTAATTTTTCCGCCTGATTGAAGGAAAAAACGCCTACATATTTATTTCACTTAAATTAGGAAAGCAATGAAAAATAAGTGAAATATTTGTTCAAAATAATTGATATATGGAGCTATAATAACTCGAGATGATTCTTCCTTTTAAATTGTATATTGAATTAAAGCTCGTTTATAACAAAAATATTGCAGATTCCAGTTTCATTAAATTTAAATTACTATAAGCACACAACGATAAATATCGGATATTTGCAAGCAGATCTTTATCTTAAAGAATATTTCTAAAGATCGAGACAATCGCTTTAAAAAATTAAAAAGGAATTAATGTCATTCTTAACTGGAACAATATGTAAATTACTCAATAATAAATTTGATATAATAGTTATTTAAATTGAGAAGGAATATGTTAGAAATAAGAATTGATTGTCCTTAAGAGGAGATTTTCCTCAAAGTCGATCAAAAATTCGTTTTTTCAGCGTATGTTTGTCAAAATGATTTTGTCGAAAAAAAACTAATATTATATATACATATATACTCGTAAAAGCTAATGGATATTAATGGCAGCTTTATTATACAAGCGTATAATTAACGAAAACTTTAAGTGCTTTTATCTCGAAATCATGTTTTTCAAATTTGCTGACATGATAACATTTGAACGCGATGAATCGATTTTTTTTAAGCACATAAAATTTCCTGGAAGTTATATAATTTTTTGTTTTGTTGTAGCGTTTCAAAGAGCGAAACAAAATACGAAATCTTAATGCATGCTAGCCATTTTGTTAATGTTCAACTTTTTATTAATTTTTGGATATTTATTTTGGATAACTATAACGAGTGTAATTTTTGTATATTTATTTGAGATAACTATTACGAGTTTTATTTCTGAATATTTATTTTAGACAACAGGTTTCCATGACAACAGTATTTAAAAAAAAGGTCCTTTATTTCATTGTATGGAAAAAAAATCCAAAAAATCACGTTTTTTTTAGATAGAACGCATTTTCCTTGGATCAAAATGTAATTCTCATCTCCGAACAGACTGTTATCCCATCATTAAAGCAAAAAGATCAACCTAATGGATGTTCGCGCCGTATTAAAGAGCATGCTAAGCTTGGAATCCACCTTGAGAGAAAAACTGCTAAAATGAAATAATTATTATATAAAAATACGAGTAATTCTCAGGACGATAAAAACATTCTAATAACTACAAAGTGATTTTAAAATAGCACTATCATTGTGTAACACCAAATGTAGAGTTTAGTAATAATGTTTTGTAATTCCAAGTATATCTTCTTGTAATTTCAAAAGTGATTTCATAATATTAAGCACAATATTTTATAATCCCAAACATATGTATGTGTATATGAAACCGTCGTTTTTTCACAAAACGTAATTATTTTTTTGAAATTCAAAATATAGAAGTACATTCATCGAAATATTTTCCGTCATTTGCTACAACTTTCGCTCATTCTTCCTGGTCTTTTAAGACAATTCATTGGACCACCCAATTTTGACTTCTTCATTGAAATATTGTTCTGAAAGTCCGTGCTGCATCGAACGAAACACTTGGTAAGCAGAAAGGGCTATGTCTGGCAGAAAGAATTATGACTACAGAAATATATTGCTTTAATTACAAAAGGAAATTTAGAAACAATTATTAAAATCAAATAGAGTTTACCTCCTATCCTCTTCAGTCCTAACGTCCACCTCGCTGGACAAAGTTTATCATTTTGGTAATGGTAACTATATATCCGGACCAATTTTGAAATATTTAGTTTAAAATTAATATTTTAAAATCACAACTAAAACTTCAAAACTCTAGGTCAAAGTTTAAAATTAAAGTTGAATAATCAAATCTTTTTGGATTACGGATGATATATCCGAAAAAGGCCAAAATTTACACATTAGTTTTATTTCGGGACTAAAAAATAAAAAAAAAATATGAAAATGAAAAAGAGATATGTAAAAGGGGCTTTTATCTAAATAAGAAGAATTTTCTTTTTTTATTACAAACAGCAGTGAACTAGGGCCCTATTCTTCAATTCGTTCCGCTTGAAACGAATCGAAAAGAGCTTGCAAAAGCCCACTTTGAATTCGAATTCCATAATAAAATCTCTAAAATTGTAAGAATTTCATTTCAGTTACCTTTGACTTCAATTAATTTTTTTGTCGAAATAATTTGATGAAAAAATCAAATCGAATTATGTTGACGTTTTTTTGTGAAAAACTAATTGAAAGGAAAGGTAACTAAAATGAATTTGTGAGATTTTTATGAGCTTCATTGAGGAATCCAAAAGGACTTTTTTAAGCTTCTTTCGATTCGATACGACTGTTGGCTCCAATTAAAGAGAAAAGGTCGTATAGGAGAGCATAAATAAGGTGAAATGTTCAGTTATATTATTTTATGGTTACTGCTAATACAGGTAAGAATTTGACGAAGTTTCTGCTCTTAATAATTAACCTCCAAGGGGTGAGAATTTTTTCCTAAATATCGTAGAAAAATAAATAATTTTCTAACAGGTTAACTGCTTAAAAATTTAATATGTTATATATGCCACTGACCCGGTTTACAAAATAATAGGTGAACCTGCAAACTTAACACAGGCATCTACAATATATCAAATTTTAAAATTAACCAACCCGTCTAGGGATTAATTTTTTAAAAAATTTTCGAAATTAATTTCCTTGATGGTTAATTATTGAGGACTACAACTTGGCCAAATTGTTACGTGTTTACTAATAACCATAATAAATGGTACGTTCATAAGTAGCGCAAGGATATTTCGCGCGTTTTTATCCCCTATGGCCTATATGCTATGCGTGTCCCACTGAAAATGGTCAAATTTTTAAACAAATTTTGTCTCTAGTTGTCTAAGTTAACTTAGTGCAAATCCCTGATTTTTTTCACTTTAAAGTCAATTTTTCCTTGAATGTAGTTTACGTCGAATTAAAATTATTAAAATAATAATAAAAAGGTGGAAAATGTTAAAACGCACATTTATTAAAGGAGTTTATAGAAATGTAAAAATATAACTAACCTTCTTGCCTAGCTGCCCAACATGTTGATGAAGTTATGTACAGTACTAAGTAAAATATAACTACGAGAAGTCGCCAGGAATCCCTCCGCGGCAGGACTAGTCGTAGTATCGTTGACGCTTTACTTTTATTAATAACTAGAGGTAATCTATAATCTACAGGATAAATAACACATTTTTGAGACGTCACGTGTTTTCTAGGGCATCGTAACGAACAAGTCAACAATCTTGAGGGTTGTGTTGATAATGGTCTAGCTGCCGAGTTCTCCGTCGTATCACATTCATAGTACTTGTGGGCTCCAGTGGTCGCGGATTCAGGCGAAGGTGGTTGTCGATTGTGACAATCCATCGCCATGTTGTAGTAGGGCAGCCGATCCCAGATGGATGGTGCTCTATCGTGATGGTGTGGAATCTGAAATAGTAACGAAATTTTAGACTGAGTGGAGTGGAAAAGTTAATGAGATAATAAATTGAATGGAATGACGTGCTTATCTGTGCCTACTATGCACACTGTTCAAGTTCAAACGAGCTTTCAATTCGCTTTCGCCGCTGCAACTAGTCAGTTTGGGACAGTTTTTGTTGGTTATAATGTTTTCCCTCTAATTGCCGAGAGAATTCTTTGGAAGCAACTAGTCAGTACATCAATTAGCGCAGTCACGCCGTAATTAACTCATCTATCCAATGCCATGGATACTCGCTCTAGCGAGATGGATCGGCGGGCACTGTCAAGTTCTTGACGGACCTCCCAGCGCTACTTCAACGGCGACCTATCATCAATTAGCGCTCTAGTCGAGAGTCGGCCTACGCTGCAGAATTCTAGCATATGCCGCTATTCGTCAAGCCTTATAAATCCATATATGTTTGTGCGCACAGGCATTAATCGAAACATAATTTATCCTTAGACGAGCGATTAATGAGTTTTTAATAAAAGGGTTACAGTTCCATTAGGGGACGCTTTTTTGTGTTGCTGTCACACAAAATTACCAGGGGAGTCCAGAATCTGATAATGTCCTGGAATACGTTCCTCCCTCTGGCGTGCTTCGGGGACATGAGACTGAGTGTAATTTAGAAAATTATTTGATAGATATATTAACCGATAAAATAATAATAGGGACTGTAATTTAATTTGCGTACGTAATTTATGTGCATTGAGGTTTTGATTTGTGTGCTTTGCAACATTCTGCCTAAGCTCTCCAAATTTAGCAGAAATGGTAAAAGCATTAGGCAAACCTCAACCTCCCTGATTATCTTATTTATTGATACCATATCTTCCTAAATGTCTTACGGAAGGCATTTCTTTCTGGATAAAATAACTCCTTATATTTTTATTTTATTACTGTCTGCTTAGAAAACAAAACTATGACTATATCTCTTTGAAATTTTAGATATGAACTTTCAAAATTAGAGTACCTACTTATTTCTGGTAATCAACATTCTTCGTATAAACGTAAATTAAGAAAGTATATGCAATTTTGAAAGGGTCAATTAATAGATGCAAATCAAATTCTTTTTATCGGAATTTGCTGGGGAAATATTTATTCATAATTTTGTGAAAATTTAAATCTAAAGATTTTATGAATTTAATGTTTTTTCAATTAAAAATAGTAGAACCATTATTGTAGAAATAAATGTTCAAATAATCTAATACTTCTTATGAAATATTGGTAACTATAAATTTTTTATACTAAGGCGGTTGATGATGATTTGCCGCTTTTTAGATGAAACTTATTGTTTTATTTAATGTGCTTACCATTTACAGAATTGGATCAAATATGGCCCTTTTAGTTCGATAACTTGTTGCCACTTTGAAGGTAATTTCATTAGAACCGTTCATAAAACCCTTTTTTCGTATTGACAAAAAACTTTTCACACTCCTCTCTTGTTTTGAATTTTTTTTTCATCAATGGAATTTTTCAGCGAAGAGAGAAGTTCGTAGTGGATAATACCTTTAACATTCCACCATAAAAACAATAAGACCTTCCTCACCGTTAACCCAGGCTTAGGCACTGTTTGGGATGCTTTACCTTTCTTGAGACAAGATCATTTATGCACAACATTATCGTAGGTAACCCATTTTTCATTACCAGTCACCATTTGTTTAAAAAACGGGCCATTTTCGCTTATTTTCAACAATAACTCACAAATTGAAATTCTGTCAAGTTTTTCGTTGATAATTCGTGAGGCACCTAATTGTCCAGCTTTTTCGTGAATTTGACTGTTTTTAAATGTCTATGAACGGTTTTACTACTAAGCTGGAGTTCCTCCGCGACCTCGAAGTCGTTCACTGGGTACACACTCCATTTACCCTTTGAACTCGAGAGGTGCCTCTCAGTCAACATAACAATGTATAAATGAACGTTGGTGAAAAAACTTCAAGCGCAGAGTTAATTTTGTGAAATGATTCGCGCTCGCTTTCGCCTTGAATAAAAAAAAATTTCAAAATCGCGCGTATTTCAGCGTTAGTAAACTTCATCTTAAATCGACTCTCAATTATAACAAAATACTCAGAATTAAATAAATAGCACTTTATTTTGTTGGTAATTTCATTAACTTAATGACATAAAAAGTTAACAAATGCCAACAACGCTTTTAATTTCATCTAGAGCAAAAGCGACAAGTCATTACCAAAGAACCAATATTTATTAATAAGCACATTTCTAACTATATACTATACAATATCATTTAAATAAGGGTTACACCTCTTACATATTTTAATAAGAGAAAAATCAAAATTAATTACTATTCTAGTGTACCAATTATGACTACAGGAAATATAATACAAAACATTTTCTATGAACACTAAATAAGTTCTTCTGTTAAATCCCATTCCACCCCATATCATAATCTCTCTACCACCAAATTGTCTATTCTGTTCTAATGTCGTATTAATAATATTATATACTGTCAGGGACATCCAGAATAAAACGTTTTACGTCAGAAAAGATAGCATGCCACATTCTATGCTCCAAATCATATGTTCTGATGCAAATTTCTTGCTTTCTTGGATGGCAGCATGAATTATGATGAATTACATTTTGCTTTAAGGACTGGTTTGGCTTTTTGTGTATTGCACCTTATTAGAACATTTTCAAGCATTATACACGGATTTTTGCAACCAAAAAGACCCAGACACGTTAGCGTTAACTAATAATTTATTCGGCACAAATTCCTCGACCAGGCGTCGTTCAGCATGATCTCGTGTTTACTTCCACACCCATCCAGATTTTTCCAATAATATTACATTGCGTTATGAGATCTGCCAAATACTATGCAATTTGTCAATAAGTTCAAGTTTTTTTCCGTTTTTGGATCAATAGGCTTACTTAAAACATCTATTTATCTATCTGTAAACCTTTTGGTATCTTAAAAAAAACATTTTATTGCTGACTTAAAGTGAATAGTTTTTAATTATGACATATAAAAAATCTGTTTATTTGTAATAAAAGAATTTTGTACTTATTATTTTTACACGCAGTGTAATGGGTTAAATCATTCCGAAATTATTCATTAGGGAACGGAATATGGGTATGTATTTCTTGTAACTTTTTAATGCTTTTTTCATGTCAGAACTATTGACCGAAAAAATTTACATTTTCGCCTTAAAATCAAATTAAGAGTTTTTTAACTGAGACAGAATTTCCTTATCGATTAATGCTTACTGAAAACTTACGGGTTTTGTAAATTCTTCAAAATAAAAAGTAAAAGCTGGTTTTCAAATTTGTGTGCAGCTCGATTTTTCTCGACCAGCCGTCTTATTTACATAATAAAAACAGGGAAACCAAAGGACAGGAGGCTCATAAAATCCAGCACCACCAAGATTTATTACTTTGAAGGCCGCATATAGAGGCGGCGACGTACTTTTTCATGCAAACCTTGTTAATTTAAACGTTTCTTGCAGTTCGAAACGAAACTACAGCGGTCCCCAATCTATTTTTAGTTTCTCAGATAAAACTTCCCATAATCTCGCCCTTTCAACGTCCTCTTTAAATTCCACAAATTTCCGTGGCACATTCATGCCGCTTACTTTCAAGAATCATTAAGTCAATAAATTGACAATAAAAAATCAAACAGCCCAACGGCTGCGGTCTTTCAACTCGAGAGTGACGCGTTGTAGCATGTGTGAGCCTGAGCCCGTTTGCTTTTCTCCATTTATTTAATGTTCCCTTCATATTATTCAAAAAGTGTGGTATCAGCATATTCCCTTTACTGCTTTGGCTAGATATCGCCCTTTGGATTATAAATCCAATAAATTATGGGATAAGGGTGTACTTTCTTTATCGGAATCACAATCAATCGTTACCCGCATTTGGTCACCTTAAGAAATTGATTACATCGTTTTTGTTTGAGACGATTGGCTCAAGTCCCCCTCTGTTGTTAGCTTATTACAGAAAACTTCCTGTAGTTTGCCTTTTTGTGGAGTACTCTCAAAAGCGAAAGCTATTTTTTGTTAAGAAGTTCGACTTTTAAAAAAATGTTTAAGTCGTACTTACTCACACTCAGATGTGAGTATTGATTATAAATAATCAATCCAAATAAATAGTTTTATAAAACAAACCAAACACTTCTGTAGTCAGTATTATCTACAATTTGAAAATTTGTGGAGGTAGCAACAAATTCAAGGAACTTAACTATTTTAAATTTAGTTATTCCATTTTTTTTCATAGAACAACTTATTTTACAATTTTATGAAATATGTATCTAATATGTGAAATTTATGTTATTGCTACTATTCCTTGTGTCAGTCAAGGTTTAGACGTTAATAGGTTGTTTCTTAACATTGTACCCCAGTAAGGAAAAAATTAAATTTAAAATGTTATTCATGTATTCATAATGTCTATCAAATCTATTTTTCTGAAAAGAAAACTCTGAAATTTCGTATAGATAGTATAATAAAATCTATTCGTATAGATAGTATAATAAAATATTAATAATAATTTTGTAAATGTGCGTCAAAATCATTGAAACACTAAATTAAAAGAAAAGTTGTAATATTGTATATACCAGGTGTACCGGAAAGTATCAGATATCGCTAGCCGTAAGTATGGAATAATGATTTGACATATGTCATTTTATTTTAATTTAAAAGTGTTGATTTTGATTTGAAAAAGAGCGTTCGGGTACACCAAAAACATTTGTGGACGCGGAATTACAGGAGTTATTGGACGCAAGCCCAACTCAAACTCAAAAATAATTGGCAAAAACATGGCACAAGAAACTATTAACGACCGCTTACGAGCAATGGGATAGCTCTAAAAACTGGGAAGATGGAATGATGATGGATGAATGATGGATGAATGATGGACAAATGGGAAATCGAAAAACTATTTGTGAAATGATGCTTCAACGGTACAAAAGGGAGTCATTTTTGCATCGGAATGTGACGGGTGATGAAAAATAAAGTTATGAAAGTTATCGCCTGGCCAAGCTGGTCCATCTATTCCAAATCCTAATCGCTTCGGAAAGAAGACAATGCTCTGCATTTGGTGGGACCAGGATGGTGTGGTGTATGATGATCTTCTGAAACCTTTTGAAACAGTGAAACAGTGAATACTGATCGCTACAAACAACAAATAATAAATTTAAACCATGCGTTGATGGAAAAACGTCCAGAATGTGCCCGAAGATAGGGAAAAGTGATTTTGTTTTATCACCGTCATCAACAGCAAAACCGATGCAAAATCCATTCAAATCATCGATTATCACCTTTTCGTATCAATGGATCACGCGCTGGTTGAGAATCACTTTGAAATTTCGTAGAAGTCGAAAAAAGGCTTGATTAATGGTTTGGCTCAAAGGACAAAGGATTTTTTGGGATGGCATTCATAAATTGCAGGAAAGATGGACACTTTGGCGAAAGCCAATACTTTGAATAAATAACTTTTTTCTCTTTTCTTAAAAATTATGTGCTTTTCTATTAAAAAAAACCGGTAAAGACTTTCCGGTATACTTGGTAGATAGTATTCACCAATACTGTTGCAAGAGTTATGAGATAATCACCTCACCTGGAGCTTTTGGCAGATCAGTTAGCGCGCTGGACTACCATCCTAGAGGCTGTTGGTTCGAATCACATGAACAACCATGATATCCTGCGCTACGTGGTAACACAATGGCCTAAGTGTTCTTTTCTAAGCAGCCACACCAATCTAACCTAACCACCTCACCTGGATACAGTAACTGCCGTTACATTATAAACCTATTCGCTAAATTACTGCATCTTTATCCCGGCAAAACCTTATCCGGCTGTAATAATTTTTCTATGTCAAAACGACGGAGGTTCCAGTTCGCGCAGCGCAACAATTGGTGCTTGTAATACCCTACATGAACGAGTTTTTGCCTTCTCAAGTATTTTCCGTGAGACTTAGCTCGAAGTGGCTTGAGCTGTTGAATGGACTTCTTAAATGCACCCCGTCATTGTTTGCTCCCTTTTTCCGCTCCTTCAGCTGCGGAGGGGTGTGAGCCGCGAACTCTGTAGTTGCAATCCGGCTGCTCTTAAGTCGGCGCGGCGCGGCGCGACAGTGCCAGTTTAGCGAAGCTGGAGAAAACAAGCTGGACAAGAGTCCAAAAATCAATTTTCACCATATAATCAATAAACTGGCACACGGCCTTAACCTGACCTCTCAGAACATGTTTTCATGATGAATGCAAAATTAAGTTTTTTGGTGTATAAAGCGACTTGACTATAATTAGTTTTAAAATCGATACTTTTTGTAAAATCGACGTTTTTTTACTTAGATACTAATCCTATTCATGGGGGACATTAGGCTGGCTACATTTCCTGAAGACCAAATTTTATTAATCGCATTTCCAGACAATATTTAAATTTTTATTTCCCAGATTTTACTTTGTATCATAAAACTATGTGAAGAATTAAAGTTGCATTTTAGATTTTTGTACATGCTACCGAACAACTCCCGTAACTCAACTTGAGTTGAGTTAACAGTTCACAACGTGTAACACAGCCTGACAACGTTCTCAAATCGAAAAGATTTGAGTTACAAAACGAGTACCATGTAATTAATTTAAAATAATAAATAATTTTTTCTTGGATAAAGTCTTATAGTCTTGTATGAAAGTTTAATTCTGCAATTTACCTAATCTACAAACTTTGAGTACGTATAGCTCATTAATGCCCTGTAACTGAAAGACACTAAATTTGGGTAAACAAAATCCTTAAGATGTTTGTAACAAAATGCTATATTTTCATTATATCGGTAAAATCAAAATTTATAAACTCGAATATACTTCAAGTACTGCATGAGAGAGGCTAATACAAAGTCCTCTTCTATTCAGAGACTTCCAATTCTTTCACAGCCAATTTCATAGTCCCTCAGAGTAACCACTTAGGTCCGCTGGTTTTTATTTTGGCTATTAATAATGTCGCAGGTATAATTAAACACTCGGATCTTTCTGTTTATGCTGTATGATGAACATATCTCATGTGTCTCCCCTCTTCGTTATCTAGGTGTCATTCGTGACAGCGAACTTATCTTCTGTGATCACATTAGCAATGTAGAGGCAACTCAAAATTTGGATTCGTGAAGCGTTGGTTTAAAGAGTTTTTTATTTTTTACTTTGTTAAATCTCTCTACGCCTTGATCGCCAGGTCACTCCTAGAATATAAAATTTGGTCTTCCCCTCAATCCATTTACATCAGTAGAAATGAAACAATCCAGCGTAGGTTTCTTCAATTTGTCTTACAAGCTCTTCTCTCGTGTGACCGTCTGAATCCTTCCCTCTTACGAAAACTGCCTGATTAACTGGCAGCTCTTATGGTAACACCGTCACTGCCCTGATTTTATCCAGCAACATTTATTATTCTGCATTGCTACAGAAGATTTACTTTTATATCAACTCCTGCAACATCGATCTTACTCTATCGCATTGTCTACCATGGCACCAACTATGACCTTTCTGAACCTCTACCCGAATGCATCGAAAGGCAACTACTTTCTCCCCCGTGAGTTTCACCTGAACAAATTATCTCTCAAGAATGACCTATAACTACTATAACTACCTATGTTTAGTTATTAAGCGTTTGTTTCATTGTTGTTTACTATTATCGTATGTTTTTAGTTCATATATTTTCTTAAATAAACTATTTGTTTGAAAATTATAAAAAAAAGTATATTTGAAACTTACACAACAAGCCTTTTGATGTCACCCGGTACAGTTTGTCCCCCAAAGGGGAGGCAATATATACAACATTTATTTATTTTTGTTACACATCCGTGCTTAGGTCATATGTGCATAAAATTTCAACTTAATCGGTCCACTAGATACGGAGAAAATTGGCTGTGACAGACAGACACACCAATGATAAGTGTTCCTTTTTTCATTCATTCGGACATACGGAACCCTAGAAATATATTTCATAATCTTTGACCGATTGACCCGCCAAATTTCAAATAGTAATTTGAAGTAATTTTCAATAATTTACGTCGTTTTTGAGAAAAAAATGTCTGTAACAGATAGACAGAGCGATATAGAACCCTTTTTTTCCTTTAGAAGTACGGAATAGCGTAAAAACTTCACTAAATTGGGAGAAGATATTTTAATAATGATACAACGATGACGAGTCCAACAACCAAGTCGAATTTTGATTTTAAGATGGTAGACAATCAGTTTAGAGTTATGGAAAAATGTTCAGTGTACTGGTGAGTTTTCCAGTCTTGAGTGAAAATTGTGGAAAATTATTGAGAAATTGAGAATTGAGAAATTATTAGTCGAAATGAAATTTTCATAAAACAGTAAAACGAGTTTTTGGAGTCTGTGATAAGAATTTAAAAATAGTACTGATTCATATTGGACTCTCATATTCAACTTATAACATTTTGTAGCACAATGCGAAATTAGCGAACCCATGATTTGCTTTTTTATGGAAATTTTGGGTCTTTTCTTCAGCATTTTCTGTAGCGTATTAAATTACAAAATTTTTGTACACCGTATATCCGCCATGTTGAATTTCTAATACCAGAAAATGAATTCACGGCTTTATTTTAGAGAAATTCCATAGAGTTTAAAATTTGTTGTTCGCTATTTTGAGTTTTTCGCCATACTTAAAATCAGCGACCCGAGAAACCCCTATGTCACTAGTTGCACTCTCTGTACTGGTGTCACCGTGTTGTCTTATCTTAATCTTAGAGCTCATGCAGAATTTATCACGACTTTCATTAATCGCACGCTTCGCTGCCATCCGCGACCGCATTCGAGTTGTGGTTTCTTCTAAACTCAAAGATGTACCAAAGCGACTGTCGATCTACGAAGGTAATTATTACCTGGAGGCAATTCATTTAACCGGAACTCGAAAAGAAAAACGAAGGCAGGAACCGCTACAATCTGGTTTCTTTCCAGCTGCGAGCTGACGAATAGTGACACCTCGGTCCTCTTGAGACCTGTTTTCTGTAGGGTTCGAATCTGCGCCCGCCGCTGTAATGGCATTACGCTGCTCCGAGCCAAGATAATGACATGCGGCATAATATTATACGTATGTATATCTCGGAGAGCCCAAGACACTTTCGAGCACCTGACGACTTTAACGTGGCCGATTATCTTCCACGAACCTAGTCGTCGTTTTATCAAGTTCATTTCATTTGTATCCCATTAGGAGCATTGGGAATTCCTGACGAGCCGCGTTACCTACGCTGGCAAGCAAATGGCTCTCCGCAGGGCCTCAAGACAAAAGATAGTGGGACCACTCGCCCCGACCTGTTTCTAGTTTCTACACACCGCCAGGGCCACGGAAGTATTCAAGCTGGGATTTTGCCTTAAAGGTGCTCCGCTCTTGGGGAAATAGACTTGAATCGTGCTTTTTTCACACAGAAATTAGTTCAGGGTTCTAGTGCGCTAGTGCCTTTGTGCACGAGCACTTTTTACTCCTTACAAGCTTAAGAATTTCTTCAAAAGAATGCGTTGAGGTAAGGAAAGAGGAGAATAGCACCAGAGGTTAGCTCGAGAAATTGCGCTCAAAAGGTAGCTACTTCGGCGAAAAATTTTAATTAGAAGATGATTTCAGAAGCATCTCAGAAAGAAAATTGTGTACACGCCTGCAGAATTTCTAATTCTTCTGCAATGCATTTTAAAAATGTTTTTTCTAATTTTAGTTCTATATTACATGAGGACTTTGTAAGCAGTAATTTTTCAACGATTTAGTATATAAAATAGTTAAGTAATGAATCATTACTATAACCAATTTTTAAGCAAAGGTTTCTGTCTTTTCAGCACAAATAACACAATAATTGAAAAATAGGAGAAAGTGAAATAGAACTGGAAATGTAAGAAAAAGGGTATGTGAAGCAAAACTTCACTTCAGTTTAGTTTAATTTTCGAATAAATTTATTTTTATCATTTAATAGATGTAAATATACCACACTAGAATTACTTATGTGCAAAGAAAAAAGGGCATTTTTGCATATTTTGACTAATTTTTACTCAATATTTCTATATTGAAAATACGTAAAACTAGATTTAAAAATATACAATTTTCTAATCATACAAGACAAAAAGAATTGCAGTAATTTATCGATTGCGGCATACTTGGCTTTATGCCTGATTATTATTAATTACTATTATATTTAATCGAGTTAATTAATTTCGATTTTATTTAGCATATCTTGAATACGCCAAGTTAATAAACACAATCAATTTTTTCTATTAAAAAATTAAAAAATTAAGAAAACACATTGCACTTTACTCTGCATCTTAATATTACGCAAACAGCTTATAAAAAGATAAATGTATAAATGAAACCATAATTATACTTTAAAAGAATTATCCAATGCAAAATGTCATACACGTTCGTCAAAAACTGCACAATTGGTGAAATTGGGATGTACGAATGGACAAAATGAGTTATAAGAGTTCCATGTTTGATTGCAGGACTCAATAGATCAAATTAGTGCAAGGGAATTGCATCGCATAGGACATTAAATGCACTTAGTCGATAGCTACGAGTATATTGAAAGGATTTTTGCATATAACGTAATAAAATAAGAACTTTTAAAACGGTTTCTTTTAAAAAGATAAATTATGCAATTGTATAACATCTCAAAGGTACACTTGATGTTAACTACATATCAATTTTTAAAAAATCTTAATTTCAAAAATAATTTTTCTAAAATGTTCTATTTCTTTAGGAAATGTATTAAATGTAGAGAATAAAAAATCGTTTCGTGAAGTATGCAATACTAGATAATGGCATAAATAATATTTTTAAAAGATGGTAGTAATTTTGAATTTTTTATATACACATATAGATTTGGTTCTTGAAATAATTTCGCTGATATTAAGAATTGAAATAACAATTACAAGTATTCATTTGCAGTAAATATCTGTTCAATAATTTACAGACTAAGACAGCCTGAGTACGTTTTATCTCAATAATTAAATATTGTGAGATTAAAATCTTGCCGCGATTTGCTTTGTTAGTTTGCTTACCCTACCTATGCCATGCAGTAAGCAGATTTTATCTAATATTTGCGTTTTTACTCATATTTCATAGAAATAAATAACAGTACCCCAGAACTTCAAATTGTGAGCAATATATGCATTAGTAACTTCGAAGCCAACTGCCACTTGGTCATGTTGAGTGAATCATGTCTATTACACAATATTGGGGATATTAAATACCATTTCCGTAATCTCTTAAGCTTAAGCTAAGCTGCTAACCAAAATTGCTGGATATGGCCATTTAAATTTAACTTTTTAATGTTTTTATTATAATTAAATGTGCAGATAGCTACTCTTTAGGATCTGAGGAAGAAATAGCAAGGGTAACAAAACTTAACTAAATGCAAATGTTTCTTAACTATACAAGTTATAAAATAACAAAATGAACCTTTGGAGAGTAAATTATAAAATTGCACACATTTTACATTTTACATTTCACTGATTTTAAGTATTAATATTTAAAATTTCTATAATTTTATGCAACTATTGGCAAGTTTCTATATACATTTGTGAAATTTTTATTCGCATATTATAAATAAAAACTAAAAACAAATTTTACTGAGAGGCTAAGAAAAGGAAAGTCAAAGACCTGCATAAATTGCAATTATAACTTCAGCGGAGACATCGGCTGAATACAATCGCATTTGATTCTTCTATGCTAATTAGTTATAGATGCGTGTCATGTCTAATTAATTGAATTGTATTGTTTGTTTACCCATACGTCGCCAATATGCCTGCAAAGTGCACAGAAGTTTGCTTTTTCCGGCTTGTGTCACTGCGTGCGATGCAGTTTATGCAAATAATTGAATTTTTCGACACAGTCGCACCGTAACAGTGCAAAGTATCTCAACTCACTTTGCTTTTATGAACTGTCATGTAATTTAATCAATTGCAAGCACCTGTCGACTATTTGTTGTGTGTTGTTTGTGCCAATATAATATTATGCAATGTGCAGTAACAAAAACAATTTGTGGAATTACCATATTGACTTCTTGAATTAGTCGAGTGAGAAAGCAAAATCTTAAGAGTCTCATTTCGCAGAAAATCCATTTTTATAAATTCTTCTTGATGAACAAAATCTAAAGGGTTTATAGAATGTAATATGAAATATATATGCTTATTTCAGTACTTGACTTCAAATTGACTTGAAAATCAATTCAGGCTGTGGGTTGATTTTAGTTCTTTCAGTTGGCTTGAAAATTTCTTGATAGCAGTTTGAACTGATATTTGTGGTATGCGTATTGAATGTTATTATTTTTCAAGATTATAAATTGAGAATAAGTGGACGTAGAACATAAAATAGAATATGATGCTATGTCCTATTCTTTCTTACTCTGAACCTCAATTCAAATTTCAAATATCTACTCTGATTGCGTTTACAATTATATGATATTAGGAATTACGATGGAATTCCAATAAATATTCAGCTATGATTTTATTTTTTATTATACGAAAACGATATGTCATTCGAATAAATATACATTAAATCATAGAATCTATGTGCATTTACTTGTTTATTTGTTTATTGTAAACATGAAATAAAATAATATATTCAATTTATGACATCGTTGTTGAATACGACCGATTTATTGCGAAGACCAAGATATTTTCCAACGGACTAATAGAGGGTGGCCCATTTTAAATTGGGAATTTCTTTTTGTTATAAAAAAAACGGCTCAATATTTTTCAATGGTTGAACATTTATTTGAAAGGTTGTTTTATGTCATTTATTTTTGAAAAACAGTTTCGGTCAAATGACCACCACGGCTTACTTGGCAGTAGACCATTCGGTCCACACAATTTTTGAGTATATTTTCGATTGTTTCGGGCTTTATGTCAGCAATAGCAGCTTGAATCTCGTACTTGTGGTCTTGAATTGTTTGTGGTTTGTTGGCGTAACATTTATCTTTCACCGCTCCCCAAAGATAATAGTCTAACGACATCAAATCGCAGCTTTTTGCTGGCCAAATCACATCATCATTTTTGCTGATTATGCGATTTCCGAAGATAGGATGCAAAAGATCGATTGTGGCATTCGCTGTATGGCACGTACCGCCGTCTTGTTGAAACCAAATATCGTCCAAGTCTTCGGCTTCAATTTCCCGACGGTTCATTCATTGACGGTTACGGCGGCTTCATTTTCGTATTCATTTTCGAAGAATATTGGACCGATGATGCCGCCGGACCAAACTTCGCACCAAACAGTCACTTACAGCTTTTCCACGATTACGTGCGGGTTTTCTGTGCCCCAGATGGGATAGTTTTGCTTATTAACATAACCACCGAGGTGGAAATGAGCCTCGTCCAAAAAGATGATTTTTCGGTCAAATATGCCATCTTTGGCCAAATGATCTTCCGACCATTTTGCGAACCGTAGACGGTTCGGATGGTCAACCGGCTTTAGCTGCTGTACCAATTGGACTTTATATGGCTTCAAGGTCTTGGGTTTTTGGGTTTTTTTTTGTCAATTTTTTTTTTTTAATTCCTCACAGTTTGTAGTAGAAGACTCACTATTTTGGAAATAAGTTTTTAATATTTCCCAGCTTTCTTCAAACGAATACCGTCCATTTCGTAAATGTCAAACCTTAAACTAAATTTCTGTTAAGTCGAGAATGACACATAATCAACTAAAATTCAAATTACCAATAGTTCAAATTTCAAACACTAGATGTACCACCCTTCATTACAATCGAAAATATTTATTTTACATAGCAAAAACCTAAGAGCTTGAATCAATAGCGTATATAATCACCCATAGCTTAGAAGTGATTATTATCATCGCTAACATATGATAGTTCGAATTTGTAAGATGGACTGCTTTAGTTAGCTTTAATTTTAATTAGTGAGAAATCTAAACATGCGGTAGTTAATTAGATTCAAAAATAATGAATTATTTATACTAAAAAAAAAAGTATTTCTGATGCCGTTAATTCCAGATTCTCATACCCTCGATAAAAATTTATTCGGATTTGCATTCATTGCACGCATGATACACCGACACTGGGAAATTAATTCGAATTGATGACATTTCGTTTTGACGCCTCAAAATAGGAATAACAGAAGTGATGCATATTCTCAGGAATTATATCGTTTTGAGAAAAAATTAAAATTCAATGACAGGACTCAATCAGCGGAGTATTAAGTTTTCGGAACTTGGTCGAGTAGGATTCGAAAGAAGTTACGAATGAAGATTCAAACCTGCAACAATGCATTTAAATGGGAGGTTCCAATCGTCTCGGCTTTTCGGTATTAAAACAATCTCCGACGCATTTCGTCGTGGTAAGACAGAGGAAAATAATAAAGAAAATTCATTTAAAACATTGACGTGAGGATTTGAAACTGGGAGAGGCATTGTCTCACGCCCAACTCGTGAAGCCACCAAATATCTGTAGTATCTATGGAATTGTGATAAGATAAATAATACAATCGGAACTGTGGTGAAATGCAATTTTTTCAAATAAAAGAACCTCAACTGGCTCAACAATTTTATATATTTACCGAACATTTTTCATTTTATGAACTGATTAGTCGACAAAAATGTTTATTATGTTAGTTTTCATTTCGGGAGGATATTGCTTTAATTACCTTACTTATTATTATTATAAGATTTTCCTTTTACAAAATTATGAATAATAATTGAGAGTTAATATTAAAGTGTAGTGCATTTGCGTGGTACTGCTGCAAATGGACGTAACGAATTTTAAACTGTACAACTGATTTTGATATTTCTCAATAAAAGTTTCACATCGGTGCAAATCACATTTTGCGTTTTTTTTTGGTTAATATTTGGAGAAAATATTCTATTCTATTCTACAAACACAAGTTTCGAAACTACATGGTATTTCATTCAAACTTCGGTTCCATGTTGAGCAAAAACACTTGGGCTCACACACTTAAGCGAAAGGTTGGTTGTCTTCAGCAACCTTGGGAATTTAAATAAATAACCATTTTAAACTATATAATTTTTAGTTTTCAGGGTTTAAAAAAGGGCAACACCGGTGATGAATCGGAAAAATCGTTTTGGTAATATGCCATATTCAATTTTTCACATTTTCACAATATGTTGAAATCATTCACATTTCAAAACCTGAGGAAAATTAATATTTAAAAACTTGATTTACATTTTTATTGTTGCAATTATTACATAACATTATTGTGGTTTTGAAAATTTAATTAATGATATATAAAAATTAATTGTTCCTAATAATAGGTTTGCATTATTATAAAATCTTTACACAATTTGCACAGGGAATTAATAGACTCAGCCATTTATGGGTATCGCAATATAATCGAAGTTTCAAATATTTAAATACTTTTATTTATTGATTTACGATGTATTCTTTATTTATTGTATGATAACATAAAGCTCCCATGTGATGTATTAAAAAAACACTGTATATGAATAAAACTAAGTGAAAGTAAAAAAAAAATATTTTTTTAGGGAGTAAGTGTTCGGTGAAATTTGCCCTGAAACTGAAAAGTTTGAAGAGATTTCGTGGCAGACGGCAGGTTGCGCAGATTCTTTTTTTCATTATAAAAAATTAATTTAAAATAAAATATTAAACTGCATGAGCATGAATAATTCTAACTTTTCGAGGCGGGTTAGAATATATCCGACATCCATAAAAAGCTAAGTAAAATGTGGAACTGCTTTTAATCCACCTAACTCCAGTTAGTTACATCCTTACAGAATTCAATTGATACATCAACTAAAAAAACGAGATCAATATCAACGCATTAATATTTTCGATTAATTATTAGAACAAAAAAGGTGTCATGTTGATTTTTCGGGGAAAATCATCTACAGTGATAATTGATAATTTCACACTGGATGGATTCATAACAAACAAAACTTTCGCATTTGGGTAGAAGAATATCCTCCACTAATTTAAGAAAAATCATTACATTCACAAAAATAAACATTTTGGTGTGGTTTATGAGCTGGTGGAATCATTGACTATTTTTGCTTCAAAGATACAAATGAAAGAAATATTACAGTCAATGCACAGCTCAACTGGCCTCTACTTGAAGAAATAGACACGGACCATCTTTATTTTCAACAGGATGGAGTTACGTGCCGCAAACACGTGAAAACATTGAGTTGTTCAGATTTAAGTTTCCAGGGCGAGCAATTTTACTTAATGGTGACATAAGCAGGCCACATAGGTCTTGTGGGTTAACGCCATTAAATTACTTTCTTTGGGATTCATTGAAAAGTATGTGTATATAAGTTAGTAGAAATTGCATATCTAAAGAAAAACCAACATCCGGACTGAAATTAATCAGTTAAATGATGATTTAATGTGCAAGAAAATACCACACTCTTTATCAAAATAAAGAGACTCAAATACTCTTAATATTTACGTGTTTTATTAGAAAAAAAAACTTAGGCTTTTATTTTGAAATTTTTTAGAAATCCATGATAATATAGCAAACTATACTTTATTCTGCACTTTTATCGTATTTTTCGCATGAGATATGAAAACCTGAAAAAGCAGTATTATATGAAAAATACAAATTCGCTTACCTGTCTGTTATTCATGTTATTTGTCTTTAGATATTTTTCTTAAATACTGAGATATATATATATATATATATATATATACCATAAATGCGTGCTTGTCCGCATACGAAAATCGAAATTTTGTCTGTTTTAAGTTTTTTAAAGCGAACAATGTGTTAAAAGTATCTTGATGTTAATTATATTTTTGTGGATTTTTATATGATGCAAAAGGTTAATGTTAAAAAATTTTAAAACGGAAAAGACAACTTTTAAATTGGCAGTTTGTCAAACTTAAAAGTTAAATATTTCGTACATTATAGTCGTCCGCCACGTAATTCCATCCGTTTCTGGAAATTAGGTTCATGCAAAATTTCATCGAATTCCGTGACTTTTTCGTGTCTAGGGCACATGGCTTAATACGGCCCTGAGTAATTTATTTGGCTCTAAGGCCCCCGAAAACCATAACTCAATCTGAAAGAAATCATAAATGGCCTCAGTCCTTAATTCCTGTGTGCGGTCAGACGAATGAGGGAAAAAAAAATTACAGCAGAGCAGTTTTAACCCCATTATTGGGGCAAGAAAAGGTGGCTGCTAGAGTTCATACATCGCCCCCATGGGGGAAGAAAGTTGAGGGTAGCGCCAGAGTCCAACTCCTCTTGTCCTGAGGTATGCGAAAACGAAATAATTCATTTTGAGAGCTGACACTTTTTTCAGCAGACCATGAACAAACACATGGAGTAATGGTGGCCATTGGTCAATAAGCAGGGCCCCAAGCAGCACCACATACCGGACCGGGGCCAGCTGCGAGATGGCGGCAGCCAAAGCACGCCATTGCCAGTTTGGGTCTGGTTCGCTTGGCACGCAATGACTAGCAACTTTTTTTTTTACATTTTTCCTCGCTCATTCCGAACCGTGCTTTTTTTTCATAGGAACCTAAATTACACAAAAAGGTACGGGAAATTTGTGGGGAATAAGAAAAAGTTCCGCTGACAGCGAAGGATGATTAAGCGGGGACGGGTCGGGTCGGGTCGTTCGTGCCGAACAGCAGCAGCAGCTCGTATTCAGGAACCGGGACGGGAACATTGCGCTGAGACTAGAAACGGAGGGAGGCACATTAAACTAAAATGGAAAACCCCGGGTCTCGGACAGACTGGAAAAGAGATGCAGGCACGGGCAGGAGATTAGGGTAATCGATAATGCAGATAGAAAAGGCTGCAATGAAGGCAAGACATAAATGAGGACGCTGAAAAAATATAAACAAATACTTTTCCATGGTCTCGTTTCGCAAAGAACGCGCTGAGCTCAGCTCGGCGTCACTGTCGAGTCTGCTCGGAGAACTAACCTTCGGTTGCTTTCTGTTGGTAGTGCCGTCCGCCATTATCCCATTTTGAGTGCTTGCAAGCCCCGTAGTATCCTGGCTGGAGGTGAAAAACAAAGGGCAGCTTGGACCCTGATCCGGATCGTTCCCTACACGGCTGAGGTTCTGGCGCTGCGCATCCACTCACCGCAAACCATAGCACTTGGGGGCGCACTCTTCACTTGAATCTTGACACAAATCACAAAATCAGAAAAGCATTGCACGGGCGATGGCCCGGCCACACATGAAACGATTATATTTTCTTATTTTCAAATTTTCGCTCTATTCCCGCGGCAGACGAAGAGGCCCTTCTCGCGTTATTCCAAACACTTTTAATCCACACATCCCCCAGGCACGGGCGCTCTGCTTCACTCTCGAGTTGAGGTCGAGGATTGTGTTCGCACAGGTTTTATTTATTTATTTTTACGGCGCTGCCACAGCATATATTTTTTGCATTCCCATTGCCAGCAATTTGCATACACAGGGGATTAGTTTTTTTTTCACCCTGTGCCAATCACTTCAACTTGATCTGCTGGGTCTAGGCGCTAGCTGCGAGCAGACGGACCGAGACCTTTTCGGAGCGAAGTCAAACGTACGTCTGATTTGCTGGGAATACTCCCGACCGAACCACCTAGGTAGTGAGAAAGAGACCACCGGGCGCGACAGAGCTGCGGTCTGCGCCTGCTCAGCATTTGTCACCAGGGCACGGCAAGACGAGATAAGTATACATTGCGTACTAGGGGAACGTTTGTACAAGTGAGACAGGGAGCTCCGCCGGTGCCAGCCATGAGATCAAAATTTGCTCTCGCGACCCGTGGGAAACTGCTCAAGAAATCGATTACTCGACATCGGAATACTAGAGACATCTGCCGGAATGGTCCTGTAAGAGCAAGCTGCTCGTGCGCATGTTTCGAATGGACGGGTCCCCTTGGTTTGAGAGTAACCGGATTGTACGTACCTGAGCTGCGAGTGAGAGCGAGCCAGCGATAAATTGAAAAAGAAACGGGGGTTGACCTGACACATGTTGCAAGACGGCGGCGACGGAGAGACGAATTCTCTTGCAATACGTTTTCGGGGTTTCTTCTGATGAGATAACTGCGTCTGTCATGGCCGATGAGGCCGACGTCGTTGACCGACTAGATCTCATTTTTTGTTTTTTACGGGCCACACGAGAGCCGTAAAAGGTAAACTTCCTGACCGATGAAGGAACCCTAGTTAGCGGTCAACAAATAGGGACAAAGGCTTTTCTTTCGCAGTTTCGCCAGGTGGAGAGATTAATCCCGAAGATTCAATAAAACAGAAAACGGATTGTTGGAGTAAGTAAGATTTCTGAAAACCACACGACTGTGAATATGAATTAAATAGCAATTATTATGAAGCTTTTAAAATTGTAAGCACTTACATATTTAGAATACACAAAATGATTCTATGCCATTGCAACGCCAATTATATTTCGTCTATCTACCGACCCTACGTTTGGGAAAAAAAAATAAGAATAAATTTACAATCGCACAGATTTCGAAGGAATTTTGCAAGGACCTTTCATTAACCCTAAAACGGCAGGATCTGAATTTTGAGGCTATATATACATAGTTGTGGAAATCAACTTTTAATGTTAACAAACTGTCGAAAACAGAATTTGTTATTTTCACCTCAAAATTCATAAACACCTGCACTATATCCGCGACAATATAAATAAAACTATTCTACAGTTTTAATATATCATTCCCAGACTGCATTTTATAGAAATAATTATAGCTTATTTCAACCTATTACACGCACGAGTTCTATTTGTAAACTAAATATACTGATTTGTGTGATATTTTTTCGAAAACATGCATTAACAAAATGTTTTTCGATTTTCGTATAGAAAGCAGTTTCAAATTGAGATCGAACTCGGTTTTTCCATGTATAAATTGAGGCTGAGCTTTTCCTCAGTTTTTACGCATAACAGCCAATTTCTCTTACCTGTCTGATATATGTCATTTTCGTACGCAAGCAAGTACATATTTATATAATATATTCTAATTTTGAATGTGTTTGAAAATGCAAGTCATATGATATGGATGACAGACAAATAAGAGGCTTTATATTTTTCTTTAATTATTGTTTTTTTTCTAGATTGTTAGGTCTTTTAATACAAATAATGTAATTAAAGTGCAGAATAAAGTTTTTTTTTTATTTACATTGTCGCGGTTTTCACTGAAATGGTGAACGTATTGAGGGCTTTTGAGGTGGAAATAATAACTTTTAATATCGACAGTTTGTCAAAATTAAAAGTTGAGTACTTTAAAAACTAGAGCCGACCCTCCCAATTCAGATTCTTCTGTTTTATGGCAAATTTTATAAATTTAAACTCAAAATTATTATAATAAAGTATTAAAACGAAATCTTCAGTATTTCTACGCTCATTTCTCGAAATTTTAACCAAAAGCTGTATAGAAATACATATCTATATATTTGTAGCCATATTGTTCTTGCTTTAATCATTTGTGTTCCGAAGTAATTTTCCCCATTCCCAGTAGTCCAGTCTAAATTAATTTTTGACGTTTATCAACTCATTATACCCTAAACGTACACTGAACGTTTTTCACGCGTCGATAAACTTTGCGATCTTATTATAGTATCCCAGCAGGAAATTAAGGGTTCAATGAAATCAAATCCGATGATTTCGTGCACTAAAAGGACATCAGTGACAATTTCACTCATATTTCTCTTAGAGCTCATGTCGGCGGTTTTTCTTTGTTTGAAATTGATTTTTTTGTCGAAAGCAGTAAATGGCTTAAGTTCGGAATAGGGAAAAGTCACTGATTTAAATAAAATTTTGTAAGGATCTGAAAGAATTTCTTGTCGGTCGGTTAGAGTTACCGAAAATGTTCAGTTTTTCTCCCCCGCATAATTCCGGTAACTTTCCCTAAGGCGCACTCCACTATACATTTTTCACAACACAATTTTGAACCTGAAAAATAACAAATTAATGTAAACAAAAGTATTCTTGCTTGCTGTCATTTATGTTATTTTTGAAAAATGACACACACACACAAATGCGTGCTTTTGTCCGCACGAAAGGAGATTTTTTAATGAAAAGAGAAATTGGCTGGGCAAAAAGTAGTGAAACGTGCATAGTATAACGGGTGTTAGAGAAATTCAGCAGTTTATAATGATATTATGCAGGGTTGAGAGCATTTTCTGGTGGAAATGGCCACTTTTAATCATGACATTTTGTCAAAATTAAATGTGGAATATTACGGAAACTATAGCCGACCAAGAAATTCTTTCTGATTCTTCCGTTTTTGATTTAACGGAAAGCTACTTCATAATTTCATTGAAATCTGTGACTTTCCCCTATTCCCATTTTGTTCCCAGTGATGAATTGTAAGTGCGAGAAACCTTTATTTTATGTGCAAATGTAGCTTACATATACTATTACCGTATGAAAGTGTAAAATTTAGTCCTTCTGCAGTATTAACATACTTACTGTGGCTGGAGGAATTGCAGTTTCCACAAATTTTATATGTAGTACGTTATACGAATTAGGATTTGTTTACAGTGAAAATTATGACCTTTTGATTTCAAAAATGTGCACAAAAATGGTTTTTAAGTTAAAAAATTAACTCGTGTTTTACCCGCATAGAAATATAAGAATAAGCAAATATGTATCGTGGGTAAAAAGAGTTAAGTCACGGTCCCCTAAACCCTTTGAGCACTAAGGGCGCATATATGCGCTCAGAGGAACAAGTTCATTGTGACCTATGTGCGCATATATGAGTTTGGAGAAATAATTCATCTAACTTATAAGTACTTTTACATTCCACAAGAAATGCGTGAAAAATTGGACGTCCATATCGACATTTTACTTCTATTTTTGCTCCAGCCATAGAAAGCCTTTTGTATTAAGCTATTCCGTGTCGAAAGGATTAAGAGGGAATGTAATGCAGATTTAAATAATATTTTTATTAACAACAGTGTTATTTATTTATTATTATGTAAAAAGGTTAAACTTTCAAGATAGTTGAAACATTTTGCAAAAAAGTTAAGGAAAGACGCATCTAAAGTTGTCTTGAGATATTTACACAGATTACTTGAAAAATTAGAAACTTTCATACCATTAATATTTTGTGGTTGGTTTAACCATACATTCTAAACACTTCTCAAAGTCGGTTTAGTACAGTACTAAACTAGTTTGTTTCAAAAAGTGGCAGCTTTAAGCGTCTTTATTAGGGTACGTCTGGAAAGAATTTAAAAAGCTGTTGGTGTCGCTATTATTTATCAACAAGTTATCATTTCAACCAAAAACCAAAAGTCCAATTTCCTCCGATCTCTTCGAAGGACATTCATTGTTTTTAAAAGCGGTTAGTTAAAATATGTTTCTTCGGAATCTAGGTTTCCGCACAGTATTGAAAACCATGGCTTTTTAATAATTGAAAACGGGGCAATGTGGCTATACTACTATACTATATACTATATATATATTGAGGATGACTTTTAATTATTTTGTAAAATTCTTTTGGTGGAAAAAGAACAATACTATTACAGTGGAAACATTTTTTTATTTGCAATGGAGAAATCGTTTGGGATGATGATTTTTTAAGAACTTTCCGCATTTCTAATTATATGCACGGTTTTATTTTAAAAACTCAGCGCACTACTCAGAAGGCAAGTCATAGGATACATTGTAGAATGCAGCTTAGAATTCCTTTAAATGATGGATAAGTGCACTTTTGGTTAATATTTTGGTATCTAGACGAGACAACAGGGAATTATATTGTCAGGAAGGAAAACGTTTGTAGATTAAACGTTTCTAATTATATGTACGGAATTGCATGTAAACCGAAATCAACGCAATATATGAAAATGTACGTTTTCCTGTGTTTCGTGGTATATTTCTGACTACAATATAGATTTACTTCAAAATGTAAATGGAATTGAAAAGGAACCTGTTTCACTTACGATTGAAGCCTATGAGATAACTAGATTAAATTGAAAATAGTAAAATGCAGTTCAGAGAGAGTTGTCAAGATTAAAAAATGAATATCTCCAAAACTATAGCCGAGCACCACAAAAATAGTTCAAATTGGAGGCTTCTGCAAAATTACGTTGAAATTCAACTGATTCTCCTATTATTATAAATTTATTCCAAGAGATTAATACCCAAGCGATCGTTTATGTAAGGTTTTTAAACGGATCCGCTTATTCATTTTTGAAATTTGCTTATTTTAAACAAACATTATTTCTGCTTATTTGAGGAAGACACAAGATTTTTTCGTTCGCTGATATTTGTATGTACCCGACTGACTGATTATGGTAAATGTAAAATTTTTGGGTTCTGACAATCGTATTCTCTATTGATCTGTGGAGGAAAACACTGAATTATAAAATTTAATACTGTTGTTTGTTTTACCAACACCATTAACTTTAAAAAAAAGTAATTATAAAATCATTACACTTTAAAAAATGTAAAAGATTCATCAATACTAAACTGTTGATCGCATTAGGAGATAATAATTATCTTTCTTAAAAAATCTGTTAACAACCTTTTTTTCTATTTTTCAGGGTAGTTGGAATCGCATCAGACGATTAATTGACGAGCATTTAAGGTAAGTAGCATAAATTTTAGCTTAGGAATTTTAACTTAGATTTAGAATGTAGATAGTTTGAAGATTTTAAGAATACTGTCCGGAATGCAATGTATGGAGTATATCTTGGTGTATATACCATAGTATAAACAATTATTGAAAATTAAAATGAACCTTTTAATTTCCTTGTTTGGGAACAATACGGTGGAAGGGTGGATGGGCATCGCCGAAATAAGTTAATAAGGAAATTGTAGTAAATTATGGTTACATTGTGGATGCCCGGAGTCGCCAGTAGATAGTAGGACGGGTGTAGTTGTGAGATCGTCGATAGACGACAGATAGGATGCGGCTTTGAGGTCGCCTGTATATTGTGGTATTTTACCGTGTTCTTTCTCTCCTCCTCTTCTTCGAATCGTTCAAATTGATGAATAAACGACTTCAACAAATGTCTCCTTTCCGTAGAAAGAAACGTGTCCGGTTCGGGGTCACCATTTATGGTAAAGGAACAACGATTAAAACAGTTAATAATTTAATATTTTTTTATTTAATTTTAATAATTTTAAAAGGAAGCATGAAGATTTAGTTAAAGAATATATTTTAACTTTCCAAATCTAAAAATATATTGGGGGATTCAATGCAGCTAAAGAGTGATCAGCTATCGCTATAATATTCTCTTCCGAATATTAACGATATAGAAAGATTTTTTAATTCACTCCATATTATGACGGTCAACTCTACTATTGATATTGATAGATTAAGAAGCAAGGTTTTAACGAAGTGGCTGATTTGCGATAATGTATGTGTAGATGCCAATTGATTTGTTTTAGTATTTCCTGACATCATTTGTAAATACGCAACATAGCACGACTCGATAATAATTTAGCTTTACTTAACAATTCTTCAGTACATTAATCAATATAAATAAGAAATGCTGAGAACAACTCTGCTTCTACATAATATATTTTTACTCCGCTTGAAATTACTGGAAATGAGGAGAAAGGCAAAATAAAGTTTTTTTTTTTGTAGTTTCAAGAAGTAAAAAGATCTCAATATAAAAAAAACTAAAAGTAATTAGAAGTGATAAAAGTTTTCTTCCTCTAAAATATTTAGTTTTAGTTTTGCAAAATTCGATTCGTTTATTATCTGATACAAAATAAAAAATAAGAAGAAGATAAAAACCGAAAATATGTATACTAAAATAAGTACCTACGTTCTTTTTCCTTTTTAATTACATGCAAAGGCATATAAAAATCTAAATATTATAGATCTAAATCTATAGCCTATAGTCTTTGATGCTACTTTAATATATTTTTTCCAAAGCTTATTAATAATCTATTTCTTATCTTACTCAAAACGACATTCAATCATTATCAAATTCAATATCTGATTCATTTCAGTAAAATCTAAAAGATATCTTTTCCAGTAAAGACTTACTATTACCACAAACTATCTGAATATATTGAGCAGCTTGTTATTTATGCGTGAATTATGCCTTATGCATGCTACTATTTGCTTTTCATTATTAACGAAACTGATTACTATATGAGACTACTAATTTTTTCTGAACTCAAATATTACCTACCTACATATAATAGCGGTTCGGTTTCAACGCTAGTAAATATCACTCTCAAAAAAACTGAAAAAAAAGTATAAAATTAATATTGTGTCGTATGATAAACCTGATTACGACACTACTTCCTTACCTATTGATTTTCATATTCCTGAAATTTCTGTAAATTTGATATTGCTCACTATTGTAAAAACAAAATTGAACTTATCGGAATCTATGTCGGACATCGTATTGAGATGTACGGAGATACAACTTCCGTTTTTATTATAAATTCCAAGCAACGCATCTACAGCCTATGACTACATATATTGCAGTTAAAGGCTATGAGAATGACTATATACAACTTCGCTTTGTGACGTCCAACTGAATAACTGCAGTGCAATAAAAAAGGGGTATGTTGAAAAAATGGCTAGAAAAAAGTCGTGTATGTGATTCAGAAAAGTGCGGATACATGGCAGAGTAATTGCGTTGCAGGACAGTCGAGAAAATTAAGGAATTTGTCCACGCAGGTGGGTCAGGACAGGAGATAACGTGAAAAGCGTTGAACTTTATCTGCCTGACTCATGCTATTGAATCTAAGAGTCCTTATGTTGTTTACATGGGATATATGTATGCATAAATTAACAAAACCTTGTCTAAACATGTAAATTGTATGTTAATTTTGTAAAAAAAACATGAACATCTTTATTTTATTTGTAATGCATTAGAAGGTTTATCAAGATATCTTTTACGCCCATATTTTGGTAAGAGAATTAAGTGTGTTATAACATCATAGGATAGATGGCACAACAAGCATTAAAATAGAATTATTGCCATAGTTAAACCCAACAGTTATAATTAGAATGGTACCTTTATGATCACCCTAAATATTATAATATAAATAACAATAACATATATTTTAAAACTCCTGCCCGGATTCGAATTCTGCCGCAAAATTCGTAATTTTGATTCAGCTCTGTTTTTATTTATTTATTTTTATTCCTTTTGTTTCTTAACCTTTTTATTAAAAATATATTGTAAGTGTAAATGTAATTCGTAAAATTATCAATATAACTTAGCCTTACGATTTTAGTTGTGATTTTATCAAAAAAAATGTAGGATTTTTAACTTGTGTTCGATAGAAAAATTAGAGAGAGATTCGTATCAATTGTATCTCGCGAATAATGCCATGGCACACAAATTGTTTTTGTAACTTAACTTCATGTCTTTAAGGTAATTAATATCATGCGTCTAGGAAGTTGCATCGCAAAATATGGAAAACGGAGAAATTGAAAAGCTTTTGAGACAAAAAGTTTGAAGTTTCAATGATTTTGATGAAATGCAGCTTTTTTTAACAGACTATCGGCTTAGTTATAACTTTTGAAATTTATTTGTAGGAGACAGTCTGCAGTTAGTAGGCATGCGACTGCGACCTATGTTTAGATCCAGTTTTCTTCTTATCAAAGCATTCTTATTGATATTAACTTTTATGTGATTAACAGCTTGAAAAAAAGCTATAGTTAATTTTATACAAAATAGTGTGCAGAAACGTCATGACTCAAAGAAATCGTTCGTTTGCTTTAAAGGTGAATTTGATATTAAGGGAAGATGATATAATGACATAACATATACAAAGAGTGCATTTCAAGTGGCATAAGACGATTATTGTACTGAGGGAGAAAAACTGGAAAGTTCTAAAATAAATTCAGACAAACTTTTCTTCGTTGTTATAATGTGCCGCCAATATATGCCTTCATTCGCAGACTCACAATTAGTAAACTAAGGCTTCCAAATCTTTTCCGTAAACATTATCTGACCTTTTAATTTCGACTTATTGAATCCACTTTACTTTATAATTTTAAGACAATAAAAAATTACTTATTAGTACGTTTTCGCAGGTTAGACTGCTGAAAATCAAAGACATTTATATTATTTTTTAAAAATACCTATGCTTTATACAGAAAAGCACGAAGAAAACATGAACTTTTTCAAACTTTACACTTATCTTAGGTATATTATAAACGACCGAAAATTTTGTTTACATATTTCTTATTTGGCAAAGATTCCTAAAAATACGTGAGAAGACCTCAAACTCAATTCTCAATTCCTAAATTATGCCTAGTGATGTCGATTTTTGCTATATAATTCACAATTTTTCTGCGGTAATTTCGAGTTGAAAAATGGTTAGAATGTGAAGCAACCCATATGCAGACTAAAGGATTAAAACAGAACCAAACAGAGAGCTTACACTAGGGGTGAATTGAAATGGCGGGAATTTGATTTCTTGTTGGCAATGACTGGAATACAAAGTATGGAATATTTACTTTTTGTGGTGTTTTGTGATTTCATATGGGTGGGGCAGATTTGCAGGATGTATGCCCGCCGTGGAAATAATAAATGGCTCCAATATGGGATGACAAGCCGAGATGGTGTTTTCTTAGTCTCTGGGATCTTTTAATTAATTTCTTAAAGAAACTAGGTTCTTCCAGTCTATGGGGGGCTGTTGGTCTCCCGCAAGGCTGCTCGTTAGGCCATTAATTTGCTACGAGCCAGCTCCGTTACACAATTCAATTTTAGCAATTTGATCAGTGCACTTGCTTTTTTCATGAGTTTTATGCTTTCTTGTCTTCATTTCATTTGTTGTGGACTTCAATAACACGGCCACTTTCCTCGGGGCGAAGGACTACGTACTCGGGTTCCTCGAGGGTAGCGGCGCAAGTGTTCCGAGCGGTAAGCAATAATACAAGTTTATTTTGCCGGTTGGCATTGGGATTTCGGACGTCTGTCGACGAAGTTGTTTGCTCTTTGCTGCCGGGTCCCTGTAGCATGCAACTGTGCCGGGCGTGCTACCATCCGTTTTACTGCACCCAACGTACTATCATCCTTGGACCGTCTTGTCGCATTCCCGGTCCTCTCGTGCGGCCGAAAAAAACACACACGAAAAACTCCCAGGGATATGAGTGAGCGATGGGAAAATTTAATATTCTGAGGCTTGTCTTGAAGGGATGTCATGCAGGGGATTAACTCGTTTGCTTTGTGCTACCCTAATACCCGGGATCAAGTGCAGTTTGCCTTTCATCTTGGCAAGCAAATGGAAGCGCTGCCGTGAGCGTTTTTTCTATTTGGGAACTAGCTCCTGTAGGTGTGCTCTGGACTATTGCCTGTTTATTTGATCAGAGGGCTTTGGGCAACTTATGCGGGATGAGCAGTTGTCGTTGTTAGTGGACACGAGTGTTCACCCGCCGGCCGCCGCCAGATCCAATAAGTCACGTTTTATTCATTAGGCCAGTCCTCGTTCGCTACGAGTTGCCTAAAAAACGCGTCCTTGGGGACTGGATCCAAGAATGCAATGTTTTACGAAGAAGTAAAATGCCCACTTTGTCGCCCACGATTTTTTTCTTTTATTGCACAATTAAACTTAGTAGGGGATAATTTATGTGATCTGACTTTCCAATCCGTATAACATTTAAAACGTTAAGCACAAGCTGTTACCTGCGATTTCGTAATGATAATGGATAGGTCTGCTTTGTATAAGTAACACATTTTTCCCGCAAAGGCAAATATAACAAGATTTGAATATACTGTTGGAAAGATAATGTAAAGTTTTAAGTCAAATAAAAAACAGTTGCGGCTTATACTACTCCCCAAAAGGAAATCGCAAGTGAAACGTATACTCGTCGAAACTTACGGTGATAATGCCCCAACTCATTGCGCTTGTGCGCGCTGGTTTAGGATCTTCAAAACTGGAGATATTGACTTAAAGAACAAAGAACGCCAAGGACAACCTAAAAAATTCGAAGACGTCAAGCATTTTTGGATGTAAATGATATCCAAACACAATAACAAATTTCCGAGCGATTAAGTGTTGGCCGCTGAATCATCTGTGCTCCCTTACATACCGTGGGTATGATCCAAGACACAGTAAAATTGGCGCCACATGATTTGAACGACAGGCAACTCGAAAAGTGAAAAGCTGCCAAGCGGGGAGAAAGGTGAATGTGTGAATCTTTTTTGCATTACTCACAAATTAAACAAAAGTAAGAATTAACAACCACCATTCCTGGTAGATACAAATAAAAATGGTATTTAATTTCACCCGGGGAAACCTTGGTTGGTTGGTTGGTTGCTGTGGCTGCCTAGAAAGGCACACTTAGGCCAATTTTGGCCCATTGTGTTACCACGTAGCGCAGGAGACCATGGTTATTCGTGGGATTCGAACCCACAGCCTCTGGGACGGTAGGACAGCGCGCTAACAACTGAACTACCAGAGGCCCCTCGGGGAAACCTTATAAATAAGAAATATATATTAACCATGTCATATTACAAAATTAATATTTTTATAATTATCATATAATAAAATGGGCCGTTATTGTTGCTTTAAGAAATGATTTAATTCAATGCTTTTTTATTAAACGTGGAAATGTTTTTGTTGTCATATCTCGATATGTATTATATAGTTTTGAAAAGTTAGCTTTCGCTTTTGTTTAAGTCTCGCATGATCTTGATCTTTATTTCGGCTTTTCCAGTCGACTGTGGGACTTCGTCTTGCTACTTGGTTTTGGCCTTTCTGCAAGACCGATTCTGCTCTTTACTAAATACCAAAATATGTTATTTATTTTTTTTATGTTATGTCATAAACATACTTTCAAAAGTAAGACCAAATATCCATTTAAAAAAAATATATCAATTTCGGATCTTTCATATTATGGCATTCAATGAGACGTTACAAATGACGACAGCTAAGCTATTTAATTTAAACTCACTTTCAGCATTAAGTGTTTTTTAGGAACTTTAGTTACTCTCCGTATAAATATTTAGCGCATAGGAAAAACCTACTGTTTTATTGTAGTACTATAGGCTGGTTCTTTTATAACATGCCCACTTAAAAATCGGAAGCTCATAAAGTCACTCAAAATAAATAAAGCCATTGGAAATATTTACGTTATAAGAAGTAAAGTAAAGTAAGTGCATGCATTAAATTATCGTATAATTATTTTATTTTGATTTGATTGCATGAAAATACTCGTACTAAAAACCAAATAAATTCAACCCGGTGCCATTTCATTTTTTCAACATTAAAAACGTTAGCATTTTATCAAAATTTGTCGAGTCTATTTATTGTATGGTGAAGTATATAATTATATCTTCTATAAGGAATCACAATTATTGGCTTTTACGCAAGGCGTATATTGCCACGAGACATACAGCAAGCAAACAAAAATTCCAAAAATTTTTAATATAATTATTGTTAGATCATATCATTGGAATCATTTTAAATAAATATTTCATTATACCTAAGAGCCTTATTTTATTTTATTGGGTTGATCAGTTATTGATTTGTTATTTAGCCTAATGTTCATTAATACTCCAAAAATCAAAAATTAGCAGCCCTGACGAGCAGAAAATACTTATAATATTACCTATTCGACTTACATATCAATATATTCATCGATATTTGAAATCGTCGTGAAAACCTAATTGATTTCCTATTGAGTTCCTATCATGGAATTTCTTGTGCATAGAAACTGTTTCAATAAGATGTAAACCAATAAGAGGTCGCCATATTTAAAAATTCAATTAATTAATTAATTAGTTATAAAATAAGCTGCTGCAGAAGTCCCATTCTTAATACTATAATATTTGAAAGACAGATGCCGGCCAAACTGTGATTATGGAAATTTAAATTCACAACAAGTAAATCAGATACAAACAAAAGAGTGCAAAAATGTAGACTTTCGTTTTTACATTTCACATAGGTAATTTAACATCATTATCATTTTTATTTCACTTTAATTTTACAGTGGCGTCTCCATTACTTTGCTCTAGGCTTTTGGTATTTATTGTGAGGGAAGCTATTTTACGCAATGAAAAAGGAAAATTTTATATTAACAAGGGAACGAATAACCAAACAGTTGCACTAAAACCATACCAAAGGTACACCATATTCTTGAAATTTTATAGGGCCACGCCGCGGTTAATAAATATCCATAAAAGATTTTACTAAAGCCGCCTCTACTCCATACTACAGCTGCAAAAACTAATACTTATGATTTTACGTCGGCCACACCATATAAATCTTACACTCCCACAATTTGTACATATTAATAAGTTAATAAAAAACAAGTAATTTTTATATTTTAACGGGGTCATGCTTCCACGGTGTGTCTGTTTATAAATATTGTTAGAAACATAAGTAGGAAAAGTCCGGGCAAATTGAACACCTTAATGTTTGGAGAATTACAGAAAGAGAACTAGTTTGGTATAGAAATAAAATAATTTATTTATAGGAATCCAAACTTATTAAAATTTTCAATAAAATCAAAAAAAGTCACGTAACTTCAGTACTTTGAAAATAGGTGATGTTATCCGTTTTGACCAATCCACTGGGTAAAGTGGATAGGACTATCGGGCATAGCAAACACACGTAATTTACGCTCGTAAGTTCGTCGTTAAGTACTTTGCGAAAACGCCCAATCTGAGCAGTTGATCTGCTATATTTCTAATTTTTATGTAGAGTGGCATAAGGTAGGCCATAGTTTTTTGTTGCCGTTTCACAGAAACTTCAGATTTTCACTCTGCTATGCTGAGCATTATTGCATCTTTACTCCATTGAGCTTGAGTCCGACTTTCTTTTTATTTGTATACCATCCAAAACAATAAAACTAATATAACAATTACGAGGATAAAGGTAACATGTTCGAAATCGTTTACGTAGCTTAACTTTTGACATTTGAAATTAATGAAAGCAAACCAAAAATGCATAATTCGATAGTATTCAAGGAATGCGCCTGTAGCTTTTTCTCATTTCGCCTTACGAAGTCAACATAAACATTGACTCGCTCATCCTGCAAAACAATTGACTTAACTGCTATACTATGTAGCTTACAGCCATAGACATGACAGAGTTTAACTCGGTATGTCGTCACGAACTATAATAACATGATAAAATAAAAAAAATGGTATTCACTTAACTTGTAATTGGAAATTGCTAATTTATATTAAGCTTTCTTTCTTAGTAAATAAAAATAATAAATAAATAAATAACATCTCCCGCTTAAAAAGATGCAATTCATGTATTAACATTTTCGAGGTATTAATAGAGAACTAAATTTAATAATCTAACGCTAGTTTGGTCATTACTACTAACTTTTAAGTACACAATTATTGCTTATGGTTTTGTATCAGGAAGATAAAAATTTCAAACTTTTGAGCTTGTTTGAAGTGAATTTAAGTTCAATTTTTCATTTGTGAAGTGGAAATTCTATTAAAAAGCGAATATTCTTCTTATTTTATTTTATTTAACCCGCACACAAAAGTATGCTGACTTTCAGCTGACTGATTTAAATCGGAGGATATTATCCAGAGTACTCGTACATTCTCCTTGACCTATCGGAAAATTTTTAAACGCTCTAAGGAAGATTGTGGAAAAGATTGAATGTTTTTGGGAAATTATGAAAGAAGTCATAGCAACGTGCAGCGAGTCTCATCGGGGCCTAGTATCGAGCTGTGTACTGCTTTTCTGAACAATGGCTCGAATTTGAAAGCATGAGCCTCCGGAATCCGCTCCTTGTTTTACATAAATCCTGCTAATGCTTTCAGATTTGCTGCTGCCGGATTTGCCTAACGAGTCGTTCATTATCGACTGCTCTAAGCGTTCTATTCAAGTAGCGCCAAAAGGGCTGAAATGCTCGAGAAGAAAGGGAGAAATAAGTTATCAAGCCGAGCGTGCAGACATTTCGCCGAAATATGAAAAATTCAGCCGCCCCTTAAGAATTTTTGTCAAAAGTTCATTTTTTTTACAATGTTTTTGTATAGGAGGAAGTTTTTTGCTTCCTTTTGATGCTGCATTTCCTGAGCAGCCAGGGCCAACATTCATCATAAATTCTGGGAATTTTTTGTGCGCGCACTACGTATATTTAGCGCGGTGGAGGGAGATTCCCGGGCCGGTCTAGCCATTCAATGCAGCGGGAGGAATTCTGCAACAACCCTGGTGCACTGCCGCCGCCCGGCTCGACTACACTCGGACACTATGTAAATTTCGAGATGGATTCCCTATGCAGGCGGGATGTAGATATAAGCACAATGGCACACACTCGAACAATGGATATCAGCTCTCGGATGAATGGCTGAAGAATTTATGTCAGTGTTCAATAGGCGAGTTCCAATAAAAGTTTGTGCTATTGTTGGTTCTGTTTGCCTACCAAACAAATTTCGGGATCAGGTCTGACGTGATAATTTTTTCTCTCCTCTTTCGTCAGATCCAGTCGCTGCGAACTGATTTTATATTCGCCAGTTTTGTTTGTAGGACTTTTTATTTTCCGCAAAATGGCGAGCTCCAGTTGTTTTACAATCATCAGTAAATGCATTTAATAGTATCGACCCATCCCAATGCCCGTTCGCCCAGTCGTTCCTTGTTCCTGCTTTAGGCCGCTGATTCCTGGCGCCTATCGAAATAGATAAACGCCCGCAAAAGCTCTTTTAATAGTTTCGATGATGTCAATCTTTTGTCCTTGCATTTTTTTGAGTTTGCGACAGCATGCAGCTCGGCACGAATACAAACGTAAAATGGCCAGGAATATTCATTTTGTCGCATTACTACCAAATATTAAGTGACAAATGTTTTGTTTACTTCTGGTATAGTATGTATGAAAGTAAATTTGAAAAGTCCTTCTGGTAGCAGCCAGAAAAACGAAAAAAAGGAAGAGAGGAGTTTTGATCAAACTTTATTTATGCGTTAATGAGGTTAATACATCAATCGATTTTAGAAATGCCAAAAAAAGCGCATCTTCAATTTTTTCTGCATAATTCTTGTAGGCACGATAACACGATATTTGGAGCTATTTCAATCAAATTTTGCCATCACAATATATTTGAAAACTGAACGACTATACCTACTGTATGATGATGATCAAAAGTTATTGTGTCTGAAAATGAGTTTTTTTTTATAAATGTGTTGAGTGTCGTTATATATACAGGGTGTTTTGACCTAGGCAAACACAACACACAACACACACAACAAAATTATATGGTAGAGGACTATCTCAACCGTTTGGGAATTACAGGGTGGCCATCAGAGTGCACATCACTATTTTATTTCTATCTTTTGATTACTATCTTTCGTCGCTGCAGTCCAAATTCTTCTAATTAATTCCTCTCTCGTGTTAAAAGGCCTTGAGTAAACTTTAAAAAAAAGAGTCCAATGGATAAGGTCTGGATATCTAGCAGGTAAAGTAACCTGTCCACCTCGTCATATCCAGCGCTTAGGAAATTTGATGTTACCAGCCCAAACATTGACACTGAGTTTATGCTGAAATAATATAGCCGTCCTATATGGGTTAGTATCTCGCCAGGTTTGAAGGTCGTGGAAGATTGTGATACTATGCTTAGTGAATTGCGATTCATCTATAGAATTCGGTCTAGAAACGCCCTCTTCTCTAAATCGCATTCCAGAAGCCAAGTGGAAAACCTTAATCTTCTCTCAGAATCTCCTTTCAGAAGTCCTTGTACTGGTATATGATGATATAGACGCAATCTTTCTCAATGAATAACCTTATAAACTTTAGCTGAGGTTACTGCTAATCGTCCTGCGACTCGTCTCGTAGTCGTTTTAAGATTTTACCTGACGATGGTGATTAAATAATCACGTCGATTGCTCGACGTCAGCAGAATCTTCTGATGCTTCCGATGCATTGCTGTTTGAAGTTACACTACCGCTTTCTCTCAACAGCTGGAAAGTTCTCGAAAATACTTATCTTTACACTTCGATTAGGAAATTTTCTTTGGCATTGTCGTACAGCCTCTCTTTCATTTTCGTATACTACACCGTAAATTCCTCAAAAGTGAATTCAAAATTTTTTTTAATTATTTCAGTTTAAGAGCACCCACAGTTATCGCTTGGGTTTTCAAGTGTGATCGATGTTCTTGCTGACTGACTGACTGACTCTTTTAAATCAAAATTTCCGTCAGGGTTTTAGTAATAGATCGTTTGGATACACCCAAGTATGGCTGGTTAAGAAAAGCTAATTACGTCAATAAAATAAATTCTATTCACTTTTTTATGATTATTCTACAGCAATAATTAAGACTAAATACCTGTGTATGCTAAACACACATTCCTTATAATTTTGAAGACATTTTGTTCGTTTTACGACTTTTGCAATTACAGGGTAATGAAACAATAAAATTCCAGTTAAGGTTTTCTGAGAAACAGATTTTTCTATCTCTATTTAACCTAGACATGTTGAAGCTTTCTGGGAAGGTAATAAGGTGATAAATTTGATAAAAATAATAAATAGGTCTATTATTAACGTTAATTTCGGAGAAAATTTGATAAAAACGTGAATTTTAGGAAAATGAAGTCGGTGAGATGGGTACATCAAAAGATAAAAATAAAATAATGATATACATACCATGAAAAATTGAAATTTACGAAACACCATGCAACTTCCAAACTGCGTCGTCTCTTTCATCCCAATAATTTTGATTCACCCACTAGAAAACACCCTGTATGCAGACATATATCAGTGATTTTGGAATAATAATAGGCGTATCCTTTCCCTTTTTCTTCAATTAGTCATTTCGTCTCAAATTGGGATTTGTGGCACTTGAATATTAAAGTAAACGAGTTTATGGTAGTAGCACTCGTAAAGATGATGAGTATTTGTATCAAAATAAGAAATTGCGAGTTATGGCAATGCTATTGGCCAAATAAATAAATAAATTACAAGTGCGAATTATAACGAAGAAAACAATTATAGATTTGTAAAATATACATCCACAAATATGGTAATATTGTAGCAATCATTTATAAGACATAAACTTTTAGTTATATAATAATTCCGTAATCAAGATATAATTGCCAAATGATCTACGAATATATTGCAATATAATGGAATTTGTAACTGTACCGAAAGAATTGCTATGGTTCAACTTTTGCGCAGTTTTTTTATTCAATTGTCACAAGAAAAGGCAATTCTTACAGACAACAGCATGGACGAACCTTAATAATCAAAAATATGTTTGCTCTTTTTGCGAGTTTGATGACGTCTGTTCTTGAGGAGGAACAAAGAACGGAGAATGTACTATGTAAATACCCCGTCATCAAGGACTGATACACTTTTAGTAACCCTTATTGAAGTACAGAAAGAATGAGACATATCTATCTATAAAGGCCTCGACCTATGTGGGAAAAAAGCAAAGTAAAGGAGGTCCAAAGAAGGTCTAAAGATTTCGACAGGTTGCGCAGTTTATGAGAAGCACCCCCATACCAACACGACCCGCTTCTAATAGTAATAATATTATAATAAATATGTACGCCTAGTTTTCAAACGTTACCTCCTACAAAATTGAGAAATTCGGGGATTAGGCTGGGACTAAAATTTCGACTTGGGTTCACAGCTCAGTCATAAGCCTCTAGCCTAAACACATTTGAAATTTAAATAGACCATATTTTGGCAGTATAAATTTATTTTATTTCGAACTGACTTGCCTCGAGCTGTCATAATATATGTTTAAACAGTTCTATAGTTCACCTGTTGGAATAAATTCGGAATAGGGGCAAGTCACTGATTTCAATTAATTTTTGTAGGAGCCTTCCGTTAGATTTAAAATGGAAGGATCTGAACGAATTTCTTGGCGGTCTGCTATAGTTTTCGAAATATTCCACTTTAAATTTTGGAAAATATCAAGATTAAAAGGGGTAATTTCCTTCCTTCCTTTTATTCATACAAAATATTATTAAAAACTGCACGCATTTGTGTGTGTGTGCCATTTATAGTTCTGTTGTTATTTTTCAGATTTTTCCGGCAATGCCGGAATGTATAACTGCGGCCAACTCTACCGTACCGAAAGAAATTCTTTCATATCTTTTAGTTTAGACCAAATTGAGTTATGATGTCAATCTCCCTAAGAATCTACGCATTTTTCCCTTTTATGCCACAAAGTTTTATTATTTAAACTGTGCAAATTTCGAAACTGAAGAAATTTCGGATCAGAAATTTCGTCGTCTTAAAGTAGCCGAAGATCAACATCCCAAGATTATTTATAGCAAATTCAAATAGTAACATAAGAAATAAAAATGCAAACAAATCATATAACTCTCTCTGATTTAAATTAAAACCTACACTGCAATTTCAACAAATATTAATATTATTCAGACCTTAGCTATAAGGCTACCACAGAAGTTCCTCGCTAACTTTATTAGAACCCCAGCCATTTAAATTAAGTGCTATTGAGCACATTTTACCCTCATTATTTGTAAGGGTACCCAAAAAACCATGTTTACCTACTAGCCAAAGATTAAGGGTCTGATAATCGTCCAGGTAATTGGTATAGTGAGATCACTAGCAAAAGACTAAGATTAGAAATTATCTTTTATAGACGTTCTTGGGGACAGTCTATTTTTTCGCAGGGTCAATTAGTTGGGGCCGCACCGTCAGAAACACGTCAACACAATTGGTGGTCCTTTTGGCGGTGCCGTTCCCCTGCCGTTGTCACGGCTGTCAATAAAATATGAAAGTAATGGTCTTCGGAAGGAGCGAAAACAAATTTGTTCGCCTGACTATGTAAATAGTAATTAAAGAAAATTAATTTGCCATCGGGGGACAGTAACGAAATGGGAGAGGCGGCGGGCCAGACTGATGGAATCTTATTATTAGGCAATCCACCAATTGGTCTCTGGAGGGTGGCGCTGCACGGGGATGGAATGTTCCCGAGGGTGGTGGATCCCACAACCCCAGCGAAGTAGTCGTCCTGTGATTAATTGCAGTCGAAAATGTTGTTGTCAGCTGTAAGATGGGTCATACGTGAGGGCGGTCCGTCCTCCCGGTAAGGCACAATTACGGCCTTTTATTGCTTGAGTCCTGCGAGGAAGAAAAATGGGGAATCATAGTGGCCGGCGGAGGGTTTGCTTTCTGGTTAGGATCAATTGAACCTCTGCCGCGCCGCCGTGTCGTTCGTTATCTGCTTTGCGTGTTGTTTTAATTTTTGTTGCCTCGAGTCGGGAGGCATAATTAATGGAAGTGTCCATTCCGACAATCCCGAGCTTAACGCTGTTGCATTGAAATTCCAACGGCAAAGTAAATTACGCCATTGATCCAGGCCGACTTCAAATCCTTACAGTCGAGCTTTGTAAATCATTAATTAAACATTTCTCATGAATATTAATGCTCTTCTTATTTATGAATTTGAAATTGTTATTCTGCACTGAATTTTTAGCTTTGTCACTGGAATGGAAGCTGGCAGGCTCGAACAAATGTCCAGAACATTCTGGATGATTTAATTGACGTTCAGACACAAAGAAAAAACTTTTAATGGACTTGCCTGAACGTCGATGCTTTGGTTGGCAGAATTTAAAAAAAAAAATTATTTTCGCAACCGCTCAAAGTCATTCGACCTTATAAGATTACCTAGAAAATTATTCCGCTCATCATTAATTTTGTTTTAGCACCTACTGCAACAAATCATATCAGTTACAAATTGAGAGCTTTGCGGTTTAAGTCTCTTGTTGTTTGATAAATTTCTCTTAAAAAATAATAACTCTTGGGACGTGCTTTGCGAAAATTCCTTAAATTAATTACAACATTGAAAAAAGTCTGAAAATATGTGCCACCCGTGTTCTTTTTAATCGCTCCGCAGCTGTGTCCCGAAGAAGCCTAAGGCAAGGCTTTACTTGATTCCCTCAGGCCGGGAACAAATTTCCGTTCGAGTTTTCATTAATTCATCAAAATTAATTTTGAACTGACCTGAAACTCTCAGAAACTAAACATAGAGTTTTACCCGAATTTTGGACGCAACGTTGTTAATTAGTAATTAAAACAAAAATTCTTGTACAAATGCTGCCATCATTGTGTATAATTAAAAGTATCCTTTCTTCCGTAAAATTGTTTACTTGCTCTACACGTGAAATGTTTTCTACCCTACAAATTTCTATGTTAGATTCCACTTTTTTAGCTTGATTAGAAGGATTTTGATCAAAATATAACAATAAATGTAGAGAAATGTCACAATTTGGATTTTATTTTAAGTGTAGGGGTAATCACGCCTTGATGCAAACAGAATTTGCAAACGGTGCAAAAGTGTAAAGCTTTGCAACCCTACAATAACAATAGAGAAAAAGTATGCGACACAATTTCACAACGACGTTAAATTTTGCAAAATTGCATTACAATTGTCTGACATACCAAAAAGTTACCAAGTTAGCTTCTTTTATACAAATAGTGAAAGCTTTTATTCAAAATTTACATATTACAGTAGTTGTTTTAAATTTTTTCTAAATTTTTCAAAACTTAACAATGCAGGAGAGTTCATGTTTTATTGCAAAAAATCTTGCAAATTTGCAAGTGTGTTAAAATATGTATCAAAGCGTGATTACCCCTTTTATGTACAGTGTTTTTTAGTGGGTATGCTAAAATTTATGGGATGAAAACAGAGACAAAAAAAAAATCAATCCTAGGCAAATCTCAACCGTTTGAGAGTTACAGGGTGGTTCGTAAATTCCAATTTTTCATAGCTCCAAATATGTCACTATTTTATTTTTATCTTTTAATCTACTGATCGTAGAAACATCCAACTTACGTCAAAGTCAAAAATATTGTATCCTAATGTTCTTTCCAAAAATTATAGCAATGTTGACCATCATCACTGTACATGTACTGCTGTTGCATACATTCACTGTCGAAACTGGAAGAAAAAAATGTTTTCCACTTTCCTATACTTGTCTTACATTTTCTCTAAAATTCATGTAATTGATGCACTTATTTATTATTTTTATCGAATACCCATCTTATTATTTTTTCAATAAGGTGCAACATGTCCAAGTAAAAATAATAAATATGGAAATATATTCGTGGAATTTTAAAGAAATTTCACTAAAATTAACCCCTTATTTCTATTAAAATTCGATTCAAGTTAATGCTAATATTACAATAAACTTTTAATGTATCTATTTGGAAAGAAGTGATCTTCTTGTAAAAAAATATATTGTTTTTAAATTGTTTAAATATCTATTTTTGATTTGAATTTGCCTTTGAAATCGTCAAAAGTCTTCGTCAGTTAGTACCTTTGAATATAAAAATATAAAGCCTAAAGAAATTCTGAATGGTGGAAAAGCACGAGAGCATAGAAAAAATGTGGGTGCCCGTAGAAAGAGAAAAAAGAACTGTGATAAGCAAGATGGAAAGAGCGAAGTAGCTCTGGGCGCTCACTGATTTCGCATGGTTCGTGGTGTCTTTTTAAAACCCGGCGACAAAAAGGAAATGTTGTGGAGAGTTTGTACTTTAGAAGATGTGTTTTATTGACCTGATTCTTTTCTTTCAAAAACTATTAAAAATAGAAACCTATTGATTTTGGAAAGATGCTACATAGTTTCATTATTAAAAGCAATTATGTAACAAGTTGCTCGCAAAATGCTATATATTTCCGTTCTCATTCATTTGCGGTGGTGTATGCAGTTTTAGTTGTACCTAGCAGAAATAATCTAATATTTTTTTAAAAATATTAGAAAAATTATTATTATATATACTACCCAAATGCAAAATAGTTGGTCTAGTGACAAATTTTAACAGTTATTTTATAACTAAGCATATATTTTTCAAATAACTATTTATTAAATAAAATTTATTCTTGTTATATAATGCCTGGAAGTCATCCTCTTAAATTATTTCAAAACAAATAAAATTCATGTCGCAAATTTAGTAATAATATTATTTTGCATTATTGAGTAGCCATGCAAAACAGTTGTATATATGATCCGACTTCGAAAAAAATTTTATAGAGCTCCGTTTTTATTGATAATAGTGCGTGTGGAATATGGCCAATGACAATTCGAAAACAATGCAGTAAGATTTTAATATAATATACTTAGATAGGAAGTTTTATTACATGGCACAGTAAATGCATTATGCAATCAGACTAAGCTGTGCGAGTTTAACACACTCGCCTGATGATAGAATTAATACAGTTAAATAATCAAGCTATATTGTACGAATTGTGCGTTTACAAAATAACAAATAAAATAGGAAAATAAACAAATAAAATTTTTATGAACATAAGTTTGTATTATTTGGCCATATTTTAAAAACTAAAAAAATAATTATGAAATCCCTCTTAATAAAATAGTACATGCATTACACAAAAACCTATATAGCATAGCTTATTGAGCAATAGTTTATACATACATAGCAATAGTGTTCCGTTTATGAGAAGACGTGCCTAGAAGAAACGAATTGAGTATACTCAACTTCAGGTAGGCGATGTCCATTGGGATCACGAAATTATTTATTAGTTAGATTATAAAGAAAATTAATGTGTAATGGATTGATGGGGCCCCATTCTTCTATTATGGGCGTGAGGCAATTTCATGTGTACTTTCTGTCATGAAAATGATCGTTGCATTTACAATGTCAGGGGTGTGAGTCAATTTTATGAGCATTTTTTGTATGAAAAAACCTGCGCGCAATTTTGCTCATTGACATGTATCAAGTACCTCAAATAATATTTTACTCATGACTATTTCCTTTTCCTGCATCGTCTGCGTTTCTACCAGAAGCGATGAATTAACGTCCATGAAATTAACTCATGGCCCTGATTGTGTTAATGGCGTCTTATAATTCCAATCGTACATTATGTAATTGTTTTTGGGGTTGCAATAGTAATTTATTTAATAATTGATAACATCCAATTAAGTGGTACATAGACTTAACTAAAATTTTTTTGTTTAACACTTTCTATGACCAAGAGATTCCAAACTGAATGTGCGCACACTCATAAATTTATAGGTCAAAGTGATCTAAATCTTCAAAAAACTTCCTCTAAAGTTATATGGGAAACAACTTAAACATGGGAAAAAAGTTGCGTCAGCTTATAAAGCTTATATCCAAAAACGACCTTCAGAAGAAGTTATCCTTTTGATTCACGATACATTTCACCAAATTTTGAAACAAATTATGTAAAATTTTTGAGTGTAAATCCAACTTAACAAACGAGCCCCAGACCACTTGCAAAGTATGCGGCGCGAGAACACTTGGTTCCGCATAACCGATAAATTACAGCACTTTCGGCAGGTAAGTCATTAATATTTTTGGCCTATATGAAGTGAAAGTCCCTACGGTCGCTGTAATTCTAATTTCATAGAACTGAAATGTTCTTAGAATACAAAAAAATCCGGATGGTACCTAATAATTGTTCGCATTCGCATCCATTTGCCCTCATTTTAATATAGGCATGTCCTAAGGAGAGGAGTGTTTCTCTTTTGCTCATACAAGACTAATAGGAGAGGCTTCGTTTTAAGCTCGAAAATGAGCAAAACCGAAACGCATGGTTTTACCACCAAAATTAGAAATAAGGGAGGCCTCATTTTAAACCCCGAAGTAAGAAAAAAGAGCACGTTTTTACCTCCAAAACGAATAATATCTAATTTAGCTATAACGTGGGCAAAAAATTTGTTTTTTTCAAACCTGAAATGGTTAACAAGATAAGTTTCAGTTTTATTTTCAAAATAAACCAATGTATAGTTCTGACTTTTTTATAAATAGGGCTTCGGGTGGCATAGCTGGTTGAGGGGTTTAGCTGTGATGTACAAAGTGTGACATTCCGAAGTTATGGATTCGATTCCAACAGGAAAACTCTGGTTAAAAAGTAAAAATAACACAGAAAATTGCCATATGGGCTTAGTTCCCGAGCGCACGAAAAATAAGAAAGCAATTTCAGAATTAAATTCTACATTGTAAAATAAATAATAATAATGATAATAACAATTTTTTTATAAATATAATAAGTTATCAATATTACGCATTAAAAACAAATGTTGATGTGAAAATAATACAAAAATATTTTATTTTGAGATATATTAAAAGCCCTTTCGCAGTCCATAAATAATACATAGGTGGCATTATTTTATATTATACTTATAGTATAATTAAATTTCACTTAAACACAAAACTGCAGAGCCTGACTTCATTAAAAGCCCGCTGAAAATAAAATTTAAACGCAACAAAATTGTCAGACTCCATCGTTATGACTTACAAATTTCGCTTGCACCAATTTGTTTGGGAGTACTCATATATCTTTATATTCCATTCTTCTCCTCAAGTTTTGCTTTTATGAGATGTTTCTTGGAGGAATGTGAAAAACAATGCAATTTTAGGTGCTCTGTTATACATCCCTGAAGGAGCACTCTTCACTTTTCCTATTAAGAGGTAGTAATTCGGGTTAAGGAAATTATTTTAATTAGTATATTTTTAGTTTAAAAACTAGCGAGATTATTTCGTCTCTAATTTTGCTTTACAAGATTACAAACACAATAATCACATTGAAACATAACATATGATGGTATTTATTTTGGTCTTGATGCGGTGAGTGAAGTGGAAGAATTCATATGCATAAAAATATTTTATAATCCATAAAAACCTGACAGCTGAATTGTTTTTTCTGATATGTTTGAATTGCTCTGTTAACGAAAGAAAGAATAATTCTTAGGAATTTGCTGTAGAGCTTTTGTTAATAAATTTTAATGTGGTTTGAATGGGCTTCCTATTTAATTTTTAATAATAATAAAAACTGAAAAAAATTTGCTCAAAACCGAAGTTCTTTAAATAGAACACCTTGTGTATGAAATTAATAAATTTAAAAAAAATCATTCGTAGAACATTCCAAATGCATGTTCAAAACTAATTACCCTTGCAATACGATTGGCCAAACCTTATACATAAAAAACTTGTTAAGATTTTGTCTCGAGAACATCTCAAAAGTGTCATCGTATACGTTAACAAATGTTTGGCTTCTTGGCTGAGATATTTTAATGAGCTCCGGCCCTCTCGGGCAGTATCACTTTTTTCCTATCCAATCCGAGCCTGTAGTATGTTCAGTTCTTAATACGCTTCCCGAGGCTCTCGAAGAAATCCTCTTCACACCGGTTTTGTGACAAGATAATTATGCCCCCATAGGCTAAGTAGGACAAGATTTATCGATGTACACCAGCTGAATACAGTGCCCGGGCTGATATTAATCTTGGCACGGAAGGAAAATCATAAGACGACTTTTTTCGAGGAGGTCGCTGCTTTTCCTTTCCCTTATTTTTTTCTCCAGAGTGTAAATTCTCGAGGGTCGGGTTGATTATTACAAAAGGAGTTCGTATTTTGTTCAGGTTCAGAGAACGCATCCAGTTTTGTTTGTTTTGGGTCGAGAGGTCTTTTTAAATTTTATATTTGTTTTTACTTAATTGGATGGGCACCGCTTAAGGTGTTAAGTAAAGTCAAATAAAAGAAGTTTTTATAGTTGATTTTAAGTACACATGCTTCAGTCCAATAGAAATTAAAAATATAATGCGGCGTATGTTTACGTAGCATAAATAGGAGCAGATTCGGTCTTCATCGCTGTGTTGTTTTTAATTCTCAATAATTCTTCATTGTAGTCGATATTACTATTACTCCAATTACATTCACTAAATACATAGAAAAAATTTGCTTCTTTCTAATTCCAGTAATAAAAAAAGATGGAGAAGTCTATGTAGATAGAACTCGTGCCTTGTGGGTTCCGTATCGCAATATGATATTACCATAAAGCTTTTTGTAGTTATTTTATAAAAATACTTTTCGGACTACAAACTCAAAAGGATGAGGTAAATTGTTATGTGGTTATTAAAAGCCAAACAAAAAGTCCATGGGAAGAAGTCCGCGTCATTGGTCCGCGTTCAAGGTCATTGGGATTTTTAGGAAAATCGAAGAAACTTTCTGACGCTTAATATTCCAGAAAATGTAAAATGCGAAAATCACTGCTTCACATGAAGAAAAGAAATTGACAATCGCAGAAACTGCAGCGGTCGAATCTTATGATTTTGAGATAATTCAAGGTAAATAAAGGTCGGTTAAATTTAATCATCAATGATCAATAATCAATTCAATCCATAAAAAACGGGATGCATACATTTGCTAGGAGATATGAAATTCGTATTAAAAGGAGATTAATCATCTTCGAGAAATTGTCATATTTCTCACACTGCCGTTTTGTTTATATCCTGCAAAGGCAGAGCTTCTTGATTGAATGATGGCGTTCAAAGCCAATATCTGGAGACGTATAAAACTTCGTTTATTTTTCCATATTTACGCCTGCACAGGTACCAATCGTAACAGAGTAAATTCAAACACATAAGTAGAAATTGTACGCTTAATCTGGGTTATAGCTGGTTAGTTTATATTTCTAGGTTAGGTTAGGTTGCTGTGGCTGCCTAGAAAGGCACACATAGGCCAATTTTGGCCCATTGTGTTACCACGTAGCGCAGGAGACCATGGTTATTCGTAGGATTCGAACCCACAGCCTCTGGGACGGTAGGACAGCGCGCTAACAACTGAACTATCAGAGGCCCCTTATATTTCTATATTATTAATATTTCCACCACGACACCGTAAAATACTAAGTTCAAAACAAAATAAACTGAAGTTCTCTTGAAGGGTGTTTCGTTTTTCCTGACAACAGGAATGCAAACTACTTTAGAGAATTCCTTCGACCGTTAATTCTTTTTCGCTCAATTGGTTTATTGGCTTAGGTTTGGAATAAGGAAATCCGCCGATTCGAATGAAATTTTGCAGGAGCCTTCCGCTTAGTCTAAAACGAAATGATCTGAAAGAATATTTTGTCCCTCGGCTATAGTTTCCGAAATATTCAACATAAATTATAAATTTTTTTTTCTTTGGCACATTAAAGTGTTTCGAACCTCGCTTATAAATCGGTGGGTCAATAGCCCCAGTCGAGATAAGGGTAATTGAGATGTAATCGAAGAGAATCGTTTTTTTTTCGTGTAATAAGATCGTTGGTGCTGGAAGTAGGTTCCTCTGAGTTGAGAAAACATATTTGCATCCTTTAAGTTTTTAATTATCCTGCTGACATTTTTTGGCAGGAATTTTATTGCAATGAATACAAAAGATTGCCTTTCGGCAAAGAAAAAATGAAATTGCTCTGAGTTACGTCAAACAATCACCCTTGAATATTTCAAGGAAAAGATTGATAAAACTATGCGAACAGTCTCTTTCTAAGTGGTAACAGTCACGTGAATTTGGAGCACCATTCAGCAGCTAGGTACCGTCCCCTACTTGTAGCCTAGCAGCTTCATATGAAGGAAACTCTCCTGTCTCCATAAGTTTTGATAGAAGGAATGAGCTGGATTTTTACTGAAGGGTTCTTGTTATTTTAGCCCTTATCATTTTTTACTTATTGCAATATTTCACCACAGTGGTGATCAATCATCATTAGTATACAAGTAACACCTGTATTTTAATTTCTTTAAAGAAAAAGTTCGTGAAACTCACTTTTAACTTTACGTAAGGTTTTATACTTTTTTTTTTGTATTATATAAAACGCAGGTACTATATAATATGCCTAATTAGCGATAAAGTAGAAAAGTCGGCCAAGTGTAGGTCAGACTTTCACAATTTTTATTGCGTACCGTAATTGCTTTTAACAAAAATGTTGGTTTGAAGTCTTCTTATGAATTTAGTATTTGTAGAAATGCTAATTTAAATGGATATAACAACTTGGGAATTCGCTTAATTTTTTTCGCGGAGATTTATTGTTTTAACTTTTAAGAATATTTTCAGCGTTCATGTCAAAATTCTAATTATTACCTCAGTTATAGCAATTTGAAATGAGCACGGCAAAAGAATAGATACGCATCCTTTACAAGAAAAATTTTGTTTATGTTGTTAGTCGATTCCGGAAAAAAGAAAATAAAAATCCACCACATCGGCGAAGATTTTCAGAAAATTGTTCTTCTAGATACTTTATATCTCCGCCATTTTTCATTTTTTTAATTCGCTTTTTATTCTTAAAGTTATAATGTATTGCCGATAAGCAAAAGGTATTTAATAATTACATAAAACAAATTATTTGTATTCCTAGCTTTCATAGCCCTAAGATGGTGTAACTCTTAAGGTCAAAAGTGACCAATATGCAAACAAATGTTGTTGGTAAGAACGATAAAAGTACTTGAACACATTTTCAGAATTTTACAGAAAATTTAAGTGAATCATATAGAAATTTCGGTGGATTGCTGAAATTACATTAACATTATACACGAACTTTAGGTAAGATATAAAAATTCGAGGATTTAAGGCGACCGCTACCTGTTCTTAATTCCGTCTTGCGTACGCCCATAAGGGTCAAGTGTGTTTGGAATTGATTTACGAAATTGCTTGGAAACTGCTTTTTCCAAGTTGACATGTGAATTATATTGAGTGAAAAATTCATGAATATATTTTCTGTTAAGGTTTGCCATACACTACGACGTGAAATAGCATATATGCCTTTTGCATAAATTATCCAATTGCTAAAGTGAGTTAAAAACCTACATTATTACTAAGAATAAGTGCCTAAGTACTAGGTTAAACTAAAATGAAAAATATCATTTTGCGGAGAGTTCGATATTTCATCGGAGTCAGTTAGCCTGAAAAGCTAACCACAGCCGACAAAAATTTAAAGCCATATTTTGAACGCCGATTATCATTGAGTTGCGAAGATTTTGTTTCAAACCGCTTACACCGTGGGTATAGTTCCAGAATTTGCTCAACAGGAAGTTTTACGCCTGCTTTACGAAGGACATATATTGCTGGTAGCCCAACATTCTTGCTAACATCGAGCAGCAAGTAGTAAATTGCGACATTTGCCAACAGCATAGTGACTATAACCCTTCTTCCAAATTTATTAATTGGTCTGGTGCTGAGCATCCGCACATCCATTTGGACTTCACAGGTCTCTTTCTTCGATTAACATGGTTGTTGTGTGTGAACACTTTTTTAGAGTGTTAATTTGATGTCAAGCTGCAGCCAGCCTTAGCGCTAACGACTATCGACACTCTTTGTGTTATATTTGTACACGAAGGTTTTCCTGACATCGTTGACAATTGACACTAGTTCACGTCCCACGAATTTCGGGATTTTTGTACGAGTCAAGACACAATGCATCTTACGACTGCACCAGTTCACTTCGCATCTAATGGTGAAACTCAAAGATTTATTTGCACTTTTAAGCAGTCATTAACAAAAGCCGTGACAGTTGTAAGCCTACTTCAGAGGCTTTACTAACTTTTTTAACCTCTTACAGAATATCTCCTAACACTGTCCGAATTACTCCATGGTCGTCAGCTAAGATTTCCTTATCTTTCATGTTGCCTCGCAGCAGTCCAAACCAAACTCAAAACCTAAAAGTTCAAATTTTCAGTGACAATTTTTGATATTTTCTTTATTTTTTCAATTTGATGCTCATTCACTTTAAGATTTCATTAAGATTATTGCTGAATAGCTTTAAATATTGTATTTTCCCCGTTTTACGGTTCGAGATATAATAACAATATTAAAGGGTTATGTGCTTTGAGGGCCAAAGAAAAAGCATATTTTCTGTAACAAACTAAATGATTTATTTTATTTTAACTTATGTCATTCGAAAGAGTAACATTTGAATAATATTTTATAAAATTTTCATTAAAAACTATTGAAAAATTACACGGTAAGAGCTGGTTTGCGGAAGCGCCTTCAAAACTAGTACCCTTGTGGTAGACGGAATAGCTCGTGACGGATTTATCTGGAACAAAAATCCGAAAGTTTTCTGTTACTAGATAGAAATAGCTCGTGATTAAACGAAGTATTCTCAAAAATAAAAAAATTTGATTGGCAGAGTTTCGTGCAACACAGTGCACGTGAAAGAAGTGCTAATTTCCGTCGTCATATTAATTAACACGTATTTAAATTTAAAAGGGCAACGGAAACAAAACATGCAGAAAGTAAAAGATGAGAACACGAAAAATAATAATTCTTAATTTATTTTTTCTATTTCTACATTATGACCGTATGTTTTGTGCACTAAAGTTGATACGATAGATTTATAGTAACTAAAATATGAGACGTATGTTCCCGATTCTAATACATTGCACATAACTAAGAATATAATTTGATACACATACTATTGAAGAATTTTAAATTACATCGTAAAAAATTGTTTTTGAAAATTTCGCCATTAAACAAGGCAACAAAATTCCTACTTAAATAGTGGGATATTATATATATATATACCATACATACTTTTATTTTAAGCGGAATTACAAGAAATATAAATTTAAATAAATCATGTAACAATGATGCCGGTGTTTCTTCTAAAATTCGACGAAAGTTGGTGAATAATAACAATACAATTCATAATACATATAAAAATTAATTTTAATCAGTTAACTGTGGAAGTTATTTTTGAAAGTCCTTCACCGGGTGTGTAATTAAAATCTTGCGGTCAGGAGTATACACGTTGAACGCAATGCAAAAGTCTCACAATACGTTTTACGAAAAAATCAAAGCAAAATAATATAAGGATTTCATTTTTATTACATTTAAAAATAATTATTTATTCTGGTTGAAAAAGATAAAATCGAGTAAAATAATTGTTAAATGTTATATGTAAGTATAACGTTGTTGCAATAAATCAAAAATTACCAAAGGTCTTCATTGTTCGGTTAATTTATTTAAATTATTGCAATATTTTCGGGTAGACAGTAAAGTATATAAAACCATACGAGGTACACAAGGAAAATAATAACTAATCTTGTAAAAATAGGGAATAATCCCTTTTCAAAAAATTTAACATATTTCTCTTTTTTAATTTATCGTAGATTTAATGTTAATATAAATAAATATAATACTAAATGATATCTGCATTACATCTCATTGAAATTTTGAGTTTTAATATTTAATGGTAATTTTTTACTTTCCACGACCTGAATACATGTCAATCGCACCGCAATAGAGCTTTAGATTGACTTGTATACACGTCGAACGCAGTTAACTCGTTAATTCATAACTCAGATGCAAAATTGGTAACATTTATTTTAGAATCCTAAATTTGTTGTATCATAATGATAAAAATTTCCATAAAAATTTAATATTCCTATTAAATCATTCATTCTCTTTTTTTTTGTATAATTTAGTTTTTGGGTTTTTTTCTGTTATTTTTTATGGCTTTTTTTATATTATTTTTTTACTTTTTAACCAGGGTTTTCATATGGGAATCGAACCTACATATCGGAATGGCATACTTAAAGTCTGGTTGATAAGAGCATATCGACGTTTTCTCAGAAATAAAGATAAATCGACGGAATCGAATTTGAAATGGAGGGGATGAGTATTACCTACATACATGCGCGTCATGCTTATAGTCTCATTTTGTGTTGAACTTTGTATTGTTAAGTTCAATTTGCAACATGAGCACCTTATTTTATAAACGTATTGAAGCTGTCTTTCTCTGCTTTCATCCAAAAATACCTAAATAGACTTATGGCCAGGCAGCGAGATATATTAAAAAGGATGCGTCTTTTGTAAAAAAGTGGTGTAAGAAGTTTTTTGAAATGAAAAAAATGTCGACGACTTGCCAGGAAGGGGTAAAACAAGATAAACATCGAAAAAGAACACATCGCTATTTTGAAGCTTTTTAAAAAAGATCCACAAATAACGCTGAGGTGAGCTAGCGGAAAAAGGTAACAACGTGTCTCCCTATATCATACGGCAAAGAATAAGGGAAAATTCCATCAAACACCGCAGTACTACAATCAAACTCTTTTCTCCGAAAAGCACATCGAAAACCGTTTGAAATTTGCTAATGAAAATTTGAACCGCGATTGGACAAATGCATGGAGGATGCTACAAATTTACAAAAACGGCCTATTAAAGTCTACAGATTCTAGGTTTGGAACAGGAAACTGGTCATGGGTCTTGCAAGAAGACAACGATCTAAAACACAGAAGAATGGGAGATCAAGAGGATATCAATGTCATGGAGTGGCCTTCACAAAGTCTTGATGCTAATCCAATTGAAAATGTGTGGGCTCTTATGAAGGCAAAGCTGCAGCAGCGCAAAAATACTTTCACTTTGCAACAACTTAAATCATGGGTAAAGAAAGTCACTAGAATATGCTGAAAAAATAGTTGAAATTAAAAACAATTGATGTTTAGCTATAATAGAAAATAACTGTGACCTCACCAAATATTATAACGTAAAAGAAAATAAAGTAAATAATAAGGAAAAAATAATATTTTGTTAATTTTTTATTGCATTATTGAATTCTGAGCGGTACGCTGTTACCAAACAGACTGTAATTCATTATCTTTAAGATAGCAATTTTCAAAAATGTTATCTACAAGATTTAACAGTGTATACAAAACTATAGAAAATTAAATTAATATAGATTACTTATTATAATATAATCTAAATTTTATTATGAAATAAATCGTTCGTAAATAAAATTATAATTTATTATTTATCTTTAGGAGCAACTCCTGTAAGCACATATTGAATTTGACACTAAATATTACTATATATTATATATACCATATATATATATTCAAATTGAATACTCGTGAAACTTGGAGATTTAAACGGCACACACTTGACACTTTTATAAAATAAATTTATTTTCAGACACAACAACTTAGACTGCTATTGAAAATAAAAATCACGCCAGTAGCCTATTATACTCGTATGCTTTACGGGTTAAAATTGAAAACGCTAATAAAACCAAATTAAATGCACAAGAAGAAAGATAGTATGACTCAAGGAAAGTATTATGTAACATTTGATTAAAATAGATTAAGGAATATAGTAGTTATTGTACCTACATAAAAGAAAGTACGGACTCTCATCCCTTCCCTTTGGCCAGTTGTTTGTATTTTCAAAGTCGACTGTAGTTTTGACTTGATTATTTAATATATGAAGAAAGTGTGATAAATTCTCCTGTTTTTCCCCACGGGCAGTATTTTTAATTTTTAATGACCTTTTCCTTCTGACTGCGGCCGAAAAGTTGTTTTTAATTCAAATAGAAAGAGTTAACGTCATGCTGACAGTCACTTCAACTACATTTTGAGTTGAATTTAAACTCGATCTCTCAACCCTAATAATGAAATATGCAATTGAAAACTCTACGCAATTTCCATTCGATTTTTCAACCTTGACTATGTGGTATATGGGATTATTATCATTGCTGTTATATATATTAAAATATTTTGATTTTCATTGGAATAAAGCGAATGGCTAAATATGTTTTATATATATATATATGTATATATATATATATATATATATATATATATATATATATGTATATTCCACAGCTAATAGCCAAGCCTCACGATTATTTTTACTATTTTTTATTATTTTTTTTTATCAGAGATGGATTGCGAAATTAAAGGGTAATATCCCATATAAAATATATTCAATTATATTCGTCAACCCAATGGAAATCAAATACATTCTATCAGAATATATCAAATTTGAAAGTAGACTAAAACATTAAAAAAAATAATAAGTATCGTCTCTGTTAGCTTGCTTTTCAATATCCAATGACGAATTTTAACGGAATTAAAAATATCACTAATTATTTTTCGTCGTTTTGACTTGTTCCAGCGAAAAAAAATTCGCAAGTATTTTTCACTTTAGCTAAATAATGCATACTTTCATGGTTTATTTAAAATATTCAAGTGATATTTTTTTGTGCGTTTTGAATAGCAACCTTAATTTTATTAATTCCTCCCCTGTGTGATTTCGTTTGTCAGTTTTGGACAGAGAAAAAATTAGAAATTGTCGATGATTTAAATTTTCTGCCATTTTCCATTTCCTTCAGGGGATAAAATTGTACGTGACAGAAATAATTTATCGGGAAATGCACTCTCTCGAAAGCGAAATTGCTAAAATTGTACAAAAAGTTGAAGTATTACATTAGTTTAGTCGCACAGAGAGCTAGGCGGAGGGATAAGCAATGCTTGGGGGTCCAACTGTGTGCATAAAATTTCGCAAACAAATAGAACTTAGGCAGACATTTTCGGGCATTTTCAGTATTTGCGTACCTACTTCCTTTCCGGAGACTATAGTATTAGTAGTACTATGGGAAATACCGCGTCTTTGTATTTGATCCGCCCTTCTTTGTTTGCAGACTGACTGCCTCAGGGTGCCAAAATCAATACGTCAAGGATGCGACATGCTTTATACTCTTTGTAGCTTTCCAATAAAGTTCCACACATTATGAAATCTGGATGCAGCAGCATGAGCGAGGCGATATTTGTTTGCCTTTAAAAGAAGCATACGGACAATTTCATACTGTAGAGATTCTCTTCAGTATTTTGTTTAATGTAGTTGTTTATTTATATATTTTATAATGGATAATCGGCGTTGCTTTTGGGGTTTATTATGAAGTGGGTAGACATATTTTATGCTCTTTTATTTTGTTTTACTTCTATTCGGTCAAGGTAAGTGCGAGTCTGACTATCACGTCGAAAGTTCCATACAGATTTGCTAAATTTACAAAAACCATAATATATCACACTTGCAAGTTCCGTTTTAATTCGTTGCAATATCTATTTCAATCTTTCCATTTTAATATTTTCAGGGGAAAAATTTCGGAGATAAGGTTATGTCAGTTTTTAATGATATGTCTTAAATTTAAAAAATAAAACAGCCTCTTTTGAGAACGTCAACATTCATACATAGATCCAAATATAGAGTCTGTAAATGGCTTTTTAATTCTCTTTACTTTCTATGTCGCTGTACCAAATTTAAATAATTTGCAATATGGAGATTTTGACATAAATTTGCTTTATGAAAGCTCTACGACTAATGAATTTTTGACACACTGAATATCCGATTTGACCTTTAGTAATTAACACCTACATGGTATCATCAGTGTGATTGATCTCTGCTTGATTTATTGATCTAGCCATTGTGGCGTATTTTCATATATCCTTATAGTTTATTAGCAGATCAAGTAAACTTCTATAAGGATTTCAAGTCTGTTGACAGTGCTGAATTGCACCTTGCTGCAAGTACCCTCTATCGGGACCCTGTGCATTATACTAGCAATAAATGTCAATTTTCAAACCTCAATAAAATACTACTTGAACTCTTTGATAATTTTGTGAAGATAAACACGGTCTATACTCCAATCTCAAATTCAACCACCGTAATTCAAGACGAAAATAATTTCTGATAGTTGAATGCAATTATGTCTTTAAGCTATGGAAAAATATACAAGATAGAAAAGCTTCGGAAACATTGGTAAAAGATAAGGAATGAAATTACATATTATTAGCAATGAAAAAGGCAATTACTGCATATGAAAAGTTAAAGCCAAACTTGGATCTTATGACCATTCGAAAAAATTAAAAGAATTAAATGTAATAGGTAAAGTCATGCAACGTAGACATCACCATGCAAAATCCGTGGGAAAATTTCGAAAATATAATTTCTCGTTTTGCAATGTGACAGAGCTTGAAGTTGTTGAAGTTTTTTAGGTCGCTAGAATCCAATACTGTAGAAGCGTACAATATAAATTTAAAATTCTTCAAGTTGTTCGTACATTGGAAGGTATGAGAAAAATAGTAGAGCTAATCTTTCTGGAATATTACAAGGTTTTATCCTTCGACCAGCCTTATTTTGCCTATATATTTGATTTGCTTGAAGGACCAGAACAATCCAGCTTCAACTTGTATGCTCATGATGTCCAGATGAGCCTACCTTTATTTTTTGAACGAATTACTCGTATATCCAAAATCGACAGGGACTTACAGCAGATCTCTAACAGGACTGAGGAAAATATCTTCTACTTAATCCATTTAAGTCACAAGTTATTTTAATATGTAAAAAACAATATTGACACATCTGGCATGCCTGTTATATTAAACCCATTCCTTTTGTCGCTACGGGTTGTAATCTTGGAATGATTTTTGATTGGGGAAAACAAATTGATATGCAGCTAAACAAAATGTATGGTGGATTCAAGACACTATGACGACATGCCTCGTATAAGCTTTGTGATACGCGTAGAAGTCTCCTTTAAGCATTGCTACTACCCATTTTTGCATATGGTTGTAAAGTATGCACATTATATGTAAATGCCACCCTAAGTAGTCATTATAGAGACAAAATAAAATAAAACAGTATAGATATTTGCCTTTTGATGTTTAGAATAACTAACTTTCAACAATTTTACTTTTTGGCATTCTTTGCAATTAAACTTATTCTGGCTTTTGTTTCCGATCCACCTGAAAGGATTTTTTTTTATTTATATAATCGTAAAAGTTGTATCTTTCGCACAACGAAAATTATTAAAACGTTACCTTTTTATGTGCGCTTTTTATCGTAATAATTATCAATCGGAGGTTGTCCCAATTCAATGCGACAGAATATGTTATGATGTAAAGTTGAAGAAATTGTTCAAAAATATTGTAGATGCGGGTTACTATAGCGCTAGCGGGTAACTTTAACCTAACTTTAAGCTACCCTCTTCGTAGCCATGACTGTAAACGACGTTGTTTGTCTTTCGAACTAACCTGTTGTGAATACTTACGTATTTTAGGTCCGCAAACTTTCTTGTGTAAAAGAGTTTGAAGGTAAATTAATTTTTGTTTATATTTTTTTTGAAAATTAAACATTTCTGTATGTCATATTTTTCATTCGTTTATTTTCTATTATTTCAAAGAATTTACATTGGTTCAATACGCTTACGTGTGTAAGCATAGTTTTTGTGCCACAGTAACCCTCTTCAAAGTACAACTTTGGCTCAAATTAATAAAAATAAAAAATATATTTTCACCAAGTTTTTGCTATATAAAAAATTATTACTGATTATTAGTTATTACTACTGATCTTATCTATTAAGTGTATAATTTTTTATAACACTTAGTAGTCTATAACAATTTATATATCGGAGCAATTTGTAAAAATATAAGAAAAAAGTAGCCAAAGTAACCCGCATCTACGCTATTTAGATCGATAAAGCAATTGCTTTAAAACCGCTATTTACAAGTATTAAAGAAAGGCATTGTGAAAAAAAAAATTGCCTAAAATCAGTGGCCAAGATTGTACACCGAAAGATGTCTGAAAATGCAGTACTGTCGTATTTGTTAGAATAGTATCTTAAAAATTAAACATGCCTTGATTCCAAATTTCACAGTTGAATTCAAACTGCATGCAAAATTGAGCTAGGTACATATGTATTAACGAGAAAAAGATACCCGAGATCGATTATGGTTTAATTATGGATTAAGTGGCTAATTCGCCCCTAACAATGTTGTGAATGACTATGAAGTAGGAGGTCTCATAGATCCATGAGTTAGAAAAAACTATTTTTGCTCTGGTCTAATTTGATTTACTCTAAATTCGGTTTTGAAATCGTAACGTGATTACTTTATAAAATAAGGAGTTTTTGTAAAAAGCTGCATTATAAGCTATACAAATAAGTTATTAAAATAACAATTAATTTTTTTAATATTTACAAAAATTTTTTTCGGTACATGAACTTTCGTTCCACTTTGCTCACTTCGGGTGATTCTACACGAAAATTTAAATCTTATTATTCGTTAAATGTCTTTCGAATTTAGAATGGTGAGAAATTGTGTTTACAAAATTATTATTACCTTGACTTAGGGGTTTTACCATCTTACCTCTTATGTGGGGCAAAATGGATTAATGTGTCATGTTGAATAATGTAGTTATTTCTTTTCAAAATATGGTACTAGAAGAATATCAAGAATATTAGAATAAGAAAGCGTGCTTCTGTAACCAAAAACACGTTGTAGCGAGAAGAGTTAAACAGCAACATTTTAATATTGTATTTGTTATTTTAATTTACTACACCAAAACCTTTACATTCATCAAAAAACTGGATTTCTTATATTTCCGAAATAAAATTATCATAAAAATTACATAAATATTCGTAAAATTTAATCAATATTTATTGAACAGTTGTGAAGTTAACAGAGTGAAAATAATAAAAAATGGATGAAATATGTAAAAATCACTGAATATACAGGGTACGCAAAATAACAGCGGAAAGTTTGACTTCTTGTTAATAATAATATATAAATCTGATTTCGAAGAGGTCGCCCTCAGTGTGGTTTCAGAGTCTGAAACGTCTTTTAAATTGTTTGGCTATAGACTGCTTTAATAAGGATATTCAAATAGATAATTAAATAGAAGATTCACAAAGTATAGGAGAGAGTCGGATATATGGTACCACTGTCTTTTTACTTTTATATATTTATTTTTTTATTTGCCCGCAGCTATTACATATAGGATTTACAGATATTTAATTCAAGTTTCGAGATTAAGCGTTTTCCTATTTAGAAATTATAGTCTTAGTATTACACATATGTTATAATTAATACTAATTTATTAGTACTAAAAAAACTTAACTAGTACTAGTTTTTAGTTTTAGAAAGATGTGAGTATCGCATTTTGATTTTGATTAAAACAAACAATTTATCGAATGCCATATATATATCAGTATCTCTTATACTGCAAAATCAATATCTTACACATTTCTCACAATATGCGATTTTCCAGAAGCTTTTCGTGGGAACAATTTAGCAGACCAGTTTGTTTAATTGTATCACAGGTAAGGTAAATTGTACCACTAAGAGTTCAGTGATTTGAAGTGATTTGAATAATTAATTAATTATTTGCAAAAATGTTTATATGGTTAATGTTTTAATTATAATTCAAAAAGTGTTAAAAATTAAATCGTTATTAGATAACAATTAAACAAAATTAAACATCTATCAAAATGAAACACTTATCAAATTAAATTGACAAATTCAAATACTTATCTTTTATAAAACCAAAATGAAACATTTTAACTTAAAAGTATTATTTGGTGAATGAGTAATTATCAATAAAATTTAAAGAACTACTAGTCGATTTTTGAAAACATATTTGACACAAAATGATCTTAAAACCTAATTAGTTCGGTTTTTTACAGATTTAAAGGTTATTGTCAACTAATAAAATTATACAAAATTATCACTTACCTTTCTAATGAGTAATGTCCTTAGGTACACGCATCAAAATTTCCATCAAACACCGACAAAAATGTTTCATGTCTCTCAAACTAAATCCATTTTCCCGACACCATTATAATCGTAAAATAACAAATAATTGTGGGCGCTGTCAGTACTTAGTTTTATGTTATCAGCAAAGAAAAATGATAACAGTTAGTAGGAAATCTTGAGGTGGTACAATTTATCCAGCGATACAATATACCAGATGCTCCCCAATTATATACAAACCTAATTTTTTAAAATCAATTAAATATATCTTTCTGTTTATTTGATATTTTTTATTTTGAATATAAGAAAAAATTATCATTTGATTTACCATAAGATGACAATTTTTGTATGGTAAGATGCTCGTATTTAATGCAATATTCCATTTTTCGTTGTAGATATTAAACTTATGTCTCAGTGTACTACTACTACTCGTAGGCATTCAAAAGAGGACTTTAAAACGGAAGTGAGCCAATTTTGCGAAACATATAACTATAGGTAGTACCATGAGTGGCTGAAATCAATAATAATGTTGTTGCTGCCTATAAAAGGTTTTTAAATGAATTTGTGGTTCATATTACGCGACTATAGTCAATTTTTAAGAAACTTATACATATTATATAGAGCTCGTCATTTAGATAGTAACCGCTACTTATGGCTCTTCTGATATTTGTTGTGCGTGGAATTCGTCGATTTTAATTGCTTAATCTTAAATATTGTTATAACAATTTCATGCAAATTCATTGCAAACAGCTGAGTAGTTACGATTCAATAATGAGGTATGCCTTCAAAATAAAAATGGATGGAGGCCAAGCATTTCATACAAATTGTAGTTGAATTAAAATCTATTGATTTAAAGCGCTCACTTAAAAATTACGTAAATTAGGTATTATTCCTGCCCTTAAGAAAGTTCGTTAGTATTTCACAAATCAGGGTATGCTTCTAACGCGGTATATTTGGGCTTTTTGATAAATTTCTGTTTGTTATTTCATCAATCGCGTGCCAATTTGAAATGCAAATGAGACTTTTCTATCAGTGCAAGTTCCATTCAAACATATCGCGAAAAATTTCTTTCCATTACAGGAATGCAAAAATTCGTAGCTATCACGTGGGAATCTCATATCAACTGGAAAGTACTCGGGGGTTTCTAGCTTGTACATTTACTTTGTTTTAGTGCCGCTTAACAAAGCAAATGGGCTGTCGTTTTTCATGTTTATTGCCAATAGATCACACTTTACCCAGAGATGTAGTAACCTCCCGGGAATCGTTTAACCAGCGCCAGGCGCTCGAGATGATATCGAAATAATTTCCCCGTACTTCTTCGCCGCTTGGTAATTTTTATTTTCTCGGTAAGGCCATGATGGCGGAGCACCTTTCTGACAGGTGAAATGGAATTTCTCATGCTGCCTCAGACTTGTTGTCTTTCCTCGTTAATTTATTGGCTAACACGGACGAAATGTGCTTAATATGTAAGAACTGGGTGTGCACAGAAGTGAGAAATTGAGTATTATCATTTGTATCCTATCGGGAAATTCTGTTTCGGGCATACACACTTCCCTGAAAATATTTACTTTCTTCCTTCACGACGTGCTCCCAAAGCGCATTTTGCTAAACCTCAAAAGGGTATCCTCGAATAAAGTATGAAGTAATATTCTCCTTGGTATTTTCTAATAAGTAGATATATTCGTTTTGGTGTTTGACCTCGTCAGATAAAATCGCCCGAGTATGTAGCGGAATAAAGTGTCTTTAGGTTTTCATTTATGTATAGGTAAGGGTCTAAGAGTTATAGGATTGAAAAATAACACATTTTACAAAAATTAGATTTCTTTTTCTCATGAAAATATAACTTTTCTTTTTTTTATTATACTTTTGCGTCTGATATATTTTATTATTATCGCGGAAATGCTGTTATTTAAGGGGTCATATATAAATTTTTAAAATTTTTTTTCTTTATTTATGAAAGAATAATATCTTGAAAATATTCAGTCTGAATTTTAAGTCAATCCAACCAATAGATTTTAAGTTAGGGGCATTTATGTAGAGACGAATCAGGTACTTCAGAGTAAAGTAAATCGTTCTTGAAACTCTAAATCTATTTTTCTTAAAACGAAGTTTTTAAAGTACGAGTAACATGGAGACTGAACTCACTATTCTGATGTTATAACTTTTTTTTATTATAATTACCTAGTCTTCAATCGAAGGTTTTTTTTTGTCAAAATTGGATGCTTTTTTGTACAAAGACGAATTTGTTTGCTAAATATCGAATGCTTTTTTGTATGGAGCTGCCAGTTCATTCACTTAATTCTCTTCTTTTAGGAATTTTCATCACTATATTACCAATAAAAGACGAGTTCAACTAAAATAAATACTATGAGTGATTATAAATTGAGACTTATTTAAAACAAAACTCCAAAATTTATAATACCTAGTCGTGCCATAAATTCTGTCGCAACTTTAAAGAAGCATAAAACCTAAACAATGAAAGATAATATGTTTATTCCAACGAAATTTATTTTAATAAGATATTGTTAATTAATTAATAAAAGCTTTACTCGAAATGACCTCCTTTAGCTTTTATACAAGCTTTTAAACGTTGTGGCCACTGGTCTATAGCGGCACGCACGGTATTCAACGACATTTCATTTGCTGCTTTCACCAACGATTCTTTCAGACTGTCCAAATTGCGATGGAGAGCTCTACAGGCCTTGTTCTCTAACTCTGTCCATAATGCATAATCCAGCGGATTTAAATCTGGGCTCCCGGATGGCCAATCTTCTTGTGCAATAAAATCAGGAATGTTGTTGCGAAGCCACTCCTGTGTGCTTTTTGCTTTGTGAGCAGGAGCAGAGTCTTGCTGGAAGACCCAATGTTGTCCACGAAGAGAGTTTGCGATAAAGGTTTTACAACACCTTCCAGCACGTTGGTTTGATAAACCGCCGCACCGGTTTTGACACCTTTTTCGCAAAAATGGAGTGTTGTGACACCTTTATGGGATACACCCCACCAAACCATTGCAGAAGCTGGATGATGGCCTCGTTGCACCCTGGGAACCATTTTTTTAGCTTATTCTGATGATGTTGCATAAACCTTATCATTTTGTTTATTAAAAACTTGCTCCACAGTAAAAATTTTGTCGTCGGTAAAGAGGATGTTCTCATGGCCATTGGTTGTGTGCTAAAGCAAGAGACTCTTGCATCTTTGCAATCTTATTTCCTTTAACCGTGGAGTCAACATGTCGGCTGTTGACCGACGATAAGCCTTCATATGAAGAACATCTCGAATGAGTCTACTCATCGATCTTGTGGAGATTTCCAACTCCCTCGACAAAATTTTTTGTTTGCGTAGTGGATTTCTGCGGATGCGCTCTCGGACAGTTTTGATGGCACTGACAAAGTACAATTCCAGGCTAATTTCTTAGAAAGCGCGGATTAGAAATTGTGTGACAGAATTTATGGCAAGACTAGGTAATTGCCGCCCAGAAGTTTTATTATCTTTTATCAGGTAAAGTAACCCTTCATGATGAATGATGTCGCCAAGGTTATGACCAATAATCTAAACGTTTCTTATAAATAACTTTTGAGATAAATACATATAGGAAAAATATGTCGGTGGATGACTAAATTTTTTTGTTGTTCATTTCGTATTTATATCATGCATATATGGTATAAATTCGCACGTAGATATTTAAAACGCAGTGACATTGGATTAATGAATAAGTTTTTGGAATCTGTATCATATAACAAATTTTCACACAACATAGCATTTTCAAGGAAGTTATCTGTCTTGCTGTAGGAGAATTGCTTTATTTTGATTTTCTATATTAAATTTGGATCTATTGAAAACTAATACTTTTTGACATTCATTAAATTATGAACGTAGAAAATCGTAACAGATACATCCACAAAAAGAGCACAGTTTGAGGCAACTCGAGTAGCATTACTAAAATATTCTTTTTGAAATCTGATATAAGGCAAAGGAGCAAGGTGCCTCTAGTCATGAATTGCAATCGATTTCCGACGGCACTTGCTATTTGCCAGAGCTTGTCGATAAAAGAGTTGCACTCCGGATGGAATTTTCTTATCCGCTTCAAAACGTGCAAAATCCCATCTGTTTTTTTCCGATTTTAACTGAATTTCGCAATGATTTTCATATGAGAAAAGAGTGTTGCGAAAAGTGCAATGCAAGACGTGGTATGCTCTGATTGCAGGGATGTGGTCGGGTTGTCTTCTAACCGTGTCAAAAGGGATACACGCCCATAAATGAGATAACAACTTGACTGTAAGTCGTCAACACTTTATATGCCATTGCGAGAATGTCGCCGCATTTTCGAAGTTCACCTGAGCATTTGAATTCAGAAGATGCTCAAGGCATATCGATTCAGAATTCAGACAGAAACCATTTTTTTTCGCGATAAGAGGATCCATGCGAGGACGTAGCCGTGCAATATTTCATTGACTAACGCGGAGACAAATAGAAGGGCAATTCAATTTTTCATGCATTTTATGGCTTTTATTTTTCACTATCGCTCAGCCCTGGGTTTCGGCTGGTACGTGAAAGTAGAAGAATTTTAAAAGCAGTGGCATAAGATAAAAGTGCCATAGCAAATTTCCCACGCCTGGTGAGCTCTGCAGGAGCAACGAGTATGCAAGTACGACAGAAAAATTTCTGTCACGTCCTAGCAACTTATGATAATACTTTGCATATTTCGTTATCAACAATTTTATCTATGTTAGGTGATTCATATCCTGATGTTGCAAGACACTTTAAGGAACGGTAATTACGTGTAATCGTGGACTCATTTTATCTTGTAATTTCTCAACGAGAACTCAATCCTTATTGTTTGCATTTTTTGAGCATGTATCAATCAGTATGTATTCAATCAGCATCGAAGCAACTATTTATGGAAGTAAAAACTCATAACTTTCTCCAGCTAGGTAAACACTAACGTAATCGCGGAGCGCAAAATTGAGATATTAAGAGTGCAAGCTTTATACCTTTATATTGGCTGAAGCCAATCGCATAAGTGGGCTAATTAAAGAGACCCACAAAATTACGTGACTGTCTACTAATTGGCATATACCCTTACATATGTACGTGCTAGCAGAACACAATATTTATTGGGTCAATTAACCCTCAAAGGAGACAGTACATTGCCCACAAGGTATTTTATCTAAACCCATCCATAATAGCTTTTGTCTATGGGCATAGTACCTTTAATTGGTATTACACATGAGTAGTTTCAATAAAATAAGGAAAGGATCATTTATGCCTACCTACGTGGGCTTGAGTAATGATTGCAGAGTTGAAGAAGAATGCCAGAAGTGACCTGTCTTTGACATGATAGACCACAACAAGTTGTCTAGAGTACTGCTCGTCCGCAATCACATTTCGTACATAATATACACATATATTAGTTCCTGCATGAGGAAAGAAGAATCGTTTTCTTAATTCAGGGTTGGCTTATTCTAATGTTTTTTTTTAAAATTTCCGAGTCTGCCCAAAAAATTTTGCAAATTTTTAAAAGAACTTTTAATTCAATATTTAAAGAGAGGTTTGTGAGCATTTTAAGATAAAAGTTATAAGTAGTATTAGTAAATTAATTTTGCAATGAATTTTGCGCTTTATTGAAATGAGTTTAATGTCATTAAATATGTACATATACTCAGATATTTTTGTGTCAAAACCCTTTAAAATTTATATCGGAATATTAGTAAAAATATACTGTTAGTATTTACCTGAAACGAATGAAAAAGATATGTCTAAAATCCACTCTAAAAATAAAACCAAAAATATTTATAACAGAACTCTGAAACCTTTTATATTTTAAATATAATAAAGCATTATTAAGGAAATTTCACGCAGACTTTGTCTTCTTTTTTTTATATCTTACACTAATATACATGATGTTTCATATATCGTATATCAAAATAAATGAAATGACAAGATCTGAACTAGGCAAAAAATATATGGCAGGGGAGTCATCTCTACCGGGAGTTACAGGGTGATTCATCGAATTAGAATTTTCTATAGTATGCACATCATTATTTTAATTTTATATTTTGATTTATTCAACGCAGCGACATTCAACTCATGCCAATAATCTACTATCCCAATGTTCTTTCCAAAAATGTCAACAATGTTGACCTACCATTTACCACTTCATCCTTCATCGTTCCTTATAAGATAAAATCCAATGGACTAAGATCTGGATATCTTGCAGACCAAGAAATCAGTCTACCTGGTTCAATTCAGCGTTAGAAAATTGGTCATATCATTTTAGTTTCTCAATCTTACCAGCATGCTCTGGTGCTCTAATCTGTAGGTAAAATATTGACGTTTTTATTTTCCAAAGAAATGTCGTCCAGTAGTTCTGGTAGTGTGTTCTCTAAAAAGTTCGCATAAATTGGACTATTAAATACTTGCGGCAACATAAATGATTTCTACTGATACCAGCCCAAACATTGAAACTGAATTTATTTTGAAATGATGTCGCCCTTGTTTTATATGGCTTAATATCCGACCAGGTTTGAAGGTTTTAGGAGTGAATTACGATTTATCCGTCCATAGAATTCAATTTGAATCTAGAAACGATTTGATCTCTGCGTTGAATTCCAGAAGCCAAGTGTAGACCTTCAATCGTCTCTCGGAATCTCCTTCCAGTAGTCCTTGTACTGGCATATGATGATATGGATGCAACCTTTCTCGATAAATAAGTAATAACCCTCAAAACTTTAGCTGAGGACACTTCTAATTGTCTTGTGCTCGTTTCAGGGTTTTGCCTGACGATGCTGATTTTTAGCTGTTCGACGTTGGCAGAATTTTCCGATGTTTTAGAAACATTTAAAAAATGCTATACTTATCTTTATTTCTTTTTACCGTGCAATGATGTGGCGATATCAATTTCTATTCTTGTTAATCCTGCAATACTGAATATAGTAAACCTGTTAAATATTTGATGAAACCCGGTAAGCAGCAACAGATGTCTTTGCAAAACCGCCATTCTTGAAAATATTTTGCTATGATGCAAATCCACCCCGTAAGAAGTAAAATGATTTCTTCCTGAATTCTTTACATCTAAAGATATTTTCTAGTAGTGAAAATCCAGTTCGTCGAAGGACCAATAATGAATTGAGTTCCGTATGAAAAAAAAAACCGAATATTTCCTTTTGAATCTATATTATATATATATTGTACTATCTTGTTGAATTTTGCTTTCAGCTCTATGAATCCAAAAAAACAAAAAAAAATAACTAAAATCAAAAGCAAAAAGAAAGCCAACAATCATAGAATTGTAAATATTACGAAGGTTTAAAGCACAGTGAAAATTATTACAAGCATTTAGAAGTCTTACAAATGCAATTAAATACTTTAACAACACTTGAGTGAGAGTAAAATATGAAAACTTCATGGTAACTGAACAAATTACTCTTTTTATTAAAAAAATCATCTAAAATTTATCTTAAACACTCTTGAGATATCATTTGTTAATAGTCGTTGAAAAAAATATATTTATTCTGGCATTTGTAGGGACAACTACACATTTGGATGGAATCAGGTTAATTTATTTTAAAAGAGTAAATGTCAGTAGAAGAATGTTTGGAAAGTAATGAAATAATATATAGTGAAATATTATATCAAATAATTAAATATTAGTGAAAATTGTATTCTTGTTTCTTATCATATTTGCGAGTAAAAAAACTTAACACCGTAAATTATTCTTTGACAAACACTGATTCAAACAAAAATATATATAAATAAAAGGTTTTTGAATAATCTTAACTGGTACACTGGGGTCTCTGAATTTACCAGTTAACTTCCTGTAACGATTGCAACTAGAGTGACGATTTTATAATAATGCTAAGTATTTTAGGAAGAAGATACACTCCTAACTTACGAAAGAGGTCGCCGTAAACATCATTTGCAAAACTTAATCGACTTAAATTGAAATTAAGAAATGGTGGGTTGACTGGTACCCCATAGTGACAGCTAAAGATTAAAGACATTTTAATAAAAATATTCTGTAATTAAAAAATGTTTAATTCTATTCAAATTAAAATAATAACAATGAGAGTGTGACCTAGGCTAAGCAGTGCCTGATTTACCTAAGACGGGGCCCCAAGCAACCTCAGGTTTTCGGGGCCCTCATTCTAAAATTAACCCCCCCCAATATTTTAAAATAATAAATAACCAGTTAATTTTGCAAAATCAATATATTATACAGTTTAATTATAATTTACGAACTAAATTACAACTTTTTCCTACTTTTCGCAGTCGCAAATTGATGAATGACATCATCAAAGTCAAGTTTTTGAAGCTTGTCTTTTTCGATAAAAAGTAACGAAAGACACGAAATACAAGCGACCGAAGCGCCAACTATGCGCGCGAAATACAGTTTTGAACTAATTTAAATTCGTTTGAGGACAATGAATAATCGATATTGTTTACATGGATTTTTAGATTTTGCATTTTTTATTTATTTTTTTTTTTTAATTTCCGAATGTATTTTCAACATTTTTCAATTTTTGGGGCCCCTGTCCAAGCGGGGCCCCAAGCAATTGCTTCCTTTGCTTCCTGGTAAATCCGCCACTGAGGCTAAGTGACTCCACAACCCCTTTTATGTGTGCATCAAAGAAAAGGTTTTGGTAATTATATTACATTTTAATCGTTTTAATGCATGTGGTATTGCAGAAACAAGTTCATTATTATTTGCCGCTCTTAATTTTGTGTCAATGTGTACCCATGTCTTGTAAGGACTGTTGCGTACATTTGTAAAATTGTTTTTGGCCGCTCGAATTTTCTGTGCGGCTTCTGTGCCGGAGCCATTAATAAAGGGATCAAACTCCCCTGAGACCTTTATGGTTGTTTACGTGAACATAAAACGGACCAGACTGCTGGAGAAGTGCACTGAGGCGACCCATATGCATAGATATTAAAACGTCTTGCACGAATGAGTATTGCCCATTTATTTCCTTCGCCGCACGTTGAATAGCAAATTTCTTGCCGTTGAAAATCCTTCAGGTAGGTACATGTGATAAAAAATTCATTTCCCTACCGCAAACAACTTACCACAAAGCTAACAAAGTGTTTTCAATTTCCCGTCGGTGCTCAAAAGCACATCATGTTTCAGTGTGAAGAACCCGATTGAAGGTTCCTTTCACTTCGGGCAAAAGCCGGGGATGACGCACCAAAGGCAAGGAATAAAAATTTCTTGACAAACCTTTGGCCATCTTAAAGAGCCTAAAGTTCGAGCATTCGAAGACGAATAGTGCTCTGGTTGAAAATTATATGAAACTTCTGGCAAGCACTTTACAATCCTTAGCATATGACCCGGGGCTCCGTCACTCCCATACCTCCGGATAACGGTCTGCATTAGCTTTATTGATTAAAAATTTTCGGGGGAGCAGACAGGCGCGTTAGTTGTGTTGCTCATACTTACGAAAGGAAGGGCAGCGGCGGCGGTGTCGACGGGGCATTATTCGGAGAAACTCGTAAATATGGCCTTGTCTGACTTGACCATTGGCTCCCAATTTGCCAGCTGGGAGCTTTTCAAGGAGGGGCTCTTTGGATCCAAAAGTGCTTCCTTAGATTTGATAAAAGAAAAAAAAACAAATTATTCTAAGAGTTTCGCAACCCTAACAAGCATGCATTAATGTATATCAAAGGTCGTTTAATTAACTCTATCCTTTATAAAGCCGATTAGCGTTTGCTCATTGAACTTCCTTGTAGCAGCTGAAACCAACAGATAATGACTTTTCAGATTAGATACTTCTACTACTACATAATTCAATTTATTGTCATTGTTCTTGGACTGTTGTTGTAAATTGATTTAAAATATCAAAATGTCGGCCTCCAGAATAAGCGCGTTTACTAAAATTGCCCGTCGATTTTCTATGGGATTTCGATCTCAATTGATAACCGGTCACTGCAGTTTAGGTATACTTTTTGAACCCAAAAAAATTGGTTGTGCGTTGTGCGTTGTGCTGAGTGGATAGGAGCATTACTCTGCTCAATTATCCTAGTTAGTCCTCATATATTACCCCCAAAATCAATGAGAAGATTGTCAAGAAGTTCAATGTTTCTCTCCGAATTAATTATGAACCACAAAACAAATTGGAGATTTTTCGAGATGTATGTACAAATGCGGTTCATATCATAATAGAGCCGCAATGAAAATTTCTGGCATAACAAATGTCAGGCTCTCCTTTTAATACTTGTGGTAGGGGTTTCGGGATTGCTGATTTTAAATTTCGAACTTGAGAATATAATTTCAAGGTGTTTAAAGGTAATATAACAATAGTTTTTATTGTTAATGAGAAACCTATGATACATGACTTCATATTATAGATTTTAAACAATCATGTTAACGTGCTTTGATTCAATATAAACTTTTAATAGAGTTCTCAATACCAATTTATATACATTGCATTACAAATGCCCGTCATCAAGTTGATAGTTTAGGCGTATTGTGGTGGATTAGTTCCCTATGATTTACTAGAGTATCCGACTTGTCAATAGTCAAAATTGTGGGCGTTTTGCATTGATGCTGCAACTGATTCCAATTAAAGATCTCGTATTATGTTTATGCTTTGTTCATGGTTTGGACGAGTCTTTCTCATTTTTATCAATGCTTCATTGCATCTGTCGCCGCCACCAGGATGAGGGCTCTACAGTGGTCGGGAATCTCGGCCTTGCTATGCTCTTATTTTTAAAATGTTTTGTGCCAGCGATATTTACGTGATTGAACACAGTGCCGGCGGCTAATGCAGTTTTGATAAATATTTATTAACCGGCCATTTCGATGATTGCTCTGATATGCTGTTCGATAAAAGCATTCTGATAGCGTAGGGGAGCTTGTCGAATCGGATGGTGTTTATGGGTTTCTGAGCGGCCCGCAAGGAGTCCGTGGGGTTCTTGGTCAGACGATGTTTATTTCATTGTTTACTGCGGCATCGCCGGGAAATGTTTGCTAAAAAGAGTATCGTCACCGTTTTATGAAATATGTACCATATATACTCGTACATTCGCAAATACGTAGAGATAGCTAGCTAGATGGGCTCTAGACTTTCTGCACTGATAGCCAGGCAGTTCGGAGGGAGATTAGACTCCAGGATTGGGACGAATCTATTTTAATCCTGTTGGATGCTGCAAGTGCAATACAATGCTAGTTCAGATTTACGACTGTTTCATATAATTATTATTGCAGGGCATGCAATGCCATCACTTAGTTTGCTCATTCCGGCTGAAATCATACGTCAGCTTGATGATGGAGAGAAAAAGTCTGATACTCTAATAAAGGGAGTTTCGCTATTGTTTTGAATTCCAATTTATATCGTATGAGTCGCCCAGGGTAGATGTATGTAAATTTGCAAGAAGTGAGTATTTGCCGCATCTAGGATTTGTTTTAGCCCATTTCTCCCAATGATTTGATGAAATACAGATTTCACCGAAAATTACAAGGACTTTTCAAGCCATAAGGGATTTTTCGCCGTTCAAACAGGCAAAAATTGTGCGGCTTTGAAGTTCACTTGGGAAATAATGTTTTTGCCGATGGGTACGCTTTGTTGTTTGTTTGTGATGTGAACGCTTTTGGGCCTACAGAAAGACTATTGAACTCTGAAAGTTAATCATAGTCTACGCCAGTTTTACTGTGGATATTTTCGCCCCCAGGCATATGTTGCCTATAAAGCAAATTCGTATTATGTATACCAACTGTGCACGAATTGTGTTATTAGAAGGATTCTAGGCAAGGGGAAATTATTTTGTGTTCTCAATGATTAGGGATAATGGGTGGAGCTGACAATTGTAATTAATTTTCAGTTTTAATTTACATATCTGCAGATGATCCGCAGTTAGGGCGACGCGGCGGTATCTTAAGGATGATGGATTTTGAACTTATTCATTGTGAAAGTTTTAAATAGTTTAGTGCCTATATTGTTTTAAGAGATTTTTTAGTTTACATGGATATCCTCTACCAATCTAGCATCTCTGATTGATGATAATAGGTAAACATATTATAAAATTTTAGGGAAACAAAGAATGGTTTTTGTTTTTAACAGGTTTCTAATCACACACTTTAATAAAATATTAAAAAAAAAAGGAAATTGTACACGAACGTCGGTAGTTTAGTCAATATATTAACAATTTTATGCAATGTAGACTATTTGCCTAGTCGTCACATCACAACTCATAGTAGAATGTCACTCAAATTAATAAATTTAGATGTCTTAAATTATCATACAGTTTATGAGGAGATCGGGTTTCAGCTCGCAACACAAAAATTATCGAAATTGAAAACACATTTTATTCCAAAAATGGAAAATTACAACGGAAGGAATGATTATTTATTAATAACTTCAGATCCAAAAAGACCCTAAAGCCTAAGGACCATTGTTAAATATTAAATCAGAAAGGTTGTTCTGTTATCACTTGTTCTATATTTTTACAAAGCAGTATTGATTTTCTATATTGCAGTCTGTATTATTATTGAAAAGAATATTAGAAAGAAATCAAAATTGAATGCTATAGTGATATGAGTTAACGAGAAACTTATACATATATAAATATGTGTATATTATTGTAGTAAAATGATAAATCTTACCGTTGAGAATTCCCTACAAAAATAGATAAAGTATATTGGAGATGATCGTTAGAACAAGATTCAACAAAACCAGGTCACTGGAAAAGTGTTAAGTATTCGAAGAAAGGAGTAATCGTCTCATTTAAAACACATCTTGCTCTAATTGGCCTTATAAATTGCTTCCAATTAGAACGATGTCTTTGTCTAGTTGATGCCTATCATCGTTTTTCCGGAAAGACGTGAAAGTTTTCCGACAGAGTATGCCCTATGAGTTGGGGAGTACGTGGCAACAATTCGTTAAGAATGGACGGGGCGGGAGTGATGCCGACATTAATCACCGAAAAATTCATTTGTGAACAGAAATCGGAGGACATTTTTGTGATTTACGAGGGTCGTTCATGTCGGGCATTTAAGTTACATTTAACACTGTCAACTCTTTTTCAAAAGCAATTCATCCGGAACAGCAGCAGATCGCGCCTTTAGAAATGTTATAGCCAAAAATAGAAATATCATTGCGGGTCGCGTGAATGCTTAAAAAAATTACTCTGGTTGGAAAAATTCTTGAGTATTCCTTTACGAAGGAAAGTCGAATTAGGGTGAAGTCAACGACAATTAATTAGTCAGACGAAATGGAACGCATTCCGATGGTCAATAGTTATTTTAGACTCTTAATATCACTCAATCCCGAGCTAGAAAGTGAGTATGGCTTGCCTATAAAAGATTCTATGATGCTATAAACTATTTTGTTTACATAACTGCGAAAATTTATTGTTTTTAATAATAGAATAAAAAATTTCATAATGCCCCGCTCTCCTATGTAATTAAAGCTTAATTTCGTTTAAAAAGCAGCCGATAGTTCCAAGCACTGCGGGCTAACCCAATCACACAACGTTCAACGTTTACGAGTTATTTTATACTTACATGCTTCATGAGTGCCTGGAAGGTAGGAAATGTTGATAATAAGTTTCAAACTCGAGTTTTTACTAAATTGAAAAATAATATTTTTTTTCATGTCGCACTTGAACGAGTTGTTTTTTGAGTAAATGGAAAAATAGATGCGCAGTGTATTAATTATACAATGTGTAAATGTAAAATTCATCAGAATTTATAGTGTTTAGATAGCAACACATCTCTTTTTTATATGCTAAATAACAGCAGGTTCGTTCATGGTGAGTTAATTAATTAATTGAATTTTTGGTGGATTGTTAATAAATAACCCTATGTTTTGACGTATTAAGCAATACAATTATTAATCGTAGCTATTATTGTTTTTGGAAAGCATCTCAATACAAAGACCTCAAATTCGAAATGAATGAATTTTCATTGAATTTTTACATAGTTTCAATAATTAGGATCCGTCATCATGGTTGCAATAAAAATGGAAAAGGTAATATGTTAGTCTTACTCTAATTCAAAAATTATTAATATTATTCTCCTTATCTTAATAAAGATATCAATTAGTATTTGTATATTTAACCGTATATATAAATAAACTGAATAACTATGCGTGTAGCCAAATCTTCAAAAACAAAATTATAAAAATTTGCAATATTTACACAAAACAAAGGGGTAAAGCTATGACTCTACGATCATGGTTTTATAAGATAGTTTAAGCTCAAAATTGCCTTTCCACTCAAAGGGTTAATAGCCTGTAACTTCAAAATCTACAACATCAGTTTTGCAAAAATTTGTATAAATTTATTGACAAGGTGAGACATATTACAAAAATATATCCTTTTTTTCTATTTTAATATTTTTTTTTAAGTTAATACTCTGTTAAATTGCTGATTATTCATTGAAATAATTTATGTTGTAACAAAAAAACATAGGTCGTTCAAATATCTTTGATAACTATCGGCGAACCTTGTTTCAATATCCATTAAAGAATGTGAATATAAAATTTATTTTCTGCAATCTATTTAATTTATATCACGAAAATTACGTACCTTTAGAACGTCCAGAAATAATAAAAAAGTAGGGCAGCAAAGTCGAGATATTGGAAGGCAAAAATGTACATAAATACGTATGTATATGAAAAATAACATTGATCAATTATTTTAAATTTAGTTATCTGTAATTATCACACAAATTACTCATAAACTATTCATAAAATTCAAATATTTTCCGCTTTTAACATATTGATTGTTGGATATTGTTAAAAGCTTTGAATAAATAAATAGCTGAATTACTGATCATTTGTTGTTCATTTATTTAGCGAAATATCCTGCATTCTTTATGGAAGGTTACAAATAATTATTTTGTTTTATTTCATTGTAAATTTTTTGTGTGTATGGTCATATTGACTCTTGCAACAAATTATGTCACATATGCTAATTTCATTAATGGGAAATTATTAATATGAAAATTAAATTACGAAACCCAGTATACAGGCTATTTTATAATATATTCTAGTATTGCAAAATATTGTCAGGTAAATACATAAAATTTATTGGACATTTTGCGTAGGAAATGATGACTTTGTACTCTAAATTCTGGTGATACGTTTGTTTATATTTGTCTAAAGCCACCTTGTCGTTAAACGAACATACAAAAAATTAAGAAGTAGATATACTTCCTTCCTTCTTATAGCTGAAAAGAATTATTCGAGCTACGAACTAGAAGAGTCACCCTGAAGTTGAGATCTTATTTACTGGATTTAAGGTTCAAGATTTACAACGATTGTCAAGCGTTCCAACTTACCATGAAGAAGAAAGGGCTAAATAGCCGCGTAGCCAGGTAGGCCTTGTTAACCAAAGATTCGAAAAGCTCAAGATGAAGGCGATGGTTGTCGCGCAATATGTATACTTTTGCAACTTGGAGATTTTAAAGACTATGTGCTTAGAGGCAGTGTACTATACAAATTCGTTAAGGAAGTCATCTTCTGGTGGTGACTAAATACATGCAAAAAAATATTCGAAGTATGCACGAGCACCAACGCATCAATGCAAAGAAGGTCGAACCTTTAGTTAAGAATACTTCATTCCAAATATTAAGAAGAAAATAGAGGCAGTCCTCTCTAACTGCGCTCCCTGTATATTGGCTTCAAAAAAGATGGGTAAACTGGAAGTAATATTCAATCTAATTGAAAAAAACTGATAAACCCCTGCAAACATATCACATTTCCGTCTGCCATCAAAAGCTGCAAGTATTTTTTGTGGTCATAGATGCTTTTACAAAGTTTAGCTGGATATATCCTGTATTAACCACTACAACTTAAGAGACGTAGAAAAAATTGCAGGAGCAGAGCGTTGCTTTGGTAATTCGTGCAGGATAGCTGCCAGAAGAACGGCATTTACCTCCAATTAATTGAAAAGAACAAAAAATAAGTTATATCCTCATAAATACCGGTGTAACTCGGGTTAATGGGTAAGTAGAGAGGTTAAATCAGACCATGGGAGTACTTCCTAAACTATCAGCGGATAAGTCGCAAAGATGGTTTAAATACGTTCATCACCTGCAACAGATACTCAATCTGATTCTTAGAAAAGCTACCGGGAAAACGCCATTTAAATTGATGATTGGCGTCAAGATGTCTCGCCTCGAAGATCTTTGTTTATAATATTGCTGGAAGAAGAAACAAATGCGCATTTTGAAGCAGGAAGGAGCGACATGAGACAGAAAGCACAAATAGAAAAGCTGCAAGCTGAAAACAAGAAGAGGGAGAAGAACGAAAAAGGATGCCAGCCAGAGCCTATAAGTTACGTGATCTGGTTGCTATTCCTCGTATACAATTTTCGCCTGGATCTAAACTTTGTTCCAAATATTTTGGTTCCTACGAGGTAGTAAAGCTTAAGAAGAATGATCGAACCGAGTTGAAGAACGTTGCAGTTTATTAAGGGCCAGCAACTAGTCAATGAAGGCTTGGTTCACAAATTTCGAGAGTAGTTCACTGAGTCAGATGAACCCCAGGACGGCCGATTGCGGGATTCTAACGCCGTGCAAAACTCTAGTGAAATCTGTAACAACAAATCTCCATGCAGTGATGATCACAGTGACCGCAGTTGGGTTTAACCGTTATTCATATCAAATGCCAGCAAAATGCAAGCCATTTCTGTGCTTATCAGTCGTCACTTTACCATTTGAAATAGTTAAGTGCCTGCCAAGCAAATCCAAGTAAAATTGCCAGCTAAGTCAAGTGCAGTTAAAAGTTTTGATTTGTTAAATCATTACATAATTTTGTACCCATTCTGAAATTACACCAATTTTGGTAAATTGTGCCTAAATATTTTACAATTCACTACACTTTTGTGTCGAACTCAATTAATTAAAATTAAAGTAAACATATCCCGAAGATCTTCTACTTTTATTAATTATTTATTATCTCCGAATATATGGGATTGATTTTACTTTTTCTGATAAACACAGAATTATTTAAAAACATTTCGCACGAATTATTTTTAAAAACGATCGCACTTCTCATCAGAACAACATTTTTTTTCGAAAAGGTATCGGCAGCAAAGCCACGGGCAGTTCAATTGATTAGAGAGCATCAAAGCGCCAATTCGAAGAAGGCAGATTCAAGCCCTACCCCTTGTTCAGAGTCGTTGCTTTTTTTTCAGCAATTTCCATATGAATAAATAAGCGAAATAAAAATAGTAAGGATTTGTTGGAAAACTAAATGATTCGGAGGACCAATTTCACTAGATGTTAGGAGATTTAAACTTAACATTTTATTTTTTAGCATGTAGTGTTACAAAGTTTGTTTTTGAAAAATACCCACTTACTCTGGTCGGCTTCAATCCTAGTCCTTAGACCAGTTTGTATGACACTAAAAACCCAAAATTTTTGGGAACTTGACTTTAAAATGTTGAAAGTATATGTTAATTAATAACTCGGCTCAAGTCCATCAAGTTCATTAAGTAACAATTCAACTCAATTATAAATGGAAAATTTAATCAAATTTAGCAAATTTTTCTGCAAAATAAGTTTATGGTAATATATTCCTTTGATAAGTATCCCAAATACACGACCGTTTCACCATTCAAGTACGGTGCAGTGCGCTGGGTAGTCAATCAATTTTTGCCCACTTTCTCGCATTCCTAATTACAAAGGGTAATAATTTGTCGGAGTAGGTAAGTTTTTGCGGCAATGCGACGTCCTGCCGGAGATAGCTGCCTGCAAATTGTCAAAGTGCTCCCGAACTACCTACAAGGAATGAAGGAAGCTAATCCAAAGCGAGTGGTAATGCGTGCCGTACATGCGAGCTAACGAGACATTGTGCCATGCTATCGACCTGAAACAAAACGCTCGAATGATTTCCCACAATTTTTGTATACCGTGTATTCAGGAAATCCATTTATGCGAACATATTCTGGCAATTAAATTAAATGCGTCTACTTTTTTCACATCCCGTCATTTGTGATAGGCATGTGTAGTTTGCAAAAAGAAGCCAAACCTGCCGTGGGTGGTGATTCTTTCTATGGAGGAGTTGGCTTTTCTAAGGAATTTAATCGACCCACAAATAGAAAAACAGACAGTGGAAATTTTCACAATGGAGCATGTGACGCCATGGGCATGTTACATGGGGGAGACAAGGAGCCAGCACCCTTGGCACCCTTGATACCCGCGTTCTGTGAGGTGAGCTGAAATTTATATCTTCCCGGCGACATTTGCCTTTTCGAGATAAGTGGATACGCTTTAAAGCTCCACTGTGTAGCATAAGTGAATAATCCGATTACAGAGGCATTCAATGATTCACGAAATCGTCTTAGCATGCGATTATGCCTACAGGAAACCGAAAAAATTTTATCGGTCCTGCATATCTTAGCAGCAGACTTGGTTGAATTCAGTGAATCAGATGCAGGGAAGAGAACCTGTGGTAGGATGATAAAACGTTGAAACCGCTATAGGCAAAGTCTAACGCCCACTTGTCCTGTTAAAAATATGATGATAGGTAATGGTGAACGACGAGTAACTAGCGAAAAAGTTCAGGAATATTGCCTTGATCTTTAAATTTACATTAAATTAGGCGACGAACGCGCCGCGGTGCACAATTTTCGACCGCGTAATCTAGAAGATGTCAGAGAACTTATTAAAAGTTCATAAACTGAAATTAACCAGTTGTCCCATTACCCCATTTTGACGTCTTCTTGAGTAATTGAAATTACCTGACTCGTTAGCCCAGGCAGGTGAAATACGAGGTATCAGACAAAGTTTTGCCAGCAAATTAAGGAGCCGTCCAGAAAAAGTCTGTAACTGAATGAAACTTTTAAGATCGACTAAAGAAGAGTTATTTTCTGTCCCCGCAATTCTGTAATTCTCCGCCAGTGGGTGTACATCAAGATGATTATCGAGGGTTGAATTTAAAAACCTATCCCAAAACAAGTAGATTATATAATGCGAAGAAGCATCAAAGTAAAAAACAGAGGTAAGGTGGACGGTTGAACTTCTAGATTATAATTTTGAAATAAATTTAGCGAAGAAAGCATTTAAAGTTTTGTATAATATGGAAAACTCTATTAAAAAGGTATTTAATATATTACAGCATAATATTCACATGCTGACATTATATAAACATTTTTCGATTTTGATGAGGATATCTTTTGTGCCATTGTAGATGGCTCGCTCTTCAGATCCACTATACAAATCTTAATATTCGATTTGGCACAGCTTTTAATATTATTAAGTATCTTGTTATTACAAAATTTTCATGGGAATTACACAACTTCTGGTGATGCTGACAGTTATATTTACTTTTACATATTTATTTAATCCGGTTTTAGGGGTTCCGTATGTCCGATAGCAAAAACTGAACCCTTATGGGAATCTGTCTGTTTGTCCGTCTGTTACAGTCAATTTGCACCGAATTTACTCTACCGATTAAGTTTAAATTTGGTACACATATGAATTTCTCTGACCCAAACATGGACGTGTAACTTAAATAAATGAATTTTGAATATGGGAGTCACTTTTGGAGGGCAAATTAGAAAATTAAAAAAAAGTTTTGCGAACTGTAGCGTGAGACAAATCAAATGGCTTGTTGTGAGAGTCTTAAGTATATTTTTTTTTGTAATTTTAAAATAAATAGTTTTAAAGTTATTTAAGAAAATATATGAAAATTGACCATTCCTCCCTTATTTCCAAAACTACTGAACCTAAAATTTTGGAAAAAAACACAGAAAAAATTTTTTTTTATTAATAGATTACAGCAAAACTTATAAGTCTTAAAACAACATGGTAAATCTCTCCATATTGTGCATATAAATTTACATTTGCAGTTGGAATGTATGAGAGAACACGTTTGCTTTCTTGCTATTATAAACTCACATTTACACTTGGAGAATAAACCGTGACGTATATTGATATATGGGAGAACATTTTTTATATAAATAAAAAATGATAGACGTGATAAATGATTCAATTTAGATAGTAACTGCTTATTAACCAATAGGTAAAGTAAAGTAATATGACATATAATCTTTAAGGTATGAGTTCGACTCGCATTTGTTCATTTTTTTTTTGTATATACATATATGCAGAGTGATTTGGAAAGGCGAATTCTACACCTCATTTGTCAGGCCACAAGTTCTACACCTCTTTTGTCAGGCCACTCCTCGAATATGATAGTCAAATTCTATCTTCTTTTCAATGCACCTACATCGATAGAATTGAAACAAAGCAGCGTAGTTTCCTTCGCTTTGCCTTATGCGATCTTCCTTGGCCTGATCTAAATCTTCCCTCTTATGAAAGCCGCTTGAAGCTGATCGACTTGCAACCTATATAGAAGCGCTGATATTACCTTCATGCTTCAGTTGTTATCCGGGGACATTGATTGTCCTAAATTACTACAGTTGATTTCACTTTACACCAACCCTCCAACCTCAGATCAGTCCCTCTCTTTTGCATTGCATACCATCAGAAATCTAACTCCTTTCTCTGCTTGGATTTTCACCTGAGTAAATAATCTTCTTGGACCTACACCGTCCTTCTTAGAATTAGTTCTTTAATGCATCTCGTTGTTAATTTTCTATTTAGTAATTATGCTTGTTTGTTTAGTGTTATTATTTCGAGTTGTATTAAGTTTAATTAGTTAAAAAAATAAATATACTCGTATACCAATTAATTAACAACATTTGTTCTGAACCTCCTTTGTTGATGTGCATATCTTAGGCCATTTAATATTTCTTTCGATTATTATTTAATAATTTTTGAATATGTTCTTTTTTCGAATAAAATGTTCACACATTTTTATTTTGAAACTAATTAGTTTTCAGAGTAATAGATGGATTGGGTTATGCGGAGTACTGTTAAAAGTTTGTCTTTTTGAACGAGCCTTATTTTTTAATCCAGCCATGTCTTTGACAGGAATTAGGTCATGCCAGAACAAACGTTAATTAGGCCACCTCATAGAATCGTTTTGTATTTCCAACATATATTTTGTATAATGAATTACCTAGGCTCAACATTTTTTGTTTCATCCTTTTTTGCATGTGTACAATTTTAAAGAAACATAATTTTTTCATGAAAATACACTATTTAGAAAATATTCAAAAATAAATAGGAACGAACATAAATGAACATATTTATTTCATTAAATCCAATTACTTACTTCGATAATAAGCCCTATAGTATACTTTGTGCCTGTGGTCTTAAAAAAACTGCAGTGTCTAAAATCGGTTAAAAGGGTAATAAATACATGTACACCTTCGCTTACAGTTTATCAAATATTATCAAATTATTTTTTGCGTCTAACATTTTGAGTTAGCTTTTTCGCACGCTCTGAATATTGAATACCATTTAAGGAGCTTCTTATGTTACCTGAAGCCATTGATTAGTCTCATTTCTGACAATATTTAGATTGATGTCAAAAATTAGGTTTCCCGCCCTAACCTTACTCCCCATTGGCCAAATATTTCCTCCAGTAAGCAGTCAATGTCACAGATGAAGCGCTGAAAACATGCCCACAAAAAGAAGATTGACATCCTCAAGGGACATATTCCGCAAGACCTATGTCAGCCGAGCGATACTTTTAATTGAAATTGACTTGGAGTGAATTATTGCTGACACTATTTGATGGCACGTTAAAGTGGTTTTGACTGCGATCTCAACTCGCAGCCCCATACAAATTCCACGTTTTACCATTTCCCTATATACACCCACACCGAAATTGCCATTGTTATCATCCCTCTCATCCCGGCGCAATAGACTGGCTCTTTGGGACTTTGTTCAAGATGAGTTTGCAGGATATCAGTTACTTCCATCCTCGCTCCAAATTGAATAGTTGAAATGTCATCCATGCTCATTTGTCTACAGTTTTGATACATCGATGGTCATCAATTATGCCGGGACCTTTTTTCCAGGAGTCCCTACCTATTTTTCTGGAGGGGCGAAGGGAATATGGATTACTGACAAATAGATGCCACGTTACCCCGCACCGACATTTTGAATGTTACTTTCAGTCTATCAGAGGATGAAGCTTGTTACAACTTTGTCCCGCCATAGCATCTCATCTACACCTATTGCCGAAAAAGTCCAGAAACTAAGTGGTCAAGTATTTCAAATAAAGTTTTCTTCGCACACAAAATTCATTAGAGGATAAATGGGTCTATTACCCTCCTATATTAAACTGAAAATAATGCATTGAGATGTATGCTCTCTCTGTTCTTGTCTATATGCGCGCTAAACAAACTTGTTTTCTGTTGGGGAAGTGGATCCTGGTCTCAATTTACCTTTAGGTAAGGTGCGACGTTACTCAGTTCATTTGCGAGGTGAGATGGGAACTTTTCATTTGTTTGTTCTCTGCTTGCATGCGAATTAATAGCGTTTTTGCTCTCTATCGATATTTATCCTAATTCTTTAAATTTACAAGTACAAGTATATGTATCTACTCTCTTTTAATTTTGTAGAACAATAGCTGTTGTCCGTGACATGGTCTGCGTCGCCACGAAAATGATAATCTGATCTATAAAACTACGAAATTTATTTTTTTGAGAAACGCCGTTTTTTAATTGCAGATGCAAATTTTCATCAAAATATATATGTTAGTTATTTAAGTGTTATTTAGATGATTAACGATAAATATACATAGATGCACAATTGTGATGCTCCCCTGTTGAACTCTGAATATTTTCGAAAAATGATTTTATACTACTTCCAAAAATAATGCCTCATATTTAATTTCAACATTGACTAGCGAGTTTACACCAAATAACTTGACTATTTGCTGCTTGTTATGGGGACTATAATGTATTGAAAAGAATACAAATTTAGAGCCATGTTAAATTGACAGAAAATAGAAAAGTATTGATACATGTCGATCGCACTTCTCATTTGAATTCAATTTTATTCAAAGGTATAGGAAACCAGCCATGGTAGCTTAACTGATTAGATTTAGGGTATCGAATTTTAATTTTAAGGCTCGCAGATTTGACCCTTGCCTGTTTGTTGTTTTTCGAGATTTTCCACAAGCTCGTATATGTTTTACAGCCTCTTTTAGTACTTAACGAGTAAGGGACAATGCGGTAACATAAACTCCTTATGTGATTATTCTCGTGTGAATAGCCTGAAACTTCAAAGGGTACGTTTCCGCATTTAACTGATATTACAATATAGTATGTTTTTGAAAAGGTCCCATTGAAATTGCAATAATTCTACATTTCCATTTCTCACCCATGGCTAATTGTATCCCTACAGCATCAGTCCGTATGCGCGAAATCATATTAGAGCAGGTTGTCCGGGATTCAAATCTGTACCTTTCAATTCAACAATTATATTTTCCGCCTATTTAAGTTTATTTTGCCTCGCTTATATGTGAAGTCTGCAGGGCAAACATTTTCCGTAATGTACTTAATTTATGCAATACCGTCACATTGCCGGACAATTCCAATTTATCATCAAAATAAATGTTCGGCGAATTTTAATAGCCAAAAATGTTGCATTACGTTGTAGCGGTGAAGCTGGAAGTGCTTTTCGAGCCGGGAATATCTTTTGCTGTAAATAAGATGATAATTTGCTATCCTAGCACCTGAATCGTTCGCTTAAATATCTTGAAAGGAAGTTAATTTCTGCAGGGGATCAAGGCAAGACGTCTCTTATGGGAAGGGACTCAAAAGATTTATTCTTGTAGAAAACACCCCCATTTCCGCGAACATGTGAAGAAGCATTTAGGTTGATTTCTTATGACCCTGTTCGCGCGTCAACTAACTCTGATTGTTTTGCCGTTAAATTCCAAAGTGAAGATTTGGAGCACCCGCGCATCTTTTATTCCTCTCTGTCCCTAGTATTCTGGTAAATCAATGATCCGCAACACTGTCTTACTTTGCGCAGTCAGTAACCTGGAGTAATTCAGCGTTCACTCGAGGGCGTCTACGGAATCTTTTGTTCTACACCTCCACTTTATTTGGATTCAATCACGGTCTATTAAACAATTCGAGGGTGAATTTACACCTCAAGAAGTGACAGGGAGAGACAACGACGGTGTCATAAATTACTAAGGAGAAAACTAGACAGGCTTGCGCGAGCGTTCATGAAAATAGATTCATTGCAGCAGTGAAGAATTAAAGTCTTAAATACTTGTGCAAGTGTGGATTTAACTTCTATCTCTGATTTTTGTTTGTTTGCTTCACTTGTATATGAATACGAGGATTATACCGTGATGACGGTGTAATGACTGTGAAATGTTGTTTTGAGGAAATCGTTTAAGGTGTTGCATTATGTGCGTTTTATGACAGTTTTGCTAGATTGAGCGAAGACGGGTGAGTATCACTTATATAACTTTATACCTATGTTTACATTAATCTTTGCTTGTTGATTTTATAAGGGAAGGCCATTTAAAAATTCCAATTAAAAATTAAATTTAGTGGTATATTAAAATTGAAAAGAAATCTATTTAAAAACGAATTCTAACCGATTTACTCATGGTTCTTGCCGTCGATGCCTTCTCAAGCAATTTTTGTTCTGATAAGAAATTCGATTAACTAATCTCCATACATTTTAGGAATATGAAAATAATTAAAATATTTATTTTTTTTTCGTTCATAAATACTACCTTAGTGTATTTATTTTTCAAAATCACAAACTATTTGAAAACCAAGTTACGGAATTCCTCATTCAATCAGTTCAAGTAAATTTAACAGAACTGTATTTACCATACGTCCTTCGATTACTACAGGCATTATTTATTATAAGAAGTTGATGTCGAACTAGTTATATCTAATTACTACCGAAATCAGATTACGAAATGCAACTAATTTTATGATAACCAAGTTTTAAATTACCGAATAATTTCCATTTGCATTTTCATGCAAATCATACATAGATAGTTTCAATATGAATTTTTCGTATATTACGAATATGGAATCTAAACTTTTTCACACTGTTTTTTTACATATTTAAATTTGTATTAAAAATTGTAGTTTCGTTCCACTATTCTCATAAAAACAATAACATTTTAAACATGAATATCTCGTTTTTGATTTTTAGATATTTTAATTTTGAACTCACCTCCTAAACATCTGTGGCTTTAATTCAATAGGTACAAAAGGCCATATAACAAAATATTTTCTTTAAACTTAAACTTAGATACTTTACAAATTCATAGATATTTCAATGTTTAACTCTTTGCACTTGAGAGATGGCTCTCAGTCACCACAACAATGTATAAATGAACGTTGGTGAAAAAGTTTTCGAGCGTAAAGGGTTAATACACAGAACATTATTTTAGTTATAAAAACATATTTTTTTTACAAATCCTTTTTAAAAACAAGCTTTTATTTAAACCATGTACTAAAATAAATTTCTTTCCGATGCATAAATATTAATCATAGAAAGTAATTCAGGACAATTGATATCATTACATAACAAATCTTTAATAAACAAAGCACAACCCACATCACGTCTGTAATGAAGCGTGGGTAAACCAAATAAAAGACGGCGTGTTTCATAGGAAGGTACATTCGATTTCTTCCAATTTAGTTTGAAATATAAAAATCTTGTGAAAGATCTTTGCACCGCTTCAATTCTATTAATACGTAGAGTATAGGATGGGCTCCATATATTAGATGCGTATTCAATTAACGACCTTACAAAAGAGATATACAAAGTTTTAATTACAAACACATTAGAGAATTCTCTTGTATTCCTTTTTATGAATCATAGCGATTTATAAGCCTTAAACACCACATGGTCAATATGTCTTGAAAGTGTAAGTTTCTTATCCAAGATTACACCTAAATCGGTAACTTCGTCAACTCGATCCAATAAATGACCATTTATAGTGTAGTTAAACAACGTATTCGTTACAGACCGATAAAACGAAATCACAAGGCATTTAGATATGTTTAGGTGTAGACCATTTCTGATACACCAAGAAAATAGGTTATTTAGATCTTCCTGTATCTTTAAGCAACAGTGATTATTACTGATTTGCAGAAATATTTTTAAGTCATCTACATAGATTAAGCACCTAGCATGCAGGAAACTTTCAACAATGTCATTTATGAACAGTGTAAATAGAATAGGACCACAGTGGCTTCCCTGCGGTACACCAGAACAGGCGTCAATAACACGAGAATATGAGTCCTCTATTTTAACAATCTGTTTCTTGTCTGATAGGAACGAGGAAGTCCATTGAAGAAAATTGGAATGGAAACTTTTAGTTCGCCATATTAGATTTAGACTGTTATTATTTGACTTATAGCATTCTGTGCATTATACTCTTTTTTTGGTACCCGAAACAAGGCGGTCGTTATGGAAATAATAAATCACCATCATTTAATTAATTGTGCATTGCCACCAAAACCAAACATGTGTGCAAAATTTTAGCTCAATTGGTTTAAATCAATTAAGTTTCAAAAACTGATTTAAAATTCAGTTGCAAAGTTTGATTCAAATGTACTAACTAGCAGGTGAAGTTAAATAAAAGTTTGTAATAAAAAATTCTTCTCCCTCTTCTCATTAAGGCTCTGCATTTGAATGAAAATAACTTCAAACGTCACATTGTTCGTTTGCAAACTTTGATTTTGAACTGGTAAATAGAAAAAACGAAATACTCACGAGAATTTATGAAATTCACTTCCTCAATAAAAGTTGGTTAAGGCAAATTTTCAGTTTATCCGCTAACTCTAACCAGAATGATTTTCTAGTTTCTAGGAGCAATGGCAGAAACAGAAAGGAAATAGAAAAAAAACATAGAGGTATTAACAGTGACTGGAAGAAATAGAAGCAATAAACCAGTGGATATTGCATGCACATTTCAGTCTAAATAGCTCCTTGATATGGATGACACATTTAACTATCCCCACGTGAATGAGGACAAGTAAAATTAAGAAACTAAAACGAAATAGCCGAGGAGCGGAAGGAGAGACCACCCGCGCGGTAGATCGGGGACGTGTAGCAAATTTATCGGGAATGATTTAAACCGCCAGAAGCCACCGGAAGACGAACGAGACCTCGTACTGCTCGCTGACATGCTTTTGCTTTTCCAAAGTAATTAGTGAAAATTACTCTTTTGACGTCTACTTAGATGTTTTTTGCGCCGCCGAAGTCCCTGCTCACCAGAACCCAGATGAAGAACACCATCTCATCTAACAATAAATGCTAGGGTACTCGGGGTGCTGGCTTAAAAGCGTATTTTGCAGAACCACGGCGGCAGCTCGGCCAGAAGCTACGTGCTCAGTCCGTGGATTCTCGACTCCTTCCTCATTAGATTGATGAAACTTTATTTCCGGGTCGTTTGGTCTGGAGGCGATTTAGATAGAATCACCAAAATTTGACCATTTTTCCTTTACGTTTAGAGAAAAGATTTTGACCTGTCTAGACTCTCCAAACAATCCTTAAGTGTAAATAAAAAATCATGAAAATCAACTTAATTTAATTTTATAAGACTGTATTCGTCGTCTATTATTGTAATATAATTATTTAATTTAAATAGTAATGATTACCAGAAAAAAGACGCCCATCCGATTTTTTTCAGATTAAAATGTAAGGAAAAGGAGCGCGTACAGTGGCGGTGTGGCTATTTAAAATTTAAAAGTTGATTTTGATCAATATCTCAACATCATCAAATGGTTTCTAGATAGATTTCTATTCCAGAGCCACGCTGAAGAGATCAGCTAGTTCCCGGGTCGAAATGCCAACAAATTTTTGGACTCCTTTGCCTCGGTATTCTTAACAAATTTTGTATTGTACAGACGGGGGTAAACCGTGCAGTTTTGTCAGCTTGGCTGCAAATCTGTAACATTGGAACCCGGTATAGTGTTCCTGGAGCCCACTTCAGGGTTTGAAAAAATTCGTACAAAGAAAATTATGCTGTCAATCGTTTCCATCATAGAACCCTTCGCAGGGGTACTTCAAACCATACCAAATTTTTAAATCAAGACCTTTTATATTCCTGTAAAAATTTCCAAAATATTTATGTAAGTGATATATAAAGATTCATTTCAAAGTAAATATTTAAATATAATAGCAGATTAACTCATTGAGTGATACCTTCAAACCTATAGAGTATTTCGTGTTGAATTAAAATTTTGAAATTTGGCACAAAAGAAGGCCTCATTGCACAAAGAAAACTGTCGAAAATAATTAAAGATATATTATATTATTCAATCAGCTTAATATTTTTTGATACATGTTTTTTATAATAAAAAAGCACTATTTTGAAATATAAAATAAATGCTTACATTATTTATTTACATTTCTTTTGTTATTCCAAATAAAATGGAATTATTTTTAAAAACAGTCAATTTTGTTAACAACTTTTAAGGTTTAAGGAATTTTATCAAAAACTCCAAAATTTTCCAAAATACGCGATAAACAACACGAAATAACAAGAATAATAAAAAGAGAAAACAAAAACAGATTGGGCAGTGGGGGAATAATGTTTGAGGCAGAGAGTTGGCCTTTTGTAGCATTCTGGTTAAGTGCTCGAAGTAACTGCAGATAGTTCTATGGCTTACAAGACGTAAGATGAGGAATGATCTAATGTTGAAAGAGTTTGTACTAAGGGATATGCTATGCAACAACTCGGGAGGGTCAGTGGAATCGGTTAGCATCACGACGTATGGTAAGAGGCTAAACCAAATATTACCTACAACAAGATGTGACACTGTCTATACAAGCCCATAGCTCTAACCCATATGTAATTTCTAAAACGGCGTGAGGAAATTTTTCTCATTAGATAAAGCAGCAAAGAACTACTGCTTCCAATGCCTTATGTAAATTCCAAAAGGGATGATAATAGACAGCGAAATATTCGCATCTCCAGTACTTACAGTGTAGAGAATAATGTGCAACATTTTTTAACCAGACATTGTTCAGGCATAGGAAAATTCTGAATCGAGAACGGGGAAGAGGCCGATGCAGGCTGTTTATATATTTTTCACTGCGCATTTTTAAAGGCGCCGGCAAAGTCTTTGAACGTGTGCGTTGTTCGGGCCGACGAAACGTATTTTGAATTTTCGTTTCGTCTCCCCATAAATTTTTTATTTTTCTCTCACACATGAGCCCTTTATTACAATCTACTTTTAACAAAATATGCAAGGCCGGTCGGCTAAGGGTACCAAGTTCGAAAAAAGATAAGCGATTCAATTCTGTTAATCAGCGTAGATTGGTGACCAGACTTGGCAGGCATACTCGAGCAGAGGTTTTACAAAGAAGATGTAAAGTGATTTAGTTAAGTAAAGTTTGGAGAATTTGGAAGTTATTGATTACGTTCACAACGTTGTTAATGGATAATATGAATATTAAGCAGTCAAGGTGCTGTCATTAGAATATGAAGGGTTTAGAAATCAAAGAGTGGAAGCGAATTTCGTACTAGCTTAATTTTAGAGATATCATTTTGGTGATAGATTTTATTGAAATTTTTGCTAAAATCAGTGGCAATAACATCAGCCTCGGCATTGTTTTCCATTGCTAACAGGGTGCGTAACATGAAGTGTGTCAAGTTGGTAGTAGTAGATCTACCCTTGTTGTTGAACTGAGGATAAGATGAACTTACAATGGAATGACATGAAGTCATGGACGAGGTATTTTATTATCTAAATGGAAGATAAATTAGCTATTGAATGATTTTTGGAAATGTCGCATATAAGCGGTTGAATTAAATGAGTAGCACATGACCTTAAATCAGTGACGGGTATCCTGACAGGGCTGGGATCAAAATAATCGGTAAGAGCACTAATCTTAGCTTAAAAAATAAAAAAAATTGTTACATAAAAATGCAAAATAGCTGAATATTTTCAAATTTGTGGCCGAATGATTTACCCAATGACTTCCAAAAATTTTCATTTGTATTGCGTTATTAGAAATCAGAAAATAAATGTTGGATTTTTGCCGATATCTCTACCTACCTAGCTCTACCTATTTAAATATTTGTAAATGTTTTTCGAAATCTAAAATAATATTGCTTAAATAATCTATCTCTTGTATCTAAATTTTGAAAAAAAATATCCAAAAAGGATAATTAAGATAGAATTCCTTTCTTTCAAAAAAGTATTCGGACATAAGGTAAAGTGATGTAAACAAATTGTTTTTCAGTGTAATCGAATGCTGTTTTATTAAAATGTTTACCAGAAAACGAATATTTTGGATTCTGCTTTTAGTAAAAATAGCGCCTAATTAGTTATTTTCGTCCATAAATAAAAAATGAAGAAAGTAAATAGATTTTTTGTAATGAAGGGCAGCACAGAAAAATTCAAGTGTATTTGGATCTAAGCAAAATTATTATTGGGATGTTTAAGCTAATGAAGGATGGCGCTGAGAGAATTTGCGGGATTCCAAATATTTGTCAAGGCTGGCGTCGTGTAAAATGCTAACCGGAAGAACAAGCAGCAGCAATCCGCAGGATGTGCCTGCTTCACTTTTCGACTTTAATGACCTTTGGTTGAAACGAATTGTCTTCGATGTTGTGAAATATGAAAACAAGAAAACAGAGTTCCCGGAGACACGCGATGATTTCATGAATCAAGGAGGAGGCTTTCTAGTTCTATTTTATGTATGATTTGTTCCCTCTGAAGTGGAGTGCTGGCGTTCGCTTCGGTCTGTGGGTAAATAGAGCTCCACTAGACATGAACTGAAGAAAAATTGAGGTTAACCGAAATGAACTCCTTGAACTGTGTTATAAATGATGGTGGTGCAGAAATTCAAGAAGCCGGAGTATCCGACTTCGCTCGAATTTTGTCATGCCGCACTATGATGATGCGGTTGGCAGCTGAATATGTACTCTGATGCTCCGAATCGAAATGAAATCCTATTAGAAAGCCGGGAAAGTTTGCATGATGTGTGGCAAGGCCAGTTTTTATTGCAAAAATGAAAACGTTGCTCTACACGTCACTACGTTGATGTGTTCCGGCGTTGTCTGGATGTGTTCTACATTTGAACATTTTTAAGTTGACGGCATTTATTTTAATGGGTATTTATAATTAAATGGGAATTAAAATATTTGGAAGCGAAAATTCCCATTTGTGCCCACTTGAACTAATATTAAACGTTTATTTGTATCTACATACCATTATTATATTACTTAGACTTTCTCTTCGTATAAATGTCTGAATCCGATAATAATGTTCTATTACTCAAGGTTGGAAATGATATTCACATAATGAAAGCAATCTTTAATTCTCCACTCAGAAAAGGGTGTATGTCTTACAGTAAAAGCTTGTACAAATGTAAATCCGTAGTCCCAATTGCTCTGTGATTATCATTAATTTTCTTTCTTTTACAAGCATTCACTTGATAGGTCTTAGGTTCTACCTCGGAAACATAGTAAACGTTGAAATAAAGTCATGATTAGATTAGAAAAATATAGGTTTTATTGGAATATTGGATGGTTTTATTTTTGCAGGTAATTAAATTAATTATATTAGTGAAATGTACACCATACAATATTATTAGAATTGTGCAACAATCAGAATGGTAAAATTTTAAATTGTTGAATATTAAATTTATACATTTATCTCAAAAAATTCTAAGAGCTATTGACATAAGATAGGATATAGTAATAATGCAGAAAATAAATTTTATATTAATTAAAAAAAATGTAATTTTGAGTAAAATTACACACAGCAAAATATAAAATTGTTTGTTCAAATTTCGCAGCATAATTGGGGCAAAATTAAACATAAAACGGATTTCAATCCCCAAAGGTATAGAAGTGTTTATTTATTCTTGTTTTAAATAGAATCACATTTTTTTCAGATTTCGAAGTTATTAAAATTATTTTTGTTCTTGTAATAAAATGTTGTTTTCCTTAAATTTTTAGAAAAATTATACGTGCTATCTACTTATGAGAAATATTAATTGTCGGAACAAAATAGTGTTTAATACTATAATTTGAATGGCTTATTAAAATATAATAAAATATAATTATCCCTTTCCTTGAAAATTGATTGTTGGAAAGTATAATGTTACTTAACATTTGAATGTTTATAATTTGGAATACATATATTTTTTTGAATTTAAAATTGTATTGATGTTTCTATTTAACAAATTGTTATTCATAATGGAGAAAGTCATAAATGGATTTTTAGAAGTTATATTTTGAGATGTAATATATAACATTGAAAACTGAGTTTTGCTCAAGGAATTTTTTTTTTTATATACCGATGTAAGTTTACAATTAACGAGCGAAACGAATTCCACACTAAATTGTAATTTTACACAAATCACTTAATTAAATTGCTCTTTGAAATATTTGTTCCCATGTGCAGTTTAATTTTAAATTAACGTGTAATTTTACCATAGTAAGTTTTGGGAATAAATGTTCCTATATTGATTATACCATAGTATTACTTTTTTGTGTAGCTAGTAATATAAAGGAATTTGATTAGTTATTAAATTAAACAATTTCACCGTAAAAATTAAATAAATATCCTGCGCATCTATCATTTGAGCATTAAAATAATTAATTGTTTAGTTGGAAATTAGATAAAAGTTCGCAGTTCCTAGAAGGACAAATTTTTATTATCAATAAATTTTTATATTAATTTAAAAGACGACTGCATTTTTGTTTGTTTAATAAACCGCCGCTCCGGTTTTGACACTTTTCGCAAAAATGGAGTGATGTGACACCTTTATGGGATACACCCCACCAAACCATTACAGAAGCTGGATGATGGCCTCGTTGCACCCTGGGAACCGTTTTTTTAGCTTCTTCTGATGATGTTGCATAAACCTTATCATTTTGTTTTATTAAAAACTTGCTCCACAGTAAAAATTTTTTCGTTGGTAAAGAGGATGTTCTCATGACCATTGGTTGCGTGGCAAAGCAAGAGACTTTTGCATCTTTCCAATCTTATTTCCTTTAACCGTGGAGTCAACATGTGGGCTGTTGACCGACGATAAGCCTTCATATGAAGATCATCTCGAATGAGTCTACTCATGAGATTTCCAACTCCCTCGACAACATTTTTTGTTTGCGCAGTGGATTTCTACGGATGCGCTCTCGGATAGTTTTGATGGCACTGACTGTTCTAACGGTACGTGGACGACCGGTCCTTGTTCTATCATCTATGCCTAAGGTTTAATTAAATCGTTCTATGGCACGATAAATGAATCTTTTTGTTATTTTTAGCGGTTTCAACAAATTCAAAATTTCAGAAGCATTTTTTCCACACTTATGGAGTGCTATTACAGTGATCTTTTACTCCCCACTCCATGATTACGAGTCAAAGACTGTCACCAAACTGATCTGAATATTACGCCGTACAGTTCATTTGTTACAAAGTGCAACATAACGGTATAATTCCAGGCTAATTTCTGAGAAAGCGCGCATTAGAAATTGTGTGACAAAATTTATTGCAAGACTAGATATATTAAGACTCAAGGCTCAAAAAATCCGCCATTATATCAATCCTTACTTTAAAAACTCATTTTTTAACACTATTCTGGCTTTTATGTACATATGTATATATTTGTACATACGTATATATTTATAAAATAAAACTTATATATTATTTGTACAATATATTAAGAGACAATATTTGTCTTTACTAAAAGTACAGCGCATATAATAAATTCCTTACTTCTAGCTTTACTTTTATAAAATTTCTTAAATCATCTTAAATCATTGTTAATAAATATTTTAAGGAAAAACTTATATTTATTTCCTTTAATTTTCCCTATGCAGAGCATCAAAATTATTTTTGACATTCTGTTGTTTTAATTGAGGTATTTTATGTGTATATTTTTGGAGTGCTATTACGATTCGTTATATTTTAATGATTTTTAACTAGAAGCAGAATTTCTACAAGTTCATATTTACGCAAAAACTATATAACTAACATTTATCAAAAACAACAAACAAAAGGTTTCAAATTTTTGTTACGTAATTGTTTTAAAGTGTGTAATTCTTTTGTAGATATGGGAATTGTTTGCATTTTAGTTAGGTCAAAACTAACAATTTACAATTTATCGTCAATGTCACATGGAATAAATTATCTAATATTTATATTTCTTTGAACACGAGCGGAAATAGTTTGCACTTTTAGTGAGATCTAGGAAAGATTAAGTTAACATCTGTTATCTTTGGACCTTGTCATTGAATATTAGAAGAATAGCTGATAAACAAAAACCAACAAAATTGATTTTAAATGGGAAATTACATTCTGTTCGATTGCAAAGAGGCTAATTAGCAAATATTCAGTCAATATCGGTCAATTATGTCATACTACTTCTTGCATACTATCCGATGCTTTCCATTAAACTTGAAAATAAGAAATTCGCTCCTCTCGTCGCTTTACAGCAACTAAAGTAAATATGAATATTATAGAAACGTGTCAGATGGTCTTGTGATGAGGCTGCTTCAAAAAGATTCAGTAATATTGCAATTTTTAACAAATTTAAATTCCACAACGTTTACATTTTATAAGGTTGGCAACTACGTCCTTCGTTTAATTTTATTTCTCATTGCTTTTAGAGAATATTACTTGCAGAAAAACGAGAAAAATACAGTGACATTTTACGTATTCATGAGGTACCCAAAGGTTCTACCGATTGAGTTAAAATGAAGAATGTACCAAAATGCAAATTTCCTTATAGTTACAAGCTTACACAAATGCAAACTGACGAGCTTATGCATTCCAGACAATCCACAATTCCCAAGGCGACCAGTGAAATTATAAAGGACTCTGGAAAATGTTTTAGTATTGCAGGCGCTCAAATGAATATTTAAATTCAAGTTCTCTCTGGAATTTGATGCACACCAGGAACTACAATTTCTATCGAGGAATTTATTTGGAGAAGGGAGTTATAGCTTCCTCGAGTGTTCTGTAATTTTAAGTTTTATGATTCCCAAATTCACCAGGGGGAATAAAACTTTTTGGAGTAAAGTATCATACATACCCATGCGACTTTGGGATCTTAAATGTGAAACCAACTCAGCGACAATTGATCGATTTTTCTCCGAATAAACGAAAACATTTACCAAAATTAGGGGAGTTCGAAACATGCCTGCAAAATTAATTAAAAAGTAGCCGGATAGCTCTGCCCCTGGAACTATATACATATTTCTTTAAACCAAATTTCAACACTGATTTACCACTGGCAGAATTGCCCGAATTATACATAAATCAGGACGAGGAAAAATTCATCCCTGGCTAAAAAATCATTTGACTTGCAAATTAAATTGTAATGGAAAACAAACACATTGCGGGCGTTCAATTAAAAAACAATCAATTGGGTATCGGTCGTCGGATTATGCTAATTATTAGAACGATAATCCGATGTACAAGTAGGCTCAATTGATTTTGGGCGCAAGAAACTAAGATTACCGGCTGTCTGGGGATATCAAATTTTATTTAGAAAAATTCATGTACTATTAAATTGAAAATTTTCTCTGAATAAAAAAACATTTGTTAAAAGAACGAAAATAGAACCGACTTAAACAATTTTGGTAACCCTCCAATGTAGATAATTTATATGTTGGACTTCGTTCCCTACTAACTGCTTATACTAATAGTACATGGTATTTTTAGCCTTCAGTAATTAAATCATGAATCACTTCAGAGAGGCTTTTGCATTTTTATGAAATTTACAGCGCATGAAATAAAATTCATACAGAAAACTATTTTTATTTATATACAGTTCTCAGTAAATACAGTGTATAGGGGAAGGAGATTTACGTTGTATAGCTAATTATTTGATATTCAGAATAGTACTACTGTTTTATTTCGAAAATTATTATTATTTATTTTCATAATGTGCAATTATCAAATGAACGGCTCCTATAATTAAGTTTGAAGTTAAAAATCAGATTAACTATTCAACTACAGACAACTAGAAAAACAGAATGTTGAATATATTGGATATACTCATTTCATATTTTGCCGGATCCACTCAATATAATGCGAAACTTTTGCATAAGCGTCTGGCTTTGATGATCCACAATAACGAATGATATAATTAGTAACGCCAACAAGTTTTCCATTGTAAACCGCTGGACCACCAGAGTCACCTGTACAAGCTCCATTATTCTCTGTATGAGCCACACACATCAGCCCTCTGTAGTCCCTGCCAAGCAACATAGCACATTCGTCAGCTGAAATTGATCTCAATACGCTATACTTTAAAATATTTGACATAGGACCTTTAGTGTAAATGCTGCCCCAACCAGAGATCACGACTGATGAATTCGGTTTAACTTCTTCAGTAAACAGTTCTATTGGTTGTATTGCTTCTGAGAATTTCAGTGGAGTGTTTAATTTCACTAGTGATATGTCATCAAGATTTCTTTTATAGTTCGTATGAACAATTATTTGCTGTACACCTCGCCATGTACCGCGCTTATCATTTAAGTGATTTGTCCCAGCAAGTACTGTCAGTTGAGAAACTTGCATTCTAAAAAATTTCTAATTATTGTTTATGTACTATGCAAAGGCATAAACTTACTTTTGATCATCTTCGAAGGTGACACAATGAGCTGCAGTCAAAACAAATTGATTGTTTATAATCGAACCTCCACAATAGTGTCGACCATTAAAGTGCAACGAGATTTGGTATGGAAATTGATTCTCAGTAGAGAGAAAACCTCCAACAATTCGATTATCAACATTAGCCAAGCATGACCGGTCTAGAATAGTTATAGTTAAAAGTAATGCTAACACGTGCCAAACCATTGTACATTAATATTAAAAAACTATTGAATTAATTCCAACCTCCCAGCTTTTATATATGTACTTTGCATTAAATCTTATCTTAGCCCTTGAATAAACCTTGTCCATCTCGTTTTATCTAACGATTAGTTTCTATTGCAATTTAGGGAGATCAAAATAAAATAAACCAACTAGCACGTTTCACTTGACAAGTATTTTGGAATGTGATTGATGTTGAGATGATAATCGTTATGGATTGTAACAAACAAGTGTAGAAAAATGTGAAGATAAGTTTCAGGTCGGCATATCTTTTATAAAGGCCATAACAACCCTTTTATTACAATTTATAATACCATTAAGACAAGTTTCACTGTAGTTATTGAAGGCGATCAAGTTTCATTACGACTTATCTTAATCAAATAAAGGCTTAGCACAAATTTAAATATATATTTAATGCAAAAAAACGATTATCTTATTTTTTTATTATTTTATTATATCGGATTTTTATTGGGGAGTTGTTTTTAACTCTTTAAAGAGCTTCTTCTCATACCCAATCTCACTATCGATATCCTCATCACCATCCTTTTATGAAGCTTAAGGTCGTTCGTGCATCTGTTTTAGTATTATTGGAATTTGACAATACAGTAAACTCCTGTTAATTGGTCGCGTTCGGAACCGAATGAAAAAAGAATTTGGGAACCGCGCAAATAATGGAGATCACTCTGAGCTCTATTTTCGAGTTTCAAGGCTAGAGTAATTTGTATTTCGATTTGAATTCTTTCAGAAAAATTTAATTTCATTTATTTTTGAAATATAAACTATTTTAATAAATAAATAAATTAATAATAAACCAATCGATAACGAATTTACTAACCTTTCAGTACAATGTTCATTTATTAATTTCCCAGTTATCATAGTCAAATTTGGTTTAATTTTAAATATACCAAATTACATTTCGTCGACTGTTCGTCGATCAGATCGGTACGGATCTCGAACGCGCGAGCTCGACTCGCTTTTGACCGATTTTTTAATTAAGCTGCCGCTTAGAAAATAATAATGAAATAACAATGGCTAAAGCGTTGTTTTTTCAGACCAAGCTACTCCCAAACGAGAAGACAAGAGCTGCGATTGTTGCGATTCTTTTTGATTTTTTATAATTTTGAGACTGAAATTTAGTTTTTACTTTTCATTAAAAAGTATAGATTGTAGGTTCGACAAAAATGAACTACTAGTAATGTATATGAAGTATTTCATATAGAGATTAAAGTTTAAAATCTCAATTTTTCTTCATAGCTCATAACTTGTCCAAAAAGATTCGCAGAATGATTTAAAAAACCTGTTTCGAGGTATAATGTGCTATCTTTAAAATGCTCCACACGTATTCTCTGAAATATACATCTATTTTTTAAGCCCTTAAACTTTATATATGTATGGTTGATTCCGCCTTGAAAGATAGGATACCTTTGGACCGAATAGGTGGCGCTGTTATCCAGATCTAAAATTTTTTTAAAAATATCATAATTTGTTTTATATTCCTCATCCAAAACTAAGTACACAGCGCAGAAATTCATTTTGATTTTTCTATCTTTGTTAGCAGCGTGTTTACTTTTTTCATGAATTTAGTGAAAATCAAGTGCATCCACAAAATACGTATTAAAAGTTTTCAGTGCTGATTGAAATGTTGACCTATTACTACAAATTTTAGACGGATATACGAACATTAACAACGTGTGAGTTTAGCTTTATTTTGTTAATTATTTATTTCTATTATATTTTATCTATTTTATTTCTCTTCTATTTATTTCATTTTATTTTATTTCAATTGTTTTGTGTATTATTATTATTTGAAGTAAAATGCCGCGAAACCGGTCAAACCTTAATAATGCAAAGGAGTACGAAACCAACAAAATGCAAGAAGCTCGCACAAACTGCGCTAATAAATGAAGTAGAGGGACCTACATAAGTAACTCAAGCAGATCGCAAAGAACTTTTAGGATAAAATTCCTTTAGGGTTCTCACTGCGCATCAAAACAATATAGACACACGCAGAGTACAGGAACGGCAGAGGTTCCTTTAAGATCAAATGTTCGTTTGTTTGTTACTCAGTGACACCTAACGCTTGGCCATATCATTCCAATTTTTTATGTGAAGGCACTACATATTCTGGCAGTAACATAAAGGCTACATTTTTTGCGGATTTTAAAATGACAGACCCAGGATAACGGTCAAAATTTGGAAATATCAAGGGAGTGCCATGAAAATTGTATTTGGGGGTTTTTGGAAGTCCTAACTGCTAATCTATATTCGAAGTATGAAAATTTAAGGTGGTGGACCCATATTACGACCTACAATTCACGAATTTATATGAAAATTAGTAGTGTGGTTATTTTGAAATCACTAATTCGAATCTACTATCAAAATTTAGAAATTCAAAATGGAGCACCCAATATAATGATCAAAATTTTTGTAATTTAACGAATTTAAGCGAAATTTATTTAACCCTAGATTCATAAACATGCATGGGGGATACACTATTCATAATCATTCGTTTCTCAGACGAACATATTATATTGATGATTTTTGTTTTATAGAATACAAGGACGACCTACTCACTGTAATTCCATTAGCACAAGTGTACTCTGACATTTGGCAGGCGCAATACTAATTGTTGAATGATCTAGGAAGGTACTTAGAATTTCGTCTCTCTATCTCTTTCACTTTAATAGTTTCAAGTGTTTACGTTTTTTTTGCGCGGTCTCTGGGACGAATAGTTATACATCTAGGGTTAAGGTGTTATTGATTTTTAATTTATATGTAATACATAAAAACGAAGTTTGCCGTGGATATCGACACTAGGGGCTTTTGGCGATGCTGAAAAATATGGCGACCTAAATCAATTTCAAGAAATTTTAATGAAAATTAATATCTAGGAGAGTTTTGGGCTATAGAATTCAAATATATTAAAATTCATGATGGTAAATACAAAATGGATAAAAAAAAAGTTAACCTTCAAGGGATTACCATGGAATTCAATACTAAGAGCTTTTGGCAGACGCTGGCTTCGATTTGTGATCAAAATTTCCAAAATTAAAATGATGGGTCCAATATGGCGACCAAAATGTCTTAATAGTAAGTAATATAAATGTAGAATAATATCAAGACGATTTCGGAGCTACGGAATTCAAATGGGTACGGCAATTTTTAAAGCTCAAGAAATCCAGTACCGTAATTATAAGAGTTTTCTGTTTTTGCATGTACAAAAATTATTTATTATTCGTGTCTTTCAGATATCCTATGACGTATATATGGGCTTAATTTGTAGGCGATAAAAAATCAGTAGATACTGTTTTCCGATGAGAATTTTTCCAAGTAACTATTTAATTAGCTATTCCCGAGGAAACTTATTCCGGCCCTTGTTGTTTTTAATTTAATTAAGTTATTAGCTTAAAATTGGCACAAACTAAGTGAATCTTGACAAGCTATAACAGTGCATTCAAAAGAAAGGTGGTCTCTCTGTCGCCAATTTTCATCGGAACTCTGAACAATATTTCCTGATGAAAGTGCGCTAAAACCGGCTGAATTCTTAAGCTCCTTAAATTAAGAGCTTATCCACATGTAGTCCGTCGTTTTAAACCTTTCTGAATTTTCCGCCGACGCTGTTCATTTATGTCACCAGCAGCCCTTCATTCTTTTATTTATCAAATGGATTATCGGGTAAGCACTTGATGCCCGAGTACAATCACGAGGATTCTCTGTTTACTTTTAATCCACTTTCATTATTTCCAGTGGAGCGCTAATCTTTAATGGGGCCGTTCGCCTCCTTTTGCATTGATTCGCGAACAGAGGCAATGAAGTTGCTTATTTGTTCTTTGTTGCAGCCCATTTCAACGGCAGAACTCATATCGTACAACAATGCTGGCCAGTCGCTCGGACACCATAATTATGATGAAAATTTTATGGTTTTCGATGACGCTTGGCTTTTTAATTGATTTTTACTTTTCATGGAACTCCTGAGGCATTATCATTTTCATTTCATTTCATTTCATGCCATGTGTGGAACTGGAATTAATGAATTCATTTTGGCAAAAATATATTAATTTACTATTTTTCAACACCTCCGCCAATATTCGTTGTTGTAGATAAATAACTTTTAATTTGGTTAAATTAGAGTAGCTACAGGTGATGGTGTATCTATGTAGTACACACAATGTTATAAAAACAATTTCGAGCAATCTCCTTAATACTCTGTTCTGTAACCACAGTGTTTTCAATAACTATGTAGGCGTAATAATATGTATAACCATGCCAAAATTTCAGCTTTATAGGATAAATAGACTGCAAGTAATAGTGTTTAGGTATACAGATGATAATAATTCTATAAAACTTATAGTTACACGAATATTTAATGTTAAGTATAAAAAGTTCTATTATTCTATATTTCTAATATATATAAAGATACGATATATTCATTTAAAAGTCGTTTTAATTACGATTGGTTTTTTGAAAGTTCTAAAGTTTTGATTTTGAAAATGTATCTTTACGTTGTTTTTCGTTCAATCAACAAAACAAACGTACCCTAATTTTTCATTTATCATAAAACTATTAATGCAATCTCCGGGAAGACAAATATGGTTTACTATTTTGCTTTATTCCTATTTTTATTAACAGAAATTCAAGTAAAATAAAATTGAACATTTAAGATATTCCTCCCATAAACTAAAAACAAACTTTGATACTTTCAAAGGTAACATTGCAATATTTTTAAAGAAGTGAATTGCTATGCTGCTATAGCTGCTACTTCTTATATATTTTCCCATCTAACCTTCTAAATGTGTATAAAATTATTACTTTTAAATTTAGAGAAATTGGAGAATTTGTGAATAATGGACATTATTCAGTAATAAACTGTTGAATAAATTCAAGAATTTTATTGGAATAAATTCTCATATAAAAAAAGAATTTTAATCAAATCATTTTATCAATTGTCGCTTATTACGAAGCCATCTACAGTGACCAACCGTATTATGACGTATTTCAACATACTGCGAATTTTAGTATTCATATAAACTATTATGAATTTAAATCATTTATAATGACTTTAGTTAGTGTGGCATGTCACTTGAAACGCGTTTCAAATGCTTATTCTCGCGGACGACAAAATATTCTTTAAAGTTTATTGTATTACAAAATGAAGAAAAACTGTTTTGTTTTATTGAAAATTATAATTGAATATAATCCATTAAAGTTTGAAAACTGTTATGAAAGCACTTTCGAAAATTAGCTCTAAAATGTTTTAAAAATTTTCTCACATATAAGTTCTCTTCTATATTATTTGTTATGCATGTATCGTTTAATCCAATAAATAAAATACTTAGCTAGTTGTAAACCCTTAAGTATATTTAAAGAACATATGTAAATTTTGAAAAAAATATATATATGTAAATGCAAAATCATCACTTTGCAATGTTATACAATGCATAAAATATAAAATAAAATATACTTTAAAATTCCCTGTTTTGAAGTAGAAAGCAAAGTTGTCTTTTATCACTGGGGGCAAATATTTTTTTAAAGGTGTATGATTCCAGAAACAATATTTTTTTAAAAATATTTGCTCCATTCAAGTTTAGTAGTATTGAAATTAAAGCTGCTTTAACAGTGCATGAAATCATTTTTAAGTATGTATGGATAGCTAGGATAGGAGCGTTAAAATAAGGTAAATCGGAGAGTGTTTATATCATTTTGGCGAATTAAATCCTTCCTATACCAATTTAGCAGAGTTGGCTCATTGGACTTAGCATACCTAAGTTGGAAAGAAGTACAAATCGAGCAGAAGCACTTACATCTCTCATTGCTGAGCACCTAAGCAATTATTCACGAAATTTATTTTGTCCCCAAATGAAGGTAATCAAAAGATTTAGAGCCCTGAGTCTCTTCGAACTCTCGAAAAGGTTTTGGGTTCGGCATAGAGGCATAGAGCCCGTGATAAAATCTCTTATCACGTACAGGAATTTTCAGAACACCTCTTACTGAGCTTTTACGCTCGTGCCCGGGAGTCGCAATAAAACTTGAGATTTCATGAAATGCCAGTAAACATAATAAAAAGGTCATAATACGCCTTTGTTGTAAATTTCAGCGCGTTCCAGAAAACGTAAAATCACATCGAATGCCATCAGATAAGAAAACAATCCTTTCGGTTTATTGCTGGACCAAATTCAATGGGATGCCCTTGAGAGCTTCGTCGTCGTCTCGGGACCGCTGTCGCTGACAGTGATACTAAAAGATCTGTCTGTTTGAGAGTTTTAAAGTTCATTTTTCGACGTGCGACATAGGGCAGACATGAATAAAAGAAAGGTCAAGTCACGATTCACGACCAGAACAGAAATTCCTTTAGTGCAGCAGCAATGGGTCCAACCATTCTTGGACCTGGAGATGCTTTTTATGGTGATGGAAGGAAATAATCAAATTTAAAATGCCGCGGAGTCCTTCATTCAGGAGATATACGTCCCTTTTATCTATCTGCTGATGAAGATGACCTCTTAGCTAGAAGGGTCCCCTCAACTCTCGCTTTTATCTCGGCAGAGAAAGAAGCTTTCAATTTGATTAAAGATCCACCAACGCCAAAGCTCTGTCCAGTCAGATATTTTTCACACCAGCGAGTGCGATTTTAAGTAAACTTGTTGTTTCCATCCGGAAACTACCATTAAATTTGAGTGGTCCATCCAAAGATCTCTTTATGTTTCTCCGGGAATCTAAATTAAATGTCCTATAGGACCAGGAGCTTTAAAACACCTTTAACTAGTTTCATAGATTTTCACTCCTTTAGTTGACCGCATTTACAAAAATAAAACACATATAGAATTTAATCCTACGGAATCGCCGTGCATTGAGCACCAGAGGATTAGTCTTTTGAATATTAACGTGGAAGCTGATAAATCACTTCGGAGACGATTTTTATCCATTGATGAGGAAAACTCTAGCGCGAATCTCAGCACTCTTCTAGCAGCGTCCCGGCAAATGGATCTACTTTGGTAAAGTCCGGGTACTCGACTTGATTAAAACTCATATCGCATCGCTCTAGTAATTTATTCTCATCAGGGCCTTAATGAAGATATACATTTCTTAAAGCTCACCATGATGCCTGATTAAATTATATATTAGCCAAATAATTCGCCCTAGGGCTCCTCTGTTCTATGTTTGGTTTGGCGGCATGATAGCTCATGCAGCCGACCATTCGTTGCTGACTTAGCAGTAATTGATACATCCTATCGGTTCTTTTGAGCCTGCACACAGTGTGCTTCTTAGCACTCGCATAAATTATTCCTTCTCCTTGAGGAGCACTGCTTGTGATTATCATAATTATAAGTGAGCATATCCTTCTCTGTGTTTGATGGTTAGTAGCTCCAAATGTTACAAATAATTTTCTTTTTTTCCCTCCATGCCCTCGAATTGATATGGATTTAAAAGTTCATGTACAATTTTAAATTTTATGTGATGGTAATTGGTCAATCGTTACATATCTGTGTGGAACTCGTACTCGGAACTCGTATTAATGACCAACGACCAGCTCAAAAGACACCGCAGAGTATCAGTGACCATCACCGTCAGTCTCATCACCATCCTGTTCCTGAGTCAGAGAGTTGAAACATTTAGTTTATATGGGGCACAATATTTTTATGTTATACACCATGCTGTTACTAAATATGTTACTATGCTAAATTTCAAACTTTAGGAAAAGCAATGTCTAACTAAGTTAGCTGTGTAGATTTATTTTTCTCCTTATTTTATCAAACATATCAAACAGTTATAGCAATTAATTAGTTAAGGATGATTCCAGATAAATTGGTAATTTCGAAGAAAATATATATAAATTAAGTACTATTTTTATATAATTATAGAATGTAGTGGATAATATTATTCTAGATCATGTATGTAGAGGAAGTATTAACATACCGTTCAGTTCCGAGACAATTTCCTCCGATATACCGCATAACTAAAAAAAAATTTAAAAAAACCCACAGAAATTTTCAAATTGGTAGCATTTTGCATGAAGATCCCCATTTATTTTTATTTGTCCGCTTTCACTCCCACACCTTTCGTCATCATGCGAAATGGCTTCCTTTTGCTCTCGTGTCGTAATATATGTACTAATACTGTTGCACACAGCGACAATCATTTTATTTCATATTTTTGAAGTACTTGAATTTTTCTAAAAGGTTTTTCAACAAGAGATCATTTATAAAGAAAAGCCTACATCTATATCTATATCTATATCTATATCTATATCTATATCTATATCTATATCTATATCTATATCTATATCTATATCTATATCTATATATATATCTATATCTATATCTATATCTATATCTATATCTATATCTATATCTATATCTATATCTATATCTATATCTATATCTATATCTATATCTATATCTATATCTATATCTATATCTATATCTATATCTATATCTATATCTATATCTATATCTATATCTATATCTATATCTATATCTATATCTATATCTATATCTATATCTATATCTATATCTATATCTATATCTATATCTATATCTATATCTATATCTATATCTATATCTATATCTATATCTATATCTATATCTATATCTATATCTATATCTATATCTATATCTATATCTATATCTATATCTATATCTATATCTATATCTATATCTATATCTATATCTATATCTATATCTATATCTATATCTATATCTATATCTATATATATATCTATATCTATATCTATATCTATATTTATATCTATATCTATATCTAATGTATATCTATACTTCTCAGGAATTAAAACTTAATAATTGTTAGAGGAGAATTTAAGCTGAGTTCTTATTAAAACACGTCAATAAAGAAAAATGATGAAATGTTCTTGGCTTGAGTAAATAATTTACTATATCATTAGTGAAAGGTACTAAGATTTTGAAACAAAACTATAAACTTTGCAGCCTTATATCGTTAATAGCCAGACTTTACATAAAAATATATGCTATGTTTATATGTAATAAGTCTAAATATGAATTTTTCCAGGAATACTCTAGACGAGTTCGGTTTGTTTTTGCTGATCTTGAGAAAATGAATTGAATCGAAATTTTGTACCTCAATCCCATCTATTATTATTGCGTACAACACCACTTTTGAATTAATTGTCAAATTATATAAAGGAAAGTACGGAAAGTAGAAAAGTAGAAAACCTGCTGCTTTTTCAGACATGAGGTATTTGACATATTTAATACCTTTCAAGGCAGATTAGTTTGACAAGGTCTCTTCTTAAAAGTGCATAGTGCGTGCATATTGCATATAGAAATACAAGCACATGAGAGCATTCCCGGTCCCGCCAGGGTAAATCCTAGGCCTGGAACGACACAAGAAATGTCGACCCAGAAAGGTTCCTCGCAACTATCTATGGCGAAGTCAGGTCGCGCATTGGCAAGTAAAGCAGTAAAAACTGCAACGTTATTAAGCTAACCTCATTTGTTATGCGGAATTTATGCGAGTTTTAGCATATAAAAAGCGAGAAGACAAAGTGACTCCTTTCTGATGGAAATCGATTTTCTGAGAGGAATTGTCATAATGGTAAATGCTTTCAGGATGGACGATGAACTTTTCATGTTTATTCATGGCGAGGCTAAGTCGATTGCGTGCTTACAAGATGAATTCCCTGATTGCATAGAAAAATGTTTCTGCCCTCTTTTTGTCGTTTAATAATTAAAAGCGTCATTTTAGTAAAGAACCATTTTCCTCGTTGGGAATTCAGTTCTTATAGCAATTTCTGTATGGATTGCATTACAGAAAAGCATCCTTAATCTGTCGATCTGTTGGACGTTACAAATTTAAAATTTTATCGTAGTATGGTATGCTTTCGATAATTTAAAGTAAAACAACAAATGCATCAAAACATTTTATTAGTACGTTTCTTGTCGGACCGATTCTTGAAGACTTTCCATTCAGGCCGCATGGGTCGTATACGACTCACACTTTTACGATTAATACGATTAAATAAACTTGTTTTTGAAGAGCGCTTTAAAATTTTTCAATAGTACAGAACTACATATAATTAGAAAGAAAACGCACCACGATCTAATGAAGGCAGTTTACGTGATGTTAAAATGCTTATATTTGACTCTACAATAAATTTATAAAGAATTCTTCTTATCAATAAGAGCAAGCGAGCAATCTGAACGAAAAATTCAGCGGGGGTCGTATATGCTCCACGCGGTACGGAACGTGTTAAGAATTCTATAAATATAGTGATCTAAATGATACTTTCTTTTAATACATATTATATTCATTATTTTTCAAGGTCGTTGATCGCCTTATATATAGACCAATACTTCTAAACATGAAAGTCAAAGTACTTTATTTATTAAGCTTAAAACTTTGTTTCACATTCGAATACACTTTGTAAAAACTCTTCAGAATATTTTGAAAACATTCTAGATTGGTAGAAACAAAAAACTTTCCTAACTGAAATGACATTTTCATGAATTTTTAATCATGTACAACGGACGCAAAAGTTTAAGCCTTCGAATTTCTTTTGAGTTAAATTTTATCCACATCTAAGCGATGGGTGTGCAACCGACGAAAAGTGACACTCTGATACAGTTGCTACAATTTCTCCAAGTTAAATTTGTTTTCTTTCGCACAAGTGACAGATGGCGATAAATTTTTTTTCAAGTATTTCCATACTTTAAAAATTTATTATTTAATTCAGTAAAGGGTAAAACGCAATTTATCATTGTAAATTCTTTGACTTTAGTATACAAAGCATATGCTTGACCTTTATGATAGTTTAGAGTTAAATTACACGAATAAAATATAATTAAATACAATTATTATTCATAATTTTACAAAGTATTTCAAAATGTACATCCTAGATAGATCCTAACATCGTCAGGGGAAAGTAACTTTGACATGGAATGTGTACATATTTTCAAAAATAATCAACATTGTTTTAATAACTTACTTCGATTCACATAGCAACATCGAAGAAAAATAATATAGTGTATATACTACATATTAAATATATTTATATTAAATCGCAATGTCAAAACCTTCGTTTTGTGGGATATTTGTGTGGATTTTCATAAGAAATTCAAGAATTATTAGGTATTCTTTTTAAAATTTGATACACACGAGATTTTCAATTCTGTTCATGGTCTGTACAAAGTTTAAGTGTTTCTCTTGATATTTCTTATTATAAATGTAATATAATAATTATTATATTGTATGTAACATTTTTTTCAATGGTTTCTTAAATACATTTAAGCAATAATAAAAATTTAAGTAATGAGATTACACTTTTGGATTTAAAGTTGCTGTTGTATCCGAAAGTACCAAGAAAGGTCTGGCTCAAAAGTGAGAATAAATAACTTTACTTTTAAATCCATTATTATTATTCATCAATGATTAACTAACATTTTAACCAAATTTTTAAGGAAATGGAAAGCTAAAACTTACTGCATCTAGTCTCTCTTTTAACCACTAAATAAATGAAAAGATCTTTCAAGAAGGTTAAACACAGAAGAATTAATGTTGCTCATAAAAAGTTAATTGAACTTTGCAAAATAATTTCTTAAAGATAAAATTCGAGAATTCCGCCCAAAGGCAATAGGATGGATGAAGAGATCCATAAAAGGCAGCGGAAGGGTTTATTAAAGTCATTCTCGTTCTCATCGCCATTGTCTTGCTTGATTGGCGCCATTGCGAATTCTGGCTGAATTTTTTATTATTATTTCGCGGAATTTTGATTAAGCTCACTCTAAACAATAAAATTTCCATTATTTTAAGTTGAAACATCCAGCACACGCCAGTGAATTTTATCTCAGATTGTGGTTGGATAACATTTTATTTTTTATAATTAGAAGAGCGGTAGGTAAAAAAGGAGTCCTTTCAATATTTAGCTGCTTAAGGAGAAACACGCCTATGCGCTGAATTGCAAAATTGTGCTTTCAGTAAAATAAATCTTTTTAAAAAACAAGTAGGTAAAGCTGTAGGGCCTGGTTTTTATTTCCCTTCAAAGGAAGTGTGTTCACACCTTGGAGAGTACATGGCCTGGAATTAGGTCAGGGTAATGAGAGCTTTGAAACCCTTTCTGGCGTTGAAAGTTGGGTAAAAGAATCGACAGCATATTTCTCCGCTGAGTGCTCTGCTTACGAAAGCCTTTAAGGTTGAAGGAATTTATATATGAATGCATGTCAGGTAAATAGAGCAGAACAAACACACAAAAACAGAAAAAAAACCTGCCCAAAATCTTATGCTAAATCTCGACAACTAGCCAGTTTTGTTTGCAGCAATTATCCTGATTCTGCTGAAAACGCACCATTTTCGTTTAGAAATATTTACGGAGAATAGTTGACCGTGACCGATGGGAGGCAAGGGAAAACGTAGTGGAAGTCGATTAATCATAGCAAATTGCCACCGGAATAAAATAATTAAATGTAGACGAAAACGGTGCGATTAAATTAATCTGGCCCTAGGTGATACTAGCCACGAATGCAAATTTTCCAAAGAAAAGTGGAGACGAACGCCGAATACTCCTGGAGTGTGAGAACGAGAAAAGGATCAACGAATGCCTGGCAGGAACAGAAGGAAGGGAAGGGTTCACATAGGTAGATGGGCAACAAACTCTGTTTATCTTGCCAAAAAGTTCCTCCCTATCCTGGAAAACGGTGTGGCAGAAGTGTTCTTGAACTTTCGCAGACCTGTGGGGTCTGACGGAGCGGGGCAACCCATCGGTAGACAGTGATAAGCTAAAGTTATTAGCAGAAAACTTGGAGAGCTTGTGTTCTTGCCGAGTTCTGTTTTGTTAAGTAAAAGTTAAGAGTTTTGCAACAGCTTATAATATGCTGGGAGCCCGTTATTCCCTATTTTTCGTCTTCCATCTCCTCCGAGCTTATTTCGCAGTAAAGCTCCTTCGCAACCATTCAAATCAGTTCAAAGGTTTTGTAAAAGTTAGGAGAGGTATCTCAACTCGAGTGTGCAATCCTCCCGGCAGATAAGGGATTATTCTGTTTGCTGTATATTGTTTAAGATTGTTGCTCATAGCTCAGGTTTGATTGCCGAACGTGCTTCTCATCGAGTTCAGTAATTAATCCTTCCAAATTTTATTTAATATTAATGCAAAATTCAGACGATGCGGCCGCCCTATCTTAGAACAACATGGGGTTCTTGCAAGACACCGAATTGCCACGTAAACAAGCTTGCCAACTTTTTGTTTCAAAGCAATTGTTACGATATTATAGTAAGTCCAATTTTCTAACTTCTTTATTTAGATCCTAATTGTACGAAGAAAAGGCTGGTCAAAAAATTTGTCAAATTTGCATAAGAGGTGTGCAGTACTTTAGCTTCATTATAAAATATAATATAAGATGATATACTACTAATAACACATTTCCACAAACAACTAGAAAAGCTCTGATCCTTAAGTGCGATTATAATATTACTAATAAACTTTATAAATTCTAATATTAATGACTGGAAAGTACATAGTCATTATTTATCAATAATTAAAACCCTTTAATATATGCATATGCAAATATACAAATCTGTACTTACACTGCAAACTTTGAAGTTTGAGTGCGAATTATAGAGGTAGTTTGCGGCACGTAGATATTACTGTGATTTAATATTTGTATTCTAAAATACTGCAATTAACTATGATAGTTTTATTGCAATTTTTCTAATTTTCAGTACTATGGTTTGAGGAAAGCGCTTTACGGAAAAAGAAAAATTAAAAATTTTGATTTATAAAGAACATAGACTAATCGCAAAATTGCACAGAAAATTAAAAGATCGCCTAATATTGAGGACCATTATATACAATTAGGCAGCAATTTTAGTAAAAAAGGCTGCAGGCGTTCCAAAAAAGTTGAAAAACAGATAAAAAATATCAATAATTCAAGAAGGACGTGATAACCCATAGGTCAGAATGAGTCGAAATTTTGGGGAGGAAGGTGATATTGTATGTATAGGGCGCTTTTGGCTATCGCGGAAAAATGCCGATTTGCTTGGTTTCTCCAAAAATTAATGCAATAAAATACAGAGAGCTTCCAGAACTAATATTGGATGAGCATGCAGAAGATGTTAGTGGCGACAACTTTATATTTCAATAGGATAATGCTACTATCCGCACAGCAAAACTCGTTAAAGTTTGGTTCAAGGTTGTGAATGTACCTGTGTTGGAGTGTCAATTGAGAAGTTCCGACTTGAATTCAGTTGAAAATTTGTGGCAAATAATGGCAACGCTTGGATGCTGATGACAAGCAGTTTAAAATCTTACAAGAGCTAAAAATTGAAATTTTAAAAAACTTGGGAGGACATCGACAAAAAGATTACCTGGAAAAACTCATACGTTCTATGTATGTTCAAGGGGCTGGCATTAAATACAAGCATTACTCTTCAAATGAGATTTGAATAATAATTTTTAGGGAGGAAAAATTTTTGTTCTTTTATGTTATATTGAATTGCCTTTATACTAATTTCGTACGGATTTTGGTTATTTCATTACTGCAAAATTGAAAACTTTATGCAAATTATCATAGTTTAACATATTTTTTTTCCAAAGATTTCGATTGGAAAATGCAGCAGGTTTTAAAATAAAAATAATATGGAAAAGCAGTTAAACTATATGGAAAACAATAGACTTTCTGCTCTACTACAGACAAATAGTTAATCCAAAAACTTAGAATCCCCTGCACTTTCGTACAACTGCAAATTGTAAATTGGACTGGAACATCTTTTAATGACCTTTTAAGACATCACAATTACACAGTTATATTATTAAAAAGCAATATATCATATATACGAGTATGCCAGAAAATGGAAATGCACCAATATGTGTAAATATGTAAAATTGCTCGCCAGTCTATTTATAAAATTGTGCATTGAATATGAATCTTTCATTTCGTAGACTCTCAAATGTTTAAAATTTAGCCCAAAAAAGTGAAAATGGACCCAACAATTTAAAAAAATCTAAAAATTCGAGAAAAAATCTTTATTTGCTGATTTTTAATCACACACAATTTTGTCGATCTTTTTTGATGTATAGAAGTGAATTTATATATTACATATATTGAAACTTTATTTCTTACACTAATCATTAAACACAAACATCTCCTAGATTTTGTTTAAAAGTTTTTAGTTTTTTGTTTAGAAAACAAACTTGGCTACCCGAAAAAACTTTACCCTCAAATTACGTTGTTAAGATGTTTCTTATTTTCGATTATAACGGTTATAATGTTTTATAATTTTTGAACCTAACACAACCTACACAGTTTTCGGTATAATTTTTCTTCCAAAAGAAATAATGCCTAAATTGTTTTATTTGCGGAAAGTGTTTTTTTTTTTTTTTTTTTTTTGTATTCGCTATAATAGTTGGAAAGAAAACATACGATAAGCAATAAGTATATTAGCAAAATAAAAGTTCTTAAATGGTGTTCTCTAAGTCAAAAACGCATGTATGCATATTACCTTATTTTAAGTCATATGAAGAATTTGTCGCACTTTATATAAGGCCGATTTTGTTGGAAAACTGAGAGCGCTCCTAAAACAATAGGTAGGTTAATATCGGCAAAAATTTTAAACATAGCTTTATGTTGCTAAAATTGAAATCGAAAATCACTAAAGTTCCAAACTTTTCATGGGCAAAGAAAGATGCTTTCTTCTGATGCAAAATTTGAACTGTCAGATTATTGTATGCAAATGGTCCATCCATTCTTTTGAATTCTTTTC